>JAAGEH010000018.1:44625194-44726412 GCA_011751065.1 Lasiurus cinereus
ATATATGAAGATATATTAAAAGATATATTTAATATATGAAGATATATTAAAAGTATAGCTATGATATAATTTTACAATTTTCAGCTTAATGAGCCACAAACCATTTTCTATAGAATTCCAAGTGTAATGGAAAAAGCAATGAAAAAAATTACAAGTCAGAAGACAAGTGTAGAAATCCATTTAGTATCTAACACTAGTCAATTGACTTTGCTTGGAAGAAACTCTACTCCAAGGTCAAACTCAAACCCCTGATTCCAGTTGATCACTTTAAAAGCATGGGTTTTTAGTCTCAGTGGGCTTAGCAAAATAGTGTGGATGGTTTAGAACACTTATCTTAAAGGTAGATAAGGGAACAGTATGATTCACAACTCATATTAACCATAAAAATCAAGGATACAAAGAGTTGGAAAATCAAGGCATAATGTCACACTATTTGCCAATGGTAACATCAGACTCTTTTTTATCTGCATATTTTTTGGTCACACCAGGAAATAATGCTGAGCTGTCTCTTGAAGAGAGCCAGTGGTAGGTGCTGGGAGACTTTTGGAGTTACAGGCCTACTTGCTGTGATTACTATGAAAATAGGACCCAGTGACTTGTGTTTGTGGATTTTAAGCTAGCATGGAGATATTAGCTATTCTGGAAGCAGAAGCATTTTCACATTCTAAATTGTATGGGGAAAAATTGGCCCTGATACTGACATTATTTGCCTTCACTGGAGTGTAAAAGAGTCCCTTGGATTCTGATTTCTTAACTCTTCTTTTGAAATGGGAGCGGATGAAACTTGTTTATCATTGTACTTAGTGAATTTCATTACAGGACTGTTCTGTCTATCAACGGGTGGCCACACACCACAGTTGATTCCCCCAGTTATCAGAGCCATCCAGCTGGATGCTCTATCTTTCCTCTCTGCCCCATGTATATTATCTCTGCCCAGCCAGAGCAGGCCACTGCAGGCCATTGCAGCCCTGCTACTCAGGTTAATCTTGTACCAATGGCATTAAACTTACCTCAGCTGGACAATAGTCTCCTTCTCCTATCCTACCTGCTATCACCCTGACAATGGTTTTCAAGAACATCCTTTCTAGAAAGGTAGGTGCCACTCTGAAATTTTATAGGAGTGACACCTACTTTACAGCCAAACTGCTGACTTCCAATTGGTTCTTCAGGTCAGTTTCTGGGAACTGAGAACATGTAGTCTCATTTCTTTCATCTTTTATTAGGGACAATTAGATGGTTAAGTTTAAATCTCATCAGTTATGAGAACATAATCAGAAAGACCCAGAATTTTTTTTTAATTGATAAAGAATATAGTGAAAAATTGCTTTAAATTTAATTTAAAAAGAAAAAAGACTAAATTCAGCTTTTGTCCCCATTCCCAAAATTCTAAAAGTTAATGTTCTCAATTGCACTATTTTAGAAAGAGTCAGTGATTTTAATTTGATGTCCTTATTTACCCAATATTTATTTAGGTCAGAGTTAAAAAAAATGTTCAGGTTGTTTGAGATTTGGGGCTTACGCATTTGTTACTGGCTGGTGACATGTTGCCCTGACTTTCTGTGTATGTGGGTCACAGAATGTCTACTTTTTTAATTAAAACGTTGTCCTACTCAATTTTTGTAAATGATCCATACACAATTAAAAAGAAGTATATTCTTTGTGGGGAATAAGTATTATGTATCTATTAATTTAGGGTTAGTATAAATTATTTAAAGCTTCATGTCCTTTTTAATTTTCTCCTTTATCCTGTCAGAGACTGAGAATGCTATATTAAACCTTTCATTAGAATTGCCTCTCCATCTTTTTTTTTTCAAAAAGGCTTTATATTATATATTTCTTGATTCATGTTATATATATCTTAATTCTAGCATATTCATGATGGAATTACTTTGTTATAGAACAAATCTCTTTTAGCATATGTAATGTTCTTGGTTTGAAATCTACCCTGTTTAATATTTATATTTTTGCCCCTACTTTTCCTTTATCTTTGCCTGATAAAACCTATTAATGTTTTCTAAGTTTTGGCATCATTTTTGAGTATTTGTTTGTTTGTTTTTTATAAGAACCATCTGGTTAGAAATTATTTTCTAATCCAATTTTAGAATTTTTATTTTTAATTTAAAGTTTGTTATTAACATTTATCTATGTGAACCACTAGTTCTGATTCGTGTCATCTTGCTTTATGTTTACTTGTGTCTTTTGCTTTTGCATTTGTCTTTTCTATCTTTACTCCATAAAGAATACAATAAAGAGGACATCTTGCTTCAAATTTTGCTGGTCATTTATAAAAGTTTAAAAAATACTTTAAGCATATATTTAATTTTCGAAGTGTCCATCAGTAGATGAGTGGATAAATAAGCTGTGGTGCATGCACATAATGGAATACTATGCAGCTGTAAAAAAGAAAGAGCTCTTACCCTTTAAGACAGTCTAGAGCAGTGGTTCTCAACCTTCCTAATGCCGCAACCCTTTAATACAGTTCTTTATGTTGTGGTGATCCCCAACCATAAAATTATTTTTGTCACTACTTTATAACTGTAATTTGCTACTGTTATGAATCTTAATGTAAATATCTGTGTTTTCTGATGGTCTTAGGAGACCCTGCTAACTGTTCTTGACCCACAGGTTGAGAACCGCTGGTCTAGAGGGACCTGGAAAGTATCATGCTAAGTGAAATAAGCCAGTCAGAGAAAGACAAGTATCACATGATCTAAGTTATATGTGGAATCTAATGAACAAAATAAACTGATGAACAAAATAGATCCAGAGACATGAAAGGATGGAACAGACTGATAAATTTCAGAGAGAAGGGCCTGGGGAAAAGATTAACCAAAGAACTTATATGTACCCATACATAACTCATGAATGCAGACAACAGTGTGGTGAAGACTGGAGCTGGGGAGGAGGAAGAAGAGGGGGAATGAGGTGGAGGGGATAAATGGGGTGAAAGGGAGACATCTGTAATATTTTCAACAATAAAAGTAAGTTTTCTTTAAAAAAGTAAAAGAATACATTTTGACTTCTTGATATGTCAAACAAAGGCCAATACTAACCACATTAATGGCTATGGACTCAGACTATTTTACACATAGAACTACAAGACTTCAGAATTTTTTTTATTTTCTAGTTTGATAATATTTATTAGTTACTTATTTTTAACTTTACATTTATTTAGTTTTAATGCTGATGCATATCTTTTCACATGCTTACTTTTTAACTCCTACAGTCTCAGTTACTATCTATTTCTTTTTAATTATTACTTACTACTTTTTTTGTGTAGAATTGGTACTTGAATAATTTGGAGGAATGGTTACTTGAGAGATGGATATATTTTGAGTAGTCTTTGCATATATAAAAGTATCTATTGCCATTTCTCATAAAAGACAATCTAACTGGGATGAGAATTTCTGAGTCACTGTATTTTCCCTCAAATAGTCACTTATCAAGTTCTAGATTTTGGTATGTTATTGTTGTGCCCAGAGTTCAGGGTCCCCAATAATCCACCACTAAGGAGCCTTTTCCAATGCAAAAGCAAAGAGTCTTTATTCAAACCCGGGTTTGGCTCTCAGCCTCTTTCTGGCGCAGCAGTGAGGCGAGAGAGCGAAGTGGGCAGGAACAATGAGTTTTATGGGGTAGGATAATTAGGGGGCTTAGGAAAGTGATGAGGGTTACAGAGATTGGTCACTTGAATTGGGGTCTTTCTGTGGTTTAGCCTTCTTAGGACCCTCGCTGTGTTCCTGGAACTTCATTGGTCCATTTGGGTCGGGTTAGTTAAGTCATTGCTGGCACACCTGTGGCCACTCCCAGAAAAGGGAGGGGGTTTAGGCAGGGGTCCCAGCTTTATAGGACAAGATGGAGGGGAGTTCATTTCCTTTCATTATTTTCTCTCTAGGACTCACTCCTTATTCATAAAATGGTGATAATAGCCATTGCCCCAATTATTTTACAGAATTTTGTGAGGGTAACGCCAGAAAATAAGACATGAAAGTACATTGAAGCTAGAAAAGGCCACTGAAATATGAGATGTTACTATTTTTCACTGAGTTTAACATGAGGTACAATGATTTAATCTTGTCTAGTCTGATTCATTATTATTATTATTATTATTTTTGCCTATAAATCACTCCTGCTCAGTTCAGTAACACTTCTACAAGCGCCTTCTTTTCCAGATCCATCTGTTCCCTCAGACCTTCCTGATCCAACCACCAATGGGTCAAGCCTGAAGAGGCTCTCTTGTATTTAAAATCCTTTTAATTTTCCTTTTAAAATAAAAAATGGATTCTTGGTAATTAAAAATAGAAAATAACACACAAAAAATAAAATAGTAATATTCAAATTAACTCTAAAGCAATTAATTCTAAAGTAATTCTTAAGTATTTTTAATACACAAGAACATTTGACTTTTTTGCATATGTATCACCATTTTCTCTTTAAAATCAATAATTATAATGTTCCATGAGTTGATTTGAAGTAATTTTTTATTGCTGAATATAACAAAGTACACCAATTGATTAATTTTTCATGAAGTGACCCATTTGAGTAACCACAAAGCAGGACAGAAAGGAGAAATATCAGCAGCCCATGTAACCTCTCCCTGAACTACCAGTTCCCTCACCTGGATAATTACTGTCATGATTCTATAAGATCCCTTAAGTTGTGTCTGTGTGTGTTTTTTAAATAGTTTGTTTCTTTTTTTAATTAATTAAATTTATTAAGGTGACTATCCATTAGCTTTGACTACATTAGAACTTGTTGTGAATAAACCACACACCATGCATTTTTTGTTTAGGCTTCTTTTTAAAAAAACTTCATTGTTGAAAGTATCACAGATGTCTTCTGTTTCTCCCCCCTCGCCACCTCCATTGCAACCTCCACCCATTCCCGCCCTGCCCAGGCCTTCACCACCCTATGTCTGTGTCCATGGACAATGCATATAAATTCTTTGGTTTATCTCTTCCCGCCCACCATTCCCCACCCCTTCCCTTGCCTTATGTTTGTGAACTCTTGGTAATTTCAACCATTATGCTGGGTGTGAATTAGCATTTTGTTGTAGTGATGATCAGACAGGGGTGAGGGCTGGATGGAGGTGGGCAAAGGGAGGGAAAAAAGGGATATGTATCCTATTGTCAACAATAGAAATAAAGTAAAAAAAAGTGTTTTTGGCCTAAATTGGCTTGAGAATGAATTTAGTTCGTTATAATCAAGAGTCCTGGCCAATATATGTGGTTTTAACAAAAGGTGAAATTAAACAGATGGAGAAGGGTGGGAGGAAATTCTAGGTAGGGAGAGAGTTGAGCCAAGGTTTGGAGGCCAAAATGCCGTGCTCCGCTCTGACAGCTTGGTAGAATTAACAACTCAGCAGGTCAAGGAAGACAGGCAGTGGAGAGGTTTCAGAATTGGTTCCCTAGCTAGGGATGGGGGGAGGGGAAGTGGGGGTTGGGACATTTGAGCATTCCACCAGGAGGAGCTTCAAAAGGATGGTAAAGAGGGCACTGCAAAGGGTTACCTCACAATTTGCTCAGGAATAGTTAGTTCCTGACATACACACACTCTCCCCAGTAATGGCAAGCACCAGTGCAGACAAAAACTGCACATTTTTCTTATCTAGCTCAACCATAAATTTCCTACTGAATTTAAAAGGAAAATGAAGCATTGACTCATCCACTGAGGGATGTAAAGCAAAAAGGAAAGAATTCGCTGTAATTAAGATGGCAAAATTGCTTCGGTATCATCTCCTGTTTGGTGGCTCTAGTATTTCTGATTTGTTGTCCTTTTAGGACTGGGAAAATGAATCAGGGAGCTTTCAACTGTGCTTGTCTTCTGAACACATAGCCCATCTGTCATCCTCATTCCTTTGTGATGTTTCAGTTCCTTACCTTGAGATCCTTCAGCTTATCAGTTATGTTCTTTTTAAAAACTACATTTTTATCAGTTTCAGAGAGAAAGGGAGAGGGATAAAGGGATAGAAACATTAATGATGAGAGAGAATCATTAATCAGCTGCCTCCTGCATGCCCCCTACTGGAGGATGAGCCTGCATGTGCCCTGACCAGGAATCAAACTGTGACTTCCTGGTTCATAGGTCAAAGAGCAGCCACTGAGCAACATTGGCTGGTCTATATGCTTCATCTTCTTCTTGGAGCTTATTGTAGTTGTATTTTATGACACACTTTCTTGTACAATTTAGTAGACTTTAGTGTGGGATCCTATTCAAGAAGGGAGGAAATTAGTGATCCATGGAAGCCAATCAACATTGGAACCCTGGTGCTTGACTTTGTGATAGAGTGAAAGTTCATCTTACTCTAGCTGTCAAGGCCCAGCTTTTTCTTTAAAATTGTTCAGCAGTGAGGAATTGGCTATGAGATCACAGGAGGGTTTGGCAAGCCTAGAGATGTACAATGTGTTAGAATCATATCACTTCCGCCCCCCACCCCCAAATTCTGCCACAGACCCATTTGTGCTCATAACTACCTTACAGTAGGCATTTTAGTCAGAGACCTACTTTTCCTCTCACCACACGATAATGAAACTGTTCAGCCTGATTTCCATGGATTTTCAGGGAACGACTGAGAAAAGTGTTTTCTGGAATGAAAGTCATTTTAGCAGGAAGGAAACCAGGATATCATTATGAGTCCCCCACAGGCATCAGAAGCCATCTCTCTGGCCATACCTCTAGGGAAAATGCCAATCTTCTAGGGAAATGATCAGCTTTGGGGTAGTGGGCTGATGCCTTCTTCTATGTTAGTCCTGCTTCTTGGCTTCTCTTTCTCAGATTTTCTGTTAGTGCAGTTGTCCTATAATCTCCATGTTAGCCATGTCCCCCTACTGCCCTGACTATACAGTGCACATTAGAATCATAAGAGCAGAGAAACTCAGAACTGGCTAGATTTTGTTTGAGAGAAGGAAGAAGTGATATTCAAACTTCTAGAGTCACTCACCTAACTTCAGCAAAAGTGCATTAGGTGTTTGCTGTGGAACATGACTACAGTTGGGCTGTAAATAGTAAACAGAGAGCCTACTCACAGATTGAAACCTCAGGATGACAAAGGCTGTAACAGGGCTGGAAGGAGCCTATGTCTGATGGGTAAGAGAGATACCATAAAGAGGCTGAATACTACCTGCTGGATGCTAAGCTTTGTTTTGTGCTCTTAGGAATTTTATTTTTTCCTAAGAAGAAAATCTAGCAATGTGTCTAGCAGTTATTACATGCTCAGTAAGGCTTTCTTTTTTTAATGAAAGAATAAAAAAACACTCCTATATAATTAAGAGGAAATATGTTAATTGACCCTCACACTGTCACAAAAGATGGCAGCGCTCACAGCCAATAAGGAGGGAATATGCTAATTGACTGTCCCAACCTCAAAGATGGTGGTGCCCACAGCCATAAGATGGCAGCATCGAGTCCCCTCAGTCCTGCCATGGGCCTGCCTCTAGAGTCCCCCAGTCCCCTTAGCCTCCCAGACACCAGGGCTGGCTCAAGCCACAGAAAGCCTTGGATGGTGGCCACCCAGCTGATGCTTGAGGTGCAGGCAAACCTCAGATGTTGGCTTCCCAGCAATCCAGGGCCGCCAGAGGCTCACGTAACCAGGGCCAGCCGAGGCTTGTGTTGCCGGCAGTGGCAGCAGCAGAGGTGTGATGGGGTGTCACCTTCTCCTAATTGCCAGTTGCCTCCCACTCCTGAGGGCTTCTGGACTCTGAGAGAGGGCAGGCCAAGTTGAGGGACTCTCCCCCTGACTCCAGTGCATGAATTTTCATGCACCGGGCCTCTAGTAAATTAATAAATATGCTTTTTTTCAACAACACCAGTAGCAACAACAAAAACACAATAAACTATAAATAGAGGTTAATATTTGATAAGTGTTCACTATTGAGTCCCCAGGGAAGTGAAATACATCTCACCATATTACCTGGAACTAAAACTGGTGGGAAAGCCCAATCAAGAAGATTTCTACTTTTTCAGCAATCATGAGTAAGCTAAGGAGACATATCTGGAAGAATGGGATCTATGTGAGTGCATGTCAGGGAAGCAGATACCAAGATGAAGTTAGAGTACAAAAGCTTTTTTGGAGGAACCCTGTAAAGAAGAAGGAAGAGGGAGTAGACAAAGAAAGCTAGCAGACTGCAAGGCAGGCTTGACACCCATGAAAGGAGAGGGAAAAGAAGAAGTTTGCATAGGAAAAGCCTAGGATGTGCACACTATTCTGAGAGTCTAGGATAGTAGAAGAATCCCATGTTGGGTAGAAATGGCCAGGGTCCGGCCATGCTCAGTCGTTGACAAGGATTGCATGTGTTCTTGATTCAAACACTACTAGTACAGTGGATGCTGAAGACACACTTATATGGCTGCCCCAGAGTAAATCTCAGCTCCTTAAGCAAGTTGCACTCTTGAACTTTACTATATTTATTTTGTAAGAATTATTTCATAATAAATCTACAGTAACATTGTTATCAGAAGAATGATATAAAGCATTATCCTGTACTACAGGCATCTCCAGGAGTATTGGAGTTGGCATGGGGATGAGAGCAGGTGTTATATAACAAAAATAGTTAAAGAAACTGAGAACTTTTGTTTCCAATTATAATGGTGTGGTTTTTAAAGACTGATGACTCCATTGACAAAAACTGGAAAAGTCAGAGAAAAATGGCCATACAGTTCTTTGAAAGGACCAAACGCTGCCAAGGCAGCCAAGAATTGAAGGACCAAGGTCCCAGAGGGAAGATGAGCTCTCTGTGGAGAGCTGCATATTCTACATGCTGCTTCTCTCCTGAGGCATTTCTAAAATCTTGGACTAAAGGAAGAGGTTGAGTTGTTAAGCAGAGCCATAGGCAAGCTCAGAGCTGGATGGCAAATGGAGTTTGGGCCCACTTACATAGCCAGGTCTTAAAGGGCCAAGATGCCAGAGAGAAAGGAGGTACAGAGAAGTAAGTTCACATTTGGTAACAGTTTTTTCCTTGAGGCATTTTCTGATTCCTAGTCCTGGCATGCTTAGCGGCTATATGAGTGTGAACAGAAAGCAGAGAGAATTTTTTTTTAGCAGTTTCATGGTGCTAAGAAAATAAAAATTGGAGCCCAAGACCTGCTAAAAACATGGGCACTAGTCAATGCCCTAAGCTCTCAGTTGACTGAACCATAAGGGCTAAGGTAGACTAAGTCTCCAAAGAGTGCAAAAGCGATGTGCTCACTCCTGGCAAAGGGTAGTACAAATGCACTGTGGAGCAAGATAACATTGCATCTCTATAATGGTTCAATTACATTCAATAAGAAATTACCACTCATAAAAAAAACCAGGACAAGAAGAGAAATAAACAATGGATATAGACTTATAGGTATCCAAGCTATTCAATTGATCAGCCGTGCATTTTTCTCTTAATTATTGTGATTGATATGTCAAATAAAACAGATTATAAGATGGAAAGTTTTACTAGATAATTGAAATCTATTAAAAAAGGGGAATAATTTTAAGAAAGGAAAAGTACAATAACTATAATGTAGCAATCAGTTTCAGGTAGATACAGTTGAGAGGATAAATATATTGGAAGAGAGGACAGTAAAAAACACATAGACTAAAGCAGAGGGAGAAAAAAAGGATGGAAAATGCTGAAAAGAGCATACTAGCACAATTTCTTTGTAACTAATGAAAAATATAGAAAGAAATTGCAAATATAAAAACCTGAAGTATGTGATTACAAACTTGATGTAAATGAAATATATGAAATACAGTCATAAAACAGAATCTGTATTCTTTTTAAGTACTTTTTAACAAAAATTGATTATTCTCTTTGGCATAAAGCAAGATGTAATAGTTTTAAAAGATTGATAAATGCTCACTGACCACCGTGGAATTAAGCTAGAAATAAATAACAATAAAAAATAAAACACATAGAAAATCCCCCAAAGTTTTGAAATTAAGCAGTATACTTCTACACAATCCATATATCATTAACTTCCAAATATTTTTTTCATCTCCATCTAATAAATAAATAAAGCTTTGAAAGTAAACTTATGGCCCCATATACAAATTTTAAAAAAATGTATTTCTTAAAATCAATAATATAAGTATCTGATTCAGAAAATTAGAAAAGTAACTGCAAATTAAACCCAAGGAAAATAAAAGGAAGTAAGTGCTAAAGGAAAGATTGGAAATTACTAAAGTGGAAAACAAATGCATAATAGTAGTCTAACTCTTGCATAGAGTTCTTTTTTTCTGGATGAATTGACATAAAAATATTACTAAAATTTGGCAACAATGAGATATTTAACATTAGTATGAAAAGAAAGCCTAATTGAACGTGATGATAAATGTAAATCTTGGATATTTTAAATAAATGAATTACACTATTTTATGGTAAAGTTACTGAAATGGAAATGTAATAATGTTTTAGAACCTTGTCTGTAACACATTTCATGGTGTTCTTGTAAACTTTGCTGTTTAATCCTGTAGTTTGAGTGTTCTTGTTCTGTGTTTTTTTGTGTGATTACAGAATTTTTAATTTAATACATACAATCCTATCTAATAAAAGAGTAATATGCAAATTGACCATCACTCCAATACACAAGATGGCTGCCCCATGTACACACAAAATGGCTGCCATAAGATGGCTGGCAGGGGAGGGAAGTTGTAGGCAATCAGGCCAACAGGGGAAGGTAGTTGGGGGTGATCAGGCTGGCAAGGGAGGGCATTTGGGGTGACCAGTCCAGCAAGGGAAGGGCAGTTAGGAGCAATTGGGCTGGCAGGGGAGCAGTTAGGGGATGATCAGGCTGGCAGGCAGAAGTGGTTAGGGGCAATCAGGCCGGCAGGCAGGCTAGTGGTTAGGACCCAGCAGTCCTGGATTGTGAGAGGAATGTCTGACTGCCCATTTAGGCCTGATCCCACTGGGCAGACAGACATCCCTTAAGGGGTCCCAGACTGGGCTGAGGGACACGCCCCCCACATGAATTTCATGCACTGGGCCTTTAGTCTCTATTATAAAAATCTCTTGGTCGTGACATCGTTATGGCAGAATGACCAAAGACTGGTCACCAGGAGGCTGCATGCATGGACAGGCAGAGTGTGTGTGGGTGGGCGGGGCTGTGAGCACTGCTAGGCTGTGCGGGTGGGTGGGGCCTTGTAATTTCACATGCTGGGCTTCTAATAGTTTAGAAAAGTAATTTTTTTGGAGAAAGGTAAAAGTTGAAGCATTGAAAAGACAAACATAATTGATAACTTCCAATCAAGAAGAAAAGAGTAGGGAAAAACAATAAATAAGAGAATAAAAATGAGATACTACTATAAATCTTGCATATATTACATGTAAAAAATATATTGTAGGCAACTTCATGTGAACAAAATTGGAAAATTCATATGAAATTGTCAAATTCCTAAAATCACACATCTTACCAAAACATCCGAATAATCCTATGCTTATTAAATTAGTTAATCTGGACTTAAAAAAACTTACTAACAAAGAAAACTCTAGTCCACAAAGGTTTCACTTGTGGATTTTTCCAAACGTTTAAGGAAGAAACAACTTCAATCTTACACCTTTCTTTCAAAAAACAGAGAAAGAGAAATCATTTCCCACTTATTTTATAATCTTACCTAATAATAGACAAACACATAAATTGACCATACCTCTACAATGCCCACAGCCAATCAAAGTGAGTATGTACATTAGATGGCCAAAGATGGCGGCTGCCCAGCTGCTTCAGGGGAGGAGTGGCCAGGTGGGGCAGGACGCCTGCTATGAGAGGGGGATGGGAAGCAAAGGGATCTACAGGAGCGGAGTGTCACCACAAAGATAAGACTGCAGACTCTGGAGTCTGCAGCAAAGACAAAGAAGGCAGACTCTGGCCAGAGAGAAGGCCTGGGTCCTGGGTGCCGTAGGAAAACCGATGTTGGAAGCCAAGGGAAGAAAGGCCTATTGCACGAATCTCTTTGTACAACAGGCCTCTAGTACTAATATCATCTTGATACCAGAACCTAGTAAAACCTGGTCAGTTCTTTTCATAAACTTAGGTTTTGGTATCAAGATGACATTAGCACTAGAGGCCTGATACATGAAATTCATGCAAGAGTAGACCTTCCTTCCCCCAACTGCTGGCACCAGCTTCCCTTTGGCACCTGGGACTCGGGCTTCCTTCGCAGCCTCGGCTTCGTCTGGAAGGTTGCCCAATCTAATTAGTATATTATGCTTTTATTATTATAGGTTATAAAATAAGTTTATTTTGGTTTTTCTTTAATGTCTCTTAATAATGGTCTGTGATTTTCTTTAGAGAAACTTCACAATATTTTTTGCACATCTTTTCGTCAATTTATTTGTAAGAATTCATTGTTTTTTAAAACAATGGTAAATGGTATTATTGTTACTTAATTTTCATTTTACATATTTCAATATGTTTCTATATAGAATTGATTTTTGTACATTGATCTTGTACCTGACAATGTTAATAAAGTTATTTATGAATTCTAATAGTTGGTCTAGAGACTATTTTAGAATTTCTACATATTCTTAATCATATTTTTAAAATACTTAAAGAATTTTATTTCGTCATGTTCAATTCTCACTTTTCCCTTGATTTTTTTTGCACTTGGATAGGATTCTTAGTACAATACGGAATAGAAGTAATGATATCAGGCATCCTTATCTCAGGTCAGAACTCGAAAGAAAGCTATGAGTATTTCATTATGATATATGATGTTTACTACAGACTTTAAAAAATGAAATTAAGGGCATTTCTTTCCATTCCATTGGAGAAAATAATGCTAGGTATAATCAGTACTTTTTTTTCTGGATATAAGAGCGACCCACTTTCAAAGAACTAAAGGATGACAAAATAAATACACAGAAAATAGCCCAGCTGTTCTCGAGTGCAGTGCAATCTCTGACCAGATGATACACCCTGACTCTCTTCCTTGATTCCTTTTTATGCCTTGAAACGTGTTGGTCCCGTCTCTCCAGCACAGGGTCCAAATATGGGGGAAGGAAGGCACTTTCCAGTTCCTTCTGTTTTCTTCCATTGTCTTTGTCTTAGTGGCAATAATTTGGGGAATCATTCATACCGGTGACTCAATTTGATAATTATGTGAAGAGACCATGAACTGGCCAGGTGTTAGGTTGTTCATAAGCATATTGGGTAAGGGTTTATTTCTTCATGCTCTTCTTTGTTTTGGCCAGGCTCTGGGAATGAACACTGTCTTTTAGCCTGTGCAGACATGGCCCTGACAGACAATGACACTTCCCCGACTCTCATCCCAGAGCTGCAGTCCACACCGGCAGAATTCTATCACCCTGTTCCTTGTTCTCTTTCTTCTCCTTTCCTCCCACCCCTCCCCAGGCTCTCTCTTATCCCCATAGAAACTGGAGGAAAAGTGAGCCGCTTGTAGCTTCCGCTTTAAAAGACACGGATGATGATGACTTAAGATGCCTTGAGAATCTTACTCCAAGAGCAAGTGTATGTAGTGGCATGGATTCAATGCATTTAATTCCTCAAATTGCTATGTTTACATACAAGTTAGTTCATGACATTGTGCAAATTAAAGGGCTGGTTAAAAAAATGGAGGCTTTTACAGTTGTCTGAGAGATACCTATTATTCTTTGAATCAGGGAGCCAATCATAGCATTCGTTAATGACTTTAATATATTCTTCATGATCAAAGATTTTTGCAAACTCCACATTACAAGTCATTCTCAACACATGAGTGCATTGCCACTCACACATGGAAATGTGCTCATTTGCAGATAAATAAATGTTAAAAAGTGACTTATATTACTAGAATCTCATTTTTATTGACTGATGTGCATGTGTGTGTCTGAAGAGAGAGAGAGAAAGAAAGAGATCAATTTGTTGGTTGCTTTTTGTATGTATCCTGACTAGGGATAGAACTCGCAACCTTGGCACATTAGGGCAGCACTCTAACCAACTGAGTCCAACTGAGCTACCCAGCCAGGGCCACTAGAATCTCACTTTTAAAGCAGGCTGGCACATTGGTTGCTTTGAATGATATTAAACATTTCCCCAAACTTGGAAATGGTGTCAAGTAGGTCAGATATGGATTGCTCACCTGCAAACAATCAGATGCATGCTATAATAATGTCATGCACATTTCTATGTAGGCCATTTTTACATTTAAAAATGATGCAGTCCAGGTGGTATATAGGATGAGAGTGGCTAGAGATGGAATTTCTAAGTTGTCTGAGAAGATTAAAGTCCTGGGAAGAGCAAAACAAAGAGGCAGGATGGGAAAGTCCTCCACTTTCTTTGGGATTAGATTTACTGATGGCTTTTCAACTGTACTTACTCTTTCATTTTTATTTGTGTGAATGCTTCAGCAGTAGAGGACTCCCCACATGCTAGCATAGAGGTACACACAATAGTCAGGGGAGTTCACATGGGGTCTGGAGGATGACACTGCCTCTTAAGGGGGTTGTTGGGAACTATACAGGGACATCTCCAGTTGGTGCACTGACTGAAGGATGAGAGGTGCTCTAACATTTAGTGTATGCCTTCAGGAGACATTAAAAATTCAGCAACTTCTTGAACAGTTCTGCACAAACAAAAATTGTCATGCCAAAAATGTACAGCAGTCCCGTCCTTATCTGAAGTTTTGCTTTCCAGTTTCAGTTACTCACAGCTAATCCCAGTCCAAAAATTTTAAATGAAAAAGTTTCAGAAATAAACAATTCATAAGTTTTAAATTGCACGCTGCTTTGAATAGCATGATGAAATCTCATGCAGTCCTTCTCTGTCCTCCGGGAAGTGAATCATTTATTTGTCCAAAATATCTAAACTGTATAAGCTTCCTGCCCACTAGTCACTTAGTTATCAGATCAACTGCCAAAGTATCATAGTACTTGTGTCCAAGTAACATTTATTTTCTTAATAATAGCCCCAAGCACAAGGGTAGTGATGCTGGCAATTTGGGTATGCTAGAGAGAAGCCATAAAGTGTATGTGTGTATAGGAAGAAACATAGTATGCATAGAGTTTGATATTATCCATGGTTTGGACATCCACTGGGGGTCTTGGAACATAACTCCCACAGATAAGGGAAGACTACTATAAATTGTTTCATTTCATCTTTGAGAAAAAGTGTTTTTTTTTGTTGCTGTTGTTCAAATGCATTGATTTTTTCCATATCATGATCTTTGGGTTTCTAATAGTTGTCATGAGTTGTAGGAACCTGTAAGCCACCTTTCATGTTTAAGATCTCAAGCCCATTCAAACCTCTCTTCTGACTTCCAGAATCATTATCCAACTGTGTATTATTACCATACATCTCCATCTGGATATCCCAGAGGACCTAATTCATCACATCCAAACCAAATTCTTTCTTTTCTTCCTTAAACCTTCTTTTTATTTCAAACATCCCCTGCATTGGTGAATGGTATGGCCATAGTGGTCAAGTTAAAAACCTGGAGATCATCTTATATGCCTTACTCTCACAGGTCTCCTCTCACTAAATCCCACTTTTCCCAATTTTTTATTCCTGCTGCTACTGCCTTAGTTCAACCTCTTTGTATCTTTCACCTGGACTATTGCATTAATCTTCTAACTGTTCTCTTTGCCTCATGCATTAATTATGAATCTTTTGGTTGACAGAGAACTCAACTAAATACACTACTAATAAAAGAGCAATATGCAAATTAGCCATCACTCTGCTACACCCATAAGCCATGCCCATCAGCCAATCAGGAGTGAGTATGCAAATTAACCCTCCCAACCAAGATGGCTGCAGCCACAGAGAGAGCAGGAGGCTTGGGTGTCCCAGGCAATGGAAGAAGCCAAGCTTTCCACACACCTGGCTGGCCTAGGCCTCCACTCAAGGATACAAAGTTTCAATGATAGAAGATAAATAAATCTCAACAAAAATGGCTGCAGCCATGGAGTGAGCAGGAGGCTTGGTTCCCCTCCAGGCTACAAAGTTTCAATTATAGAAGATAAATAAATCACAGATACCAGGGCCTCCACTTGGGTTGCCAGTGGGCATGGCCAGCCTGCAAACCACTTCAGGCCCCTCGCCCAGGCTGCCCATGCTCCAAGGGACACCCTTCAGGGCAAACCACCTGACCCCCACCTGTGCATCAGGCCTCTATCCTATCTAATAAAAGAGTAATATCCAAATTGTCACTCCAACACACAAGATGGCTGCCCATATGTGGTCAAAGATCCTGTCCCCATGTGGACATAAGATGGCCACCCAAGATGGCCAGCAGGGGAGGGCAGTTGGGAGGGACCAGGCCCACAGGGAGAGCAGTTGGGAGTGATCAAGCCTGCAGGTAAAGGTAGTTAGGGGTGACCAGGCTGGCAGAGGAGGGATGTTGGGCACAACTGGGCCTGCAGGGAAGGGCAGTTAGGGGGGATCCAGGCCTACTGGGGAGAGCAGTTGAGGGGAACCAGGCCTGCAGGGGACGACACTTAGGGGCAAACAGGCTGGCAGGGGAGTAGTTAGGCATCAATCAGGCTGGCAGGGGAGTGGTTAGGGCGATCAGGCTGGCAGGCAGAAGTAGTTAGGGGTAATCAGGAAGGCAGGCAGGTGAGCAGTTGGGAGCCAGCAGTCCTGGATTGTGAGAGGGATGGTTGACTACTGGGATTGGGCCTAAATGAGCAGTCAGACATCCCTCAAAGGGTCTCAGATTGGAGAGGATGCAGGCTCAGCTGAAGGACACTTCCCTTCCTTCCCCCCGCTCCCCAGGGGGCCTCTAGTACTCTTATAACTTAGAAGTCAGAAGATCCAGGGACAGAAAAAGGAATGAAAGAATGTTCTTAGTGCCAGGGGGTCAAGGAGCAATAACTACTGGTACTTCGAGTTACACATTTTATTGTAGTGTTATCTAGCAGGGCACCATGTTAATTCATTAAATGATCATTATGGGGGTGGGAGTTGGAAGTATGGTCTTAATTTGGTTAAGACCATACTTGAGATCTATTTTTATGTAATTATGGTGGCCTGAGAAAAAGTAAACTTGAGCGAGTGAGTAGATTGCAGTGGATGTAAGATTAGTGAAACTACTGGCATTGATTGTTTTGTCTTCTAAACCTAAAATCTTCCCAGAGTGTGCTATTCAGATGGAAACAACCACCAAGCACTCAAGCTAATGGCCAAGGTCATTTTTTCCAGCAAGGCAGCGATGCAGCTGTGTCCAGTGCCCTAGGCAGGACTTGAAAGAACCTTGTCTCTCCGTTGCCAGTGTGTGTGTGGGGTGGGGGCGGGTGGGGGAGGGCGGAGGGAGCACCACAGGTCTGCTTTGAACAATGTTCCAAAGAAAGCTCCCCTAGCACAGCGAATAATAAACAATTTTCTTTCCCCTTGAGGTTCAACTGAAAGAACATTTTTTTATTAGGACTTTTTTTTTAAGAATTTAGAGAGAGCAAAATTTGGGTTTTGTCAGAACAATGAAAGCTCAAGATTATGGGGATCATGGCTGTATTTATATATAATTTTGTCCCGAATTGACTGTCTCTAGAGTTCAAATTCTTCTGAAAAAGTGTCAATCATCATTTCACTGCACTGAGCCGTCATCTGAGCTACAAAGGGAACTCAGGTTTCTTCACTTCTCAGGCAGAACTCCATCTATTAGAACAGTGTGCCTCTCAATTGTGTCTTAAATTAGGCACGCAAATGAATGCTCTCACACTCTTTCTGCCTACCGAGTTTCTGCAGAGGAACTGATCAGGGATACATGATACAGTTGGGAGAATTTCCTCAGCTCTACAGTCAAACTCCTACAGACTCTGGGGGTGGGAGAAGCTCAGATTGAGCAGCTTAAGTCTCCTTGAATCTTCTAAGAGCTGCACAGGGCCCCCACCCCCACCCCCATCATTAGTCAGACATGAAACGAAGGAAATCCTTCTAGTCCTAGGCCAAATTCATTAGGGAAGTTTCACGTTTAATGTGAGAAACTGTCAGGCCAGCAAGTGAGGAAGAGATGCTACAAACATGGAAAGGAAGATGCTTGGATGTAACTGCACACTGCACTTTGTCATCCCCGGAATTCTAAATGGGATCCTGCCTCATTCCCCAGGCCCTTTTCCCAACTGCATCCATCCAGAGGAGTGAAGAGAGAGGTTTAACGAACTAAGCAAATTGCTTGGCATCGCTCTGACCTGAGAGCTGATGGGAGAGCTTGGGGGCAAAGTGCCTTTTTATTTTTAATGGGCATTATCTTAAATTTTCTTTTTTTCTTTGTGGCCACTGGAAGCTCTCTTGCCTATGCAGTTGGGGCAGGGGAGGGAAAAAAACACACCACACAACCAACCCAAAAGGAGAATATAAATAAATATCATTTGGAATCTTGCATAATATCAGCCAATGGCAACAGCAGGTTTTTGACAGGCCTGCGAACTTCCCCAAAACAACATCCTGGCAGCCTGGCTGTGATTCAGGCATGAGTCACCACAGCATGATGGACCTCTGCCAGCCCGCTTCCCCACCCTGAGCGACTCACCCTCCTTCACCCCCCACCCCTACCCCAAGCCCTCACGGGTCCATTAGCATTTAGAATCCAGGCTGGACTGCCTTGTTATTAGTAACACTGGACTCCTCCAGGTAACAACACCAGGAAACCTTTTCTTCTGGCACTGGGAATACATCTACAGTGAAGAAAGAAAGATGCCTCTTCATCACAATACGATCTTTGATAGAAGGGGGTTGGTGCCGTTTTTACTGCTGGCACAATTAGTGTGGACTGAAGAGGCGCTCCTGCCCACCCCCTGGAGTCTTGTTATAATGAGGCCGGGCCCGCAATCACCTTTTTGTCATCCAAACAAGGGATGGAGCCTGCTGAACTGGGAGGAGAGGTCAGAGGAATGAGCAGAGCCCCCGATGCTGTGGAAATAATTTCCCACTGTCATCAGGAGACTCCTGCCCAAACGCTTTCCTCAAAGACTGCCTTCCGCTCGGAAACGAGGTCTGAGCCTCCAAGGGCAGCTCCCACTCTGTGCAGGTGCAGCAACCATCGCAAGCCCCCGTGACCCCAAACAACCCAGCCACCTTGCAGAATTAGCGCACGCTGGCCTCCTTCTACATGCCTATGGCACCCTCTGGGCTGGGAAAGCATCTCGCAGTCATGATTCTGCAGACGTTAACCTAGAGTGGAGCTACCAGACACGAAATTTCCCCGCAGTAAATATGGAGCCAGGAGTGAGACACAGTGGGCAGCAAACAATGTTATTCTTTGTTGGTTCTCTCCCCCATCATTCTATTGTGCTGGAACTAAGCAGTGATTTATAAAGCCAGAATCAGGGCGACTTCTTCTTTTCTTTTTTTTTTTTTTTTCTCTGAAGGGCAAGTTCTTCACTCCTTTGCCCTAACATTTTCACCAGCTAATGAACACCAGCTACTCACGGTGATTTTGCTAAATTATTCCTCCACTGCCGAAAACACAAAGAAACTTTTTTTTTTTTTTTGGAAATTCTCATGTCTATTTGAGAACCTAGAGGGAAAGATTTAGTTTGTACGAGGCCTGACTTGGTGCTATCGCCTCTGATTCTTTGGTGATGGTTTGTACTTGCTTTGTTTTTTTTTTTTTTTTTGGGGGGGGGAGGGAGGTGTGTGTCCATCCTCAGCAGGGGGAAAACCCCAAAACGGATTAGCTGGCAAATTTCCTTAAAGGGAGCATTCAAGCCACTCTTAGAAAATGGAGAGTTTCAATACAGAGAGGATATTTTGGACATAGGATTTTTGAACATTCCTAATTTTATTCTTCTTCTTGGCTTGTGCCTCCGATGTCACTTGTCTTGTGGGAACATGTGTCCCCTGTGATAAAGAAGTGACTCAGGGGTTGACAATGTCCTCAGAAACGTGGCGATCTTGCCCTCACCGGAGACCACGCCAGAGGCTGCGAGATGATTAGCTGGGAGAGCGAGGACGGCTGTCAGGGGGCTGGCACTTGGGAAGCCACTTCCCTGCACGGTCCGCCCCCAGGTCCCGCGCCAGCCAGAGTGTGGGCGCGGATGGGCTTTCTCACACATGCTGGCCCTCTTTTTTTTTTTTTTTTTGAAAAGTTAGCCTTGGCTGTTTACTCTAGTTTAGAGATGATGTTTTTTAAAACCGTACTTGGAATCTGCAGTATCTTTCTTCCTTATCCAAACTGCAGCCACGGGAGTTTGAACTTGTGAATCAACCGGTGAGATGGCAAAGAGCAAACCGATGGCAGGGAGGCCCAGCCAGCAAAGCCCTCGCAGGGTGGTCCTTACTTATGTAGGTGCTTTATTTACAACCTGATTATCGTTTCCGGCCCCCGGCCTTTGCAGCTGCCTCTTCTCCTGCTCTTGATGGCTGCAGATTTCTGCTTATCATCCATTTCCACGCTGGCTTTGTGCACCTCTCTGTCAGGCCGTGCTGAGAGCAGTGCACAGGCGGCGTGCGTGGCATTGTCCGCGATGAGTGGATAAGCTGCCTTGCCCGTTTCAGTCACTCTGGGCCTCCTTTGTCTTCGTTCTTTTCTGATGGTCTAATTTCCCCGCACAGTCTGACTGAGGCCTCTTTTCAAACAGGCAGCCGATATGGGTGTGCTATTGTTCCAGGCGGCTGCCAGATTTTTTATTTTTTAAATGTATTCAACCGCATGGATTTATCATGTAAACTCCTATTGAAAACCATTGCCCCTGAGAAGGATTTGAGCATTTGGGTAATTTCCTGAAATTCTCAAGTGTATGTATTTTGTAGTTTCTTTTATTTTTTTTCTCCCTCCTCCAAATACATGTCAGAGCAATCCATAAACAGTATTGACTGCACAAAACTGCCAGTCTCGAATGTCCCTCTTCCCTGCTGCAGACCCTAATCTCTGAGGAGAAGCTCTCCATTTTGCACAGGATGTGAAAGGAACACACTATTTGGATTCCCAAAGACAAGATCTAAGCTTCAGTGATATTCTACCAATTTTCTTGGTGTCAGCATTGTGTCAGTTTGAGACTAAAAACTGGAAAATTATCCTACCTATGAAACATGCATTTCTTAACCCAGCAGAGACATGCATGAATGCAATAATGCACATATATTTCTGGGCCCCAAACATGGAATGTGCTGCCTTCTACTTGATTTGATAATATAACACAGTTTAGACCATTAACAACTAATATTATTTGGGAACTTGGTTTCATTGCCTAAAATCTGTGCAAGGCAGTGCCATTTAATGATCTTTTCCCTTTCCTTTGAGAGTTTTATCCTTTGAAGAAATAGGTCAACTTAATAACCTCTCTGATCTGTGAGGGTACTTGTCACCAAAAGAAATTCTACTGGCCTGACTGGTTTGGTTCAGCGGGTAGAGCGTCAGCCTACAGACTGAGGGGTCCCAGGTTCGATTCCTGTCAAGGGCATGTACTTTGGTTGCAGGCACATCCCCAACAGGGGATGTGCAGGAGGCAGTTAATTAATGTTTCTCTCATCGATGTTTCTAACTCTCTATCCCTCTCCCTTCCTCTCTGTAAAAAATTAATAAATATATTTTTTAAAAAAGAAATTCTACTGGTTTAATGGGGTCCATCTTTGACTACTTTTCACTGAATCATCTGGTACTTTTTGATTTTCTCTCATGAGCCTTATATTTCCCAAATAGATTGATTCTGTTTTAAAAGCCATAACCACATATTGGCGTGGTTCTCATCTTGCTAACATCCTTGGGACACAGGGGTCAAGGTTATTATCCAAAATTTACTTTTAAAAATTACACTTCCTATGGCCCTTCAGGAAGCTTTGCGTTAGAACCCAACCATGCATTCACGTAAACACACATTCTCAAACAGCAATTGGCTTCTAACAGATGCCTTGCGTTCTAAGTAATTGAATGTTAATGTGGATAGCAATAAAAAATTTGTAGTTTAACCCCAAGAATGATTGGATTCCAGGAGTGAAGCTGTAATGAAAGAGCCCTCTGAATTTAGGACAGATGCCAGTATTATGCTAGGCTGGTAGCTGAATCTTGGATCAAACACAACTTTGCAATGACTCATACATTTTATGTGCAGCCTTCCTTGAAATTCCAGTGTAAAGACTAGCATCCTGATCTATAAAAGTGAATATGACCTTGAAGTCAATGAAAATGAGAGTATTGTTCCTTGAATAGAAAATCTCTATGCTTATCGCTTTCCCTTTCCAACCTCTAGCATTTCACTTTCTTTGAGTTTCACCATGAGGGACTAGGTAAAGCCAAAAACATAAATCTGACTTCTGAAGGTTTGTATAGCAATAAACAGTAAAACCTTATCTGGATAGCCAAGTGAAAAAGGTTGGACAGCCACTTCATTGAGAAACTGCAGCAGACTACCCAAGTGGGCATGTGAGATTTTGCTCTGAGGTTGGCTAGGAATGAGCTGTGTGTGAATGACAACTGGGGAAGTATTTGCATCCCTTCTGTCTACTTTAGAAGCTTCTAATCTTTATTTCCTGTGTCCCATCTTTAGTCAAGCCAACCTCTATTTTGTGGCCATGCCTTACAGGACTCATCTGTATACTGTCAGAGGTGCTGAGTTCAACAGACCAAGTTTTTCTTTTACTCACCTTTTCTATCTCTAACTTCTGAGTTTCAGCTCTTACATAAGGAAATGATATCACTATAAGTTATACAGAAAAACAGGGTACAAAGTTGTCCTTTTGAAAAAAAAATCTTAAATATTAAAAAAATAATGACCAAATTGGAAGCAAATACATGAACAGATTAGTGGTCATTGTCTTTTGATCTTTAAACTTTTCTCAGTTCTTTTTAAAGAACTACAAACATACTTTTATAACTGTTTTTCCCCCTTTCATATACAGTAGATAAGCTTGAAATATATAAAAATCAAATTAAGGACATAGACTTATAACAGAGATTATAATCTTTCGGCTCTTCTCAAGTGCCAGGAGATCATTAAAGGGAAGAAGTGAAATTTTTAAGGGACTATTAACAATTTGACAATCTCAGTTGGTGTGGATTATGGGTTTCATTTAACAGGGTGAAAATCCCGTACCTAAAGGAAGCTGGGTATTGTCACTGACTCTCTCTGATAAAATAAGTGTAGATAATTAAGTCTTAGGCAGCATGTAAACTGCATTTGTTGAAAGATGCATCTTAGTGGCCACTCTGGGGTTCTCTGATGGGCACATTGACTAATTAGTGACAGAAAGGGTACATGCTGGGAAGGAGGAAAGAGAACCAAGGGAGTGGGAAGAGCTGATGCCCCTGATTCCAACTCTGCTACTCTTCAGCAAGTGGATGTCAGGAGGTCCAAGCCTGTCTGTACCTCACCTAGGATCCTTACCCTGCCTGAGCTCTGCTCAGCACCACAATGGGGAGAGATAGGAACGTTGCACATAAAAAGTCATGGTTTATAAAATTCTACGTATTAACATTTCATCTCTTTATATGTCTTAAGAGTATGTATGCATATATGTATGTAAATACCTCTATCACCTAATTTAATTTTGATACTGCCTGGTGAAGTAAGCATTGTTCTCCATCTCCAGATAGGGAATCTGACACGTGGGACATGTCACAAACTGGTAAGAAGGCATGTGTTGTGCTAGAAACGAAGTCTCTTGACCAAATCTAGGGCAATGTTCACTAACTGTCAGCTAAATTTATTAAGGAGACGTTATTTTATTTTCTGATTCTGGGCTCTGGGAAACATTCAATTTACAAACTCCAGTGTGCTCCTTGTGGTGAATGAAGAGTGGCTGTGCTGTGTTTCACATCTTCTTGGCCCACCTCTCTGGCCAGCTGCTTGCTTCATCTGCACTGCAAACCTTTGATTTTGTTTTCTGGAGCTTTTCTGCCACATCACTCCAGAACCAGCAGGACCCAATTCAGTCACTCAGTACCTGTTCAAGAAGATTAACACCCAAAGGCAATCCCTGGACCATTGGGTAGGCTTCATGGGTAAACATCCCCTTCTTCCATTTCTGGGGTGACAATCCTGAGATATGCTCAATGTGATTCCTGACCGGCCATCAGTGAGGTTATGTAAAAGAGGCAAAAAATCACATTCCAGTTATGAAATTAATATATGCTTATGCTTAAAAGAAAGCATAAAAATACTCACAAATTATAGCTCAATAATATATCCTAGATTAATTGCCCTTCTTCTCTATTTTACTCTTCCAAGTTATCCAGTTGAACTCTAATTAAAATGTCTTCTTTGGGACATGCCAAAGACCTTTATGTTGATGATGCTACTTCTTGGGATCATTATAAGATACTTTCCATCATCCTCAATAACTTTAACATTTCCACTGTCTTCAAAATTCCCATCCTCATGAACTTCTCAGTATATCACCATCATTTCCTGTCCATCAAACATTACTGCTTTCCTCGTTTTTACACACAGTTGACTTGACCTCATACATTACAGAAAAAATAGAAGTCCTTATCATCCTACCAAAGAATCGCCAATCCTATTTGTATCTTCTCCATGCTCTTCATTCTCTTACCAAAAGTTTATCTCTCCACATTTGCTCTCAATTTCTCCTGTGCCTTGTCACCTCCCACTCACTTTTCAGCCATTTCTAATCCTGTTTCAGCCCCCACTGTTCCCTAGAATGGGCTGCCTAAGCACTAACTGATCACTTTTCATTGCTGAACCTGGAGGAGACTTTTCAATCCTCCCATCTAGATCTCTCTGCAATACCCGACACACCCACCATCTCCTTCTTGAGCCACTTTCTTTCTTAGCTTCTGGAAGATCACACATTCCTGGTGTCTTTCTGCCTCTCCAGCCACTCATTTTCAGTTCCCTAAGTTATCCCCTTCTTCCCATCCTTTATCTAACTCAAAATGAGTTCTTCAGGTTTAGACCTAACCTTAAGAGCAAATAAATGCAGAAACTAGGATTCAGAATGGACCTTCACTAGCCATGTCTGTTCATTATTTGTGTTTTAGAGTATTGGCTTTATCCTTTTCTAATGAAGATAGACTCTCTACATTACAGGGAACCTGGGGACCCACAATCCTAGCCACATAGTCTAACAGACCTCATTAGAGAAGTAATAAAGATTTTCTCTCTTGAGATAAAATTTTTAATATCTCAGAGAAGACTTCTAGTGAGTCTGTCCCAAGTCCTATGCCTTCACCTCAAACTGGTCCTGTGACTGGAAAAGACTAGACATTTTGGCACTAGGAAGTAGATGCTGCAGAATCAAATATTAAAAGTTTGTAAGTGGCTTTGAAACTGCATATTAGGCAGAGGCTGGAAGAATTTTGAAGTGCATGATAGCAAAACACCTAGATTGCCCTGAATAAAATATTGATAAAATATGAATATTAAAGGCACATCTGGTGAGGGCTCAACATTTTATTGGAAATTGGAAGAAAGACAATTTTGTTATTGTTGAGGCAGAAACTTGTCTAAATTGTGTCCTGCAGTGGTATAAGAGGCAAATCCTGTAAATAATGAACTTGAATATTTAGCTAAGGAGATTTCAAAACAATGCAGTACCTAAATGCCATCATAAGTGTTCTAATAAAAGAGTGGTATGGGGAGATTTGACTCACCCACAGAAGAGGAGGAGGTACTGTGACCACAGAGACAGACAGTGGAGTGATGCAGACGTGCAACAAGCCGGGAATGTTGGCAGCCAGCAGAAGCTGGAAGACTAAAGGAATGGATTCCTCCTGAGAACCTCGAGAGGGAGCATAGCCCTGCTGGAATCTTGATTTCCAGAAACCTTGAAATCATGTCTAACTCCATCCCTCTTCTCTCAATTAATTTCAGTTTATTCCCAGGACCTAAAGCTTCTATCTCTGAAGTAGATCTCAAATGTGTTCACTTCTCTTCATATTCATTGTCATCATTCTCATCCAAGCCATAACCATCTCTCATCTGGGCTTCTGCAGTAGCCTCCTAACTGCCTCGCCTGTCCTACCCTTGCTCCATTTCATTTTTATACACTAGCAAGAGTGAGCTGCTAAAAATGCAAAACCAATAATGTCACTTTCCTATTTTAAACCCTTCAGTGGTTTTCCATTGCATTTAACATAAAATTCTAATCAAAGTCTCTAAAGTCATGAAGGAGCTGTGTAGTAGATGTTATCAGGTGCTGTCCAGAATACCCTTCAGGAATGAAGGGCATATTCCCTTCTGCTGGAAGTGTGTTCAGCTGCCAACCTTCAGCTGTCAACTCTCTTTGGGGATTACCTCAACTGAAAAGAGACACCTTTTCCAAGGAGATGGCCCTCCCTTTCTGGAGCAGCCTTCAGTCAACAACTGATGGATAATGAGAGAGGATAAAATAAAATCCCAGACTTCTCACTGCAAGTTGGTCAACTCCAACTTGGCTAACTGTAAAGGAACCAAAGGCAAGGCATATTTCTCTACTGATATTTTTTCATAGTTCAACTTCTCCCTTATTATGCTTCCTTTAATGAGTGCTGACTCTAAGAGCCCTCTCTAATAAACCTCCCACACATTAATTTCCTTCAAAGATCCTCCTTCTTATAAACTCAAACTGTGAATTAAATGTTGAGATCAAGAGAGTTAAGAATCCCACTGTCTTCTATACTTTATTCAAAATATGTCAGACCCACGGCATTATGTTCAGTTTTGAGGTTACATTTCAAGAAGGACATTGACAAAGTGAAGCATGACCAAACAGGACAAATAGGATATAGAAGAACCCAAAATCATGGCATAGGACACATTGTTAAGAAATAGAGCTAATTAGTCAGGAGTAGCATTAACTTAAAGAAACATGATCATTATATTTGGATTTTTGTAAAGCTGCCTAATGGAAGAAAAATCTCACCTCAAGTTGCTCCAGGAACTAGAATTAGTAGCAATGGGTAAAAAATCCTGGGACACGAGTTTAGGCTCAATTTAACGAAGAAGTTTCTAGTACCAATATAATGGCTTCCATGTGAAATAGAGTTCAGATTTACTAGACTTGTGTAACTACATCTTGAGGATAAAATAGCAAAGCTATATCTGAGCTTGGAGAGAGTGTTGACCAGATGACTAAGTTCTCCATGACACTATTCCATGACTGTCTGCTCTAAGATAGGGTTTTATGAAGTTCCTGTAATCTGACAAATGGACTTCGTGACCAAGTAAATTTTGGAAAAAGTTAAATAATGTTAGGCAGGTGTTTTTGTTTTGTTCTGTTTTAAGAGTTTTAATATGTCAAAAATGCACTGTAAGTGTCCATAGGGGCTACCCAGGACTCAATAGAGCTAGTAATGCTTTTTGACTCAATGGCTAGTCAAAACAACAGGGTGGAACCTACCTTGAAAAACTTTGCTTTAGAATATTATGTTCTTCTGAGTTTCTAGTGAGGGGAGGGTAATTCTTAACCCAGATTAATGACTATATAGATTATTAAGTACTAAATAATTAAGCTTTTTACATGTGTGAGTACTATCTAAAAAGTAATACATTTCTTCCTCCTTTGCAGTGATGGTGTATTTTTTTACACTTGTACCTTCAGCATATAAACTTGCCTGCTAACCTCAACCTTGGCAACAGTAGGATGAATAATAGATAAAAGGCTAGAGCATTATCATTTTTGCTTGTATTCTTTATTAAGTGCCACAGTAACCCTTTCTCATGTTTACTACCTATTTATACTTTGAAATATCCATATGTCCTTGGATAAAGAATCCTTCCAAATACATTTACAGATAAAATATACAATAATGGGGCATATTTGACTATTTTAGTAAAAATTCAGATCTTCACAGATATAAAATTCTGCAAATGTTACCAATTTTACAGAACCAGGCTCATTTCTCTCTTGTACTATACAGACTCTATAGTCAGTAGCAATTATCCAGCTGCCTAATCAACACCCATAATTAAATTTTTCGTGTTTGCTCCCTTTATTTAGCATTTCTGGTGACATTGTACCCACTCTGAGAAAGAAAGTACTACTGCAGCCAGGCTGCTACTTATGCCTGCTTAATAATTCTGTGAACTCTCTCTCTCTCTTTCTTTCTTTCTTTCTTTCTTTTTTTTAAAATATCCATTCTAACAGTCTGGTAATTGGCTTGAAGCTTTTCAGTGGAGTGTGAAGTGCTCAAAAAGTTCAACCACAAAGTGTCAGGTTAGTCCTGTGACAAGGAAGGATGTGCAGCTGCTCTCGCTGTCTCCAGATCACGGTGCTTTTTGACCGATAGGAGAACAGTTACCTTAACTCGTAGTTTTAAATAAATTGAGGAGGCAAGAGAAGCTGGGGAGAAGCACAGGATTAAGTAATGTTTTTCAGAGATCTTTTCAGTTAGTATCACCAGCAAAAAATTTATGGAGTAACCACCACTTTAGAAGAAATTCTGGGCAATAGAATTAATTTTAATAATTGTTTGTTATGGAGACATTTTCTAAGGGGAAACAAGGTAGTAATTTAAAGTTAGTGGGTACCTGATTAAAGACAATTAGCCTATTCAAATTAACATCTCAAAATCCTTCTAAATTTTAAGGAGGCAAATCAAATGATGGCAAATTAAATATTTAATTAATTCATGTTGGAGTTAATAAATCATCCCTAAGGCATGTGGATGATATAAGACTGTTGTGTAAACAAGTTGGTTTTGACTATTTTAAATGCTGCCCATCCACTGGGGCTCCTTTTTGGTCAGGAATACACCCCCACTCCCAACACACCCTCCCATCCACGCACATACACTTATAACACTGCAACCAAACACCAGGGATCGTGTTCCTATGGAAACGACAGCCCATTTTACTGCAGTCATCTTTACACAAAATCAGTTTTAGAAATCCATTGTGATGAAAGGGGATACTGTTCATACTTGTTAAATTAAGCTTCCTAAACCACATGTGACAGCATATCCTTGCTATTGGCTGGAACTATATTGGGTCAAGTTTCATCGAGATTTTATAGTTTGATTAATCAGTATTGCATCTTACCTGAACTAAAGTCCTCAAACACAGAGGGGCACAAACACAATGACCTTAAATCACTGTATGACTGACTGCCATCTGCAGGCTTGAGAAACACTATGGGTATGGTCAAAAGTACCTCCAATGCCATGGGGAGGTTTGGGGATCCTCAGTTAACCTTCTTCCTTTATGTGCCTGCGTACCTTTCCTGCCTCCCTGTGTTCCACTTTCTCCTCAAAGCAGTATACCATGTCAGGAACAAGAAGTCTGTGGGAGATGCTGAGTGCACTCCTGTATTTAGTGGAATAGTCATGGGCTTGTCAGTGATCCCTGGCACTGCTATTGATTGGCTTTGTGACCAGCGAGAGTTACTTAACCTCCCTGGGTCTCAGTTTCTTCATCTGTAAAAGGAGGGTTTGGGCTAGGTGACCTGTGGAGTCTGATTTGCTTAAATCTTCTGTGCCATTGTGTTTAATGGAAGCAAGTGACATGAACAAGTGAGACTTCACCTCTCCAGGTGTGATCAGAAAGGAGAGGGAAGAAAAAAGCTATTGCCATTCTTGCAAGACCAAAGTGAACTAAAAAATACACCAATGTATTTACGTATAACTTGTTATTTTGTTGTTGTTGTTGTTGTTATTAAAGGGAAATGGAATCTTTAGTCAAATGAGACAAAGCTGTGAGCTTTGGTATTATGTCGAGGGACTTGGACTGGATGGATGTTGATGGTGGTTCTGCCTCCACGACCTTGGTCCCCAGTGGAGAACACACGTGGTGAGTTTGCAATAGGAAAACAGCAGGGCAGCAAGGGCTAGTTGGGGCCAGACATTCTACTGGAGAGTCCCAGTGTGAAGGTCAGAGGTCTCTCTCATCCAATCTAGGAAACTACGGGAAGCAGGAAGAAAAGGTTTACTTTGTTAGGTAGTGCTCCACTGTCTCTAATGACTCTCTAAATGGCTTTGGATATTTTGAAATCCTTCTCGCTTCAAAAGCAGAGTCATTCTTTCTCCCCAGATGCCGCTGTTGCTTCCTGACATATTAAGAGTTATAGATATTTTCCTCATGATCTCAGGCTTTTACTGCCTCTGTTAATCAGTCAGTCTCCCCTCATTGCCCTTGCTACATGGCGTTTCATAGCAGAGTTACAGTATCTCAGTTTCTATTCCAGCATTTGCTTTATGATGACAGAAGCCACATTTTTTTTTCCAACCAAAATTTAGGAAAATATGATGAGACAAGTATGAAATATTCATGGGGAGTAGGACAGAATGTTAGAAGTTATGGCTGTCCCGAAATACCCCTGGTACACCAGATCAATCTGGCAGCTTGCCATTCTTCATTAGGTGAAAGGAGAGGACCATGGCCCTAAAGTTAAGTGATCTGATTCTTTTGTATTTACTCAGTTTTTTAGACGACCAGACTTTGAGTCTTTTCCTTTGGCTTCCCGATGTATGCAGGTTAAGTTTTGGAACCTGTAGCCTAAGGATTCCCAAGACTTTCCCTTCCCTCAAGCACAAAGAAAAAAATCACACTTTCATGAAATGCAGAATCATTGCCTCTCATTTTTTGCAATGCCTGCCATCCATGCTTTTTTGCCTGACTCTACCTTTGAGGGCAGGAAATGTCTATTTCATTCACTGCTGCATTCACAGCATTTAAAATTATACTTGGTACATAGAAAGTACTCAACAAACATTTGTGGAATGAGTGAATGATATTATTTGATCAAAGACCGAAGTATACCAAATTCCTTTAAAAATTTATGGTAGTATTGGAAATAAGGACATTTCTCAGAAGAACTGTATGATAGGAAGAATAACGAAAACTTCTATACCCTTCTCATTTAGTTTCATTTTGGGAGGAAGCCCTCTATGTATATTTAGCAGTATTTCTTCCTGAATGACAGAGCTTTCAGGTGCTACTTGTTTATTTCTTTTACCTAAACAGCAGTACACAGAAAGGGCAAGAGTCCTCGAGGTACAATGTCAGATGTAGCTGGTGTATGAAACCTGTCTCAATCCGATGTTTAGTCATTGTTTCCCAGTTAGGGCTTTCCATAAGAAATGTCTGCACAATTCTATCTAAAAATAATAAAATAAAATTGCTACTTAAGCCTTAAAGTCATTTCTGTCCCATTTTATTTTCTATGAAAAAAGTCAATTCTGCTTCAAATAATAATAACAGGATTCCATTTATTTCAAATCACCCAAACCCCAATGTTATTTCAGCAATGTTATTCTCAGAAAAGCCTTACTACTTCAGAGTGACAATTTTATGTTTTTCTAAATAAAAAAAAGTAAAACTGCACTAAAACTTACCTATTTGTAATTTCTAATAACTTGGACAAGGAACTGGGCTAAAGTTTATTTTTATAATAACTTGGAATAAAGGATTTGTGAAGCCATGTACTAAGGCAAAATTTTTAATTATGGAAAACAGTTACTAAGCAACCTGGAAAAGCATTAACATAAATAAACATGCAAATAATACATTCCTTTTATATATTAAAACAGCTTCCCAAAGAACTCCATTAGGCAACATTATTTATCTAATTTAAATTACTATAAGAATGCCTTGTATGTGTATAGCATTGTATGATCTACTAAACAACTGCTTGTAATACATTTAATTTTCACAGCAATTCTGTGGGCTAAGCATTAGACCCATTTTACAGATTAAAAAACAGTAGCTCAGAGGAGTTAATAGGTTAGCTCAAGCATACATGACTAGTAATTGGCAAAGCTGGGACTTAATTAAATGCAGGACTTCAGATGCATTACCCAAAGCTCACTTCATTGGAACACAGATGCCTGTAACACTTTTAATATGTTCTGTAATTTAGACAGACTTTTCATTAATCCTGACAGGTCAATTAGCCCAAATTAATGAGTTTTTCCCAAGTCAGATGATAGAGTCAAGAAGAGCTTTAGAAAAAGGCAGGGTAAAAGCATGATTTCCATGATCATTAACCAGTGATGATAAGAAACACTTCTCATACCCACAGGGGTTTTAGAATGTTCTTATCTATATCTTCATAATTGAACCCTAAGTTTAGAAGAAACCTCACAGATCATCAGCCATGTCCATCAAAAGAGCGAACGTAAGTATCTTGCGTTGTGATGGGCGGGGGAGAAGAAGAGTGAGCATGGAAGTGAATACAACTTTATTTGTTCTTGCTTTCAGCCAATGGAGGATTGTGAAGGATCAGAAGTTAGCATAGCTGCATATTATTCTACAGCAACTCTAGAAAACATTAGAGCAATGCTTTCAAAGTCAAGGAACAAATTATTTTCAACCTAGAATTCTATACTCAGCCAAAATACCAACCAAAAGAAGAGATGGAGTAAAGAGATTTTCAGACATGAAAAAAAAATTTTTCTTATGTCCTAAGAGACTGCTGAAAGATGTGCTGTATCAATCAAAAGGAGAAAGGATATCAAGAGAGAAGAATAATGCAGTATAGGAAACAAAGTGTATAAACACAGAGGATAGGCAAAAATAATTCGGAGGCAGTGATGGTAATTAACCTAAATTGCAGGCAGAATTTCAAATATATGTGGCCAAGAACAGTATAGGGTTCTGTATTCATGACCACCCCCATCATCCCCAGGTAGACACAAGGAAAGTCAGTGGGTTGATGAGATCTATGATTAGACAATGAATTACATTTCTAATACAAAAGTTTACAATGAAATTTGGTGCCTCCCTTGTAATATGACAAAAGAAAACAAATTACCAGAATAACAAGAGAGTGTGTATGTTTAAACATATTTTTTATTGATTTTAGAGAGAGAGGAAGGAAGAGGGATAGGTAGAAACATTGATAAGAGACACATTGATTGGCTGCCTCCAAGTGTGTACCCTGACTGGGGATCAAACTTGGGACCTCTTGGTTCATGGGTCGACACTCAACCACTGAGCCACACCAGTCAGGGCTGTGAGTATGTTTTTACATAGAATACTAGAGGCCTGGTGCACAAAATCATGCACGAGTGGGGTGGGGGGTAGGTTTGTCTGGGGGGAGGGGCCAAGGGCAGTTGCCTGGCCGATGCTGCCCCACTCCTTGCCCCCAAATTCCTGGTTGAACTCCTGGTCAAGGGGATAATTTGCATATTAGTTTTTTTATTATACCAGGATATCTGGAAGGATTCATAAGCCAGTAACTTATTGATTTGGGGGCAAGGAACTAGGTGGTTATGGAATCTGAGAAAGAGACTTTTGACTTTACATATGTATTTCCTTAAAAATATTTTTGAATTGCTTATTAGATACAGAAAATAATCTAAAATATGTATCCCCTTTCTCAAACCTCCCCAATTCAATAAACATGCAGATAAGTGCTCAATTTGATTGCTAATGGGTGGATATGAAATAACTGAAAATACATGCCCCTGTGCATTTTCTTTTTCTGTAATTTACTCAGAGGTCATCTAGAGGTATCATTATCATATGTGTTTCCAAATTGTCTCCTGAAAGGTGGCTCCAGTTTGTACAGCCACCAGCAAAGGATTGAGGTAACTCATTTTCCTTCTATTTCCTTTTTATTTTACATCATTACATCATTAGGAGATGAAATCACTGAGTAATACCCAGAAATAGATTGTTTTTGTTTGGAGTTTTGGTATTAATTTACCTGGACACCAACTGGATTTTTCACAACCTGGTGGCCTATTGGCATCTCTGCGTGATCCTTACTCCTGGCCAGACTCCACATGCTCTTTCTGGACACTTTAGGGTTTTGTTGTTTCCAGACCAGTGGAGTACTAATTGTCCCCATGTAGCACTGGTAATAAAGAATTGAATTACTCTGAATGACAGAAAAATCAGCATGGCCACCGAAGGCAGCCTCATAAGCATAGCACGAATTCCTTATCCACTGTTGGATTGCTTAAAACATTTAATACTGCACAAAAATCTCTGCTGGTGCCCTTGCCAGTAGCAAAATTCCAACAGTGTCTGAACAGTGGTTCAGTCCCACGAGCAGCCACGATGCTGTTATCAAAGCTCTCAGGAAGCCCGAAGAAAACCGGGTGGCTAGTGTTACTCAGCCGTGTGAATTCTACTGCGGTACAGAAAAATGGAGACAACATGGGTTTTAGAATCAGACCCTTCTGGCTCGTAGGTCAGCTCCACCTCTAACTAGCCATTTAACCTTGGGAGCTTCCCTTCTCTGAACCTGGTTTCTTTTTCACTTAAATGGTCACTGTGATAGCTTTTTATAGGGTAGTAATGAAGATTAAATGAGATATAAAGCACATATACAAAGCACCTGGCTTATGGGAAGTGCTTAGTTCAAATTCAAAGAAAAAGAGTTAAGCATATTAGCCAAATTAATATTTTTAAGGCACTTTGGAAGAGTGCCTGGCTCATAATAAAACTTCAGTGATTGGCAGTAATAATTCTTACCTTTTTTTTTGGATACTGCCATAGATAGTTTCATTGAATTCAAGGTATTTTTTTAATGAGTCAATCAAGTAACATCTATATTGAATTTCTTCTACGTGCCCAGATCGTGAGGATGCCAAAAAATGTAGTGCCTTTCTTGGTAATGTGCAGTCTAGTTGAGAAGATAAGATATAGACATAAAAGAAATCACCCAACAATGGAAAACCGTTGTCTGAAGCAGTAGGGAAACTCAAAAGGAGAGGAGAGGGAGAGAGGGAGGAGAAGAGAATTCTGTTGAGTGAATTGTGCCCCCGCAAGATTCAAATCTTGAAACCCCAATCCCCAAGGTATTTGGAGATGGGGGCTCTAAGGAGGTGCTAAAAGTTAAATGGGGTCATAAGGAGGAAGCTTTAGTCTCCTGTGGCTGATGCATAAGACACAGCAAGAAAGCAGTTGTCCACAAACGAGGAAGAGAGCTCTCATTAGAAACTGATCATTTCGGCACCTTGATCTTGGACTTCTAGCTTCTAGGACTATGAAAATAAGTGTGTGCTGTTTGAGACACCCAGCCTGTAGTATTTTGTTATGGCAGTGTGAGGAGAGAGAGAGACAGAGAGACAGAAAGAGAGAGAGAGAGAGAGAGAGAGAGAGAGAGAGAGAGAGAGAGAGAGGGCAGGACCATAGTAGGAAATTGTACTGTTCTTTGAAAGGTCTTGAAAGGAAGAACAGAGAGGTGGAGAAGAAATGGTTCCATTCCCCATTGAAGAGCCAAGAGCCAGCAGGAAGGAATGTTCCAGTCAGGAAAGCGAACTTGGCCACATAATTTAGGACCAGCTTGGGAAGGACTTTGAACTCTTTCAAGAACACGAAGGCGTAAAGGGTGGCATTATTTCAGGCAAATAAAATTCAGCATATAATGTTTTTCCTAGACCAGCTGGCTGTCCTTTAGGAGTTTTGGGGGAAAGTTTAATAAATCATGCTATGTGAATCTTCACAGATAATGAGAATCAGGCTGGCTGAGAACAAGTGAGATAAGGAATGTAGGCGTGACCCTGACCAGTGAACTCTGAATTACACTGAAATTACTAAGTGCATAATCATTTGCTCACACAGTACTCATTCTATAGAGATTGCCAAAGGGTCAAAAGTTCCTGTATTCAACTGTATTTCAAAGAATCCTAGAATATAACAAGAAAACTTAGAGCAGTGGTTTTCAACCTTTCTAATGCCGTGACCCTTTAATACAGTTCCTCAGGTTGTGGTGACCTCCAACCATAAAATTATTTTTGTTGCTACTTCATAACTGTAATTTTGCTACTGTTAATGAATCGTAATGTAAATATCTGTGTTTTCCGATGGTCTTAGGTGACCCTGCTTGCAGCACAACCCACAGCACAACCACTGCTGTAGCTCGGAAAACACAGATATTTACATTACGATTCATTAACAGTAGCAAAATTACAGTTATGAAGTAGCAACAAAAATAATTTTATGGTTGGAGGTCACCACAACCTGAGGAACTGTATTAAAAGGTCGCAGCATTAAAAAAGATTGAGAATCACTGACTTAGAGACTTTCAAATGCTACCCAATAGAAGGTGTTCTTTTACAATTTCTAAGAGAAAGTGTCATTAATTCAGTCCCTACCTAGACATGTGTTTAATGCTATTTTATAAACAGCTTTCTCTCTTCTCAGATTTGAGACTTTTGAACCAAAAGGGAGCAATAACCACACTCTCTGACACTTATTGAGTGCTAGTTACTGTGTGCCAGTTACTGTGCTGAGTGCTTTAATACTTTAGCTTATTTAAATTCCCAGTCTTCATTGTAAGCAAGTTTCTGTTATTATCCCATATTACAAATGTGGCAGGTGGCCAGGGGTGGGGAGGGTGCTTAGAGAGGATAAGTAACTCTCCCAAGGTCACACAGCAAGGAAGAGGTAAAATTTGGACCCAGGTGGTCCACTCTCACAGCTTGAGCTCTCAATCAGATTTCACTTTGCATTGATCTATGTCAGTGGTGTTCAATCATGTCTCCACTGGTTCCCCAGAGGAACGTGTTATGGCCTGTCAAAAACAACGGATCCTACAATAGACACTCTCAGCGGGACCAGGGTGGGATGGAGTTTGAAAAGGCCATTCCCATTCTCAGGGTGTTTTTATAGGTCTCTTTATCCTCTGAGACATGTGTCCAACTCTCCACCCTCTCCCCTTGAATGATGATCACCAACCCAGATTTATTAGGGAATATCTTGGAAGAAAAGTCTCGTTTTTAAAATGTTAACCAATATGTTTAAAATATACAATGACGTTTTCAGATGAAAAAGAACTGTGAAAATTGTATATGACTAGTATGGCTACTATTAAATAACCCAGTATCTTCATATTTTAGGGTGTGAAATCAATAGTAACATTGCTGGAGAAACCAAGATGATGGCATAGGTAAACACCTAAACTGCTGCCTTGCACAACAATTTCAAAACAACTAAAATACAGAATGGACATCATCCAGAACCACAGGACGGCTGGCTGAATGGAGATTCTATAACTAGAGGAAAGAGAAAAGCACTCTGAGACTTAGAGGAGCTTCAGGAGGCAGAAATACTGATACGCACACACAGAGAGGACTGGCAACTGAGTGCATGGCTGGTTTTCTCAAGCGGGAGGAAGACAAAAGCTCCCTACTGCTCTGAACTCCAGTTCTGGGCAAGACTCTGGGGACCCAGACTCATTCGAGGAGGAACTGAACTGTCTGGCAGTGGGAGAAACTCAAGGATGGCTTTCTCTCAGATGTGCTTGCAGTGATTACCATGGGACACTGAGACATTGAGGCCTCTTAGGGCAAGGCTGACAAAACCAATGCTGTCTGCTCCACCCTGAGAGTCTGCCCCATTCAAGCTGAGCACAGAGGCTTTTTGCAAGTTTTGTCTTTTAAGGGTGTCTCCAGCACAGAAGTTCTCCCAGCGTAGACACAGCTGATCCTCACAGCCAATTGGCCTGGAGATCAATTCCTCCCAGTGATACCAACAACAATCAAGGCTTAATTACAGCAAGACTGTGCACACAGCCCACAATGGGGTGCACCCAGAGTGTCCACCTCAGGTAATTGGGGAGGCTGAGCCACTAGGCCCTATAGGACACCTAGCACACAAAACCACTCTATCAACTCAGGGAAGCAGCCAAAATATGGAGCAAAGAAACAGATCACAAATGAAAGAAACAGAGGAGTTCAAAACCACGGTTATAAGGTTTTTCAAGAATTTTCTAGAAAAGGCCAATAAATTTAGCGAGACCCTTGAGGATATGAAAAATGACCAACTAGAAATTAAGCATACACTGACTGAAATAAAAATTATTATACAGAGATCTAACAGCAGACTAGAGGATCATAAGAATCAAGTCAAAGATTTGAAATATGAAGAAGCAAAAAACACCCAACTGGAAAAGAAAAAAGAATCCAAAAATATGAAAAATATAAGGAGCCTCTGGGACAACTTCAAGCATACCAACATCCAAATTATGGGGGTGCCAGAAGAAGAGAGAGAGCAAGATACTGGAAACCTATTTGAAGAAATAATGACTGAAAACTTCCCCCACCTGGTGAAAGAAATAGACTTACAAGTCCAGGAAGTGCACAGAACCCCAAACAAAAGGAATCCAAAGAGGACCACACGAAGACACATCATAATTAAAATGCCAAGAGCAAAAGACAAAGAGAGAATATTAAAAGCACCAAGAGAAAAACAGTTAGTTACCTACAAGGGAGCACCTATACGATTGTCAGCTGATTTCTCAACAGAAACTATGAAGGCCAGAAGAGAGTGGCAAGAAATATTCAAAGTGATGAATAGCAAGAACTTACAACCAAGAATAATCTATCCAGCAAAGCTATCATTCAGAATTAAAGGTCAGATAAAGAGCTTCACAGATAAGAAAAAGCTAAAGGAGGTTCATCAACACCCAACCAGTATTATATGAAATGCCGAAAGGTATTCTTTAAGAAGAGGAAGAAGAAGAAAAAAGGTAAAGATAAAAATTATGAACAACAAATACATATCTATCAAAAAGGGAATAAAAAAATCAAGTGAATAAAAAAATCTGATGAACAGAATAAACTGGTGAATATAATAGAATCAGGGGCATAGAAAGGGAGTGGACTGACAATTCTCAGGGGGAAAAGGATGTGGGGGTGGTGTGAGAAGAGACTGGACAAAAATCGTACACCTATGGATGAGGACCATGGGGATGGGGTAAAGGCAGATGGTAAAGTGGGTACCGGGTGGAGGGGAGTTATAGGGGGAAAAAAGAGGAACAATTGTAATAATCTGAACAATACAGATTTTTTTAAAAAATAATAAGATTGCTTTTTATTACATCTTGTTCTTACAAGCTGAATTCTGTGTGTGTGTGTTTGTGTGTGTGTGTGTCTGTGTGTGTGTTTTGATTACAAAGTAATAAGATCCATTCCTTCCTTTTCAAGAAGGTAACCTCCAAAATTCAATCATGACAAAAAAGGCACCATCCTGTCTCTTTCTTTTAAATTGCAACAATTATTTATGCTACACTAGGGGTTTCTTCAGCTTCAGCTTTAAAGACCATTCCCTCCGTGTAAGTCACGACCTTGTTTTGAATAAAAACAGTTGGACAACGTTTATTTAGCAGCTTTAAACACAGTGTTAAGACTGTCATCATCAGCACAGTTCACGGCCTTCTCTTCTCCGAACTAAAAAAACTCAATTCCTTTAGAGTTTCCTTAAGTCAAAGAATTTAGTTGAAGCTCCATGAGACATGTATGCATGTGACCCTGGTAGGACCATTTAACCTCCATCTGTTCTCCACTCTTGACCTGCACCTCTATCCCATCAGTCAGCTAATAAAAACATGACATAGGTCAAAAGGAAGACCCTGAATAAGCCATCAACACTCCTGGAAATAACTCAAAGTTCAAAGCCTCTCCATAGAAGGGTGACAGAATCATCTTCAGAAACAATGGCAGCATGCTTTATTCCTTGGAATTTTGCTTAAGGTACTGGGTGACTTAATTTATGGAGCTAAAGATATAGAACACTATTTTCTATGTTTAATTTTTAAGATTAGCTGTGCATTTTAGTTTCTATTAAAGATGGCACATAGTGGATTATAACTGACATAGTACTGCTTAGCAAACAATATTAATGAGTGTGACTATGACATAGTATAATTATAAGGCTGTGTCACATATTCCACATTCTTAATTTTGCATCTTATTGTAATGTTCTTTCTCGAAAAACCATGGCAACTTGATTAATAGTAGATTAATTATTAATCCTATATTTTTCCTTGACATACATATTGTGCATTACATCTGATTCTATTGTGTTTAATTATATTTCCAAAGGTGGCTGACATTACTCTTATTGATAATCTGTGCATTAGCTTCTAATTCTCCCACATTGTGAGATTTAATCCTAGGCTTTGAATGACAAGTCACCTCTATGTAAATTTAATGAGTATAATTTCAATGCCATAGAAGTCACTTAGGAGTATGATAAACATCTGTGGGCTTAGGCATGAATTCTGCACAATCTCTCTTGTCACTAAAAGACGCTCACCATGATGTCCCACCATCCTGTTAAATTAACACATGACTGTAGCTACCTGTGTATTCGCCAAAGCCCCAGAATCAAAAACAGATGCTCTTGCTTCTACAAGTTACTTTGGTATTCCCAGCGGGACAGGTTATTTGTTGATAACACATTCTTATTTTTCCATCACATTTCTGTTATATTTGTTAAGTTGCTTCATAAGCCAGACACATTACTGAGGCTTGGTTTTTATCATTAGGATGTATCATTTTCACAGTGGATCAGAGTTAGGAAGTCTTTTGTTTGACCTGAGATAATGAAGCCTGGTTTTTGAGGTCCTTAATCATGATTGCCAGACTCCATTTTCTCTCCCCAACCAATAAGGACCACTATACTCACACCTTTAGGGGAAAGATTTTCCATTAGGTTATCGCTGTGGAGGCATTTGAAAGAGAATCTGTTTCTCACTGAATTACTTGCTAAAATGAAATTCAAAGCCTCTCTTATGGAGCACACTGACAGTGTCATTGCCCAATTAGCCTGCCAGTTCATATACTAGCATGGAGAAATCAAGGACTTTGAGAGCAAATGGCAGCCTTTCTTTCAAGACCCAGGAACACGTTTCTGATGTTTCAGCTATTAATTGACATCTTTGATGAAAGATAAGGATTAAATCTGACCAATATTCACAGAAAGCATTGAAAAGGACTCTTAAATCATAGCTAGGACATGTCACATTGTTATTTTCTTTTAAATAGATAATTTTTAAAAACTGGTATGTTTTAAACAATGACACTTATCTCCTAAAAGAGGAAGAGAACTGTTATAAAGATCTAAAAAGGTGTGACACTGATCATATGAGAAATTTTTTCACAAATGAGGAGTCTTATTTTCTCAGGCTTTAGAATCTATTCTTCCTTCAGCATAAATATTAAAAACAAAAATACAAATAAAACAAATTTCAAACAATGAAACATTTTACAGAAAAATATTTTGGAACTAATATTAATGTAAAAAGATATTGTATTTCCCATTACTAGCTAACATTTCATGTCTTACGCACTTGCATTTTTATTTATTTAATTTTTATAAACTTTAGTAAAATACTTATGTAACTGCCAGAAATTTCAGCACATTGTCGAGATGCTCAAGGGTGTATATTTGAGGGCTAGGAGTGTGTGTACTGTTATCTACCTTCACATGCAGATGAGAGAGCAAAAGACACCCCTTTTCCTGCCCTACTTCCTTGATCTGTCAGTGTGATCTAGAGGGGACTGAATCTTGTTGCTATATTCTTTTATTTATGTCAACTGAAATTATCATTAAACTGTTTAAGCAAAATGTACTAAATTTTTTCTACGAAATATAAAATCACATTATTCTATCACTATGGCTGGGCAAATTACAGTTGGAAATTGCATGTTGTTCTTCTAACATTATTTTGTAAAACACTTTTCATGTATCTTTAGCCTCACGTTTGTCACCTAAATGGCTCCATAATGATCCCTGAGATGATATATCATAGATTATATAACTATTCCCTAACCATTAGCTATTTGTATTTCTGATTTTTTCTTCTGCTTTTAGCAATAATATTGTTATAAACATTTTCATACAAATAAATTTCTTTTTTTCATCATTTCAATCTTTTCTATAGTAGGACAAAGTTCCCCAAACTAATTTATTTAGTCAAAATATATGCACTATTTTTTTAAAACTTTTTACTAAGGAAATTTTAAAACATATACAGAAATGGAAAATATCATCATGAATGTGATGTACCTATACTCCCTGCTTCAACAATTAACTCCTCACAGTCACCCTCCCACTTTGCCCCCACTTCATCTTCTATCTAAATTGGATAGAAGCAAATTTCAGACATTTATCATCTCAGTCATAATCATTTTGGGGGGCTACATAATGTTTGTCTTACTGTCCTCTGGAAATTCAAAAGAATTTTCAACCCTAAAATTCAAATATGACACCAAAAGAATTAAACAGAAAAATAAAGATATATTGGGCTTCATTTAAATGAGATTCTGTTAAGAAGATGAAAAGATAAAATTGCATACAGGGAGAAAATATTTGCAAATTACATGTGTGGCAAAGAACATATAGCTATTCTATCTACCTATCTATCTATTCATCTATTATAAAGAACTCTCAAAACTCAACATTTAAAAATTCAGTAGAAAATAAGCAAAGGATATAAACAACATTTCATTGAAGAGGATATACAAATGGTAAGTAAACACATGAAGAGATGTTCAACATTACTAGTCCTCAGGGCAATGCAAATTGAGATCACGATCTCTCAATACACTTATTAGAGCAACTAAAAAAATAGTGATGATACCAAATGCTTCTGAGGATGTAGAGAAACTGGGACCCACACACACTGCTACTAGGATTGTAAAAAAGTATACAGCCACTCTGAAAAATAATTCTACAGTTTCTTATGAAAACTAAATATATGCTCACCAGATGGCCTAGCAATTACACTCCTAGGCATTTATCTCAGAGAAATAAAAATGTACTCCACACAAAAATCTGGGTATAAATGATCACAGCAGCTTTATTTGTAAAAGCTAAAAGACTGGGACATTCTAATTGTTCTTCACTAGGTGAATGGTTAAACATATTGTGGTACATCCATTCCAGGAAATACTACTCATCAGTAAAAAAGGCATAAACCATTGTTATTTCCAACAATTTGATCAAGGCCAATATTCTGAGTGAAAAAAGCCAACCTCAAAAAGATCACATATTATATTATTCCATTTATATGACATTTTGAAAATGACAAAAAGGGTAATATGAGGGAATCTGTTAAGGTGATGAAATAGCCTCATATTTCAACTGCCATGGTGGTGACGGTGTTATCACATTTATACCTGTGATAAAGTCCCATAGGATTACATACACACATTTTACCAATGTCAAATCCTGGTTTTGGATATTGCACTATAGTTATCTATGATGTAAACACCGGGGGAAATTAGGAGAAAGAAATATGGGACTACTCTATACTACCTTTGCAAATTCCAGTGAATTATAATTATTTAAAAATAAAAAGTTAAAAATTCAAATATGGATTTTTTTTGTATATTTTTGACTTTGAGTTAAATTGGAGAATAGAGTGCTGCAGTGTTGAGATTCTGTCTCGCCATGGAGTAACCTATGTAACAATCATCTCTTTAGAATTTCTTAGAACTTTTAAAAAACATCACCCTGTGGTAGAAGTTATAAGACACTGCTTCATATTGAATTTATTTAAGGAATACTTGGCAAGTCCGCCAGATCTTTCTATTAAAATGGGATCCTTTCAGGGCATTTTCTGAGTAGATGTGACTGAAATCATAAAGAGTCGCTCTTTCTCTTTGCCAAAAGGCATTTTATTTGGGAAGAAAAACCCTGAGGAAAGTACTTCTACTTGTCCATATTTATTACAGCTGAAACTTTGAGAGACACTGACAATTATGACATTTAATCTCTTAAAATTTGTAACTCGATAGATATATTTCAACTATCAAATCAGCATAAATATATAAGAATAGACACATGGGTAGAAGGGACACATATGATAAGAAATATTCAGGCAGTCTTATGAAAGCAGCAATGTAGTTAAGAGGAAATATACATATTTACATATGCGTGCGTGTGTGCGCGCGCGCGCGCACACACACACACACACACACACACACACTACCATACACAAAAGCACACACATAACTACATATTTTAGGAAACTTAGCCCAGTTCGTCTCCCATTGAAATTACCAACCAAGTAAATACTGCAATAAAAACAAATCTCCAACTTTCAGACCCAATAAGCTTCTTTCAGGATTCATGTACTTTTTATGTTATTTGATAGTGTTGACCTTCTTGAGATTCTAGATTCCTGTTGACATTTGGGGACTCCACTTTCTCTTGCTTCAAACTCTATCACCTTGATTATTTTTATTAACCTTGTTTGTTCAGACTTTTCTTTCTCCGCTTTTACTTACATGTTGGTTTCTCAGTGTTTTGTCCACAGCACTCTTAACTGCATACATAGTCTTTCTGAGCAATCATAGCTACAGTCTTCATGTTCACTGATATGCTGATGACCTCCAAATTTGTATTTCTAGCCTCACCTTTTCCTATATTCAGCAGTCATAGTTAAATGGCTAACTGCATATTTCACCAGGATGTTCTACCAGCATCTAGAGTTTCCTGTTTTCAAAGCAAAATTCATTATGTATCTTACCAGATCCTCCATTCCCCACATTGTTGAACAGACTTTGAAGTGCCAATGTCAGAAATATTGGTACTCAACCTTTACTTTCACTGTCACCCCACCCAGTCAATCCCAACATCTTATCTATTCTGTCCTCTTAAAGTCTCCTGAATCTGTCATCCACTCTGAGCCCAATGTCACTGCTCTAAGTTCAAGCTATTTTCATTTCTTGCCTGATCTGCTTCAGTAATATCCTGACTGTTCTTCCAAACTCCAGTTTCATACCCTTCTCTCCGCCCCACCTCAATCTATCTTCCATACTTTTCCTGAAGATTTTTCTAAAGTGGAGGGTATCTGTAATACCCTCCCGTTGAGGGCACTTCAATGGTTTTTCTTTTCTTTCTTTCTTTTTTAATATTTTATTGATTTTTTTTACAGAGAGGAAGGGAGAGGGATAGAAAATCAGAAACATCGATGAGAGAGAGACATCGATCAGCCGCCTCCTGCACGCTCCTGACTGGAGTTGCGCCCACAAGCAAGGTACATGCCCCTACCAGAATCGAACCTGGGACCTTTCAGTCCACAAGCCGAAACTCTATCCACTGAACCAAACCGGTCTTGGCGACACTTCAGTCGTTTTTCATTGCTAACAGGACTTTCATCAATTGGTCTATCCCTGGATTCACTTTTTTCCTCTCATCACAAGCACCTATCGTTGGCCATACAGATAAACAAGCAGTTCCTTCAGACCAGGCTTCCCATGACTCTGAGCCTATTTTTGCTCCTACAGGCCCCTGTGCCTGGAATGCACTCTCTTTAGCCCCACCTGCAGAGTATCTATCTACTTGTCCTTTATGACTCCCATTGTTATCTCCTGCATAGAGCTTAGTTTGACACCCAAATACACTTGGCTACTCCTTCTTTTGTATTCCCTCTGCATCCAACACTGTCTTATCTGAATGACTAATTTATCCATCTCCCTCCGCTGAACTGTGGGTCCTGAGGAAAGTACTAATATCAAATTTGTTTTTGAATCTCCAGCACCCAGCACAGTGCTAAGGTTCACTGTAAAGCCAATAGTCACAGCTAAAGTATTTTTAGAAGTTACACTCTCATTTAATTCTGACAACTCTACTAGGTAGATTCAATGCCTTATCCCTCCAAAAAGCCACACACACTTTTCAGGTGAGGAAATATTACTTAAATTATAATTAAATGAACTGAAAATGAACTTGGAGAGTATTTATTGAATGAAATATTTTAAAATGGATGAATACCCAACTACATAGTCCTCTCCCTAACAAGAAGATCCTGAAATATCTCTCTGAATTTAGTTCTCTGGAGGAAGGCCACCAGCCCCATATGTTATCCTGATATAAACATTTGTAATTTATGATCTGGAGAAGGTTTGCAGCCCATTTTTATAATTGCAGTCCATCTTCTGATCCCAAAGCATACTACAAGATATGCCTGTAAAATTCATGTAAGGACCCCAATATTGTAACCCAGTTGGTAGGTTATTGATTTATTTTCTGGGGTTGGGAACTGTGATTACTAAATTCTAAAGCCAAAGCCAGAGATAAAAAAAAACAAAAACAAAAAACAACTTGCTGCCTTTCTGATATAGTAAGTTCATAAGTAATTATTCAGGGAGCTCCGTTGTTTTTAAATGGATTCTTAACCTATACTCAGCATATTTTTATTCTAAAAAAAAAAGTTCTAGAGAGTGCATGAGTTTGGAATCAGAAATCCAAATTATGATTCTCAAGCCTGCCACTTACTACTAAGCAGATGATTTTAGATGACTTATGTAATTCCTCAGCTTCAATTTTTTAAACAGATCAACAAAACATGTATCAAACTCCTCATAATAGTCTAGCCCAGTGTCAAGCCTTGTATAGGTATGGAATTATGTCTGCAGGAAATGGTTGCTGTAGAGGTTTAGATGGACAGTGCCTATTAGAACATAAACAGCACTCAACAGTTAAAGTTTTGGGTGCTTTTCTTTTCATATATGGCAAGACTAAAAATGACTATTTACTAATCTATATTAATAAAAGAGTAATATGCTCATTAGACCAGATACTTTCTGGACGACCTTTCAGACAAAGCCATGGTGGTGGGGCTGAGGTAGAGGCAGTTAGGGGTAGTCAGACCAGCAGGGGAGAGCAGTTAAGGCTATCAGGCTGGCAGGGGAGAGCAGTTAGAGGGATCAGGCCGGCAGGCAGGTGAGCAGTTAGGAGCCAGAGGTCCTGGATTGTGAGAGGGATGTTCAGCTGCTGATTTAGGCTCAATCCCTAAGGGGTTCAGATTGGAGAGGGTGCAGGCTGGGCTAAGAAACCTCCCTCCATACACAAATTTTGTGTACCAGGCCTCTAGTCTTATATAATAAAAGCCTAATATGCAAATTGTTCAACCTGGAGTTCAGCCACTCACTATAACATGCACTGACCACCAGGCCACATGACACAGAACATGGCGGGCATTGGTGATGTGGTGCTGGCAGCAGGCAGCAGTGGAGGCACTGCCGGCCCTGATGGGTCCCAATGAGAGTAGATAGTGCCAGGCCAAGGTGGGTGTGAATGAGGCCCAATGAACTGAGGGAGCCAGGTGGGAGGCCCTGACTGATCACCCCATAGGCAGGATGGTGGAACAGGTGAGGGGGCAGCATCAGGCCACAGAGGGGTGCCAGGAGGGGCTGCAGGGCTGTGAGGCTGGGGGCACAAGCTGGGACCCAATCCCCATAGGCCACCCCGAGGGACCCCACTTGTGCACAAATTTGTGCACCAGGCCTCTAGTAAAGAACAACTTAAATTGTACCTAAAATTAATTCTTTGTTAAAAATTTAAAAGTATTAAAGATTATTAGCAAAGTACTCAAAAACAATAGTTTAAACATATATGTGTAAAAGTTTAAATATGCACCTGAAAATCAGTAAGTAAAATTTGGACTTTTGGGCATTTAACAGTTGGAACTCCATTTGGCTGGCAGTTGTGAAAATACAACATTATAAGTCAATCTTGGGATAAAGAAAAAAAGCAAAAGATAATATTGCTTTTGTATATATTTGCATAGTGTTTTCTAAATGAGAAATATGGAACTGTTAAAAAACAGAGAGAGAGAGAAATGTCACAATGACCTAAGGAACACTGTGAGAGTTTATGCCGTGTTTCAACACTCCCATTCTTCATGATGCCAGTGCCATTGTCCCTCTGTCTAGAGTCTGTCAGCTGTAGGTTGTTGTTTTGTGAGCTTGTTTTATGTTCATCGTTAGTTGCGTTTTTTCATTGCTTTGTCTTCCATCTCTCACTTAGAGAAAACAGGGTGCTCTTCTGAAACACCTGTCTTTACTACATGTCTCTATGAGAAAATGTTTTTTGAAGCCTGGGGGAATTTTCCAATATTAATAACTGTTAATTAGTTTTAAATGTCTCATGCCTCAGAGGAGATTCTGAAGTTTACCGATGTAAATGTTCACTGCATAACTTCATTACTTACAGCTTTTAACCTGAGTGAGGAAATTATGAGTTTTTTTTTATTGTTCTTCAATGCAGCATCGGTCCCTTTGTCCCCTCATCTCAATTCTCTTTCTCTCTCTAAAACCCAAACCCCAGAAAGTGGAATTAATTTTTTCTCTGGTGCTACACATGAATCTCATTTTCCCTTTTCCTATTTTAATGAGTTAGCTAAATATGCTTCATATTATTCCTGTGTTTGTGCTTCACTTATAGAAATAAATGTTAATTGCATAGTTTTTTAAAAAGATGCTATTAATGTTATCTACATTGCCTATATATATTATGAATATAAATCTAAAATCACCACACTTTGACTTGCTTAAGCTGCTTGTTGAAGTGCTATATTAATTCTTATCACAACAATACCCCCGTGTCATATAAAAAAACATATTTTATAAAATGCTCTGATAATAACAGGAATATAATTCTCTTAACCTGGCAGCTCATCACCCTCCAAAAAACAATTTTCCCAGATGGTATATTGCCAAGATTCATGCCACTGGATGTGCATAAAGAAGAGACCACATATTGTTCTGCAACCACAATCTAGTATTATTAAACAATAAGAAGACAGATGTACAAACAGCTTTTGAATTGAGTATAATTATTTAAATTATTTGAAATATCTTTAAATAGCTTCTCTCAAAACTTATTTCCATTTAAGAATTTATTCCATTGCTGTCTTTCTTTCAAGCTCTTTGTGTATTGCTTCTTGTCAAAGATTAATTTGAATTAATCCCATTTTTCAGCTTTACAATCATTGCATTCCAATTAGTCCATTGGGCCTTCAATACTAGTCAAGGTTGTAAACCAGTACTCTTTAAGACACCCATAAATCTGCCTTTCACTCTAAACTGCTACAGAATGGCAGAATTTCAGAACAATCCCAGTCAAATTGAAGATGATGGTATTCACCAGCCACTCACAACCAGGGCTGTGTACAGGCAGAAAGCTCATCAGATCTCCCTGAATAATGGCTGGGTTTTCATACATACGATTAGGTAATGTTCTTCAATGAAATAAAATTTATGTTTGATATCTTTTCATCTCCCCTAAACATAAAAGCTGTAAACAGCCACAACCCTTTGAAAATGGAATGGCCTTCTGCGACCCTCAGGCTGAAATTTAAGAGTTTTTTTTGCAGCTGATTCATTTTCATTCCCATGGAAACAGTCACCAGGAACGATTCTGCTGTCATTATTTTCAAGCACGTAGCCTGGTCCTAGTGATCTGGTGGCGTGTCCATGGAACTCAGAAAGGAAATGAGCATCAGTCTTAAGGAATGAATTCAAATAACTGCCAACTGATAGGTTGAAAGTCAGATGCTCCCAAGAAATCTGTCTCTTAAAAAAATATCTACTTTAATGTATTTCCAATTATAAAAACAATTTATTCCATAAAACTCTGAGGGGATTAATAAGAAAGTACAAATAGTTATTTCCTAGGGAGAAATGGGAACTGGGAAGAAGAGAGGATGGAATGGAAACTTTGTAGTTTCTCTTTTAGCATTTTTTTTAACATACATTTTTAAACACAGAAAAAGAATAAAGTGAGTCCCACATATCCATTACTCGACTTTAACACTTATCTATTTATGGCCAATTTTGTTTTATCTATACTCCCAACCCTCCCTTTCCTGGATTATTTTCAAACAAATTTCAAACACTATACAATTTTATCAGCAAATATTTAGTACAGTGGTACCTTGAGATACGAGTTTAATCCATTCCGTAACCTTGAGGCGTGGGAAACTATGAGACACTTGTAAACTGGTGGGTCGGGTCGTGTGCAGCCAGCTGATCCACGCGATTACTCGTATCTCAACTGTTGCTCGTATTTCAAAGCAAAAATTGCTCGCTCGACGGCTCGTATCTCAAAAATCTCGTATGTTAGGGCACTTATATCTCGAGGTACCACTGTACTTATCTTTAAAGTATAAGAGCATATTTAAAAATACAAACACACTACTAGTATTATTACATGTTAACATTTTAACAATAACTTAAATATCATAAGAGTGAGGGTTTAAAGTCAGTGTGTGTTTTTTTATATGGATGGTTTGTTTATGTCATGACCCAGGTAACATTTTTTTTAAATATATTTTTTATTGATCTTTTATAGAGAGGAAGAGAGAGGAATAGAGAGTTAGAAACATTGATGAGAGAGAAATCAATTAGTTGCCTCCTGCACACCCCCTACTGGGGATGTGCCCACAATCAAGGTACATGCCCTTGACTGGAATCAAACCTGGAACTTTTCAGTCCACAGGCTGATGCTCTATCCACTGAGCCAAACCAGTTTCAGCAACCCAGATAACATTTGATTACTAAATCCTCTATTTCCCCCTCCTTTTCTTTTTTAATTTTCCCCTTGAATTTTATTTATATATACTTTTTATTATTGAATTTATTGGTGTGACATCCTATCTAATAAAAGAGTAATATACAAATTGACCATACCTCTGCTACACCCACAGGCCACACTCATCATCCACGCCCACGAGCCAATCAGAGCAAGTATGCAAATTAACCCAACCAAGATGGCTACAACCATGGAGAGAGCAAGAGGGAGGCTTGGGTTGCTCCTGGCAATGGAGGAAGCCAAGCTTTCCACACACACTAGCCAGCGTTTAAGGCAATGAAGTTTCAATGGCTGTGCAGTAGAAGGCTTGGCTCTGCTCCAGGCTACGAAGTTTCAATTGTAGAAGATAAATAAATCCCAGATACCAGGGCCTTTGCTTGGGTCAACGGGGGGTGTGGCCAGCCTGCAAACCATTACAGGCACCTCGCCCAGGCCACCCCACACCCCAAGGGAACACCTACCTTAATTCAGGACACCCTTCAGGGCAAACCAGCTGGCCCTCACCCATGCACCAGGCCTCTATCCTATCTAATAAAAGAGTAATATGCAGATTGACCATCACTCCAACATACAAGATGACTGACTCCATGTGGTCAAAAGATCCTGCTCTCATGTGGACACAAGATGGCCACCACAAGATGACCAGCAGGGAAGGGCAGTTGGCAGGGACCAGGCTTACAAGGGAGGGCAGTTAGGGGTGACCAGGCCTGCAGGGAAGGGCAGTTCGGGAGGAATCCAGGCCTGTAGGGGAGGGCAGTTAGGGAGACCCAGGACTGCATGGGTGGGCAGTTAGGGGTGACCAGGCCCACAGGAGAAGGCAGTTAGAGGCAAACAGGTTGGCAGGGGAGTAGTTAGGCATAAATCAGTCTGGCAGGGAAGTGGTTAGGGGTGATCAGGCTGGCAGGTAGAATCAGTTAGGGGCAATCAGGAAGGCAGGCAGGTGAGCAGTTGGGAGCCAGCAGTCCTGGATTGTGAGAGGGATGTCTGACTGCCCATTTAGGCCTGATCCTTACTTGATCGGGCCTAAATGGGCAGTCGGACATCCCCCAAGGGGTCCAAGATTGGAGAGGGAGCAGGCGGGGATGAAGGACATCCCCTCCCCCCATGCATGAATTTTGTGCATCAGGCCTCTAGTTGGTTAATAAAATTATGTGTTTAAAGTGTACAATTTTATAATACAGCATCTAGATATTGAATTGTATGATGTCAGTACTCAAAGTCAAATCTCCTTCCATCACCATATTAAGCTTTATTTTTTAAGAGTGTAATAATTTCCTATATTCCAGATTTTGCTGACTGGTTCAATGGTGTCCTTTTAAATGTTCCATTCTTCCCAGTGTATCTGTAAACTGAAGGTTATATCTAGAGGCTTGAGCCAATACAGTTTTGATATTTTGAGAAGATTTCATATACAGCATTCCTTTCTCTCACCAGGAGATAGAAAAATGTCTGCTTGCCTTTCTTGTTTTTGTGATGTTAGCAGAGATGGCTGAACATTGCATAAATCCATTACTTCATTAGAGATTTGAACTAAGTCAATGAATGAATAATCTACCAAAAAATTAATTTAAAATATTTATTAGTTCAGAAAAAGAAAGTAATGCAGTAAGATCCCACCATAATGTAATAAGTGGACTCGCCAGATGTGGTATGATGCCACCTGGTGGTAGATACCCACTCTGATATAAATAAGGATGAGGACGTTTGGGTCCTGTAGCTAATAGGGACTTCCAGGGACCTTCTAATGAGCTGGTGTCCATTTTGTCTACCCAATCTAGAGAAATCAGGCTTGAGAATACTGGGACACACTTCAAGTCGTCTGTTTTTCAGGAAGGAACTGTCTACCATTTTCTTGGCAGGTTCTCCTCTTAAATTTTCTTAAAACCGTCCATCTCCTAGGACGTAAACATTTTAGCAAAATGGGATTTGGCTGAGGAATGTGGCCAATTGTTAATGGCATTGTGGCCTAATTCATATTGTTGCATGAAGAATTTTACTGTACATGCATAAATGGTGAAGAAAATAAATCACTCATAAACTTGCCATGCCATCATTTTGAAGTATCTTCTTCCCAATATTCCTCTAATGTTCTTACGTATACACCCACATACAACCAAATCAGTGCGCTTTCAGGCTCTGTTTTGAAAAATGACATAGATTGTAGCAGACACACATCACAGCAGCTCTCTTTTTATAGGGCAGGGTTGGTGCTACCCACACTACACCTTTGCCCAACTGAGTGAAACAGCTTTTCTTTCTGTCCTGTGCTGGAAAAGCCAAGCGTCAGCTTATAGCAAGTTTATCAGACTGATGATGTGCCATTTGGAATTAATCTCAAAAATTTACAGTCTACTAAATCTGCCTTAAATACTTTTCCTATACCAAGGTGGAATAATAATTAAGTTCATGTTCTTACTATAGCTGTCTCCAAAAAGATTATTGAATCTGAAAGACAAGTAATTGCACTTTATATTAGGTTATATTAAACCTATGATCTGTCAAGCATTGAAAGTGACATGATTTAAATTCTTGCTTTCAGCTAATTTTAAAAATGTTTCTTTAGGTTCTCAATGTCCTGAATGGGAGTTTTTGGCAGAAATGACACTAAGTATTATAAACAGTTTATAACCGGGAGCGTCTCCTTCCCTCTTTCTTCTCTTTTGCCACTGAGGGCTTGAATGGCAAAATGAAAAGAACATGGAGCCAGGCAGCCCTCCCCTAGCTCAGCTCTGGCATCAGTCAGCATCTCAAGGCCGGTCCACCTCCTGAGCTTTGCTGAGCCTCACTCTTTTTACCTCTAATTAAGGAGTAATCACACATAATACGTATGTGCCCTCCCCGGGGATCAAACCCACAACCTTGACATTTGGGGACAATCCTCTAACCAAGTGAGCTACCTGACCAGGGCACAATTCCAATCTTGTTCATTACAAATTGAGAAAAAGGACACACTGAATACATTCATATTCTCTATAGATGTAGCTGTGAACAAAACCAGCTCCATCTCTGTGTCAGATTTCATTTTTAACTTTTATGCTGTGACCTTTGGCCAACCTCGCTGTCCTTAGCAAGCATACTTAAAGTCTTCTAGTTGCTGATTATGTTCCTTCAAATGTAGCCTTACATATTTTTGCAAGGAATGGCATGACAACCAAGATAAATATAAAACTGGTGAGAGTATCAGTCAGGAGCCATCATTTACCACAAGATCCCTGGTGCCACTGCATTGTTTGTCCCTTTGTCTTGTCAATCATTAGTACCTGAGTTACAATGTAAAAGAGTTCTGGAACAGGAGCCTGGTAGTGGAGAATAATGTGTGCCGAACTGCCGGGTCATCTGTCTTCACTGACCCTATCTCTCTGTAAGTAAATTACCCTCTAATAAAGTCTGTTATATTCTGTGGAGTTGCCTGCTTTGTTTTTCACTCGGACAATACCTTCTCATTACAGTGGCCATTACACCTTTGCCCCACAGTCTGACAGCCACAATATTAACAACTTTGTTTGGTGGTATTATGGGTGGTGGTTTTTATATTCTTCTTGGTGCTTTTCTGTAGTTTTAAATATTCCCATCCATCTTGTACTAAAAAGGTTGGGAATCTTATGCTTATAAAAATTATTTATTTACTCAATAATTATTACTGAATACCTATCATGTGCCAGGTATTCTAATGCTAGGGACACAATAGTCAACACAAGACAAAAATTTCTTAACTTGCAGAGCTTATTTGTAGTAGGGTGAGGGCACAGAAGACAAACCAACAAATTAAATACATAGTATGTCAGATGATTATACACATTTTGGAAAAGAAAAGAAAATTAGGGAAGGGAGATAGGTGTGCTGGGGACTGGAAGAGAGGGAAGGCTGTATGTTGGGAAAGTATATAAATGTCAAGTCCTTGCTGATGGCCACAGGTGATTTCAAGAAGTAAATAATTATTAGGCCCAGAGTAACTCAGGTATCATCATATAATCATAGAAAAGGCAGCATGTCTGGTGCACAGGGGAAGTGGCCTAGATGGTGACTTAAGTGTGGAGAGCCAATGGCACTAGCTGAAATCCAGTAATCAACCTGGATTATCCAACTGTAACTATATAACGTACTAGAGGCCCAGTGTATGAAAATTCGTGCACTCAGGAAGGTCCCTCAGCCTGGCCTGTGCCCTCTTGCAGCTGGGAGCCCTCAGGAGATGTCCATCTGCCAGCTTAGGCCCGCTCCCCAGGAGACTGAGCCTACGCAGGCAGTCAGACATCCCTCTGGTAGCCCAGGTGCCCTTGGGGGATGTCTGACTAATGGCTTAGGCCCAAGCAGAGGCAGGAAGGGCTCCTGCCACCACTGCTGCTCTTGCCAGCTGTGAACCTGATTTCTGGCTGAGCAGCGCTCCTCCTGTGGAAGTGCACTGATCACCAGGGGACAGCTTCTGCATTGAGCATCTGCCCCCTGGTGGTCAGTGCACATCATAGTGATCAGTCATTCCTGGTTGTTCCACCTTTAGAGTCAATTTGCATATCACCCTTTTATTATATAGGATTATTATATAGGATTATTCCAATTAAGATCTTTGCACAAGCATTTATGACAAAACAGAAAAGTGCATCTCAGCATATATCTTGATAATGTAGAGAAGCAAATTTTGTCACCCTAAAAAGTATTCCTTTATTGTGAAGGTTATTTTATTTTTAAGAAACAAAAGGCTGAGGAACAACCTTTGGCCTTCCTTCAACCTTAAATGCCTATGGGAATTTAAGATAGAAGATCTGTTCCAGGCAGAATTATGGTCATAGACAAGCATAGTATAATAAGATTAGTGTGGTAAACAGGGAGGAACCTAGCAAGATCAAAATCCTCTCTGTGACTCATTCTCTCTAGATGGCCCAGAAAACATTTGTTTACTAAATATTAATTATTTTCATCTCCCTATAAATTGCCTTATTTACCTTTGAAGTCCCAGGTCCCTACCTCCTTCTCCTTACTCCAGAATGACATATATACCTTATGGTGTCTTGCTATGTTTACAATTTTTATGTTTATGTGAATTCTCCCAAAAACACATATTAAAATTTAAACTCATATTAAATTTAATCTGCCTTATGTCATTTAATTCTTATACCAGCTAGAAGTATCTATAAGGGTGGAGTAAAATTTCTTCCTCCCCAACAAAAAGTAGGGAAGGAAGAAATTAGATAGACAGATAGATGATAGATACATAGATAGATTGGAATGAACTAGTCACTCATTCACAATACTGCTTTCCCTAGGAAAGTAAAGGTGTCCTTCTTCCTCTCTCCCCCCAGCTTGGCTCCACCAGCCAGGTGTCCAGAAATGTGCAGCACGGACAATGAAGCCTGCATGGAGGTTGTGCCTGACTAGGAGGCTGTGTACTTTTCCCTTCCTGGGTAGAATGGCGACCTAGTTGGCATACAGAAGGTTTTTTGGAACCCTAAAAATTTCCCCTGCTCTTCTGATAGAGACTTTCATATTGTGCCATGTTATTTTTTTCTTAGAAGTTGGCTTTGCCCTCTGGGGCTGCTATAACAAAATACCGCATACTGGATGGCTTATAAACTACAAACATTTTTTTTTGTTACAGTTCTGGTTTCTGGAATACCAAAATCAGAGTGTCAGTATGGTTGGGTGAGGGCCTTCTTATAGGTTGCAGACAGCCAACTTCTTCCTGAATCCTCACAGGAAGTGGCTAGGAGGACACTAATCCCATTCATAAGGGTTCCAACCTCATTACCTAAGCACCTTCCAAAAGCTCTACATTTTAATGCCATCACATTGGGTATTAGGATTTTAACAGATAATGGGGGTTGGGGAGAAGGCAAAAACACTTAAACTATGAAAGAAGTATTCCTAGAATTCTACATTTACTAGTATATTTAAACAAATGCACAAAGTGCATTTCAAGCCCTAATATAAATTATTTTATGCTGCTCTATGAAACTGGATGTTTATAAATTGATGAAAAAAAAACAATTTATTTAGATCAAAGGATTTTGATTAGTAATTTATAATTGAATGTTTAAAACATTGAATGAATGTTTTAAATTGTGTTTAAGTGTCTGTATATGCACCATTTCTGACCCAGATATGGCATGTCTAGAATAAAATCAGCACCTTATAAAAGATGTCTGTGATCATGAGGATGACATGAAGATGATTAGAGGGATATTGACAAACCAATTTTTGCTAAAGCATAACAATATTGCAGCAGTGTTTTGCCTCTCTCAGAAGTATTTGTGTTTAAATGAGGACCACAAAGAGATGAAAGGAAGAATCTAGAACAAATGTCACATGGTATAATTTGAAGACCTGACATTTGAAGGTAAATGTAGAGTTGGCCCTACATCCTCTAAACTGGCCACATGATCATCTATAAACTTTGACTCTACAAAAACCCAGCACTGATTTCAGAACCTTGGTATCAACTAAAATAGTCATCCTTGTTATTGATCTCTAAGGGCATGAAGAACTTCTCTCTCCACTGTCCCATGTCCAGAAGCTTCATTCTTCTCTAGACTATAGGAAACTTAGCTCTCCTCTATGGATCCTACTTCTACCTACAGACCAGGAAAGGGAAGATGTAAGGGTAGGATAATTAAATCTGATACCTTATAAGGGACATCAAGAGTATTAAATCCAAGCATCTGGACATATATTTCAATGGCTTTTATGACATATTAAAGATAAAGGAGAAATGGATTCCACACAATTACACATTAATTATCTATGGCTCTTTGGCCCCTGCACAGTGTCAGGAGTTTTGAGATCCTCAAACTATCTTCTGATGGATATAGAAAGAAAAATATAACAAGTAAGATTTTTAAAATATTCTTAAAATATAAAAGTTTTCTAATTATGGCACATTATTACTTAAAAAATAGAACTGTAATATTTAAATAATTCATAATTTTAGATAATTTAACAGAGGCCAGCCGTAAGTTTATTTTTGATTGATTTGTACTAACTACCATTTACTAGGCTAATTAAGTGGGAAAGATAACTAAGAGAATGTTTAAATGACTTTTAAAAATAGTTTCCAAGTATTTTTAAATACTTTGAAAGCTACCATTTTATATCAATACTTAATTAATAATTAAATAGTAATAATCATTACCTATTCATGAAAGTAGTTTCTTTAGTGATTTTTACTTGGCACCTTAGAGATAACTCTCTCTGAATCATTATGGATATTTATGATTGTTTGGATGCTTTCAATTTTAAGTAAAAAGAAACTCAACTTGAACAAGCTTAGGCTAAAAGGATCACTTGTCACTTTGTTAATTATAGGAAGAACACCATTTCAGCTGCTCTTCTGGAATAACTGGAACCAGGAAAGGAATAAATCCTCTCTTGCCTAAGCAGGCTTTCCTTATATGGAACAGTGCCATGGCTACCCTTAGTGGCAGGACTCCATTTCATTCCACCCACCACATAAGAGAAACTACAACTATTTCTCTTTGTTCCCAAATTTAAAATTCTGTTAAGGGTTAGTGGTTGTCACAACTTGGGTCAATTGTCCATCTCTGAACAAAGGAAGTCAGTGTTATGGCTGGGTCAACTTATCCACTTGTGTGTAGATTAACTACTCTAATATAAAAATAAACTTGTTAAAAAAAATAAAATATGTAAGTAAATGAAAGACATCCCATGTTCCTCTATGGCAGTGGTTCTCAACCTTTCTAATGCTGCAACCTTTTAATACAGTTTCTCATGTTGTGGTGACCCCCAACCATAAAATCATTTTCGTTGCTATTTCATAACTGTAATTTTGCTACTGTTAATGAATCATAATGTAAATATCTGAGTCTATGGGAATCCTTAATAATTCAAATTGCTCATTCACTCAACAAATATTTACTAAGAATTCTTATATGTCAAACACTTGATTAAGTAATAGCAATTCTCCCTCAAATATTTATAATTTTTCCCAAGATGAATGTTTTAAGGGCATCAAGTTGATTATAAAGTTGATAAGGAAGTGACTGTGCATAAGAATAGTTTAAACATTTGCTGAAATATGTCATTTTCAATATATGTTGCCGTAATATATGATACAACTATAACATAAAGGGAGGGAGGTAAGGTTTTTAAACCCCCAAAATATTGATTTTAAATAGTGGAAAGTTAAGTGTAGCCACTAAAAAAACTGTTAAAAATGTAGTAAAAGCACAATAGATAAATTAAAATTTTCAAATAACACAAAGAAAACTGGAAGAGGAGAAACAGGTGAATGAACTACTGAAGAAACAAATAGAAAACAAATAATAGAATGCTAGACTTAAATACAAAGGTCTAAATAATTATATTAAATGTAAACAGTAAAAATACATAAATTAAAAAAGAGATTTTCAGAATAAATTTATTAATATGTGCAATGTACATATACATGGGAGAACTCAATGATGAGTAACTAAGGGCTGATTAGAACTCAGACTCAGAGTGTCTTAGCAAAGAACAATTAATTTGTAGAAAAGGGTTGGAAAATTGTGGGAAGATAAGTACATGTGGAAACCAGTGGGCTAGTCAGTAAGGTTTGTTTGTATAGATTCTTTCTCAGCAGCATCTACTTTCCAGTGATAAGGTTGTTATCCCCTTCCTAGAATGGGAGTTAGAAGGAGGACACCTTCACAAGGGGAATGTGTATTCTGCTTTTAGGCAAGTGGGGTGAGGAAGGAGGCACGAGCAGAGAGCTCAATCTCTATTTTTCTCAATTGTCTTCAGCTCAAAATAATCCTTATGCCGGCATGGCATATTTTGAGGTGGCATACGCAGAACCTCTTCAGAGCACAGGGAGGATTTTATTCTAAAGAACCCCATTGGTTTTCCCTGGGGTGATGCTAGAAGTTTTCAGACTGCTTCCAGATTTCTCCAGAAAGTACCTCACACTCCATTGCCACTCTTTGTTCCTAGGCATCAGGCTTCAGGGTATGGGGCTATATATTTTCAGTCAATATGAATAGATCTGAAAAACTTGATGGTTTTGAGGAATTTTCCAAGATTCACTTTAGAATTGAAGGTAAGTTTTAATGAGCTAAAAAGATAATTAATAAGTCCTTTAAAATTTATTATTTGTAAAGGAACGTCTATTTTTTTTAATAATAAAGTGGTTCTATATACTTACAGAAAATATGGAATATGTAGAAAAGTAAAAAGAAGAAAATAAAGATAGCTTTTTTCCCCCCATACAATTACAGGTTTTGTTTGTCTTATTAAAATGAAATCCAAGCTTATCTACTACATTGTAAAATGTTTTTGTCACTTAATTCATTACATCACAATGATCTCACATCTGGTTCCATAGTGTCCCATTGTATGGATGTAACAATATATTTACCCACTTCTATGCTGCTCAACATTTAGATTGGTTCTGATTCCTGAAGTCTCTTTGATAACAAAGGAAAGAGAAATCTAAGGGAATGAAACAGGGAATTTAGTATTCAAATGTTAAAGTTGAATAGAAACTTGGAATTGCTCCTCAGAGTAAAGTACCTAAGGAGCCAATAACTTAATTTCTTTATACACTGTGTTGGTCTATCAGTGTATCACAACAGCCTCCCATTGACAGCAAGCAGGCAGGACCCAGAGGCAGATCCCTAAAATCAGCACTCTAATTTATGCGTCAAAGTCAATACCAGTGTCAATGTCACTGTATGAAGCTGGGCTTTCCAGTAATCATGCCCTACTCCCAATTTGTTCAATAGAATTGAAAATCCAATGTTTTCTTGAGGCTCACCACTAAGACTCATGCCAGGGGGCACCCGAGGAGACCAAGGGAGGCCTCAACCCAATAACAAGATACAGGTCCTTGTCACCACACAAGAAAAAATTTGAGAGCTAGATGGGAAGATTCAGTAAACTAGATTTATTAAAAGGAAAGTACACACTGCAGAGTGAGAGTGGTGACCTGAGAGAATGAGATGTCCAGTTGGGGTGTGAGTGGAAGGTTTTTATTCAATGTAGGTAAGGTGGGAGTAGGGTGGTCACAGCTTCTGAAGCTGATGGGATTACTGCCAACATGGCTGGTCCTTGTCCCTCCTCTCCAGACAGTGCTTTTTGTTTGTTTTAATCATCCTGGAACCGTCATAACGATTTGGGGGAGGGGGGAAGGGGGGGCAGAGTGTTTCCAAAACCACAATGCAAATTTACTATAATGATATTGTAATGGCCCTGTTGGTCACTTTGAGGTCAATATGGCTGCAGAAACCAGTTAAGACTAGTTTTTGTTTGTCTTAACTACAGGAAATTGGAGAGGGGGCACCAGGGGAACAAGTGGTCAGTAAAAGTCATACCTGCAATGTTCCAGCCGAGACAGAAAAGGGGAAGGATAGAGCTTGAGGCTTCTGTTCCTTATTCTGATACTTTCCTGCCTCAAGACTAGATTGGCATTCCTCGAAGAGAGAGGTTCAAAGATGTTTCAAGGCTATTTCTGCTATGGAGGTTTATTGTGGTGGTTCATTAGCAAAATCTCTCTCATGCCCTCTCTCTAATGCTAAATATCATAAACCTTGATATTTCTAGTACTTTACAGTTTATAAAGAGATTTCACCTTACTATTTGATTTGATTGCCACCTCAGTCCTTTGAGATAAGTAGGCAGGTAGATGGAGGTGCCCCCTCTAGCTCCTGCTTCCCTAAACTCCAAATTCCATACTAACCGAGCCACACTTTCTGGTGGTCAGGGTAGGCATGTGTTGAGACACCTGCTTTAGGGGAATCTTCTCTCTGACCTTCAGCATCCAGCCTCATGTGACAAGCTTGCTTAGCATCTGGATTTTGTCAGTAAACTGGCCATTTTTCTAGCTTTCTTTTCTTCTTCATGTGTAAACACTGAGTGTTCTGGTCTCCAAGGGCTGCTTAGCAGAAGGTCTGGCCTTCTAGCGGAGAAAAAAGATCTATGAAGCTTAATTGAGCTTAAGCAAAACACTGCAGTCCAGATTACTGCAGGGCACAGACACCAGCCCAGTTAGCAATAAAATGGTCTCTGTTCCCATTTGCCACTGTTATTTGTATGCATGTTGTCCCTGCAAATCTTCATCACACCAGTACTTCTGAGAGTAGTGATTTATGTTCATATTACAGAGAAGGACACTGAGACTCAGAATCAGCTGTGACTTGCCAAGGTCACATGACTGGTAATAATACAGATTGACCTAAAAGTTCTCAGCATTTCTGTGTCTAGTCGCCACACCACTTTCTTGAGCCAAGATCCACTTTGGCTATTCTATCTTGTCAATAATAAGCAAAGGGAAGAGCCCCTCCTGTGTGTGCAAGTTTTCTATCATCCCATCTCACCTAGGACCAGAACAGAGATTAAGGCTACTCTTTCCCAAAGCAGAGATTTTTAGTAACTGTTTTTTGGTTTCTGTGTTGAGGGGTAACATGGACAGTAGGTAGTTTTCAGCAGCCTCAGGGAAGGATCATAATGAATATATTTTAAAACCCTGGTTCCAGAGCATCTCTCCTGTACTCTCCTCAGCATAGTCTTTTTTTTAATATTTCCTCACCTGAGTTATTTGGCTTTATCACTGAGACAAAGGTGTGTGTGTGTGTGTGTGTGTGTGTGTGTGTGATTTGTTTGTTTGTTTTTTGTACCCCCTGAATCTGCTCTAAGCACCATGAAAACAGATGGCATATGAACTGTGTAACAACTCAACTTTCAACCTTCTTCTATTAAACCTGAGAACTTGGCTTATATTTTACCAATTTCCAGTTACATTCTAACAGACAGTAGGAAAAGTTCTCTGAGTCAATCAAGAGAAGTAATTAGTTTGCACTGAATGATAATCAGTTCAGCCCTTCTTCTTTGCTTTTTGTTGCATCACAAACAATAAGTCTGAAATAATGGCCTTGTGTTATAATGAGCACAAAATGTATGCATTGCAATATAGATTTTAAAAGCCAAAGCTGAAGAATGCTTTCTTCTCTTGGTAATATTGCTTTTCATTACCTCTCTATTTTTTAAAAACCCACATGGTATAGCCAACTGACTCATGAAAAGAATAATAGAAGTAGAAAACTGCCATTTTTCTCAATAAATAGCACCTTTCCACAATCATAAAGACCATTTGACTTTTATTACTCAAGTCTCCAAAACCCCTGTGCACAACTCTCTGCCTGCCTGCAGAGCTTCCTCATTACCATTGAGTGGTCAATGAAGTCAACATTTGAGACCTCACAAATAATCTCTCCAGTAGTGGGAGGTTTTCATCATGATTTCCTTTTTCCTAAACCTCTGAATTGTTGTCTATGGTCTCCAAAATTGTGTTTCTAGTGTTTGTGTGGCTGAGCTTTGGTGTATAAAGAGCTAAAAGAGCCCAGCTGGTGTAGCTCAGTGGTTCAGCATCAACTCAGAAAACAAGAGGTTGCTGGTTCAATTCCTGGCCAGGACACATGTCCTGGTTGTGGGCTTGATCCCTGGTGGGGGCCATGCAGGAAGCAGCCAATCAATGACACTCCTCTCATTGATGTTTCTATCCCTTTTTGCTTTTTATATATATTATATTGATTTCAGAGTGGAAGAGAGAGGGAGAAACATCAATGAGGAGAGAGAATCATTGATTGGCTGCCTCCTATTCCCCACACTGGGGATTGAGCCCACAATGTGGGCACATCCCCTGACTGGGAATCGAACTGTAACCTCCTGGTTCATATGTTGATGCTCAACCACTGAGCCATGCCTAGCCAGGCTATGTTTCTATCTCTCTCTAAATATATATATATATATATATATATATATATATATATATATATGTATATAAAAAGCTAGAGGAAAACTGCAATCAAAGAAAAGGAATCTGGCCTCTCCTCAACTTGGAAAAACACACACAAAAACTTCAATAAGGGCCTTACAACAGATATGAGAGTGTATTACCCGAGTGAGGCACATATGTAGAAGCCAAAGATCTCACACGTCTTTCAAATTCGTGAGCATTCTGTTTTCTAATGAGGTCCAAGGACATGAGGGGGTCATGTATAAGAATAAAGGGATAATCAGTCAGATGCCTAGTTACTTTGTGTTGTCAAACAACCTTTCTTTTTTTTTTTTCATTGTGTTATCATGCAATTATCTTTGAAACTCCAGTATGTCATTTTTCTCCCTTGTAACTCCAAGTTCTCAAATGTGGCTCATCAAGGCACTTGTAATGGGTATGCTTTCTGGAGGCTCATAGTATAAATTCTATTAGATTTGTAATATTAGGTGAGGAGAGATTGTAAATGATATCCTCAGTGCATTGGTAGCCCCAATCCTAGTACTCTCAGTAGAGGGGATGGCCACCTGAAAAGGGGGATTGCTTTTTTTTAAGATCTCTAAGAGCTGATACCATTGGGGCATATGCCCTCTACATTGAGGTCCTCTCCAGCCTCAAGAGAAAGGGTGAAGTATAACCATAATAGTGGAGATGATATTATTGGTGGGAAAAGTAGGTCTTCTGTGGTTGATATTACACACGTTGGGGGCCTTCACCCTCTCATGAGGTCACTGTAACACCCCTCTGATTGTCAGCAAAGGCAGGTCATGGGACAGGAACTTGGGAGTCCTGGCAGCAACCGCCAGAGCAAAAATGGGATTTAATACCACACTTTTGCTCCTTTGGAAAGATTTGGAACCAGTGATTTGAGAGACCAGCTTTTCGTTAGAAGGCTTGATGGGTACGCTCATTTTCAAGGGCAGGTGGTTATTCTCACTTGAGGATAGGTGAAAAAAAAAACCCAGCTTAATTATTGCCAGCTAACTTGGGTGGTACCATAAGTTAAACTGTATCCTCCAAAAAAAATGTTACCTTAGAGTCCTAATCTTCAGTACCTCAAAATATGACCCTACGTGGAGATAGGGTCTTTATGGTGCCAATAAAATTAAAATAAGGTGAATAGGATGGGCCCTAATCCAATATGACTGGTGTCCTTATAAAAATGGAATATTTGGCTCTCGCCAGTTTGGCTCAGTGAGTAGAACATGAACCTACAGACTGAAGGGTCCAGGATTTGATTCCAGTCAAGGGCCCATATCTCAGTTGCTCCTGGCCCTGGTTGGGGACATGTGGAAGGCAACCAATCCATGTGTCTCTCTCACATTGGTGTTTCTCTCTGTCTCTCCCTCTCCACTTCACTCTCTCTAAAAATCAATGGGAAAAATACCCTCAGTTTAAAAAATATAATAATAAAGAAAACAAAAATGGGATATTTGGCCTTAGCCAGCATTGCTAAGTGGTAAGAGCCATGCACCAAAAGGTTACAGATGGGATTCCTGATAAAGGGCATGTGCCTGGAATGTAAGTTTGATCCTTGGCTCAGGTCGGGGTTGCAGGAGGAACACAATATATGTGTCTCTCTCACACATAGATATTTATTTCTCTCTTTCTCCTTCCCTCTCTTCCACTCTATCTAAAATCAATGGAAAAATATCCTTGGGTGAGGATTAACAAAAAAGGGGGTGGGGATTTGAACACAGAGACACACACAGGGGAGAGAACAGCATGTGATGATATGAAGGCAGGGATTAGAGTGGTGTATCTATAAGCCAAGGCATGCTGAAGATAGCCAGCTGACCACCAGAAGGTTGCAGAGAGGCGTGGAACAGATTCTCCTTCCAGTTCTGAAAAGGAACCAGCCCTGCTGACACCTTGATCTTGAACTTTTAGTTGCCAGAACTGTGAGACAATGAATTTCTATTGTTAGGGCCACCTAGTTTGTGGTACTTTGTTACAGCAGCCCTTGGGAACTAATCTAGCTGGTAAACTAATTACAGAAAAACTAGAGGCCTGGTGTACAAAATCTATGCATTTGCGGGTGGGGGACAGTCCATCAACCAGCCTGCAAGAGCATAAGAGCACAGTCTGGGAGCCCATCCCATGGAGAGCGGACCTAAGCTGGCAGTTGGACATCCTTTGCACTGAGCCTCTCCTGCCACTGCTGCTGCGCTTGCCAGCCGTAAACCCAGCTTCTGGCTGAATGGCGCTCCCCCTGTGGGAGTGCACTGACCACCAGGGGCAGCTCCTGCATTGAGCATCTGCCCCCTGTGACCAGTCATTCCACTGTTCAGTCAATTTGTATATTAGCCTTTTATTATATAGGATAATTCAATTCTTGTTCAGTTTATCACCTGTGGCTGGAGAGATTTCTATTCTCTGTCATCATACAATTGATGGGGGCATTGGGAAGATAGCGCTTTAAGCCATTTTCAGGGTCCTAATCACAGTCATTGCACCACGTTCACATAGGATACCAAAGGCCAGCTTTGAGGCATCTTGAGGTAATAAGAGTGCTCCCTCTGCTGCACTGGCAGTCCTATCCATGCATGGTGCTTGCCCTTCTGTCTTTTACTCATCTCCAGAGCTTTTCTCTCCTTCCAAAGGTTACATCTGCTCTGAGGAGGACAGCGTTTACCTAGCTGGCTTCCTGGGTTGGAAGAAAAGAAGAGAAATTATTGCAATTTTCAGTCTTAAGCTAAATCTTGATCTTACGGTCATAACCTTAGTAAACTGTTTTCCTGTGATAGTATTATGAGAAATTTAAACCATTGAGCAGGAGCTACAATGGTCTCTCCTCCCCTCCCCTCCCCATTTTTCTTTTTGTTTTGAGTGTTCTAATCTGCTGCAGGCAAACCGAGCCGCTGAATTATTAGAATGGACACTTACTCCAATGGTATCTGCTTTTAGTGAACTGATTCTTTGAATAATCTGTTTTCATCACATCAAGAGCTAAGCCAGTCAGTTAACACAGAGGAAATATTAAAAGCAATATTTTTTCATTAAGGTAAGACACTAGATAACTCACTTGCTATTACCGTCCCCCCCCCCCCCCAACCCTCCCCCCCCCACACACACTTAAACACTAAAGTGAAAGCAGTCAACAAAGTCTCATTGAGGAAGAAGTCAGAAGGAAATTGATTTTAAACCAAAATGAAGAGATGCTTCTGATGTACTATCTAGGAGACTGGGGACCTGGGTCACTTTAAGCTGTCATCTTTTCACCTTCTACTGAAGTACTACCCACTCCCCCCAACCCTCGCCCCATTCATTCCAGCCTGTCTCTCAGTATACCATCTGTCCATCTCATCTGAGAAAGCTCACAAAGAAGAAAGAAGGTGATAGAAAGGAGGCCAAATTATGCTTAAGAGTTATGATAGAAATCAGATACTGTTACAGAACAGAAGTTCATCCACCTGGCACTTGCAGAGGCTAATGCTAAACACCAGGTTTGCAGTGGAGAAATATTTATTACCCAGGAGAATGAGAAAGGAATTCTCAAAAGTTTGAACTCCTGATGTTATGTGGGTTACTGATTATAGGGGGCAAAATTTCGAGACATGGTGTTTTAAGGGTTTTGATTGGTCAGAGGTTGAGGTAAGGGTAATGGGTCATTTCTTCAGGTCTTGAGGAGAGTTCTCAGGCTTGTTCCAGTGACCCTCTGTGTCACTGGCTTCAGGGAAAGGTAGTCAGGGGGTCATTCCACCTTAGGGTTCTGGAGCTGAAACAAGACTCAGTTCATGATGTTATCATTAAGGCCAGATATCCAGATCTGTGAACATGAGGCAGGTCCTAACTTCTGCTGCCACAAGGTTTGCTGATTATCCTTGCATGCCTATAGACACACAGGGAGAGAGAGAGAGAGAGAGAGAGAGAGAGAGAGAGAGAGAGAGAGAGAGAGAGAGAGAGAGAGAGAGAAAGAAGAGAGAGAGAGATGATTCTTAGTGCTAGGATTTCAAGCAAAATTGAATCAAAGTTATAAGGACTGTTGGTTTCACTATCCTTCATCCTATAACTTTTCCACCACACACTGCTTTAACCATCTCCCCTGACATGCCCTTTTGCCCCAGTTTAGTTTGCAGATGTAATTGATGCCCACACAGCCAGAATCAACCAGCCTAGAATAATGATCTCCACAATTCTGAGAGCATAAACTTCAGGTTAGAAACTCAATAAGACTTGAATTTCTCACTAGAATGCAGAGAATAAGTAATTCTTTTCACACACCGGTCACAAAATTGTCAGGGATTGTATGATCTCTCTGGCAGGCAGACACCTCTCCTACTCTCTTTGGGGTGTGGGAGAATAGTTAAGCCTACCACCAGAGCACTAGACCAACTGTCACACAGAGGCAGCTATTAGGCTGTGGTACCAACCTCCAGTTGTTTCAATTCCTACACCTTGGTGATCTTGGTCCCTGCTTCATGTACCTGTTTTTTGGTCCTCACATTTTCATTGCTATTCAGTACACTGTTTTCTATGGATTTTTTCATGATTAATTTTCATCTGACTGTGGCGAAACTCATGCATCTTAACTTGGAAACCCCTTTCATGTATGTACTCAACAGAATGATTGCTCTATTATCCTAACTATGATGGTTTTCATTCCTTTATCATTCACACACTCTTTCCACCATGCCTTTTGGCAAAGCCCTTGACATGCTTCTTTCCTCCTACAAAACTCATCATCTGTCCATGGATTGAGCCCCAAATAAGTAAATGAAAGAATATTTTCTTAATTATCTATACTACTAAAAGGGTAATATGCTAATTAGACTGGGTTGACTGGCCATCTTCCAGACATCGGATTTCCTTTGGGACAAAGCCATGGTCATGGGGGCCAAGGCAGAGGCCATTAGGAGAGATCAGGTTGGCAGGGGAGGGAAGATGGGGTGAGATCAGGCTGGCAGAGGAGATCAGCTGGGGGCAAGATCAGGCCAGCAGGGGAGGACAGTTAGGGGCGATCAGGCAGGCAGGCAGAGGAGTTAGGGGAAATCAGGCAGGTAGGCAGAGGCAGTTAGGGGCTATCAGTCAGGCAGGCAGGTGAGTGGTTAGGAGCCAGCAGTCACAGATTGCGAGGGATTTCCCACCACTGGTGGTCAGACATCCCCCAAGGGTTCCCTGATTGGAGAAGGTGCAGGCTGGGCTGAGAGAATGCCCCCCCCTTACCCCCCTCCCTGTGCCCATACACAAATTTCATGCACTAGGTCACTAGTCTGTTAACAATAACAAGCCCAAAGTGAAGTTGTTTACCTCAGGATAGCAAACCCAGAAGTAATAGCAGTTCCGGCTTCTCCCAGAAGTGTGACCTTAAATTAATTTGTAATTTTCTACCAATAATATCGGTAAACTGCCAGATAAGACACCTACTGCCCTTCCCCAAAGAAAGATGAGCTTGCCTGGAACAATTTTTTCTTTTCTTTTGCTCACTTTCTATCCCGCCCAGTTTTTGCCTATGAAACCCTTCATTTTGTACAGCTCCTCAGGGTACCTCTCCATTCACCAGAGAGGATGTCTCCCAACTGACTGATGAATCCTTCAGTAAAACCAATTAGATCTTTAAATTTACCCTGTTGAATTTTTGTTCATTAACATATCTGACATCTGAAATTATGCCTCTTAGAGTCACACATTTGCATTTTTAATCAGGACACAGCATTGAATATTCATCTTTATTTTTTCAAAGTATCTATCTATACAGTCTTTTGATGTGTTGCTGGGGCCTGGCCTCTGGTTTCCTATGTCCAGCAGGGACTGGAACTTTCATGTCCTCCTTGAATTATTCTGTGCCTTCTTTTACAGATTTCATTCTCTCTTTTCTGTTTAATCTTTCATTTATGCAGATTAAGTTGCTTTGTCACAAACGTCCTTTAAAAACCTTCATATTTGCCTATTTTTGTTACACTTTGAACATTTGATCAATGCGTTGTTTTTTTTTTTAAGCCTCTTTTCTTAGGGTCTCGTATAAATGCATCAAATAGGATTAGTCCTGGAAGAAGAACTTTTCAATCTCCATGAGTTATCTGTGAAATGTCCGATGTAGAGGAATCCATTAAGATCCTGAAGCAGTGTATTGCAGGAGAGAGCCATAGGGATACATTTAGCGAACAATAATGACAATTATAGAAACAGAGAGAAAGAAGCTGGGAGAGGCATCCCCCGAGGCTGGGAATTAATGGAAAGTGGGATGTCACCAGAACAGACAGGTTAGCCCTTCCTTGCCACGGTCTATCATTAGAGCCAAGTCTTTTGTTCCTGACAGTAAATCAAGGCAGAGAGAGTCAAGAATAGGGGTTCTTTTTCTCAGAAATGTCTTGTTTTTGTTTGCAAAAACAAAGAAAACTGCTGTCATGTTCGGTGCAGCTCATTCTTAAGGAAAGTGCCTGTGTAACATTTAGTATCTTCTGAAATCTATACGCACTCTTCTATCTGCCGTGCTCAATTTCAGAACTCAGTGCTGTCATTAAGGAAAAATAGCAACCTTTGTTCTCTCCTCCAGGCACATGTTGCACTGGTTTTTGTTTCAAGGAAAAAAAAAACTCCATTATTTTTTTTAAATGAGGAACCCACGTCTTCTGTGTCTCTGGCTGCTTCTGTGCACCAGCACTAGATACACAATAAGTGAGACTCACTGGCACGATTTCTTTCATGTATTTGAAAGTCCCTCACGAAGACATCCGGCCACTTACTGTAACGGATGGTTTTCATTCTCTGTGTAATAAAGGCACATTCCTGAGGCAAACATTAGAAGCTTCAAAGGCTTAGTTCACCTGTATATCCAAGCTTTCAAAAGCATTTCTGGGATTTGAAAATCTGAGTTATATATTTTATACTTCTTGACTTAGCCTGCATTTATACACTCCACTTTTCTATCATTAAACATATCAGAGAGACCAGACTTATGGGGGAAATATATATACAAATAAGAGGTTAACTAAACAAGCTTTGTGGTTTATTGACATGTGATAAACATTTGGGTTGTGGGACATAAAACGTTCTCTTTCTTGTGCTTATTGTTTGATGTGGGAGTAGTTTAGATTCCCAGAGCTCCTCTTTGAACATCTTAGGTATATGGGAGGTGACATATAGGTGTTTGGCGCGGAGAGGGGGGGGGAGGAGGAGGGGGGAACAAACTTTTCTCTACCCTGAAGGTTCTTCTGGCTGGTCTAATAATCAAATAGACACGAGACAGCAAGAGAAAATAACCAAATTTAATACATACATCTGTATGGGAATCTCTCCTGCATGTGGGGTCTCTGACTCTCATACATGTGGGGTTCCCATTGACAGGTGCATATTAAATTTGGCTATTTTCTTTTGCTAATCTGTCTCATGTTTATTTGAACATTAGACCAGCCAGAAGAACCTGGAGTACAGAAGAAAGATAGTTCTCCCCAATAGTTATGCTGTGAGCAGAATGATAAGAAGAGCAGAACTTGAGTAAACAAAAGTTTGCCCTGCCTTATAGATAAGTCAAAAGAAGTTGTCTCTGATAATCTTTTAGCAGCAAGGCCTCCCATTCAAATTCTTCTAGGTAGTTAAGCAAGTGAGGGAGAAGTTTCTCCAGATTCTGAGTCTAAAGTTGCCTTTAGTTCAAAACAGTTTGTACACCACAGAGGCATGTCTTGGGATGACTCATTCTGGACCTTCATAGTTTCATCTGTCTATAAACTACATGCTGAAAGGCATGCAAAGATCTACCGAGGCTCAACAAAACAGAAAATATCACCCTTCCATGACTACATCTGTACACTCACCTCTGTGTGACCTGTCCTTTTCTCTTCCTTTTCTTTTACTGTGGAAGTATTCTTTTAGCTCTGATGTTTGGCCCTATCACTTTCTCAAAAAGCTTCTATTATCAAATATACCTTCTCATTTGTCCTTCTGTTACCAGTGGGGCATCCTCTGTGTCACCACCTGTTGAAAGTAGGCTTCTTGGGGTGCCACCAGAATTAGAATTTCCTGAGGTCCTTACAGGAGGATGAGAGATTGTGGAAAGCTTTATTGATGAGGTAACATTAAGGGAGTTCCCCTTCAAAGTTCCATCTCTCTCTCTCTATTTTGTCGTCACCAGTTATTTAGTCTGTCAAAGCCACTGCCCACAGCCTCCATCCCATATTGAAGCACAGTTCAGCCCGGCTTCTGGCTAGCTTAGCTTGTGTTCCCAGCTGCAGTCCATTGCATGTAGGGTCTGCAAGGCCATGGGTCATGTGGCTTCCATGGCCACATGGCAGTCTAGCACTGGTCATGGAATTAGTAAATGCAAGGAAGCAGGAATGAAGCAAGAGGGACAGGGAGAATTCTTTGGAAATATTACTCATCTAAGATTTTGGTGCCTGTAGTAACCCCCTTCCCTCCCACCGCCCCCAGCCAATGATGTTTGTTCCCCAGATTATACTGACAGATAAGCACCTTCCCTACATCACCCAAACTTCACTATACATGCGATCATTTCTCCCTTTGTTAGACCCCTTCCCCCAGTGTTTTGCAGGGAATGGACCCTTATTTCTCTGGGAAGTGTGAAACTGCAGCTTCCTGGTGAAGCTGCCCAGATGACCATGCTTATAATGTCTGGCCTCCCCTTTGCTCCTTTTCTATTCTTAATATTAGCTAGCTAGTTATGATGGTAACACCTCCAGCTACCACCCAGTACTCCCCTTCTTTTTAGAGCCAAATTTCCTGAATTAGCTACACTTCCTTGTTTCTATTTCCTTATCTCCTATAATATATTGTTTCCCTTTCCAATGCAATGTTCCTTTTTTGGTCCTTATTATTGTCTTGAATTCTTTTGTCACATATTAAAGTTGCTACCTCTCATCATTGCTTGGTACACATGGTATTTTTTTCATATCCTTTGATTTTTTTACTTTTCTCTGTTCTTTTATAAAAGTATGTCACTTATAGACAGTGTATTACTCTAATTTTTAAATCCATTCTGAGAATCTCTGTGTTTCAGAATGATTTTAACACATTTGTATTCATTTTAATTATTACTATATTATGATTTATTGCTATGACCTTTCTTCATATTTTACATTTACTGTACTTTTTTCCTCCTTTCCTGAGGCCTTTCATTGCCTAGATCATCTTTTATTCTATTAGTTTTAACATTATATTATACACTAGAGGATGGGTGCACGAATTCATGCACAGGTGGGGTCCCTAGGCCTGGCTGGTGATTAGGGCTGATCAGAGCCATCTCATTCAGTTCTGATCAGGGCCAGGCCGATCAATACCGGGCTAATTAGAACCTGCCAGCCAGGGGTAGGGACTGGGGGAGGTTGGCTGGCCACAGCAGGTTGGCTATGGGAGCACACTGACCACCAGGGGGCAGCTCCTGCATTGAGCATCTGCCCCTGGTGTTCAGTACACATCATAGTGACTGTTTGACCAGTCATTCTGGTCATTCTGGTTGTTCAGCCATAATGATTGCTAAGGCTTTTATATATATATAGATTCTATTTTTGTCATTCTGATGTTTGTGACTAACTGCTTAAGATTATAATTATGCAAATTAGAAAAAATTAATTTCTTTAATGTGTCAGTTAACTAATCGATTTATCCTATCTTTTTTCCTAGCAGGACAAGTGTTTTAACTTACTGTCATTTCCTTTGATGTCTCTACCAAACCCTCTTCCTAAATATTATCTTTAAAAGATCTGGATTATTATGGACGACCTTTTCTTTTTCTGTTTATTTGTTTATCGTATTTTTAGTTTTCTGTTTTGGTCCTTGCTTTTTTAGATAATATATATTTTTATGTTACTTAATCCCTTTAAGTCCCTATATCTCTTGTAGTATATTTATAAGTATTTTTTCTCTTCTCAATGAAACACTTCTTCAAAGAGAATTTTAAAAAGTGTCCTTCTGTGGCAACTTTTAAATCTCTATATGCCTGATGTTTAATCTTACTTGTATTTAAGTATGTGTGTATGTATATATATATCAATATTTTCCCATTTAATTTTATGGGAGGCTCAATGTGGTCAGATTAGATAGTATAAATAACAAAATAGAAAAATAGCTTATGGAGGTTACTAATTTTAAACTTATTCATTTCTCTTTATTTATTAATTCTGCGTTGGCCATTCAAAGACAATGAGTTTGGAATGTAAGTGATCACATTAATTAGTAACATGGTATCTTCATTTAACTGGCAACATTTAAACATTTATTTATCAGTAATGACACAAAAATAAAAAATGTCATCTCAAATGTATTTTGGAATTATTATAAATGCATCCCCCAATTTTTTAAAAAATATATTTTATTGATTTTTTACAGAGAGAAAGGGAGAGGAATAGAGAGTTAGAAACATCAGTGAGAGAGAGACATCTATCAGCCACCTCCTGCAGGCCCCCTACTGGGGATGTGCCCAAAGCTACAGGATACATGCTCTTGACCGGAATCGAACCTGGGACCTTTCAGTCCGCAGACCGACATTCTATCCACTGAGCCAAACCAGTTTCGGCGCATCCCCAAATTTTTAAAACTCCAGATTAAGTTTACTGATATATGTGTATATGATCAAACATGTTTCTCTTTAAACATATCCCTTCATTTAAATGAAAGACTGGATACTAATTCTAGGTTCAATGTTCTTTCTCATTGTAAATATATTAGCTCATTGTCATCTTGCATTCTGTGTTGATGTTGAAAAGTGAGATGTCCATCTGTTTCTTGGATTTTTAGAAGTGATATGCTCTTTCTGAAAGCTTTTAGGTGTTACTAAATTTCACTCTAAAGTGAAATTATAAAATTTCATCATAATAGGCCCAGTGATGAATGTATATTGATCTTGTTTGGCCCTCTATGAAGTCTTTCTAATTTTTATTTATTCACATTGGACAGCTATTGTTGCATTGACTATTGTCACTTTTTTATTTTAAAATCTAAGAGAAAAGAGGTTAGTGCCCCTGACTAAATAGTTAGGTATTGCATGTTTTAAAAATTCTTGTGGCACACAGGTTAAAAATCACTGCTACTCAGGCTACTCAGGCTACCTTCTGAATACTCCAATTTTTTTCTTTTCTCTAATGAGCTTCATAAAAATTTAGCTGCTGCTCTTATTACAAGCCTTTCTGTACTGTTGATATTTTCTTACCACATCATGCATTAACTTGATAAATTATTTTTACATGTAAACTTTTCTCTTTAGGGCTCCATTTTTTAAGTCCTTAAGAGACGACTGACTAGCAAACTTGATAAACCCAAAAGTTCAAGAAAGATAATTTTTTAACTTGGTACTCCCTCTAGGCAACAACTAGGGGAGGAGGGAAGGAGTTACAACATTTTTTCTTAATTTTTATCTACTATAATTGCATTAAAACAGAAGCTTTAAGTCTTTAAGCAGAAGCACTGACATGGAAAATTTTTAAGGAATGGAGTTGATACAGAGACAGAGGCATATGGGGCAAAAGATCTTTAGGAGTTTTTAAATAAAAATATATTATTTTGCTGAGACCAGTTTGGCTCAGTGGATATAGCGTCGGCTTGCAGACTGAAAGGTCCCAGGTTCGATCCCGGTTGGGGGCATGTACCTTGCTTGTGGGCACATATCCACTGTGGGGCGTGCAGGAGGCAGCTGATCGATGTCTCTCTCATTGATGTTTCTGACTTTCTATCTCTCTCCCTTCCTCTCTGTAAAAAATCAATAAAATATATTTTAAAAAAATATATATATATATTATATTGTGTTTTTTTTTTTTTTTACTAACAGTGGACTAGCTCACCGTCCCTTTATTTGCATAGAAATTCAAGAGGTGCTTAATTAAACATCATGAGCCATTGCTATGTTCTGTATTTTATGGATTGGATCTTGTTTCTCAGCTATCAGGGCTCTTGGATAAAAACAATTGCTTTCCTAGGAAGTCATTTTATCTTCTACTGTACTTTGCATTTCTGGTTGAGTGATTTTAGATTTTGTGTTTGTTAGGCCTGATCAAATCATTGATTTGCTATCCCCTTTCCTAGGAAATTGACCTTTAGAGCACTTCTCAACTGACATTCCCTTTCACATTCCATTTGGTAAGACCAATGACTTTCCCCTCCGAACTTGCCCAGGATCCAGACATGCCCAGAGAATTCCCTACCAAAAAAAGCCTGTCTAGAGTCCTTTAAAAACCCTGACTCCCCAGTCCCTGGGTGCTGGTGCCATTTTTGGGACCAGTCCATCTGGGTTCCAGATGACTTAACAAATTTATAATTCTTTACCACTTTGGGCCTCATGGGCACCTCCTTCAGTGACCCTAACAGATATCATTACTTGGTTGTAGCTGTTTAATTTTTGAAATTTATGATTTAGGGCCACCAGGACAAAAATGTAAGATTTAAAGGAAGAGTATCTCTGATATACAACATTCCCCCTCGCCCCCTCATCAGGATGAATGCCTGATTTTCTTTCATTGTATCTTTCTATAAGCAGCATGATTGTGCTGCCAAATGCTTCTTAGGAACTGGTATTTCTTTTTAAAAACCAGTCTTCTGAGGTATTAAAGTGGACAGTTGCAACTTATAGCTGCCTTAGAAATCAGGAAGGCTTCTCTCATCTGAGATGTCTCTCCATAACAACACCTTAAGAGATTCCTCAAATGAGTACATAAAAAGGAGACAGAAAAAATGCTTACCTAGGAATGAGTGAATCTACATTAACGTGGTTTGTTATAGTGCAATTATATACCACAAATTATAACTTACATATAAAGTTGTGTTTCAATATCAATTTTAATTTCTGCTTTTCTAAGGAACTCATAGAAAACCCTTAGTCAACAGTAAATAGAGTAAAAGAACCCAACATGTGTCTTGCATAACAAGGGCATAGCATCTCAAGATTCAGATTGATCCATTTGTGAGTTCCTATTCTAATGTAAGAAGCAGAATGGCTTCTCCCTTCCAATTTCATCACTAATTTGTCATATACATTTTTGCTTTAACATCTTAAAAATTTGTGATATTTACTAATAACAATAGTACTAATTATTAGAATATTACTTAAGAACTTGGAGTTTCACATGAAGTATCTCACAAGACATCATAAAAATGGGGGTGGTGAGATATTTATTTAAAATTTTATTATTAATAACTATACATGTCAAACAAGGCCCAAAATATGCTCTTTATTTATACTTTTAAATAATAAGGGCACATGTTCTGTTTATGGATATTTGTATATGCATTTATAGTATTAGTTACATAACACATGTTCAAATGATTTCTTAAAAAATATAGATAATCTCAGCTTTTTTAACGTATGAATTCCTCTAATGGGAATATTTCAGAAAGGGGCAGTTTTTTTCAGCCCTCCCAGCCTGCAATCAACAAAACTGGGAGGGAGGCTGTGTACATGCCTCAGAGAACAATCCTTCTGTGTCTGAGAGAGTAGTTAGCAGCACCACAGATAATTTGCAGGTTATGTCGGCCGATAAAGTTATACTCATATAGAGATTTCCCATCCATTTAAAATGATAGGTTAATAATATTAGAAAAAAGAAAGCAACTATGAGGAACATTTGGCTTCTAAGAAAGCTAGCATTATCTAAACATAGAGAGAAAGAACACACAACTCCGAAAACGATTTCCCACAAGAAAAAAATAAACTTTTTCAGATATTTCTCCTTGGCTAAAAGATAAATACAAAAATATATGAAGAGTTGAAATGAAAAGATGGCTGGATTTGATACAAAGCTAACAGGCTTAGTTGTTTGTTTTGAGATGAGGTATATATATGTTTAGGATTCTAAAAAGGCAATGATAGAATCAAAATTATTACCCATTCTTACTTCATAAGATAAAGAATATCTTAGAAAATATCTTCATTATATTACCAATGTCAATGTTAAGAAACATCCAAGCCTGTAGAGAATTTTTATGAAGTTATTTGAGCCAAACTGATGACAATGGTCAGGAATAAAAATTTCAACACACTGAGTAAATGCTTCCGAGAATGGCACTTTTGCAGCTTATATAGATTAGAATGAAAGGAGAAGACTTCAGGAGAGTACATAATTCATTGATAGTAGATTTAGGGAGCAGGAGAAAGCAAAACGGGGAAATTTCTGGGACTGGATAAAAGGCAAAGTAACAGATACTTCTTTTACTTTGGGTACAGCAGAGTTAGTAATTAACTATAGAGATGGTATGCATGGAACAAGATAACCATGAGGGTTCTGTGTTGTGTGCTCTCATTCCTGTGGTTGGGGCTTCAGGGGTCTAGAAACGAAAATTACTCTGATGTTCAAAGATACGGTATCTTATTAGATGCAAAAAAAAATTACTGACGGGCTTACTGATGGTAAACATGACCTTTGTCAAGGAAGCTACAGGCCTAGGATATGATTACCCACCATGACTCCTTTATAGTTAGGAATTTTTATTGTTCAGACCATCCTATGTGATTATTTTCAGTCTCTGAGTTTGTAAGGCCCACTATACAGGCTTCCCTTGAGCTTATCAGGTTTACGATGTGGCCCCTTTTGTGTCTATACCAATTATAGCTGATAATTATCACTCAAACTTTTAGGAAGGCTTGAAGAAAAGAAGATGAGCTGAAGAAAAGAAGATGAGCTAAAGAAAAGCACACACCTAAAAAAATAAAACAAAGATAATTAAGAAAAACACACACCTAAAAAAATAAAACAAAGATAATGACCCTGAAGGATAAGTAAGAGATATGAAATCTAGAAACCATACATATTTCCAAAGAAGAAGACAGAGAAAATGAACCTAACCAATAATCAAGACCTCAAAGAAGGACATTTTTAGGTGTAAAACAGCCTTGAGGCTGGAGCTGAAAAGGACCACCAGACACCAGGAAAAATTAGAGAAAAGAATCTAAAACCAAGACAGGTAAGGGTGACTTTTTTGAATTTTACAAATAAATTAGAGTGTGAAAATGTTTGAATATTATGCCACATATATACACATTCTAAAGATAATGAAAATATTTACATTACAATGTTAAATGAGAAAAAAATAAATGCAAAATTGCAAACACAATATCTCTTAGTTATATGAAAACATGAATTGGAAGGAATTAATCCTAAATGTTAATTAAGAGCATTTACCTGAGTAATGGGATTGTGTGTGATATATTTTTTCTTTTTCTGAAACCAATATGTCAGCTTGGGCACTTCATTTTTATAACTATCTTTGACTACTCCCTCTTCAGCTTCCTTCACTCAAACTTAGCATATCTGAAAACAAACTACTGATTTTCTTCCCCATCCTGTTCATCTCTCGTTTTTCTATATCTCACTCAATGGTAAAGGTTAAAAATCTAGGAGTTAGGTACACATATTTTCATCATATTGTTATTCCTTTCATATATTATGTCTATTCTTAACAGTTTTGTGAACATACAGTACTTAATAATTTTAAAGATGAATCTAAAAACTTGTCTAAAGAGCTCTGGACCCAATCTAAAGGAGCTCCTTATAGCCAAAGTTGGAAAGTTTGAGGAAATCAATGATACCATTGCTTCCACTCTGCTATTCTCAGTATTGGTTTAATCCTCAAACTTATAGCAAGTCAACTACAGCCACACCAGGCAAAATATCCCAACATGACCTAACACAGAGAAGAAAGAAGTAAGTACCTTCTCATGGTTCTCTCTCAGGAAAAAGAAAATTTTCCCCACAAGTCCCTCAGCATTTTTTTTTTGTCCCAGTAGCCAGAGTTAAGAAACAAGCTCATTCTTAAATCACTAACAAATAAAGAAGATGAAATCACCCTTACACCAATAAGGTGACCTGTGGTTGAAGGTAGGGTCATCGGCCGTTAGTCACAACCAACCTCTTTAGGCCAGGAAAAGAAATTATACATAGTTCCTATTTGTCAAAGAAAAATTTACCTAGAAAGTATGCTATTAGGATGTACTTAACTTTTAAAAATTGCACCCACTCAATTATCCACTCTAGTGTTTTGTTCTCATACATGTTAGACAACTAGGTTCCTCTTATAATATCCCTATAATTATACACAATCTATAAAAGCATATGGTAGCTTCTGTTTTTATCTTTTATAATATTGCCACAATAAGTGTGCTTCATTTGAAACTTCAGGCACTTAAATGTATTACTATGACAATGAACATAGCAGAAGAGAACAAAAGTTAAGGTTTTAGAACAAGGGATAAAACTAAGAAGACCTTGCTTGCTGGGTTGATAACTGAATGACAAGATCATGAGTGGCAGAACTATTAGAACTCAAGTGAAATCATGAGAGGTTATAGAAAAGTCCTTGTATTCTTTCAGAAGTCATTTAGCAAGTAGCAAATAAGAGAGGAGTTGGACTATGACAGCTTAATAGATTTCTCTGCCAAAAAAAAAAAAATGGAACAAAGAATGAAAAGAGCAAGCTTAAAACTGGACGTTGTTCCAGAAAGCATTTGAAAATAGAATGCATTCATTCTTAAATAAAATCCATATCTGCTATTACATATGAAATACAATGTGTTCTCATTCTAATACTGAAAAAAATATAGCAGTAACTTTGCTGATACAAAGAATATATATGCTATTAAGTACTGTCATCAGTGCACATTAAATCCTAGAAATTAGGCAAGTGGGATGCAGCATATTCGTATTATAGATTATAAAGGTGAATAGCTACAAAGCTCCATTAAAATTTACTTCAAAAAGTAGTCTTTTTGGTTTAAAAAAAGTGAGGTCTTGAAGATCAAACCAAAAGAAGAAAAGGCAAAGAATAGAGTGCACAATGAACAAAATAGACAAAATACAAAGGCTAATAAACATTTGCAAATATATTCAAACTCAAAAATACAGAAATGTAAAATAAAAGGAAGTAATACCAATGTTCACTTATCATATTGACAAAAGTTATTGACAAGGTCCATTATTGTTAAAGGGAAGGACACTTTGTATGACTGGTGGAAGTATCAATTGGTACATTTTTATGTGACATTTTATGTGTCACTTCAGATATTGATCTCACTTGTGTCTTATTCTAATCTGTGAGGACTCCGTGTGGGCTCAGGTGTGTGGGAACCTCTTTCCACGTCCCGCGTGGTTCAGGGTCCCCGGGTCAGGGTTCGGGTTCTGAAGGAGGCCGCACGCAAACGAAATGAGAGACTGAAAGCATAAATTTGGCGATATTGGGGGGCCAGGCGGGAGCCTTCCTCTAGTGGAAAGGACTGCCCCTTGCTCTGGCCTTTTTCTCCCTTTTATTTAGGCTTTGGGACACACCCCTAGCCTTTAGGCAGGAAATAACAAAAACAGAAATTAACAAGAAACAAACATAGAGGTTGCTTCGACCAATAAGGTTTCAACAAAACAGTGAGTAATTAGCTCTGACCTTTCAGAGCAATTAAGGTTGACCCGCCTTCTGGCTTCCTGTTTACATCCATCTAGTGAGAACAATATTTGGTTTCCGACATCTCCCCCGTTTTCTTTTCCTCTAAAAAATCTTGCACCTACAGACTAGAAATAAATATTAAGAACAAAAAATAAGACAAGCAACAATGGCTATGCTAAGAGGTGAATGAATAAGTCTATAGTATCTTTCTTTCTGGACCAACAGTCCTTTGAGTCCCAGTTTCAATGTCCAACAGTTTTTTGAATGTACGTTTTAGCAATGATATTTCAGTTCTGGAGGGTGGACAAATGGTGGCAATGCAGGTCCGACCCTCTCTGGTTTGGTCCTGGGCAATCTGCATCGATGCACAGCTGCTGACTGTTAGGATGGCAAGGTGTCGTCAGCATCTTCCATCTCTGGACTGCTTCTCCTCTTGTCTTCATAGCTGGAGCATTCTCTGTTGTAGGAATTCACATGGTCTTGGAGCTGTTTTTCTGAAAATATATAAACATTCTCGACCAAAATTAGGTAAAGGAGTTTTTTCTATAAATTTGACTTTGGATCCTTTTTATTTTTGCCCAAATGATTTTCCTTTGGCTTATTTTAATACTATGTATGTTTTTCATGGGTGTCTTGCTGTTAAGTAAAAAAATTTTTTTAGATGTAATTTGCTTACCGGATACTTTTTCCTTACATAATATTACTGTACTAAACCCCTTTTTTATGTAATTATGATGCTTTATGTTTATTGCATGTTGAGTAATTTTACCATGCAATGAACTACCAATAGAAATTTAAGTTAATACTTTAGGAACAACTGTTTTCCAGTACAATTAAATTTTCTTGAATATACACTTATTTCAATTAACCAATTAAATTAAATTGAAAATTTAACTACTATTTTATTATTAAATTTAATATTCTAACAATAATCTTAGTTTTATCCTGTAAATATTAGTGGAAAGGATTTATTTGCATTCTTGAGTAGGCCCTGAGCAATCCTGGTGTTAAGTTGAATTTAGAATATAGGGCAGCTGTTAGCCAAGTCTGTCTGTTGCTGGGTCCCGATCTGAGCTGCACCAAATTTTTGTCTGTCATTTGTGTCCCGAAGGGAGCTGGGCAAGTCTCTGTCTTGTCACCTGGATCCCGATGGGAGCTGGACGTGGGAAGTGAAGTAGCCATGGGGCAGGAGACCTCCCTCTGCAATGTTGGGGGGTGAGGATCAACCTCTGTTGATCCCCAAGTTTTTTTCCTGATGGCCCCTCTGCGACTGTGCCTGTCTTAGGTCAGGAACTACCATACGGTTCCAACCCACCTTACCCGTCATTGGAAAGCAGGGCAGCATAAGGCCCAGTTCCTGGCTTAGGCGGTGGTTGGTGTAACGTATAAGTTCCAGTTGCCCGTCTCTGGCTAACCAGCCATCCTCCGGGGCCAAGCAGGTTGATGTGAGGTTCATTCAGGTCCATCTCCTTGGACGCTGATGCCCTTGTGGCCTCCACGCCCAGTACCTGCCTTGGGATCCCCTTGCCTGCTGGCAGGGTCCCAGTACTGATCATATATCTTGGGGAACCCAGGTTTCTTCTCCAGGAAGGGCCCATCTGACACCACTGGATGAGAGACAGATTCATGGTACCAGCCAACACTAGGCTTCAACCTCAGCATGAACAGAAAGCTCAGGCGACAGCTGTGGGAGGGTCCTTCTTGGCAAAAAGAGCAAGAAAAGCCAATATAGAATGCTCAAGTGCCCTCTCACTGCCTTAATTCCTTTTATGTTATTTATTTATTTATTTTTTAAATTGCTACCAAATATTCAGAGAATTAGATTGTAAATTTGTTTGGGATATTTGTCAAAAAAAATTATAATGACATTGTAGAATAATATTATGTAAGGAAATTCTTTTGTTCTAGGCCATGGCAATTCAGTTTTAAACTGGCTATCAATTTCTTTTTTGTATAGAGAAGGTCTTAGTTACTTAATTAGAATATTTAATCAAATTGCTTACAAAAATATTGGCTCTTTATTTAGCTGAAAACTTTGATTTTTATTTAAAAAGCTAATTTATTAATTAAAGTAGGTATCTCAATTTTAAAAAGCAAAGCAAATTTAGTAAATGGTTATGTCTGATTCACAAGCCACAAATGTTGCCCCACCTCTAGCTTAAGAATACAGGTGGCTTTGGGCTTTTTGTCATTTTAAATTCTAATGTTGGGATTTTAAGAAATATTTACTTAATTTTGCCCTTCGTAGAGACTACCAGAAACAGGGGAATCAGTATACCTAATGGTTCTTACCCATGAAGGGTCAGGAATATAAGTCAAAAATACTTCCCCATGTGCCCCAGGAAATATTACCGTACAGCTTGTAACTGTTGGTATTGCAAGAAATACGTTCTTAGGTGTCTGTACCGTCCTCTTTACCATGCTCCCGGTAGTTATTCCTGTAGGAATAACTTGCAGAGCAATATCAGGAGTCAAAGTGACTGCTATAGTGCTGTTAAGATCCAGGCCTGTGCTTCCTGGAGTTGCTCGGATGAGGGAATCCATTGTGGGCCTTGCAGGGCAGGTTTCTCTATTAATAACTGGGCTGGGGGGCACCCCTCTGGCTGTTTCCCGGTGGTTGACTATACCCTGTATCTTGATTTAGAGGCTGCCCATTTCTATGAAATTTTGATTTACACTGTCTGGCCCAATGGTTACCTCTCTGACATCTAGGAGACCGAGAGACTGGATCTCTCAGAGGCTGAGTGTTTATGCCTCTCCCTAGAGTGCTACCTTGTGTCCTTCTTAGAGGCCAAAACCTTCACTACATTTAAAATATAGTTATTAATTCTTATTTGATAAATCTTTCCATGAAATTTCAAGTATATTAGATCGGTTAAATTTAAGAAGATGTCCTTTAAAAAGAGAGAACAAATTTCTTGTATTACTCTGGGCCCATGGAGCTTTACAAGAATCATCTCTGTTAAAGCCTTGAAATTTTAACATGGAAAAAAACCATCAAATATATATATATTCATATATGATTTAAAGATTATAATATTTTTTATAATTATCTTAAGATATCAATTATATTTTTAAACTGTCAGTTGGAAATCACAGAATTAATCCTTTTTTATTAGACCAATCAACAATGTATTTTGAATTCCTAATTATTAGAGAAATTTTATTTTCTCCCAATTTAATTTGCATTTAGCTGAAAACCTTGATTAATAACACAAAATCATCTCCTTTTGGTTCCTTTACGCCATTTTTCTTAAAAAATAAAGACCAGTTCTGGTTTTTCTTTTTCTGCAGCTTTTGCGGAGAGATTCCAGCTTAAAACCTTGTCTAATATGTCCAAAAAGGTGGACAATTGCGCGCATTTCTTTTTAAGCCGGGCTTCTCTCTTCACGAGTACAGAAATTCCAGAGACATCTCTAAATTTTTAAAACTTTTTCATGGCGAGAAAGGAGACTTTGGATTAGTATACTGGGAGATTGGACTTTCATACTGGATTGCCACAGTGTCTTTCTTCCTCCACATCCTGCTTACTTCAGGGAGGAAAGCATCATTAACAGATCTGGCCTAATTTCTTTTCATGCTTAAAAGATAAAGACAGATCTTAAATTTTTTCTTTCTTTTTCGCTTTCCGAAGTAATAACTAGCACCTAATTTGGCCAAGATTAGCATTTCCCTGCGATTTCTCTTATAATTTTTAAGTGAAACCTTCAGTAATCTCATTGCAGGAGAGCAGAGAGCCTTGCCTTCTACTGCAACCTTTGAATTTCTCCCCACCAGAGGCGGTTTCAGCAGTGGAGTTTCACTTATTACAGATTTCAGATTCCAAATGCAAACTAAGATTTTAATTTGAACAAGAAACCACATTATTTAAGCTTGCAAACCAAAAGTCTATAATAAAGTTTACTTTATATTTATAACCTAATTCTTCCCCATTAGCCTGGCTGCAAAAGACGTTCCCACCCTACTTACAGATCACGACTCTGCAGTTAATCCGTGGGCTTTGTGTACGTTGAATTCCCCTCACCTTTTCCTAGGTGAATCTTCCCTCACCATTTTCCTTGGTGAATTTTCCTTCCTTCGCTCTTAGGCGAATAATACCTTCTCCTCCAGACATCCTGCGGTCAGGCGCCAGATGTGAGCACCTTTTTCCGCAGCCCCACGTTGGGCGCCAGATGTGGGAACCTCTTTCCACGTCCCGCGTGGTTCAGGGTCCCCGGGTCAGGGTTCGGGTTCTGAAGGAGGCCGCACGCAAACGAAATGAGAGACTGAAAGCATAAATTTGGCGATATTGGGGGGCCAGGCGGGAGCCTTCCTCTAGTGGAAAGGACTGCCACTTGCTCTGGCCTTTTTCTCCCTTTTATTAAGGCTTTGGGACACACCCCTAGCCTTTAGGCAGGAAATAACAAAAACAGAAATTAACAAGAAACAAACATAGAGGTTGCTTCGACCAATAAGGTTTCAACAAAACAGTGAGTAATTAGCTCTGACCTTTCAGAGCAATTAAGGTTGACCTGCTTTCTGGCTTCCTGTTTACATCCATCTAGTGAGAACAATATTTGGTTTCCGACACAGGTGGGCTTCACATAGGTGATATTTGACCTACTCTAGGGCTTCTCAGATGACCCACAACTCAGGACTATATAGGAAATTGCAAAGGACCAATATATGTGCAAACCTGATGTGCTGGGAAGTCAACATTCCATGAGGTAAATCTCTAAGCAGTGGGACAGAACTAATGGATAAATGCTTCTCCTTTCCCCATTTCCTCCCATTTCCACCCAAATGGATGCTCCAGAAATACATTTCATATGGCTTCTCTGAAATTCCTGTGCATTTAAGCCACCAGCCACCTGTAGCAATCACGAACTCAATAAATCATCTTGATATCATCTCTCTCTCCTTCCCTATTCTACTCCCTTTTCTCATTCCTATTCCCTGGAATCATATTCTTAAGAAAGTTCTAACATGTAGTCCTTTGTCTTAAGCTCTGTGGAAATTGGGCAAAGGTAGGTAATAGCCAGCATACTTTAGAGTGCTTGTGACTAGCCTGCCAATCTTACTTTTTGAAATTTCCCCCTTGTAAAATCCTTCAAAATGTGTCATATATATATATATATATATCACCAGCAATATCTATACTAATAAAAGGGTAATATGCTAATTAGACTGGATCAACTGGCCATCTTCCAGATGTCCAACTTCCTTTCTGACAAAGCTATGGTGGTGGGGGCTAAGGCAGAGGTAGTTAGGGGCAATCAAGCTGGCAGGGGAGGGCAGTTGGGGGTGAGATCAGGCCTGCAGGGGAGGGCAGTTAGGGGTGAGATCATGCTGGCAGAGGAAGGCAGTTGGGGCAATCAGGCTGGCAGGCAGAAAGGTTAGGGGTGATCAGGCAGGCAGGCAGGCAGGCAGAGGGGTGAGGAGCCAGTCATCCTGGATTGTGAGAGATATTGGGCTAAACCAGCAGTCAGATATCCCCCAAGATTGGAGAGGGTGCAGGCTGGGCTGAGGAACCCTCTTCCATGCATGAATTTCATGCACCAGGCCTTTAGTTTCTTATAATAGGCAGACAGGGGTCATACTATTATACTTTTAAATGAATGGAGCAAGTAATGGGAGGAGGTGTGTATAAACATCTATACTAATAAAAGCCTAGGTGGTCCTTGTGCCCTCGCACATGACATCATCACAAGATGGCCACTACAAGATGGCCATGTACACAGTGGAGGCGGGTTCCAATGGAGGAGGCAGGTCGCAACAGGGGAGGACAGTTGGGGGCCATCATGCTGGCAGGGGAGGGCAGTTGTGGGCAATCAGGCCAGCAGGGAAGAGTTAGGTGTCAATCAGGCAGGCAGGGGAGTGGTTAGGAACCAGCAGTCCTGGATTGTGAGAAGGATGTCCGACTTCCAGTTTAAGCCCATTCCCACAGGAATCAGGCCTAAACTGGTAGTCAGACATCCCCCGAGGGTCCCCAGATTTAGAGGGTGCAGAACGGGATGAGGGACACCCCCCACACACACCGTACATGAATTTCATACAATGGGCCTCTAGTATATACATAAAAAGTTAGCAAGACTTTTCAGGAACACTGAATTATTAATGATGATTATCCTGTAGGATGTATAATAATTGGGATGGGAGCACACAGTTTTTTTAATTATTATTTTTATAATACAAATAAAGGTAACTAAAAGATTTTTAAAAAGAAAAATCAATCATATATCAATGTTTTGAATGTTATCAAAAAGAAAATAATACTTCAAAAATATATGACAATTCAAGGTAGAGAAATGAGAAGTTTGTTTTCTTCCCCCGTTTTAGTTCTTTTAATGTTTGTGTCTCTTCCCTAACAAATCTCTTCTTGTCCCTGGTATGGAAATAACTCACCTCACTTTTTCTTCTCTTGCCCCTAACTCCATCAAAATTGAACTCCTCTGATTTCCATTCCTTCAGGGTGTTAAATTACAAAGACCATAATCCAGACAGAGTCAGAATTTCCAAACTACAGGAAATCTTCACGGTCATCTCGATGTTTTAGAGGTGAAGAAATGAGCCCAAAGGTGATAAGTGATTTGCTCAGAGGTGTATAACCACCGGTCTGGGAACAGGACTCAGGCAGCCTGATTCCTAGTTTGGAGCTCCTTCCATTGAATGGTAATCAGAAAAAGTCATTAGCTATAACATAAGCTGATATTTTGTGACTAGCTGATTTTATTCCTTCATATAATAGAATTCCTCAATATACTTCTAAAGCACACATCTTCAAAAGGGCACTGAAGGAGCAAATTGAATCAAAGAATGCCATCAGGAAGTATTTGGAGTGAGGTCTTATGCTATTGCTCAGAGTCACACCTCACATGAACCAGTCTCCCGGGTGCATGACACCTTCAGTCCTACAAAGACTCTTACCAGCTTGTCATAACCATCACACGAGGGCTGAATGATGGCAGATGCTTTGGTGTGACTTCGAAGAATCTCCCTTCTGCTCTCAGGCTTGAAATAGCTGTTGCTATCACCAAAACAGACTGAGATTCAAGTGGACCTATGCCTAAATGCATACAATTCAGGACGATTGCCATCAGATTCTCTCTGATAATTTTTCTTTGATTTGCTAACTGTTTTTTATGCCATTTATCTTATCTCCCCCTCCCCCTTTTTTGGGGTAATGTCTTTCTAAACATCCATGTTATAATTGGTGCTAAAACCCACCGATTGTGCATGACAGAAGGAACTTAAAGAAAATTATGCATTGCTCTGATCTAGCCTAGGGCACACAAATCAAAGCCTCCACTGCAGAATTGAAAGTAGCTACACTTTATATGGAAATTAGCTGCTCCTAGAAGGCAATATAGCTAAGCATATATCAAAGCCAAAGACAACGAACATATGAAATACATTGCCACACTTGGACTGTTTCCTTTCCCTTTTCTTCATAGTACTATATTACATCCAAAATTAAAAATTTGTTTTCTTCACATAAACAGATGCATAGTTGGTCTATTTGAGAAACTTTGGAAATTTTTCTTCTCCACTTTTTATAACTATTGTTTCATGGGAAACTACAAAAATAATTAGGATCTAAAGCAGTAATTTTAAAACACTGTTCGGAATGCCTCTTGCTGATGTAATCAAGGAAAAATGAAAAAGAGAGTCTGTTTTTTCCTTCACAGCAGACATATGCAAAGAAGATCTTATTTGTCTCTTGATTTTTTTCCTTTTCAAATTACAAAAGAAAAATCCAAAATAAAGTCATATATATATTTTTAAAGCTGTTTTTTTCAAAATAGTTGTCCTGATCATAAATCAGTCTCCACCTAGGGTCTAGCAATCCGTGGCTGCCTCATGCCGATGGTTTATAGGTTTATAAGGAGAAGAGAGAAAAGAGAGGCACGACTCTCAGGGATTTGGTCACTGCCTTACAGATGGTCACAGATCACACAGTCTTCAAAACTCTTGGTTTAAATGAGATGAGCATCTGACTTCATTCTCTTGATATAGCTTCATTTCAGCTTGCAAAAGAACCCCAACTGCTCCAGTTTACATAGAAAGGGAATTTATTAAAGCATTCATGACCCTCATAGAAACATCTTAGAGCACCAAAGAATGAAGTTTGGAGGCTGTGCAGCCAGGATCATTGGGCAGGGCAGCTGGAGCAGAGAGAACACCACCATAGACTGTGAAGGCAGCTCTCCCTCCAATACCAGGAATCCCGCACCTCTCCTGGGACCAGTGAAAGAAAATAATGGCCCATCAGCTATTCACCACAGGCATTTATTCCAATTAGTCACTGCCCCTTCACACTGGTTTTTAAGATATTGTAATGTCAGTCATGCCTATATGTATATTTTTAAGTGGATGAGTCCATTCCATAAAATATTGTATACATATACACCTATGTTTGTATATGCCTAGAAAATGTGGTCTTTCTGGAGAGTGAGATGGAGTAGAGGTGAAAATTAGAAGTTAATTTTGACTTCGTATATTTCTTAATTTTGAAATATTGTTGCTTGGATTGGAAAGAGCATGTAATTCCTTTTATAAAAGCATCCTGAAATAAAGGAAGCAAATTGTTTTATTTTCTGCACATATCTAAGGCCATGTGCATGTTTATGAACTATAGTTTATGAGCTATAATCACGGACTATTAGAATTGGAGGAGATTTAGAGTTCAAGTGCAACTTTCCTATAATAGACAGTCTATATCTGTTACCTCCAATGCTTGCCCTCCTGGTCATACTTAAAATAATGATGACCTTATTTTTTAAAAAAATATCTTTATTTAATTTAGTCTCACTAAGTTTATTTTTTCTCTCAGTTGTTTTTTTCTTTTTTTCTTGTGTCATCCTGGGGGAAACCAGAGGGCTGGATTATGCTGTTTGGGGTCAGATAAGCCAACATCAACCTGGGTGTTGGTCAGAATGGTACTCCATTTACTCTTGACCTCCTGGACTATGGGTAGTGGACTCCAGCCACTACTACAGCACAAAAACTGCTTTGGAAAAGTCACTATGACCTTGTCTCAACATACTCGACAGCTTAGAAGTAAGTAATGAAAATGGCCCCTTGTTTTCCCTTTTTCGGTTTTCATGTGGCATTCTCTCATGTTTTTTCTCTCTTTTGAGATATTTTCTTTCAGTTTCTTTTTCTGGGCTCTCTCTCTCTCTCTCTCTCTCTCTCTCTTAAATATTTATTTTTTTGGTCTCTCTCTCTCTTTACATAGTCCTTGAAAGGTCTTCTCCTTTCTACATTTATAGCCATGATTTTACTCATTCCTATATAACTTAAGTAATCTTTTGTAGTCTTTTGTTCCCTAAATCAGTATCTCTAGTGCTGACTCCTCTTCTTAGTTATTCATAATTTTTTCCTTGGATCATTAGCAATGTACTGACAGGTATCCCTGACTGTGGACAAGTTGTACACATTTTAAATATATTTTGGCTTTTTTAAAGGTAGGAACAGAGAACTACTCAAAATAGTTCAGGAAACAGAAGCTAAAACAGGTTAGACCTCAAGGAGACAGGAGCTGGAAGGTGTTTCTGTATTTACAAAGGTTTTGTAGGTTAGAAGCAGGAATACAAATTTGAAAAGATCTTCATTCTGATGTCCTATCATAAGAATGATTTACTTTATTTCCTTTTCAAAACTCACAGAAACACAAATATAGCCTTATTTTTAGTTTCTTAAGAGAGCATATTACTCTTTAAACTCATATTTTACCTTTTTTCCTGAACTCAAGTGTATAGAATTGAGTGAATCATATCTATACACACTTGCTTGTTTATGCAAGGCTAGATTCATTGTTTTAATTTTTTCTCTCTTATTTCTCATTGTTTCTCTTTCCAAAAGCAGTGATTCTAATATGTGTAATGTCTGTTCTTGGCTTGTTTGTATCTTTGAAAGGTAGTGTTGCTGTGTGTAGGTTTCCATTTAGAATCTGTATAAACAATGTTATATTATTGCTCTGCTTCTTTCACGCAACACTTTTTAAAATTCATGTTTCTGTATATACATCTACTTCTGACTGTTGTAGGCTTTTTCAGCATATGTATCCATCATATTTTACTTCTCCATTTTCATAATGATAGACATCTGGATTGCCTCTAACTCCCTAATTCTAAAACAGTGCTGAAACAACCTTTACCTACCTGTCCATTTATTGATCTGTAACATTAATATATATAAAATCTGGCCACTCAGCATAGATATACACCGGGCCTCTAATATACAGTGTATGAATTAGTGCGTGGGTAAGGTCTGGCCAGCCTGGCCAGGGGGAGGGGACATGGGCAGTTGGCCAGCCTGCCTGCTGGTCGAACTCCTGGTTGTGGGGACAATTTACATATTAGCCTTTTATTATATAGGATATACACTGAGTGGCCAGATTATTAAGCGTTCAGGGAGCATAATCTAGCCACTCAGAATATATATATATATATTCAAATAGTTTCAACTTACTCTCCTGATTGGTTTACCAAATTTACATTTCTACTTGCAGTGCCTGAGGGTTCCCATTTCTCTACATCCTCATGAATACTTATGTTAGTGCTTACTAAATTTTGCCAAAGTAGACCTGCGAATGTAGCTCTGTTCAAGCCAGTTCATCTAGATCCAAGATTGGTCACTTTTGTATCAGGTGCCTGTGAGTAGCTAGTGAAAGATAGAGTCACCTGGTAGATAATACTGATCTGCTTTCAGCAGGGGCAGTGGGTGGGCAGCTTCTTCTATCTGGAAGGGTTTGTGGGCAAGGCAAAACATGCCCAAAGACCCTGCTGAAAGGTTATGCCCACAGACTAAAATCCAAACTCCTTAGTATGCTCTGGCATCTGGCTCTTAACTTCCTCTCTGGCCACACTGGACCTCTGTGGTTTTCCTGGTAGGCCACACTGTCTCATACCTCATGCTTTTCCTCTTACTGCTTCTTGTGCTTGCGAAGTTCTTTGGCATCCTCCAACTGGCTGTTCTATTGAAGTCTTGACTAATCTTATTTATTTTAAAACCTTGACTTGAGACACACCAACCCTAGAAATTTCTCTATGCCCACTGCAACCAATGTGGCTCCTTAGTTTCTTTGGTACCCAAATAACTTTTCCATGAGAGCTTTATCCATTTCCTGTACCTGATTATGCTTCTGTCACCTCCTGCTTGGATGCATGTTCTTTGAAGACAAGGAAAGCATCTTTTTTGGCTTTCTATTCTTAGAGCCTAGCACAGTGTCTCAATCTAGTGAGTACCTAACAAATGCTCTCAAATAAATGAATGAGTGAGCCACTTACTTTGCAGAGTAATAAACTAGGGACTGGAGAGGTTTATGGCTTTTCCAATGACATAAAGATAGCCAATAATGCTGGAAGCAAAATCTAGGTCTCTTGAAATTTCTACCACTTTCCACTACACTATGAAGAACTCCCTGACACTTACCCAAATAAATTACTTCTATTTTATAGGGTAAGAACCTGAAAAAACCAAGAATGACTTCTTCTTAATGTCAGGAAACATTGTACCATATAGTTCTATCTAGACTCTCAAACTTTCCTTTGGATTTCCGCTATGGAAAAATATTGGGCTATATGAAAGCAGAACTTAAAGTAGCATTTTGGATTGTAAATTACATGAAAAAAAATAATCACCATGGAGGCCTCAAACTAAGAGTAGACATTCTTTACATCAAAGATTACATATAACAATTTTTAAATAGCCAACATCAATGACTAAATATTTTTCTCTTTTACTGTATTCATTTTCTAACAATTTCTTGCTATATATCAGAGATATAGCAATTAAAGTCATCATTTCTGTCAAGAAACTTTGCAGAAAAGTTTACAATACCTAATGTACTACTATAAAAGTATGTCCTTTTCAGCTGTCATCAAACCTTGAAGTGTTTTACAGAAATTCTCCACCCACTTCAGTACACTCCTTGACCTTGAGAGAGTGCCACAGACTTCCCACTAGAACTGAGGAGGAGAGAAACCATTCCTTCTGCATTTTTTCATCCATTCCAGAGCTGGAACTGGTGATAAGTGTGACCAATAACTCCATACATGTCCTCTGCCACTTTAGAAATAGAATAGACAGGTGTCAGAGGACATGTGCGTGTGTGTGTGTGTGTGTGTGTGTGTGTGTGTGTGTATGTGTGTGTGTGGCGGGGGTGGGGTGGGTGGGGAAGGATGAGGCTTCAGCAGCAAGACCACAGGACTGCTAGTAGTTTATTATTACTGCTCTTTCGATTTACACAGGTCTTGGGAAGGCCATTGCTCTCCACTGAGATCAGAGTTTCTTATTTTTGTGCTGTGAATTAAGGATAGGAATAACAATTCTCTATGTAAATTGAGGAAACTCACATGCACTGTTTCTGTACCTGACAGTGCAAATTCTGCAATAGAACCGGTGACTTCTAATTCTCAGCTTGTTGTTTCCAGTCACTTAGGAAAACAATTTTCCATCGATCAAGAATGACACACAGGCTGGTAGCATTAATGTTTATAGCCATCAGGGAATCATAATGTTTATTCACATCAGAGGCAAACTAGGAAATTATTTATGATATAATTTGTGTGTATCATTTAAACACACAGCGATGTTCTTTTTAGTAATGCTCATGAAGGGTTTCAGTGAGGAGGGCCGAATGCAAAGGAAGTAATAGACAGTGGTATTAGGGAACTTGTGGCCCATTGTTTTGTTTCTAACCCTTCATAAAATGATTCACAAACCAAAACACTTGCAAACCACTGCATTAAAAGCATGGCATTTCCAGGAACAAACTAATGTGCTACCTCATAATTAAATAACAAAGATGATTCTTGAAACTCTGAAAGATATACTCTGGAACCACAACCTTTAGACATACATTAATGTATAATCAATTATATTATTTATACTAACTATACAATATATATTTACATATATTATTTACATTAATTAACACATATTATGTAAGCAGATGCTTAGAACTATATACATCATTCATCAAGAAAAATCTTGCCTCTTGCCCAAAGTGCAGAATAATTTAAGAAATAGGTTAAGTTTATTTGTAGAAAAGAACTATCTGCCCATAGTCAGATAAACATGAGGGGTAAACATTAGATTTATTAGCTCCATTTATAAGTGAATATAACAAGCAGAATCCTAGCCAAGTGGAAACTACTTTTGCTATATTTCCAGTTAGCCTTTATTTGTGTATTTCTAGATTAATTTAAGTGGGCCAGTTAGCTTTATTCAAACAAAACATTAAGAAGTTTTCAGAACTAGCAAAAATAGTTCCTAAATTTTATAAAAATCTGGGTTTGACCATGAAAATATATAATAACCATATAATAAGCACAATAAGCAAATTCTTTAAATTATTTTATAAATTAAATACTTTATTTTGTGCTATTCAGGATATGGTGACTGATAAAGGCAGGGAAAGATAGTAAAAATAGTTTCCACTTGACCAGGATTCTGTTTGTTGTATTTACTTACAGATGGAACTAATAAATCTAATGTCTACCCTTAGTATTTATCTCACTATGGGCAGATGGGCAGTTTCTAGGTAAGAATAAATATATACAGGGTGTCTCAAAAAATGTATATACAATATGAATAATTATTAATTCCAATGTGTCAAATCTGAAAAGAAACATCAGTTGAGCTGTCAAAAAATGGATGTGATATATACATATTTTAAACACCCTATAAAAACAAGAAATGTTTAGTAAAAATTTAAGAAAATTGAATTATTTCAACTTTTATTTATGTATTTAATTCTTAATTACATAAAAGTAAAAAAAGATTTGGTAGGCCAGCTAGGTATTTCATTTGGAGACAAGATAGGATTGTAGTTTCTATTCTAGATCAAAACACATTCTGAAAGAGGAAGTACATTTTCTTTTTCACAGCTGAACCTGTAAAAGGCCTTGATGCAATTCTTCATATAATTCTCCAGTTTCTTACTTGGAGATTTGAAAAGGTATTTTATGCAGTGCTGTCTATATGTTTTGGTCAATACTTTACTGAAATCAGGTCCAAATCATAACTCTTTCCATTTCATTCCCTAAAATTTATCAAAGAAAGAAATGTTTTTAGAGTTCATTGATAATCTATCCCCAAGATGTCAGTCTTCCTTACCAAGGGGCATACCTTCCCATGGAAAAAACACTGCCAAACCACTGCCAGCTCCTGTGAGCATCTGAACATTTTAGACTCTGATGTGTGTACAGGATGGTGACATCTTCAACAAGTAGAACACGAGCAGGTTTGGATTTCTCTCTCTCTCTCTCTCTCTCTCTCAGAATTAAAGAAGTAGCCCTTCAGCTTCCATATTCACCATGAGCCATTTGGAATTTTTTCGTCTGTAGTCTGCCAGAATGTTCTACTTTTTATTTCTCCTCCTCCTTGGATGGAGACTGTGGACCCCAGGTGCCAAACTGTGGAACATAATTGTCTACTGATGGTGACATCTGGTTTGTTGGCAAGCTTCTTCCTGAGTTTTTTTTTTTCCTTTTTTTTCCCAGTGAATAAATGATAGCTTAGAGCTGGGTAATAATGGAGCTTTGTCTAATATGTTTGGGCCAGGTTTATTTCAAATTCATTAGCTTATTCTAAGAGTCAACTATGATTTGAAGATAACCTTGGCTGCAATTCACTCTTCAGAAAATCTTGTAGTTATAATTAGCCTGGAATAAATTCTACAACTGGGTTTTTTTTATACAACAGATTTTTTAATAAAACATTTTTTATCTCCAGGGATGCAAAAGTAAAAGTTTTTGATCCATTTACAAGGGGAAAAGAAATCAACTTTTATAATTATTAAATTCTAGCTCTAAGTAGGAAGAGGATTGTTTGTGAAATTTTTACCAGAGATAAAATTTGTCAAAGACTTCTGGATTAGCATAATATAGATACCGTTCAGCCAGTCTTTCTGCTCATTAACACACTGCATTCACTATAATGACTACATCCTTTTAATATTCTAAGGTAGTTTGTGTCTAGTCACCATTATCCATATCTTAGACTAAAATCTATTGGAAACTGAAGAAAAATAGTAAACTAAGTTATTATTTAAAAACAAAATTGAGATGTTTTTAAAAGAAGGGAAAATTAAAAGTACTAACTTCTTGAATTATAGAAATTTGACCCCACTCTTATTGGTCCTATACTATACAGTCCATGCATATTTTTAAAGGAGAAAAACTATGCACAAAGTTAAATACAAATAGATAGTTAAGTTTCTATTCACTCAAATAGTAAGTCTACTAGTTTATTCTTTTGGTAAAGAATGGATAAAAAATACAATAAAGACTAGATGATACTACCATGTGGTCTTATTGTTACACAAGTAAATTTTTTTTCTACAAATAATTCTTGAGATAAAAGTCAGGTGGTTCAGAAAATGATGAATGTCACAAAGCTTACTACTGATGCATTTGTGAGGTTGTATTTGCCTAAATTTTATTCCTAGTGAATATTTACCATGCGAGTTCTTCAAAGTCTAAAAGGAAAATACAATGAATAGGAAAGCAACTCCTGGGCATGGTTGTCCCCCCTGTTTCTAGGGTCCTTGCCTGTGCTGCTTCTCCCACTTCCTCTGCAGCCCTCCCTTCTTTTATAAAAAAAGATATTTTACTGATTTTTAGGGAGAGAGAAAGGGAGAAGGAGAAACAGAAACATTGTTTGGTTGCCTCCTGCATGCCCCCTACTGGGGATAAAGCCTCCAACCCGGGCATGTGCCCTGCCTGATCCGGAATCAAACCAGCTTTTGATGCATGGAATGATGCCCAACCAACTGAGCAATACCAGCCAGGTCTTTTCTGGAACATTTTTAAGAATAGCATTATTATTCATGAAATAAGCACTAGGTTAAGTCCAAAACAAAATCATGCTAATAAGACTTCCTATACTTACTGAATCATTTATGTCTGCTTGTCTTGTTTTAATTACTTTACATATTGGGATGCATATCTGTGGGTGACCTCTGAGTACATTCACTAGAGGCAGAGACTTCTATTTTCTTTGCCTACTGGGAACCAGAGAAGGATGTGGATATTGCTCAAAGGGAAGTAAGTGGCTTTAAAACTCTTTTTAAAAAAAACAAAAAACCACACAAACAAAAACATCGACACTTTTGGCTTAAGTGCTTTTTGAATAGTTCATTATTGAAAATATACTTCTGCTTTCAGAAAATGCCCAAGCTCTGCATCAAAGGCAAGCTGCTGATTGCTAAGGGAAGGATGTGGTGTAAGAGTGAGCCAAGTGTTGATTATAAGGAAAGGCGCAGGCTTCCAGCTAGTTAATGAAGCAACCTGCTAACAGTTTTCTGGTTGAAAAAAGTGATCAAGGCCTTTCCTTTGAACAAACAGCATCGTTTGACGTCTCTTGTTATTTTATCATCAGGAAGTCTGTGCAGGACAGTGGGATGTTGTAGAAAGAGCCTGGGTGGGATTTGCCATTAAACTGAATTTTAGCTCTACTCACTTCATGCTTATATAACCTTGAGCAAGCCAAACCTGCTGAGTCTCAGTGTCCTCACTTTCAAAATGGGAATAACATTTCACATGGTTATGGGGAAAATTTCATATATGTCAAACAGCACCATGAACTAAAAAATACCTTAAATTATCCATGCAAGTATTAACTGAAAGGAAGGTCCTGAGAACGAGAAGTTAACATTTTTCATTAAATTTACAGCTGAAAACAAGTTTGACAGACATAATGTGTAAGGAATAGCAAATAAGTTCATAATTGTATTGTTGAAGTGTTTATTTATTTTCACCCAGAATAGGGATTATTTTTTAAAGTAAATTCCAATTCACTTATATGCTATGCTCTGAAATTCACTTGGAAATCAGTTTTTGGAATGCATGGCATACTTTCCCTTAGAATCAATGCTATTGATGATGGTTGAGTCCCCAGCACCTTCTGTAAAAACTACTTTATCCCAAAAGTAACTGAAAGACTTTACAGACTAGTTGAGATCCCTTTCCTCTTTCTAGGTCTCTGTGTAGCAAAAAGAGAAGCTGCAAATGCTTGGGAATCATTTGTGCTTTTGCTGCTGCTCCTTGAAGCCTGAGAACGTAGCTGTGTGCTCTCCATGTTCCCAGGGCATGCTAGAGGGAATAGGTGCTGCTTGGAATATCCTTGCTTCTGCCTACCATGCACCCAACACAGACTGCACCAAGATTCTTGCTTCCTCTCTATTCAACTGGCTTGGATGGTGGTGAGTCCTTGAAAACAAATTCTTGAAAAGGGTAAGCCTTGTAGTAAAATACCATTCACTCATATGGCTCCTATGGAGGCGCTCATTTTCCATGGGAGACAGGGCTGTTGGGGAATGTCTCTGTTATGGCTCCAAGAAACTGCAGGTCCTGTGGGCCAGGGGCCAGAAAAAGCAGACAGCTTGAGATGATTGTTCCCTCTTAAAAATTCAGGAGTAGGAAACCCTTCCCCCTGGCACAAACCAAAAAGACTCACGAGTTAATGTTTTCAGTGGGAATTTGATAGAGTTCTCCATGTACTGTTCCTTCACTACAAATTCTTACGTTATTTTAATAGAGAGAATGCTTTCACTTTTTGAAAGAACAATCAAGAGAAAGGCATATTTGTTAATGTCGGTTAATTCTGTCTTATAATAAGATACCACTTGGATGGCTATAATGTATAAAATGAAGAGAGAAATTTCCTAAAAGATACAGTTCCATGATGGGACAAACATACTTGTCTTTGAAAATCTATAAATGTTCCTGGTAGAGAATGGCAGATGGAAAATATCCTAAAGGAATTAATACAATCAACTCCATTAATCTCTGTTCATTCTACATTAAAGTTGACACTTAAACTTTTTGTGAGGGAAGAAGGAGGAATGTGAATACTTGTTGAGTCCTTGTGCTACTCTTTTGAATGTCACTGATCAGCTTTCATAAAAATGGGCAAAGGCCGTGTAAAAGAATCCATGCAGATAACACTTACATTTTTAAAAGCTTTAAATTAGCACATTACTTTTCATAGAATTTGAATATACTTTCTCTTACTTATCACAATAGCTCTGTGAAAGAGCCTATATTATCTTCAGCTGGCAGGTCAGTTATAGAAAGGTTAAGTTACTAATAAAGATTTACTAGTAGATTTACACCAAGTCTTCATTCGTTAGTTCTTTACTTCACACCATTAAAAGGCAGATTTAAGAAATGGCCATCTGTAGGCTGAGTCCTGGAAGAGAAGTTAACATGTGGTATTTAGGGTTGGTTGGGGGACAGGCTGACACTGGAAAGATATTAATCTTTGAAAAAAATAAGTAACAGAAACAAATGTTAACTGTATCTTGGACCTGAAAACAATACACATAAGAAAGGAAAACAGCCAGAAATGTTCTTTAAGCTCAGGGAGAAAAGAGAGAGCTCTCAGAATTTTTTGTGAAGCAAGTACCTTAAAAAGGAAGTTCTGTCAAGGTAAGGTAGGAAAAGAAAAAAAATAGACACGAATTCAGTCTCAAGGGGAAAAGGAGGCCCCGGCATGAAAAGCGATATAATAAGCACTTGATAGTTTGGATTCTCTTTTCAGGATAATTATCAGAAATAATAATATTGACTTGTTCTGAGTTTGTAACACATTTGTTTTTATAGACTAAGACACTTAAGGATGGTTTCATGATTAAGACTATAGTATATGCCCAACCTATTATGAAATCATGGAAGACAACCCAGGAGTAGCACCCTGAGAAGCAGAAGCAATTTACATTTCAGCTAGTATGTAAATTCAGCTCACCAATGGCAGGCTTAGTTAAAAACATAATTTTTGATTAATTATTATTTGAATGTCTCAACATATTTCTCAGAAACCTATTACATTGTTAAATTTTAATATGCATTTTGTAACATTTATCACAATTTATAACTAAACATTGATTTATGATTATTTTATTAGTACCTGTTCCCCCACACTGGAACTAAGCTCCATGAGATAAGGAATGATTTTGCATGCTTTTTTAAAATTTTCTTTTGATTAAGGTATTACATATGTGTCCTTATTCCCCCATTACCCTTCACCTCCCATTCATGCCCCTACCCCCATGCTGTCTGTGTCCATTGATTAGGCCCATATGCATGCATAGAAGTCCTTTAGTTGATCTTTCCCCCTTACCCCCACCATCCTCTACCTTCCCTGAGGTTTGACATTCTGATTGATGTTTCTCTGTCTGTGGATATATTTTTGTTCATCAGTTTATGTTGTTTATTATATTCCACAAATGAGTGAGATCATGTGATATTTATATTTCTCTGCCTGGCTTATTTCACTTAGCATAATGGTCTCCATCTCCATCCATGTTGTTGCAAATGGTAAGAACTCTTTATTTTTTACCACAACATAATATTCCATTGTGTAGATGTACCTCAGTTTTTTAATCCACTGTTTCCAAATCTTAGCTATGGTGAATTGTGCTGCTATGAACATAGGGGTGCATATATCCTTTCTGATTCGTGTTTCTAGTTTCTTGGGATATAGTCCTAAAAGTGAGATCACTAGGTCAAATAGGAGTTTCATTTTTAGTTTTTTGAGGAAACTCCATAATGTTCTCCACAGTGGCTGCACCAGTCTGCATTCCCACCAACAGTGCACAAGGAGTCCTTTTTCTCCTTGCCAGCACTTGTCATTTGTGGATTTGTTGATAATAGTCATTCTGACAGGTGTGAGGTAGTACTGCATTGTTCTTTTGATTTGCATCTCTGATGATTAGTGACTTTGATCAGGTTTTCATATGCCTCTTGGCCTTCCTTTCTGTCTTCTTTCGAAAAGTGTCTATTTAGATCAGTTGCCCATTTTTTGATTGGGTTGTTTATCTTCGTTTTGTTAAGCTACACGAGTTCCCTTTAAGAGATTTAAACCCTTATCGTTGATATCATTGGCAAATATGTTCTCCCATGCAGTGGGCTTTCTTATTGTTTTATTGATGGTCTCCTTTGCTGTGCAAAAGCTTTTTATTTTGATGTAGCCCCATTTGTTTATTTTCTCTTTAGTTTCCATTGCCCTAGGAGCAGTGTCAGTGAAGAAATTGCTTCGGCATATGTCAGAGATTTTTCTGCCTTTGGATTCCTCTAGTATTTTTATGGTTTCCCATCGTATGTTGGGGAGACTTTGTGACCCAATATGTGGTCTATTTTTGAAAATGTCCCTTGTGCACTTGAGAAGAATGTATATTCTGTGGTTTTGGGGTGAAATGCTCTGATGATGCCAATTAGATCCATCTGATCTAGTGAGTCATTTAGAATTGTGGTTTCCTTGCTCATTTTTTATCTAGAGGATTTATCCAGTGATGTCAATAGTATATTAAAGTCCCCTACTATGATTGTATTGTTGTCGATCTCTCCCTTGATATCTTCCAGGAGTTTGTTTGTTTTTTTATGTATTTGGGTGCTCCTGCATTGGGTGCATATATGTTTATTACAATTATGTCCTCTTGTTGTATTGATCCCTTTATTATTATGAAGTGGCCTTCATTATCTCTTGTTGTGGCCTTTACTTTGAGGTTTATTTTGTCAGATATAACTATTGCTATCCCTGCTTTTTTTTTTCATTTCCATTTGCCTGAAAGATGTTTTTCTGTCCCTTCACTTTCAGTCTGTATGAGTCCCTTTTTCTGAGGTGGGTCTCTTATAGATAGCATATATATGGGTCTTGTTTTTTATCCATTCAGCCACTTGATGTCTTTTGATTGGAGCATTTAGTCTGTTTACGTTTAAAGTTATTATTGAAAGGTACTTATTTGAGCCATTTTTATTTTTGTGTCTGTATTCCTTCTTATGTTTTTATTTCTTCTTTTTATACCAGTCCCTTTAGTATTTCTTGTATTGCTGGCTTGGTAGTGATAAACTCGCTTAGTGTTTTTTTGTCTATGAATTTCCTTATTTCCCTTCAATTTTTTCATTGTTGTTGTTGTTTTTTTAGATTTTTATTAATTTTTATACATATCTCCCCATTGCCCCCCCTCCCTCCCAGGCATACCCCGACCCCCCAGTGTCTGTGATCATTGGTTATGCTTATATGCATGCATACAAGTCCTTTGATTGATCACTTATCTACCTCACCTAACTTTAATCTTTCTGCTGTAATTTCACAGTCTGTTTGATGTTTTATGATTTTTGTCCTCCTTAGAATTATCAGTCTACTCCCTTTCTGTGCTCCTGATTCTATTATATTCACCAGTTTATTCTGTTGATCAAATTTTTAATTCACTTAATTTTTAGATTCACTTGTTGATAGATATGTATTTGTTGTTCATAATTTTTTGTCTTTTACCTTTTTCTTCTTCCTCTTCTAAAAGAGTACCTTTCAGCATTTCATATAATACTGGTTTGGAGTT
>JAAGEH010000018.1:44726422-44871487 GCA_011751065.1 Lasiurus cinereus
TTCTTCTGGCACCCCCACAATTCTGATGTTGGTACGCTTGAAGCTGTCCCAGCGGCTCCTTACATTATGTTCACATTTTTGGATTCTTTTCTCTTCTTGCTTTTCCAGTTGAATGTTTTCTGCTTCTTTATATTTCAAATTTTTGACTTGATCCTTGCCTTTCTCTAGTCTGCTGTTAGGACTCTGTATAATAGTTTTTATTTCAGTCAGTGTATATTTAATTTCTAGTTGGTCTTTTTTCATCTTTAGTTGGACCTTTTCCATCTCCTCTTGGGTCTCACTAAATTTATCCAACTTTTCTAGCATATTCTTGAAAAACCTTATAAGCGTGGTTTTGAACTCTATATCCAGTCGTTTTTTTTCCTCCATTTCTTTTGCTTGTAATCCCTTCCCTTGTCTTGGCATTTTCACTATGCGGGGGAAAACTTCTGTGTTGAATTCAGCTTTATGTTACCAGACGTGCAAAGCCGCAGAAGCCTCTGTTGAGCTTGGGATGGGTGGAGTCTCAGGGCTTAAGGGACCGCCTTGCCTTCCAGTCGGCCCCGCCCTCCACAGGCCCTGAGTCTCACGTGACTGGGTAATGGCTCTAGCGGTCCTTGTGCGTGCACCCGCAGTGCCTCTAACCACTGCCTTTCCAGCTCCCCTGCGCACCAGGATCACAGGAGTCTAGGTCCCCAGGGTTTCGCCCAAAACAGGGGTTTAGTGAAGTTAGAAGTGGCACAGTTGGGAGGGTCTGTCTCCCGCCCACTCGCGAAAGCCAGCAGCACAATCAGCAGTCTGTCCTGCGCGCAGTGCCATGCGCGCCACCAGGCCTTTGATCTTTTACGGCTCTCCTAAATTTCTGTGCACGTCTCCCTTTTCACAGTCCAAACTCCCCCTGTATGAGTTTCGGCTGGATCTGGGGTTTAGTGTCGTAGGATAAGGGGTTCAATGCCTTTGAGAGTCTCCGTTTCCCTCCCGCCAGAGAAAGCCAGCCAGGTACTCCGTCCGGCACCCGCTCTGTCCTCGCGTGCGTCTCCGTACCTCAGCTTTTTGCAGCTCCTCTGGGTTTTCGTGAGCCCCTCTCTTTCCCTCTAGTTGTAGAACTTCCACTCAGCCAGCTTTCCTGTGGTTCTGGATGATGTCTGTTCTGTCTTTTAGTTGTAGTTTTGAAATTGTTGTGCGAGGCAGCAGTGTAGGTGTTTACCTATGCCACCATCTTGGATTCCTTCTCTCCCCTTCAATTTTGAATGATAACCTTGCTGGATAGAATATTCTTGGATTCAGTCCCTTGGTTTGCATCACTTTGTAAATTTCCTTCCATTCTTTTCTGGCCTGATGTGTTTCTGTTGAGAAATCATTTGACAATCTAATGGGAGCTATCCTTGTATGTAACTTTCTGTCTCTCTCTTGCAGCCTTTAAGATACTCTCTTTGTCCTGAATATTTTCCATGGTAATTATGATGTGTCTTGGTGTGGGTCTTTTCAGATTTATCCTGTTTGGGACTCTCTGTGCTTGTGTGACTTTTTCTTAGCCACATCAGGGAAGTTTTCTGTCATTATTTCTTCAAATAGGTCTCCTAACCCTTGTTCCTCTTCCTGTTGTTCTGACACCCCTATTATTCATATGTTGCTTCGTTTCATGTTGTCCCATAGCTCCCTTAGGCTCACCTCCTGTCTTTTAATTTTTCTCCAGTTGCAGTTCAGTTTGGCTATGTTTTGTCTCCCTGTCTTTTAATTTGCTAATTTGGTCCTCCACTTCTACTAGTGTACTGTTGAAACTTTCCATGGTGTTTTTTATTGCAGCTGTATCACACTTTTTTTTCTTGATTCTTACATAAGGTGTTGATTTTTTCTTCCATCCGATTTATGAACTCTATGACCCTTATTCTGAATTCTTTTTCTGACATATTGCATGCCTCTGTTTCACTTAGCAGCTTTTCTGGTGATTCCTTCTTTTCTTTCCTTTGGGGGTATCTTTGTCTACCCATTTTTGGTCTCACCGACTGATTTAGATATTGAGCTGTGCAGGGGCTGCTTCTGGGGTGGCAGTGGCTCTTCTGGCTGTGATTACTCCTTGGTGGTCATGGTAGCAGCTGCTTCTCAGTTGGTGGCGGCTTCTCTGGTGGGTGCTGTTTGCAGCAGTAGTGCCTCCTCTGGCTGTTGGGGGAGGCTGTTCATATAGCTGTTGTTTTTTGGATGGGGTTGGGCTGATTATGAGTTTGGTGCTCCTCAGATGGAGACGGGTTGTTTGTGTCTGTTGCTCTTTGTACAGAGGCGAACTGCTCACGTGGCTGCTGTTCTTTAGATGGAGGCTGGCTGCATGCTGCTGCTGTTCCTCAGATGGGATGGACTACTTATGATGCCAATGCTCCTTGGACAGGGGCAGGTTGCTTGCAGGGATGATGTTCCTTGAATGGGTGCGGGTTGCTCATGCAACTGCTTCTCCTCGGATTGGGGGAGGGGGGTGATCTGCTCGCTCAGCTGCTGCTTCACATATGGGAGTGAGTTGCTCATGCTGTTGATGCTCCTCGAACAGAGATGGGCCACTCACCAGTTGGGCAGGAGCAGGCTGCATGTAGGTGTTGCTCCTCAGACCAGTGTGGACTGCACAGGGATGCTGCTCCTTGAATGTTGGCAGTCTGCTTATGTGGCTGCTGCTCCTCAGATGGGAGGAGACTGCTTGTGTGGCTGCTGCTCTTCAGAAGTGGGTGGGCTGCTCACCTTGGATGTGGGCAGGCTACTTTCACAGCTGCTGCTCCTTGGATGTGGGCAGGTGGCTCGTGTGTCTATTGCTCCTTAGAAGGAGGTAGGCTGCTCACATAGATGCTGCTCTTCAGATGGGGGCAGTTGGCACACACAATTGCTACTCCTGAGATGGGGGCAGGCAGTTTGTGTGGCTGCTGCTCCTTGGAAAGGGGTGATCCACTCACACAGCTGCTTCTCCTCAGACAGGGGCATGCTGCTTGCACAGCTGCTGCTCTTTGGAAGGTGGCTGGCTGCTCATGCAGCACAGCTGCTGCTCTTCGGACAGGTGCAGCTGCTGCTCCTCAGAGGGGGGCCGGCTGTGTGGGGCTGCTGCTCCTCAGTAGTGGGTGGGCTGCTCAAGAGGCTGCTGCTCCTCAGATGGGGCTAGCTGCTCACACGGTTGCTGCTCCTCAGACAGGGGAACTGACTGCTCACACAGCTGCTGCTCCTTGGACAGTAGCAGGCTGCTCACATGTCTGCTGTTCATGTGGTTGCAGTGCCCTTGGCTAAAGCGTTGGGCCAGTTAGAGAGGAGCCTGCTTCCAAATTCATAGGAGCCTGCGCCCAGGGTGGCTGGAGCCTCGTTGACCATGGGATCACAGCCTAGGTAGCATGTCCCTGAAAGGGGTGGCTGTAGAGTCCCAGGTGTTATCTGAGGGCACTTTGGGTGGAGTTGAGGCTTGGAACCCAGTTACAACAGCTCTCCCCGTCAAACAGGCTAGGCCTCTGAGGACAAGCTGGCCTCCTGGTACTGTTTGCAATGGTAGCAGAAGCTGCCTAGTTAGGGGAGCCTGATTAGTCTGCCCCTGAAGATCTTGTGGGATCTAACTGTCTCTCTCTCTCTCTCTCTCTCTCTCTCTCTCTCTCTCTCTCTCACACACACACACACACACACCACCTGACCACACACTCCTCTTTTACTCCCTCACTCACTTATGCTCTATTCCTCACTGTCGCATTCTTCCTGCCTCTATAGTTGGGTTTGGGGTGTTATTGACCTGTTTGTGGATGGTGTTTCCTCTCCAGATGTCTGGTTATGTAGCTTGCTCTCAAGCCCTGTGGACAGACAGGATAAAATTCACCTCAACAAGACACAACACAGAGGGAACTAAGCACAAATGTGCACATGACACCAATAACCCCAATATAAGAGACCACCTGGGAAAAGAGAGTTAGGGCAGAGGAAAGAGAGCACAAATCCTATCGAAGAGAGAAAAAAAGATAAGGGATTAAAGATAAAAGAATAAAAAGGAGAATATGTGTATGTATGTGGCAGTAAGACACCACAGAACCAATAGATAAACCAAAAATATACAAATACCATATACCCAGCAAAGAGGATTGAGACATTATCTGAGCTGTAGAGGCTGAGCTTACATAGTGAAAATAAGATTAAGAATTGGATTAATATGAGGAGGACCTCAATTTAGTATTGAGGCAGTAGAAAAGGAATAAGTGGATGAGAATAATGAGAATGAGAAGAAAAAATAATAAATTTACAAAAATAAAAATAAAAAAATTGATTTTAAAAATGGTATAAAAATTAAAAATAGCAAATAATAGTAATGGAAAAATAACGTGAAAAGAAATAGAAAATAAAGCAACAAACAAAAACAGGAAAACAGAAGAAAAGCAGAAAAAGAAAAAAAGGGATAATGAAAAATAAATACAAATTAAAGTGAAAAAAGTGAAGTGTCATTCCTTAGGCTGGCTTATGATTCCAGTCATTTGTATTATAGTGTTTCTCCTAAATGCTTACTATCATATCTCCAGACTTAGCACAGAATAAGCACTCAATATATATTGAATTAAAATAGCAAATAAATGAATGAATAATTTTAAGTAAAAAAAATAAAATGTAAGTATCAAACTTTGACAAAAATAGTATATTATTGTTGCATTATACACATTATTTGGGTAATTGAAGGTAAACCAAGGAAAGTGGAAATTGAAATAGTATTGAGAAAGAAGCAATAAACCAATAACCATTCCTCTTGGGTGAATTGGCTGCCAATCCAATTTTATTATTATAGAAACAATGGATTATTTGAGAACTGTATTTCATTAATGAACCTTGTTAAAAATCCAAAGATTTTTCATTGTACTGGTTAGTGAAATACAACCTCTTTCGACTTATCCTTTCACCCTGTTACCCTTCCATTTACCCATTGATCCATCCATCTACTCTAGAACCCATCCTCAGTTCACTCATCCTTTTACCCATTTCTTTAACCAGCCATTTATCTTTATATCCATCCATCTATCCATCCATCTGTCCATCTATCTATCCATCAATCCATCCACACAATAACCTCGTTATTCTTTCTCCCCAGAAAAAGTTAATTGCTTATTAATAATGAGAAGGTATGAATAAATAGCACTGGAAACCAAGGATGCATTTAGATGTGTGTAATTCAGGCATGTAAGGGGATATATAATTACATCATTTATTATTGTTCTGGTAACCATCTAGTTATTCATATGGCAGTTCAGAACTAAAGATAATCATTTATGATTATCAAACTTAATTTAATAACATTTTTTGTTTACCATCTGTACTACTTAAATATATTATGGAAACTGCCATTTCAGTTTCTGAAAGTAAATGAAAGCCACTGTACCTGGTGAAATACTTCTATTGTTAATTTTAGGAATGTTCCACTCAATTCTACAACATTTGAGAAGCATATTTGTTTTCGTTGTTCAGGCTTTGTAGACAGAAATAATTTCTTCTTTTTGAACAGTGCTTTACAGTTTACAACACTCTTTTTTTTATATCCATTATTTTTGATTCTCAATTAAAAGCCAAACTCAATATTTTGCATATGTTTTGCTGCAGTTCTCATTTCATCTCAGGTAAGCCAGCAGACCCCTCTCCCTCCTGGGACATGCCCCGGTGCTATTTTCATTAACTTTCCCCTGGTGTTTGTTTGGATATTCAGATGATGATGAAGTGGATGTTGTTCTCATTATTCCTGCCTCAGGATGCAGTGGCCCACCATCTGCAGATGCTGTGTAAGTGATCATCTTGGCACTGACCCATATGCCACCTTTGTAGTCATGAGTATTCTATCCGAGAGATGCCATCTGGTTTTCACGAAAGCCTGTGGAAAGTAGGGGAGTCTATGTTTTACCACTGAGATGTGTGTTCAGAGAAAAAAAAATTGAACATTTCCCACTCCCATTAGGGAAAGAGCATCAGCTGTTGTGTTCTTTGTAACAATTTTTCTCAAAGCTTATATCTTTGTTGTTAGTGAGGGGGTTTCCTTTTTGTTTGTTTGTTTGTTTGTTTTATCAGAAGGAAATGTTAAGAAGCCTTCTACACTCTGTGGAATGGGGCTGGGATATGGTTGGATAGGAGAAGCAGGGAGTGAAAGCAAACTGCTCCTATAGAACATAAAGACCTTACACAATTTAGCTCAATACACCGATCACAAATTTTTAGTTATTTTAGATGAAGACAAAACTTTGAGGTAACCATCTTTAAGTTTTATTCAGAAGTAATTTCAAATTACAGAATTACAATAATGGTACAAAGAACTCTCATGAATCCTTTTCTCAGATTCATTAAGGGCTTACACTTTGGCACCTTTGCTTTAAATATATATATTTATCCTGAATAATTTCAGAGTTAATTTATATTTCCTATTTGCAAGACATTCATTCACATACCCACCATGCAGTTTTCAAGTTCAGGAGATTTAGCATGGATATAAAACTATTATCTAATAGGCAATTCATAATTTTAAGATTTAAAACCAATGCTAAAGTTACATCATTACCCACTGTGTTTCTGCCTTCAGTCATATTGGTAAAAAGTTTTATAGCCCCTCTTGTCATATGACCACTTCTTTGTGTAAACTTGACAACTTTTGAATGCCTAGTACACTTAGCACAACTTGTAGCACAGAATAAGTACAGAACTAATAGAAGAACACAGTACATGTTACCTCTCACTGAGCTTATAGAAATTCTTCCTTTGCCCTACAAAGAGTTTCTCAGGTTTGAACACATGTCAATTTCTTACTTCTTTTCTTCCCTTTTGGTCCATTTATCTAGTGCAAGGTTGCCCCTACATCAAGAATCCTACATGAAGACATTTTTATTTTTTCTGCTCAATCTCTGGTTTCTCTTTCCCGCCCTTATTTGAGTAAGGCAGCCTCATCATTAAAAATGTTTCTTCTTATTTAGAAATCCACCCTCTCTCTCAATGATCAAACCTTCTTCTATATTATAAGATTTTAGGTGAGTAACTTGTACTCTTTAGAATCCTAAGGACAGTATCACTGATTTTCCAGAAGTATTCAAAAGGCAATGCATAGAAATAAGCATTATTTATACAGATATATCTTTCATAATCAGTAACTATTCATTTCTTCTATTAGCAGGTTTATCAATCACAAAGAGGAAACCAGGCATCTGAAAGTAGTGGCAATCAAGGATCCTGCAGAAATCCTATTTCTGGGAATGCACACATCCTTACCTAGTTCCTATTTCCTTATGCATTTTCTTGGTTCATTGCCTTTAGCTTTATCATTTGTGTTCTGTTTTTACCATTAATTTTATTCCCTTGCTTATTAATTTATCTAAAGATCTTGAAGCAACAAAACAAAGACGATTCATTCTCAATATGATTTCTGATGTTTACTTTGCACTAATAATAGCTCGTTTTAGATTTCAAAAGGGATGTTTTCATATAAAATACCTTTCTTTAAAAAAATGATGAGACATTGAAATAAAAGACCCCAAATGGCAGAGTAATTAGTTGGTCAACTGCTTTTTATCACATAAATTACTTTTCTGTCAAGTGACAACAAATGTAATTTGAACTGAGATTAATTACATAATAATTATGTTTAACATAATTGGTTAAATAGAGGAATTTCTTATGAAATGGTAGATTCTTAAATTTGTACAAATAAGACCAGATGGTGAACAGCTATTTTTAATTAAATTAGCTTTGATAATTATAGATGATTAATTTCAGATTTGACTGAGATTAGAAAGACTATATTAAGGAAGTTATTTTTAGTTTTCTTTAATAGGATGATCCTAACATATTGTAATGATTACAAACCCTGCTATCTGAATCAAATTAATAATCCTTAATTTCACTTTGATAAATAAGACTTTGGAAAGGTTACTAAGAAAAATGATAGGATCTTCTTCCTTGAAGGTCTTTGAGATTCAATCAGACATCATGTGTATAAAGGTTAGGTGTTTTTCTTCACAGAGATGGAAGCAGGGGAAGGACAGGGATTGGATAAAATAAATGATTTCCTAAAGGTATTTCTAATTCCTGGATGTGGTAACTAAGCCAGTACTGCAGAATAATGCATATAAATGTATCAGACCACAAAAATGACTTCTGAAAAGGATGTCACAATTCCACAAATGCACATACTGTGGAGAAATGGTTTTTCTTCACATTTCATTTCATTCAGAAGGCATTTTCACATGGCTTATTGTATGAACTCTGGCACAAAGAATCTGTGAATTGCTTGTAACTGTAGGAACCACATGTCACTCATCTGTGAAAAAGTCTGAATCTAAAAGTGCAAAAAAGGGATAAGCCCCACTCACTCAAGGGCTTGCCCCACATTAGGCAAGATTCATTTTCATTCTACATGGGTGGTATTAGATTATGTTTGTTTATTTGTTCATTCATTTATTCTCTCATCAAGTATTTATCACATGCAAAGCTCTGTGTCAGTGATATGGTTTTATGAGGCACTTGTTTGCAAAAGAAAAGACTGTTACTGCAAAAGCTGGCTTTCTATATTTCAATTGTGTTTCTGTTCTTCCAGCAACATGTCTTTCACTGCTTTTACTATTTCCTTTAATGGGAAAGCAAAGCCCAGCTATTGCTCTAAATCAACCACATGCTGAAGTGTCCTGAATCTGCAAAAGGCCCAAGCAGGGGAACAATTGCTTAGGCAAGATCTCCAAATGAAAGCATACACAGAGCTGCATGCATATGGCCAGGGGTGTGAGGAGGCAGTGTGAGGCCACGTGACTGTTGGAAAGCAGCTTCCCAGAGACTGCACCTTGGCAGATGAGAGATTAGACTCTGGTTGACTGACATGTGCAGGTCTAATCTTCAGGGAAGCAGAAAGTCACTTTAACAATGATACTGGCAGTTTTAACTGACCTGAGACTAGATGCCGGAAGCCAGCCAGGATAATCTTGTTGTTTGGGGATTGATCTACTAAATCTGCCAGATTATAGACCAAACGAATGCTTTCATGAGCATAGAATTAGGATAAGAGAGCTGGGCTTCTATATTTAATTATATATTTGTTAAAAAGTCATATATAACTATCTTAGAGAAGGTACAAGATAATAAGAGGCAGAAAGAAAAAAAAAATTACTTTCAACCCTTACTTTCAACCCCACCATTCAGTAATGACCACTCTGACCATTTTGAGATACTTCCTTCAAGATGTTTGCCTGTGGATATATTTTATTTTTTTAAATATGTTTTTGTTGATTTTTTAGAGAGAGAGAGAGAAATATCGATGTGAGAGAGAAACATCAATTGGTTGCTTTGCTATAGGGGATGTGTCCTGACCAGGAATCAAACTGGCAACCTTTCAATGCTTGGGACGATGTGCAACAACTGAGCCATATTGGCCAGGGCTCTATTATTATTTTAGATGAAAAAATGGTGTTTTTGTATACACTATTTTGTAACTCTTTTTTTTTTCATCAAATAGCATATGGTGAGCATTTTTCTGTCACTATATTTACTTCAAAACCATCACCTCAATGGAAGCAGGGTATGTCATAATATGACCTTTATTTAATCAATTCTTATTTTTAGACATTGCAGACTCCATTTTAATTTTTTTACTAGGTGAACTCCCCTAGTCCACTGACACTGAGTTTCTGTCCAGAGAACAGAACTATCCACTTGGAATTGGAGCACCCTCCAAGCAGCATTCATAAAATCAGCAAACCTAAACTATAGTTCTTCTCTCTTGCATTCATTCTACACACTTCCAATTACCAAGTAAACAGAGTTTATTTTTATTAAGTAAATTTTGGGTTAGTTACCTCATAGTGACATAAAAAAGTGTCAACACCTTATTTAATCAGCAAGTATAACACATAATTGGTAAATTATATTAAAAACTACATAAACTAATACATTATTACATAAAAAGAAGTCTCAGGTCAGTGGTTCCAAACCTTGGCTGCTCATTAAAAGCACCTGGGGGACTTTGAAAAATAGGAACACACAGGCTTCAGCTCAGTTCAATTAAACCAGAATCTCTGGGTGAGGTCCGGGGCACCAACTGATATTATCAAGCTGGCTAGATAATTACCATGTGCAACCAAATTCGGGAACTGCTAATTCTATATCAAGTCACTCTCTGTTTTTTTAATATAAAGTTTCCTTTGATTTCTCTGAATCTTTGAATTAAGCAATGACAGAGATGGGGTGGTCGAACTGACCTGAAGTGGGAATTAGCAGAGAGAAAGGGAAATCCAATAGATTTCTGTTTCCTTTCTTCCCCTTAAGCACAGGCTGGTGGGAGTGAGGCAGTAGCTGGGGCTCTGAGTTTCAAAGGATAAAACCTGCCTTGCAAAATGTACAAGCCGTGCTCTTGATAATGACAACAGCAAGACCAACAATGATTGCCTCTGTAGTAATTCAGTCACTGAATGTCCACAATAGCTCAACAGGGTAGGTGCTGGGATGATCCCAGGTATAGAAAGTATAGGTGAAGAGTACACACATAGTGCCCAACACCTGTTTTCTGTCCAAGCTCAGCCCTTTAAAGATGTGTAACCTCCAGATGGCACTTAACTTCTCTGTGCTTCAGTGTCTGCGCCTGTGAAATAAAAATAGTATCCGCCTCTATACTGGGAAGAATATAGAGCTGGGTCCTTGAAGAGCTTCCAGAAAAGCACCTGGCACTCATCAAGATACTCAATAGTACAGTGATTCTCAACCAGGGGTAATGTTGACACCCTCCACCCTCCACTCCCTGGCAAGGGAACATTTGTTAATGTCTGGAGATATTTTGGTTGCCACAGTGGAGAACAGAGGGGATGCTACTGGCAGCTAGTGAGTAGAGGTCGTGGATGTTGCTATACAGCTTTCAATGCAGGGGAAAGCCCCTCACAACAATGTAACAATGTGTTATGTGGCCTGCTTATCAACAGTGCTGAGTTTGGGAATCCCTGCAGTGGATGATGGTTATTTAGCCATTTAGAGATGGGGAGAGAAAGCCTTAGAGAGTTGAGCAATTTATCTAAGGTTGTACAGGTGGAAGCTTGGACTTGAACCCAAGTCAGAAAGGCAGAGATATTTTTTATTATGCTATGACAATGGAGTCTATGGATGTGGGTCATGGCTTCATTTCTAAAGTTCTTCAACTCATCTCTATATTTAAGATGAACTTAGGGCCAGTGGCATTTGTTCTACTGATGACTGTGTGTGAGAGAGGTGCTATGTTGGGAATGTGGGCAGTCTTCACCAGCTCTGCTTACCATCACCTCTCCCCCAATTTTACCTTCATCATGGAGAGAAGGAAAAAAGAAACTAAAAAATGAGTGAATGTAAAGTGTTAAGAGATTCCATTATATGCTGCACGGGTTTGCTAGAAATATAGGGATGGACGTGTGCCTTCAAAAAATGTAGGGAACCTACCCTGCTTCACTTTCCCTGGAATGGATCCCTGTACATTTACTGATGCAGGCAAACTGTCCTCGTGGGTAATTTAACAATCGTACATATTTCAGTCCCTAGGCTATTTTATTCTTTCTCCAGAAACTGTGATTGTCGAAGAACTATAATGAACAGGCTGATACATTATAGCGGGCCTCCACAGTTCAGACAATTTATAAGTCAGCAAAATTAATAAAACGTATATCAAAGTGTGCTTTTTCAATCTGTTAGAGGAGTGGAAAATTTTATAACACCTCGCGTAGTGACTGTAATAAGACAGCAGTAAGTGACAGACTTTCTTTGCAAGTTTATGATCACCTCTGGGTGCCTATTATGGAACTTAATGAATCCCTCTTAAAACCTCATTTTCACCAGAGGTTTCTTGGAGGAGCTCCCAGACTGGGACACGGGCAGAGCTGCCCTTGCCCTCCCTCCAGAACCACATCCCTTTTGTATGGTGCTCACTCTTCAAGAGCTCTTTCTCCATTATGCACCTCCGAGTACAAATCGAATTCGTCACCTGCCTTTTTGCATCTTGAAAGCTGTTTTCTCCCCATGCCCATTTTTCAGCCCTATCAGCCATGTAAATCAGCACATCTCCTCGAATTGATTTTCTTTGTGAGCCAGGAGCCATTTGTGCTGTCTCTGCCTGGGAGTGTAATTTGAGCTGTTTCATTGTTGAGTTTTTCAGCAGCTATTTTAATTTCCATACAGTAGGTCTTCTTTCTTTCACTTGTCCCAGACTCAATCTGTTTCTATAGAGAATTGATTCTGTGTTGGAGGAGGGCTTCACTTAACAATATATTCCAGAATTTCCAAAAGCCAGACTTCACAAGAATGAATGCGTGTACAACATGACGGGTTTCAACACTCCTGGAAGACACATAATGCTCTAGCACAGGAATAAAATTACCTGTCTGATAATGGAAAATGGAAAGTACAATGAGCATTGCCTTTTCATCATGAAAACATTAAAAAGTAAAATACTACAATGCCGTTGCATTGCAAATGGTCTTCATCTCATAAATATAAAAAGACAAATCATATGTAAACTAAAATGGGGGTATTTCATGGCATACTATGCTTTCAACATATTGAAAATTAAAAATCAGTTATAAAGTATTAAATTAACATTTTACAGAATGTAAAATAAATTTATTCAAATCTTCAGAGCACTTCAAACTTCCCACCTCCTAGATCAAAACTAAAATTCAAATATATTCGTTTATTAGAGCAATATATGTATCCTATATTTTTGTGAGATGGAGAAAACATTATTACAAGGATATGTTTCTAAGCATGAGTCTATTTAACTTATAATAATTAAAAAATAATTGCCATACAGGTTTTTATGCTTACCTTAGTATGTAATGAATGTTAATTTTATACTTAACAAATCAATGTGAAGTTTGAGCATTTTATATTAAGCTAGTTTACTTCATGTTTGAATACAGAAAGATTTAAAATGTCATCTGTTGAAAAAACTTGACCATGTACTAAAACTCATTACAAAAATTTAATAGACTTACCTAAGTAATTGAAAGTAATTTAACCTTTAAAATATTTCACAAAAGAAATATAATATTTAAACCAAAATTTTAAATTAAATTAAGTTAAAAATAATTGTTAGTTGTGAACAAACGTGTTAAACTTTTACATATAATTGTGAATGTTAGTTTTAAACTGAGAAACTTTAGCCTTTAAAAAATTGTTGTAATTGTATGTATTAATCACCCAATACACAAAACTAAAAATTATTTCCCTTATTTAAATGTAGAAAGAACAATTTAAAATAAAATTTTACAAATTTTTATTCTTAAATTATAATCAAAATTATAATAAAAAGATTAGTTACAAGGCAAACTATAGATAAAGAAGATATATTTTAACTAATAATGTAAATCAAATTTTTAATGTGATGTGCATGCTTATTTGTTTAGATCAAGAGAATATATGTACAGCAAACAAAATTATTAAATTCAACCAATTGAAATTTTATTTAAATTCAGAACTCTAAGTAAAAACTAATAAAATATTTATTAAATTTTAAAATTAATTAACTTCCTGCAGAACTATTCTCTACCTCCCCACCTGTCTTCCTAATCTTTTGATCAAGTCCTCCTTGATATGTGAGTTTTCAGAATCATTGAGATTTAATTACCAATTTCCAAAAACATCAACACCTTGGCTTTTATTTAATGGGACTTTTTTTTCACTAAAATTTAAAGAAAAGTGCAAAATATGTAGTAAGCATTAACCTAGTCACACATCTAGATTTAAACATCCTAACATTTTTCCATATTTCTTCCAGACTCTATTAAAAAAATAAAATCTTACAGACACTGGCAAAGTCCATTTTGTACCTACCTCTATCCCATTATTCTCCCACTCTCTGTCCTCAGAAGTAGTTACTTATTCTGAAATTTATGAGCACATATTACCATTCACGTTTTTATGCTGATCTACTTATTTGACAACTAAATTTTACAGTGTATCTACATTTCTACCATCACCCTTTTATTTTTTATTGTTGTTGTGCTTTCTATTTTACTTTTCAAATGTGAACAATTTGAAAAATGAATACTCTAAAGTACATATATATTTATATTTGAATAATATCACATATGTATGTTTCAATAAAAATAAACACCCTGTATCACCACACAATTTATGAGATCTTGTATGCCCCTCCTAGAACTCAATATTCCCTCCCTACCTTGCTGTCCCCAGAGTTAGTCACTATCTAAAATTGTTCTTCTTGACCTAATTTTTTTTGCACATATCCTTAGTCAGTTATTATTTGGGTTTCCTTGTTTTTGAATTTATAGAAATGAATGTATATATTTCCTTATGACTTTTTTATTCAATGATACATTGTTGAAACTCATTCACATAGCTATAATTCATTCATTTTCATTGCTGTATGTAGAGTTTCTACTATGTAAACTATAATTTTGTGATTTATCTATTTTAATATCATTAGACATTTGATTGTTTACAACCAGTGCTTTAAAGGACAGCTTTGTACACATTTGCACAAATATTTCCAGGGTTTATACATAGGTGTGGAAATGCTGTGTATGTTCAAATATTCTATGTAATGCCAAGTTATTTTTTAAACTGATTGCACTAGTTTACATTTCTATCAACAGAAAAGAGAGTTTTGACTCCACATTTATGCCAGCAATTGATTAAACTTTTTTACTTTTTTGCCAGTCTGGTGGCTAAGAAATGGTATTTTATTGTGGGTTATTATTTACATTTTCATGATTACTAATGAGGTTTGTTGTCTTTTCATATATTATTTTGGTGTTTGGTGCTCCCTCTTCTGTGAAATGCCTGTTTAGATATTTTGCCCATTTTGCTATTTGGATGTATATATTTTATATATTAGTATATGTTCTTCATATATTCTGGATACTAGTCCTGTGTGATATTTAGTCACATCAAGCTGAAATGTTCTCATACTGTTGTAATAATAATTTGAGGTTGTCATCCATTCTAATTGATACCTGTGCTATAGTTGTAAAATATTTGAATAACTACTTTATTTTTGTATGTGTTATAAATACCTCCTTCCAGTTAGTGGTTTATCTTTCTACTTCCCTTTTTCATCTCTTTTGAGAAAAAGAAATTCTTAACTTTAACGGAGTCAAACTTATCAATCTTTTTCTATAGGAGTTGTACATTTCTTAGAACTTGTTTAAGAAATCTTTCCTTGCACTGAAGTCATAAAAATTTTACCCTACATTTTATTCTAAAAAATTTGAAGTTTTGTCACTCACATTAAAGCCCTTGATCCATATTGACTTTATTTTCTGTATGTTGTAAAGTAGATCTATTTTTACCCTTCTCCTTGTGATTAACAGATTGCCCTACCTAGCCCTCTCCTCAGGTTGCAGCTTGACTGTTCCTAACTCTCTTTATTTGCCATTAGCCCTCTTGCTCCCAGTAGTCTGAAGGTCACCTCTCACTGGCTTCATCGCCACTTTTAATTCATGTTGCTACTGCCTTTACTTCTCATTTCCAATGATTTGTTGCCATTATTTTTCCCCTGCCATTACTATATGAATTCATCTCTACCTCTTATTTCTGGGCTCACATCAAAAGTTTCACTTTTTAGAGTCATTGGACACTGGCCAGAACACAGGCTCTTTAACGATACAGTGTTTTTATAATATTTAAGTCTTTAGTTATTGAACTTGCCATTTATTTCTGGTGGTCAGGGGCTCTTTTATTTACATTCTCTCCTCTGCTCCTGATTGCCTTTGGAAGGCTGGTCTACAGAAAATGGTGGTTTTATTATAATCAAATCCAAGAGTTGAAAGAAAGACTTAACATATAATCCCTCCCCCACGCTATGCTAAATAACTAGTAGGATCCAAATGGGCCTGAAGATTTTCACTGGGGATCCCCTGGTGAGTCACTGACTGAGGAATGGATGACAAGCCTAAAAGGATGCCAGGGCCAAGTGAACAGAGTCAGGAGGTATAGCACAGGAAGTGGGGTGCTGAGACTTATGCATGGCTAGTAAAATTATATCCCACATGAGGTAGATCGTGACATCATAGCTTCTTCCTAAAATGGTCATTATCTCTCCTCCTGGTCAACTCACCATCTAGAAAGACAGGCGCTAGCTGGATTGTGACAGATAATTGGAACAATGTCCAGCCAAACCAGAATGAGGCAGCTAGTCCAGGAGAGTTCCTGCTGAAAGCCACAGGGCAGAGTCATTTCCAGGAGGTAGACTAAAAGAAGTCCATTGACTTCATGGGACAAAACAACAGGTGTCCAGGACTGTATTTCAGGGCAGGCGACTCCTCCCAGACATTATGTGCGAAACAAGGAAAAGTTCACACAGCTAGCTGCTGTGTTTGCTAACCAACTCCTGCACCAATAAAAACCCTCATGCCTGCTCTTTCTGGAAGGTCACATGTTGCTAAATATTTCATGAAATCATATGCTGCACACATGAGATTCACAGATGTGCAGTGCTGGTTTTTATAAGAGGAAAAGAACATATTTATAAAGGCAGTTCCCATAAGGCACTCTACTTATATACCCTGCCTCCACTACTGCAGAAAGCCATCATTGAAAGGATTAGTTTCAATTGATCAGAAAATTATTAAGTTGACCAAATTATTTAGTCTTATCACCTAAGCTTCACGACTTGCCCAGAACATATACCCACATTGACATGGTACACCTATTCATTTTCTCATGTATTCATTCAACAATCATTTCATGGGCATCTGTTCCAAGCTGAACTCTATGCTAGGATCTGGAAAGATATATAAGCCTCAGCGATGGAAAATGGGGGTGAAAACTCCTTCCTGCACTGGTTAGTTAAAGGGTATATTGGTTTTTGAAGCAATGAAAACAATTCTATGTGACAGGGATTTCCTCAGAGACACAGGAAGACTCATAAAATAGAAAAAAAATTATTTTCTCTGTTGGCTACTATATATAAAAGGTTCTCAGGTCAATTGTATAAAACCCACAACTCCACAAAAACTGCATCACTAAGTCACAAATTCGTTTTTGAAAATGCTAAAGTAAGCAGATAAACCAGTGAATTATATTGCAATGCATAGCATTACAAAGTGATCAATTCCTTTTCTAAAACCTCGAAAGACTTTCAAGGCATAATCACCAGCTCTCCACATAAAATTGCACTGCACCTTTAGGACATTTGTTCAGATAAAGACCTAACAAACATGTGAACTAATGTATAGCAATGAAATGTTCTCCCTTTCCTACTACATTATTTGCTTCTTCTCCCAGGGCCCAATTTTTCTGGCATGAGCCTTTAATGTTATTTAAGAGAAAATACTCTTCATTTGTAAGACAAAATGTACAATTTACTGAATGATCTTGCTTTTTCATGACAAACTACTTGTCTGTTTGAACATGTTTTGTTTTGGATGTACGCCATTCAATATTCAGCTTGGAGTTAATAAGTGTTGGGGCACAGTGTCCATGACTGAACATTTGCATAATGGATATTATGTCCTTTTGGCTCAGCAATCATCTAATAAATTAATATTAAGCAATAATTTCCAGGCTGCTCAGAACACGATAAATGTCCATCCTTCATATTCTGGGCTTAACATTCTTCTAGCATCTTTCTACCCTTGAGACCCAGTAATACGCCTCGTGGGACAATAAAACAACATCAGGAATTGACATGGTACATTGAAGAGACAAATATTCACTGAGTAATTGTGCACCTCATGTACATTGGCAGAAACCAAATATTGCCTCCTTATTGTGGCTTTTTCCAAACTATCAAAACACTTAAAAAAACAATTAACACTCTTAATGTTACTATGACTTGTACCATTATTGGTTCCATCAGAAGTTGTATTTTTTTCTGTGAGACTAATAATAACAACTATTTTTAATAGTTAGCAGTTTATTCCACATTTGTAAAATAAACTGATAAACTGTTTTTAGAAAATATTGTTGCAGGTGAAGAAAGTGCCTGCTCCAACAGCCACTGTTTGTAAATCATCCTGAGAATGAAGGCCACTGAGCCAGTAATAAATGGAAAAGGATGTTCATGTCCTTTTTAACCTTATAGAGGTTATATATAGGAGTTAGAGCCAGAATTCTTCCAATATACTTTTCCTACTCAGTTGTCATCTTCTACCTAGAATTACTATATACCTAGGGGCACAGGATATCTTGAGAAAGAAGAAAGAGTCAAAGGGATGGAAATTGGAGAAGTTTTTGCTTTAATAAATCTTCCCTGACAATTTTGCCAGGGCACACTTTATATCTTAATATTTCTTAAAGATAAATTTTTTGTTGTTACTATAAAAATGGTTAAAGTCATAGTCCATATTAATTGAATATTGGAAGGCTAAATATGTCATTTTATAATAAAAATATCTAGGCTCACCATCTTAACCAACTTAGCATCATTAATGGTCAGAGACAAGATGGTGTCTCCCTCTTGGTGTGATGCAATGTGAAGGTCACTGCCCCTCCAGGAAACATTCTTGTCTGACTTTCAGTTTACAAGAAATACATGGGGTAGAATAACAAGTTAAATGACTGTGAGGAAACAGTCAGGTACATCCAGAAGTTTGGATATCCTACAGGATAGATGGCCTTGTTTATCAACAAGTCATTGTCATTTTAAAAGAGGGGTGGGATATGGACTCAGAAACATAATAATGAAATGGAATGTGTGGTCCTTGAGTAAATCCTAGCTTAAATAAAACAACTGTCAAAGATGTTTTTTTGGATAAGTAAGGGAAATTTGAATAGAAATTAGATATTATAAGGGAATTATTATAGATTTTGTTAGATGTCATAATAGTATTGTGGTTCTATAGAAAAATATTCTTAATTTTTAGAAATGTATATTGAAATATCTTGACATTTGTAATTTACTTTAATATTTCAGCCAAAATGTTAAAGCTTTGTGGCAGAATGTTAACTGCTATTATAAAATATAGGTGATTTTCTCTAATTTTCTGTATGGAATACATATTAATAATAAAAGCTTAAAAATTCAAGTAATAGTTGGGGATCTTTTGTATGATTTTTACCAATTCTTTTTTGCAAATGGTCTAGGCCTCATGTTTTTTTTCTGAATTGAAATGGCCTCATAATTACTAACCATTATTATTATTGTTATTATAAAAGTAATACATGAATATTATCAAGTCTTGGTGAGGATGGGAGCAAATGGAACTCTCCTCCACAGCTAACGGTAGTATAATTTGGTACAACCATATTTAACTGTTAGTATATATTTAAGTTACTATAAGACACTATTTACACAAAATTCAAAAAGAAGCAAAAACAGTAGTAGTGTTAGAGGTCAAGGTAGTTGTTATCCTTGGAACAAAGGAATTACTACCTGAAGAAGGTAAAACTTCTAGGATACTGATAATGACCTATATTTCAATCTGAATATGGGTTACACTTGTGGATTGGCTTTGCAAAATTCATTGAGTTGCATATTTCTGATTTGTGTACTTCTCTCTATATGTATTGCCCGTCAATAAAAAGTTGATACTGCAAAAAAGTAATACATGTTCATTTCAACAAATCCAAACAAAAGTATAGTATTTTCCTTTGTGGAATTGATCATATTTCAAGAAATAGTTGCCTCTTATGGCTTAATTTTAGAGTTCATTTGCTAATTGATTTGTTATTTTAAGTGAAAAACCTTGATTTGTCCCAAACAATCTTCTCATCTAACAGGTCAATGCACATAAGACTTCTGTTCAAAAAGCTGTTGTATTATCTACAGTTTTGCTTTCCATGATTTCAATTACCCAGGGTCAATTATGGTCCAAAAATATTAAATGGAAAATTCCAGAAGCAAACAACACATAAGTTTTAAATTGTATACCATTCCAAGTAGTATGATGAAATCTTTGTCCTGCCCAGGACATGAATCATCCTTTTGCCTAGAACATCTACACTGTATATGCTGTCCTCTTATTAGTCAATGAGTATCCACCTCATTTATCAGATAGTAAAGTGTCTGTGTTCAAATAACTTTTATTTTACTTAATAATGGCTCCAAAGATGGACAATAATGAGACTGGCAATTCAAATAAGCCATAGAGAAGCTGTAAAATGTATTCTATATAATAAAGAGCTAATATGCAAATAATCTGAATGGTGGAACAACCAGAACAACTGAACAACTGGTCACTATGACATGTGGTGACCACCAGGGGGTGTGCGCAGAACATGGCGAGCATTGGCTGAGGCGGAATGGTGGAACAAGCGAGTGGAGTGCCAGACCAAGGCAGGGAACTGATTGCTGTCCTCAGGGCGAGCCTCTGGTGGTTACTGAAAATTCTTTGCTTTCACACAGTGCTCACACCTCCTACTGGCGCCGGCCCCATTCGCACCCATGCCTAGTGCTGGAGCCACTGCTTGCAACCCACTGCCAGCACTGGCCCTGCTTGCACTCACTGCCAGTGCCTGGCACCAGTCCTAATCACTCTGCACCATCAGCAGGTGAGAGTGGCGGCTGCCGGCTTTGATCACCCCTGAGGGCTTCTCCACCTTCCCCTGCTTCTGGGGGGCAATTGGGACAGCAGCCTCCGATTGCACCCACTGCTGGTGCCAGCCCCAATTGCTCTTTGCTGTCAGCAGGTGTGAGCAAGGCCGATGCTGTCAGCGCATAGGAGTGGTGGTGGCGGGAGTGGTGCTGCTGGCAGACAGGGGACCAGGGATGCTACTGGATGGACAGGGCAGGGTGCATGGAGGATGGGCTGAGACTTGCCCATGTTCCTACCACAGCCTCGAAGCTCACAATTCCTTTCAAGGTGCATGAATTAGTGCACTGGATCGCTAGAATATGTATAGAAAAAAAACATAGCATATGTAGGGTTTGGCATTATTTGAGATTTCTGCATCCAATGGATTTCTTGGAACATATTCCCATGGATAAAGTGGGCCTGCTTTACCATTGTTTGAACACAGTGATCATATTTTGAGACAACAATAGCTACTCTATGTTATGTTTCCAATGTAACAGGTTAAAAAAGAATTGAAACTTTAACACTGAATATTCAGTTTGTGTGAATTTGGTTAGAGATCTAATGCAACGAAACTTCAAAGAGATATTTTAGTTTTTTTGACAAAATGTCATGCCCAAGTGAAAATAAGCTACAAATTTTGACATTTCCCAATTATTACTTTATGTGCTATTTTGTATTTTGGGGCCTTAAGTTTGGTGTGATTTGAATGTCAATCATAACAGCTGTTTTCTGCTACTAATATAAAATTATTTTTACATACTTGAAGCCCTTGCTTTCAAATATTAAACTGGTGCCCCATTATGATACTATAGTCATTCTGGCTTCTCTATGGTCTGTTGCAGAAGTTACCAGATCACAACATAATGGTAGGGGAAGGAGAGATACAATGGAGGCATTGATTAGCATTTTAATCAGTGTAATAAAAAAGCAATTATTAAGATTTTACTATATGAAGTGCACTATGAAGGGGCTGGATATTACCTTTTCCCAGCAGGAATAGTAGATTTCTGAAACCTCCCTATCAGCCAGTGAGATGATGCTGAAATCATTTATATTTATAGGATTTACTTGGATCATGGGATTTCCTTGGCATATGAATTATATATCCAAATATTTTAACTTTAATATTTTGATAATTCATTTAGGGCAAGCATGGTCAGTAAGTGAAAATAGTGTGCTTATGAAAAAATAACATAATGTCCTATAGAATGTGAAATTTTTCCATTTGGCTTAAACATCGGTACAAAAACAAACAAACAAACAAACCAAAATATTGAGAGGATGTTTTGTTTAAAATGTTAAATTCAAATGCCATTCTTATGTACTTTTTGTTGCTTCCTAATTGAGCATATAGAGGCAATAAATGTTCTAGGTGATTAATTATATGAAAATGGTTAAATAGTTGTTGTAATAGCCATGTGATACTTAAAATGCAGAGGAAAAGAAGACAGCGTGCAATATTTAACCAGATAATCTTTTGAAAGGACCTAGATGGAAAGCAGCTGTCCATGGTGCTAAAACCCTAGAACTGACAATGTGGAGCTAAATGGGCAATGAGTTAAAGATCAGAGATCAGCCCTGACTGGTTTGGCTCAGTGGACAGAGCATTGGCCTGTAGATTGAAGGATCCCAGATTCAATTCTGGTTAGGGGCATGTACCTCGGTTGTGGCACATCCCCAGTGGGGGGTGTGCAGGGGGCAGCTTATTGATGCTTCTCTCTCATCAATGTTTCTAGCTCTCCATCCCTCTCCCTTCCTCTCTGTAAAAATCAATAAAGTATATATATTTTTAAAAGATCAGAGATCAAAATTCCACCTGTTCTCAATGTGTACAATCCCAGAGAGATAAAGATTAATAATAGACTAACCCTCAAGATTCCCATGCTGCTTCTCCTTGAACCTTTAACACACACTAACTTCAATCTTTCAAAACCAAGACATAGAGAATCAGCAGAATTGGGAGAGTGGGGGTAGGTGGGGCGGGGCAAAGATTTGCATCTTAGAAATGCCTAAAACCAATTGAAGAGTTGTATTTCTGCATTTTAGTAGTCAATTATTTTACAATAAGTAGCTGTGATTGGATACAGAAGAGTTTGAATTTTAATTTACCACTCAATAACTCTATAAATTTGGAAAGTTTGCCTGCCTCTCTGAATGTGTTTTTATTTTAACTTGTAAAATGGAATAATAAGTATCTCTCATGGTTTACTTTGATTTTCTCTCTCTACTTATTTAAATTAAAGCTCTCTGAGGGTAGAAATTTTATTGATTTTGTTTACAGACCTATCCAAGCTCTTGGACTAGTGTTTCTGAACATAGTAGGTGTTCAGTAAATATTTGCTGAATACATGAATCATGGAGAATAAGTTTCTTTAGTTTGGAAGTAAAAATGTCCTTCGATATTTCTAGAGTCTAGGGATTACATATGGGAAAAAGGCATTAGATTTGAAAAATTGGAAAGGAGCATTTAAGATAAAGCAAAATTGGGTGAAAGTAACTGGTATGTGAAGTACTACTTGCCAAACTGTATTCTAGGAGGTACAAATGTCCAACACAACTCACTAATTTTGAGAATGAGCACATCTTTAAAAAAATGTAATTTCTAGACTTCCATTATGCATTACAACAGGCACTTTGAATGATTTGGAAAATTGCTTTAACTTTGTAATGGAGTCATGATTAGGCATCTGAGGTAAATACTTGAGGATCTGTGTTTCAGAAAAAGAAATGTTATTCTAGCTTTGAAGGCCCTCCTTTAACTTTCTATCCAAAAACCTTATCTTCTGGTATTTCTCAGTGTATCCTACCCTCTATTTTTTTATACTGTCCAGGATATTTCTGGCTTATTCTTGCCTTTATATTCTACTCATAATATTTTTCTCTACCAAAAAAAAAAAAAGAGAATAGTCTTTCTTTGCATCTTATCAAATGCAACACATTTTAAAAGTACAATCAAATATCAGCAATTGTTATGACAATACTTCTGCTACCCCTTATTCCATTAATCACTTCTATGAGTAAATCTTTATATTAATAGTATTGTACTCTTCATTTTGTCATTAAACATAAAATGTTCATGTTGTTTAGTTACTTTCCTGTGCATAAGTATGCTATTACCTGTTGAAGATAAAGATTGATCTTATATTTCTATTATATGCTTCAAAATACCAAGTACACATTTTCTTTAGTATATAGTGGGTACAAAATAAATACAGACTTAAAATAAACTAACTGCTTGAATTCCTCTTCATGTACACTCACCTTAAAAAACTATGAAAAATTGTCTTCCTCTACACAGGGGTTATTTTATGTTCTTCTAGTTAGTTGGGGGTTCATTGTAATTTAATATTTTATTAATGGCATATTTGACAAAGTGACAAAGTGAATTTTCCTGAATTATATAGATGATGCTAAGATGGAATCATTCCTAGTAATAACCTGAAGGGAGATGAGAATTTCAAAGGACCTAACTTGGAGGTAGTTATTGAAAGTGAGCTTAGTAAATCAAATAATTGTAAGTACAACATAGTATATTTCATAAAAATAAATTCTAAAGAAGATTTACTTTGAAACACATTGAAAGAACTGAAATGCCTGCCTCTGGTACTCACATGGATTTTAATTCCAAACCTGCCAGTCTTCCCACTCTCACCTCCAGTTATCTATCCTGTTCCTAAACCCAGAACTTTCTCTCTACCAAAGGCACCCTTTTCTACCCTCATTCACTTCATCTATGTTCACTCTTATCTCTCTATCTTTGCTCAACACCTTCCTCAATTGACTCTGATTTCTCCTCCTTTTCTTCTCTAGGAGAAAACTCCCTCTTCACTAATTGTATTAAGGAGTTCAAGTCACAAATCATTATTATTATTATTATTTTTATTATTATTTAGTGTAAGTACCTTATACCAACAAATTAATCTTAATTCCTTCCTCTGACCCCTTGTATCATTGCTGCATTTATTTTACATATATAATGGCCCGGTGCATGATGTTCATGTATGGGGGTGGTGGGTGGTGTCCTCAGCCCAGCCTGCTCAGTCCCTAATCTGGGACCCCTCAAGGGATATTCGACTGCCAGTTTAGGCCTGATCCAGATAGGACACACCTCTCACAATCCAGGACTGCTGGCTCCCAACTGCTCACCTGCCTGCCTTCCTGATTTCTCCTAACTGCTTCTGCCTGCCAGCTTGATCTCCCCCTAACCACTCCCCTGTCAGCCTGTTTGCTCCTAACTGCTCTTCTCTTTGGGCCTGGTAACCCCCAAATGCCCTCTCCTACAGGCCCAGGTCCCCGCCCCCCACCTGCCCTTCTCTGCAAACCTGGTCACTTCCAACTTCCCTCCTCTGCCAGCCTGGTCACCCCTCAGTACCCTCCCCTGCAGGCTTGGTCACCCCCAACTGCCCTCCCTTGCAGGCCTGGTTTCTCCCAACTGCTTTCCCCTTGTGTCCACATGGGGGCAGGATCTTTTGACCATGTGGGGGCAGTCATCTTGTGTGTTGGAGTGATGGTCAATCTGCATATTATTCTTTTATTAGATAGGGTACAGATCTGGTGCACAAGTGAGGGCCAGCTGGTTTGCCTTGCAGGATGTCCCAGATCAGGGTCAGGATTCCCTTGGAGCATGGGGTTCCCTGGGTGAGGGGCCTGTGACAGTTTGCAAGCAGGCCATGCCCCCTGAAGACCCAAACAGAGGCCCTGGTATCTGGGATTTATTTATCTTCTACAATTGAAACTTTGTAGCCTGGAGCGGAGCCAAGCCTTCTGCTTGCTGTGTGGCAGCAGCCATTGAAACTTTATAGCCTTGAATGGAGGCCTGGGTCAGCCAGGGTGTGTGGAAAGCTTGGCTTCCTTCATGGCCAGGGGCAACCCAAGCCTCTCTCCTGCTTTCTCTGTGGTGGTAGCCATCTTGGTTGGGTTAATTTGCATACTCGCTCCTGATTAGCTGGTGGGCGTGGCTGGTGGGTATAGCAGAGGTATGGTCAATTTGCATTTTACTCTTTTATTAGATAGGATTCATATATATATATATATATATATATATATATATATATATATATACATACACACACACACACGCACACATATATATATATATACATACACACACACACATACACACACACACACACAAAAGCACATACATAAGTATACATAATTAGATACATTTTGGCTATCATTATTTTGAACAAACTGTTATGTGAAATCAATTAAAAATAAAAATTTATTTTACCTTTGTGGATAAAAAGGGGCCACATGCTAACCTGACTAACTCAGGGAAGGCCTGTGTGGCAGTCTTGCAAACTCATAGACCTAAAATAACCACAAAAGATGGTCTGAAATTAAAACCTTTTAATTTAAAAGCAGTTTATAGTAGGTAGTCACATCCTAGGCCAGTGTCTTCCCTGACAAAGATCAATTTTCAATCTTTACTGAGCCTGTTATCTGTTTGCATCTAAGGTAACATATTTGTGGAATGTCAGAGTAACTGGTAACTTTCCTTTTTCCGGATGCCTCAGGGCACAACCAGTTTGCCAGGGCACCAGGGTGGAGACCACAAATTCCCTCACTGTTATTGTTGTTGTGTTAATTATTGGCTGTTAACTATCCTATACACATCTATGTAAAAGAAGCATGTGTCTACCATTTTACTTTTTATCCAATCCCAAAGGTTTCCCCACTATCCTTTCTCCCACCTCCCTAATATATTACCAATGGATTTTATATAACCCACTTATGTCTCCACCTTTGATGGCAATTTATGAAAATAGGTGAAAAATTACCATTCTCCAGAGCATTATCTTAATTCATTAGGTTACTGCTTCCTGGCATTTGTCCATAGTTTGGCTCAAATAAATTCACAAAATTTCTTTACAAGTCTGTTTTTTATGTTAACACCTTCACTTATTTCTTCTTTGATGCTCTTCCTCTCTTTATGTAGATCTGAGTTTCTGACATATATTATTTTTCTTCTCTCTCAAAAATTTTGTTTGACATTTCTTATAAGGCAGGTCTACTTGCCAGATTCCCTTAATTTTTGTTTGCCTGGGAAAATATTTTTCCTTCACTTTTAAAGGATAATTTCACAGGATATAGAATTCTAAGTTGGTGGGGTTATTTCCTCTGAATATTTTAAATATTTCACTCCCCTCACTTTTTTGCTTACACTGTTTCTGAAAAGAAGTCAGACATAATTCTTGTCTTTATTCCTTTGTATTGGTAAGGTGTTTTTCCCTCTTGCTTCTTTAAGGATATTTATTTATTTATTTATAACTTGAAAGCAATACGCTTAGATGTAATTTGGGAGTTATCATTATTATTTTTATTATTTTGGCATTTATCTTACTTGGTGTTCTCTGAGCTTCCTGGATTGGTGGTTTGATATCTGACATTAATATGGGGAAATTCTCAGTCATTATTATTTCTAATGTTTCTTCTGTTCCTTTCTCTCTTTCTTCTTGTCTGGTATTCCCATTTCATACATGTCACACCTTTTGTAGTTGCCCCATAGCCCTTGGATATTTTATTCTGATTTTGTTTTTCAGTCTTTGTTTTCTTTGCTTTTTATTTTTGGAGCTTTCTTTGAAGATACACTCAAGCTCAGAGGTTCTTTCCTCAGCCATATTCTATCTACTAGTAAGCCCATCAAAGGCATTTGGTATTTCTGTTACAATGTTTTCATTTTTAGCATCTCTTTTGGTTCTTTCGATTTTCAACTCTCTGCTTACATTGCCTATCTGTTCTTACATGCTTTCTACTTTACCCATTAGAGTCCTTAGCATATCACTTACAGTTGTTTTAAATCCCCAGTCTGATAATTCCAGCATTCCTGCCACGACTGGTTCTGATGCTTGCTTTGTCTCTTCAAATTGTGACTTTTATCTTTTGGTATGCCCTGTAATTTTCCTCTTTTAGCAGGATATCATGTACTGGGTTAAATAACACATACACAAACTGCTGGTAATAGATATTTAGTAATGTGGTGGTAAGGAAGAGAGGTAAAGCATTGTTTTGTTTTGTTTTTAATTTTTTTATTGATTGCAGAAAGGAAGTAAGAGGGAGAGAAAGATAGAAACATCAATGATGAGAGAGAATCTTTGATTGGCTGCCTCTTGCACACCACCCACTGAGGATCGAGCCGGCAATCCTGGCATGTGCCCTTGATTGGAATCGAACACAGGACCCTTGAGTCCATAGGCTGATGCCCCATCCACTGAGCCAAACTGGTCGGGACAGGTAAAGCATTGTTTAGTCCTGTGATTAGATCTCAGTCATTTAGTGAGCCTGGCCTCCAGACTGTGAATGTCACAAGTGATCCTCACTATGTTTTCCTATTAGTTTGGAAGAGATTATTAGCTAGAGTGGGTTGAAGTTGGACATTTTCCTTCCCCAGAACAGTTAGGTTCTGATAATATCCCAGCAGATTAAACTCTCCATTACTAGTTTTCCCTGAGAGGAAGCCTTGTTATCAAGAACCGAGTGCTCTGACATATTTCAAAATGGCTTTGTCCTCCTGCAGGAAGCGCCAAGGGGTTTTTCTATAATATCTACTGTGGGATCTGGTTGAGCTCCTAGAAGCAAATCTCACAATATTGTGTCCCCTCTCCTAAGAGCTAGGTCTCCCTGGAGTTGTAACTCTCAGACTTGCCCACACTGAGGTTCTAGCAACTCATCAATTACAGTTCAGGTTTTTCTACCCCGCACTGGTTTCTGGGGTGGTTTCACTTGTGAGTCTCTGCTCTGGTAAATTGTTATTTCCTGTTCTTCGCATCAGTCTGCCCTGTGTCCTAACCTCACTTATGAATCCTAGAAGAGCTGTTGACATTTTAATCTGTTTATCTCTTTTACTTGTTGTTAGGATAGAATGGTGACAGTGAAACTTCTTTCATGTGCAACCAGAAGCCAGAAGTCAGCACTTCTTCTAAAAGCTTATAGAATATATTGCCCAATTTGATTTAGCAACAGATTATGCCCAGGATTATACTAATCTCTGTTTTCTCTGCATAAGTCTTAGCTTAATAGGTAGATGATAAATTGATTGAGTGGAGGGACTTCCTAACAAAACTTGAATATGAAGTACGTGCACAATAAAGAGTCCCTATGTCAAATAAGTGTTCCTCTGCCCAAGATCACTATAAGTAGTCAGCAGACAAGGTCCCTAGTCATATTGTAAAGAGATCATTTTTTTCTGAGAAAAATTTACCTATTGATTTATACTTGAGGTGCCATTTCCTTAGGTCAATTTATTCAACCCTCACAACTTCATAAGGTGAGTATTGTTCTTAAACTCCATCTTACAGTTTGTTTCATATTTTTTCATGTGAGGATCAGTCAGGTGCAGCCACAGAGGGGACACAGGAGAGGCAGTGGAAAACAAACCTCATTACACTCGCAGGTCCTAGAAAGACAAAGTCACTGCACACCAGGAAGGATCCAGATGAAGAGATCACCCAGGGAGCAGGCTCAGCCAACAGGTGGGAAGCTGAGACAGAGTGAGGACCTATGTTGGGTACATGAGCAAAAGGGATGAGGGGATCTCACTGGTGCATTTGAATGCCATAGATTACAGTCAGAGGATGTCAAGAAGAAGAACGTGTGGCAGGGTATAGCCTATCACACAGGTGCACCTGGTCAACTGGATGGATGCTCATAATCTCCATATGGGAATGTCAAGGCAGCAGGAACACAGGAAGTCATAAAACTTATAATACACAGATGGAGAAAGTGAAGTTAGGAAATTTGATCAGGGCCAAATAGCTAATAGGTGATGACACCACACTTTGAACCCAGGCAGACTGAATTCAAAGTTCTTAACTGTTAGGCTAACTCATCTCCAAGAGATGATACTAGAGGAATAACAGAAAACAAATGTCCTGTGATTGCTATCTTTTCCAGATAGACTATGAGTTTCCATCGTATCCACTGTTCAAGCAGGAAGCTCCATGACACTAAAATGTATGTGAATGAATCACCAAGAGAAATGTTGAGTGTCCAGAGACACGAAGATTAATGGTATTTGCTTATTAGAAGAAAAAAGATTTTTGCTTGGCAAAATGTTCCAGAGCAAAATTCACCATTCCAGTGAAGAAAAGGATAGGAGAAGATAAAGCCAAAGAAAAGAGGGGTGAGGAGCAGAAAATGCAGGGAATTAAAAGGCAAGAGAGTAAAATTTGGAGAAAATATGATGGAGTATAAAGGCAGTGACCACTCTCGCAAATGGTGTGAGCTGGGCCCTCTCTGGAGAAGGAACCTGAATTCCCTGAGATAAGTGATCAGTGCCCAGCAGGCAAGGGGATCCCCAAGGCAAGTGCTGGGGCATAGGCTACCATGGAGACAGAACTGAACCTCACAACACCCTGCGTGGCCCCTGAGGATGACTGGTTAGCCAGAGATGGGAAAGATTCCTCAGGGAAGGAATGACCTAAGACAGGCACAGTCGCAGAGAGGCCATCAGGAGAGAACTTGGGGGTCAATAGAGGTGAGGCACAGACCCTCACTCCTCCCAACCTTGCAGGGATCTGAACCTTCACCCCTTCTGAGGAAGGTCTCCTGCCCCCATGGCTACCTCACTTCCCACACTCAGCACAGATCTGGACCCAGGTAACAGGCAGAAACAGCTGCCCTATATCTAAATTCAGCCTAGCACTAGGAATGCTCAGTGCCTACTTAAGAATGCAAATAAACCTCTCCACTAGTATATACAGGGTAATCTAAGATTATTGATAGAGTATTAAATTTGACGAAAAAGAGTTATCAAGCTTTTAGATTAATTTAAATTGGCGAATTGAAATAAGTGAACACCCAAGAAAATTTAAGTGTACTGGACAAAAAGCTGTTTCTAAGGTATTAATTAAAATTTCTATTGATAGCTCATCTCATGGTAAAATTGCTTAATATGCAATGAACATAAAACAGGCATATGTGTGTGCAAAATAATTAAATATAAAGTTATCAAGATTGCATTACAAATTTTACCAAATTCTCCATTAATCAAAAAAAAGGGGAGTGGGGACTAGGATAATATCATGTAAGGAAAAATATCTAGTAAGTAAATTATATCTAGAAAATTTTCATTTGTAATACTCACAGCAATACACCCATGAAAAACACACATGGTGTCAAAATAAGCCAAAGGAAAAGCAGGTAGGCAAAAATGAAAAGGATCCCAAGTCAATTTTATAGAAAAGATTCCTGTATTAACTCTTGGTCGAGAATATGTTTATATACTTTCAGAAAACAACTCTAAGACCAAGTGGACTCCTGCAACAGAGAGGAACTGACAGGTCTGCGCCAACCACGAAGGCAAGAGGAGAAAGAGTACTGCTGTGCTGCACTTTCTTGAGGGTTTCATGGGATAGTGATTGCTCTGTTGGAGAGCAAAAGTCTATGGGATTCTAGGCACTTCTAGAATCCCATAGACTTTCAAACACCCCCTTACTCTCTCTAGAGATGCTGACGGAACAACAACAACAAAAAAATATATATATAGGAATATCCAAAATTCAGAGTCTGAGTATTCAACAAAAGGCTACATTATATTTTATTTTCTAAGTGCTATAGATTGAATTGTATTCTTTGGAAATCACATGTTGAAGCCCTAATCCCTATACCTTAGAATGTGACTGTATTTGGATGTGGGCCTTTAAAGAGGTGATTAAATTAAGACGGTTGGGCTTGGCCTTAATCCAAACTGACTGGTTTCCTGACAAAAAGAGAAAATTAGAATACACAGAGAGCCACCAGGGGTGTGCGCGCATAGAGATAAAAACCATGTAAGACCTCCGTGAGAAGATGTCCATTTTCAAGCCAAAGAAAGAGGCCCCAAAAGAAACCAAACTTGATCTTGGACTTCTAGCCGCTGAAACTGCAAAAATAAATTTATGTCATTTAGACCACCCAGTCTATGGTATTTTGTTATGGCAACTCTAGCAAACTAATATACTAAAAGCAGTTAAATACAAATGCAATACATTTTTCAAAATTAAATGTGATTCAGGTCAAAAGTCTCAACCTTTGTTGAACTTTTATTTATGTATCCTTTGTTAATTTATAAAACTTTATTTCTTGACCCATTTCCTCAAAACTGAGAATTCACAATTAAAACCAATGTGAAAGCTCGGAACCTTGTAGTGGAACATTCAAAAGAAGAAACCAATTATAAACTACAATTACCTGCTACTAAGAAGTATTTGATAGGCTGTTCAATTTAAATTCTAAAAGCCATATTAATGACAGTTAAATTGTAGTTCCCTAAGTAGGATGACAGGCTTTAACATGTGCCTCCTCTGTGCAAGATTGAAGGGAATTTCTGGCTGCTAAGTGCTGGTTTGGTGCTGTGAAGGTCAGCATTAAGTAGGGAATTTGCATTAGAGTGTCAGGGTGTAACAAGAGCTGCATAAATTACTTGTTGCAATGGCCAGCTCTTAGGTCCCTGCTGGCAGATATGGTGAGCATTGAGTGTGGGGAGGAGAGGGAGTCTCTCTATTTTTCTTGTCAATAAAATATGTTTTATCCCATACTTTTTTCCTGCTATGAATGCTGTCTTTATATACATTTTGTTCTTTTGTAGTATGCTCTAATTCATTGCATGATTGCTAGGCATGGCCTGATCTGTAATAGTTTGAATCTTGCAGATATCAAGATATTATAATAAGACCCACTGTTTTGCTGAAATGTGAGGATGCCTCAGAGGCAAGCCTGAAGCTATACATTTTAACACAAATTTTCCATGAATTTGAATAAATGCTACAGAGTTGGCAGCAACTGGTAAATAGACAAATTTTACCTAGTAGACTAAAAGGGCATAAACTTATTTACAGAGACTCAGAGATCTTAACAGAAAACTGTTTCCTCCTAATTGATAAACATCTCCAGTGGTGGGAATTTTTTCCTCAAGAAAAACCTCATTTGGAATCAGAGTTAAAACTGGCTCTTCTCCAGGATGAAATCATGAAGTTGGCAAAATCAGATTTTCCTGCTCCCACACTCACAGTGTGGTATCAGTTCATTTGGGCATCCCCTGGTGCTTCTGACCTTTGGTTACTCTCTCTTGCCTTTAGATTTATCTAGAAACTATCCTATTCCCTCTGCTATATGAATTTCTAGTTAATATACAATTCTTGCTAATATATTAATAGGTTATGATGGACGTTCAACCTTTCTAGACATCATCATTGTTTTTACACTCTTTTGATGTTGATGGTTAAATAAGAGAGATGAATGGAGATAATCTGACCCTATGGTAGAAGGGGGAAGGGTGCTAGTCCATCCCAGATGGAGCTTCTGTTTCCTCTGAAATGTTATTTCTTATAAAGCTCTCTACTCTTTCTACCTTGGTGAAGGCTTTGCTTTAATCGGTGGGTACTTTATTCTTGGAACTGGTCATTGGACATGAAGGATCCTACCTATTGTTAGGGAGAAAAGGTAGCTATCCCCACACTGAAGTATGCCCTGTTCAGGTCCATTTTGTAAGTCAGGTACCTGGTCTGTCCATCAGGACCAGTAGAGCTATCTGAACCAGAGAGAGCTAACCTTAATTTTCAGAATGGGGATCAAAACTCTTGTTGGGCCAATCATTGATACATGATTCATCTGTATCAATCATGATAGGCTAAGACATGCTTCTGTAATAAGCAGCCCCCAAATCTTAGTGATTTGTTAGTATAATGCTTCTGTATATATCCATCATGGATGGGCAAGGAGTTATATTCTAAATCTCCCCCTCTCAGGATCTAGGTTGAGAGCAGCCCTTGCATTAAAGCATCATGTCAGAGGAAAAGAGCTCTGGAAGGCCTCACAGCAGCAATTCCATGCTTAGCCGAAAAGTGACATATGTTACTTCTGCTCACAAGTCACTGGCCGGAACTAATCACAGGGCTCACCTAGGCACAGGGCCTGGGAAATGCCATTCCCATTTTATTGTGTTAGAGATAGAGAGAAACTGATATATTTGCCCAACACTATGAATGACAACCACAGTACCTGAAAGGACTCTTACTTGTTAAATTTATGAGAACAAAGCACTAGCTGAAATTAATTAGATGTGTATAATGAAAGAACTATAGTATTCATGGTACTAAATACTTGTTAGTCATCAACAAATGCATAGCAAATTATAAATAACTCTAACCAACAGTGGCCAGAGAAGCATTGCTCTTTTAGGCCTGGTTTAGATCATCTTATTTTGTTGTTCTGTATTGGTACTGGGCTACTCCAAGTCAAATTGTCAGTTTTTATGAGCTAATGTATTAATTACACACACTTCCCAGTTTTTATTTCCAAGTGTAAAACTTTAATGTTTAGTGCAAGAAATTTTCTGTCTTAACTATACAAACTTTATTAAATGAATTTTTTATCACTCTGGTTACTTTCCTTTAATTTTACACAATAAAAATCTGTGAGTCATAGAAAATGTTGGGGTTTTGCAAAGTGAATATGTTCTGTAGTGTGTCCCCCATTGTGAATATTTTCTGCAGAAGTTATAAATAGATATGATTGAACCATATGAAATTACCATTTTTGTAGGTTAAGCAGTTGAATATTATCAACTACATATGTTTGAACCTGATAAATACCTTCATGTTTTTAGATAAGAAAAATCTTTTCAAGGATAAATATTGCTTTTAGAGTCCCTCCCATTTAGTTATAATCCTTGGTACCAGTTGATAGTGTGGATTTTGAATTCGAATTGTCCTATCCTTCCACCAAGATTTTTCTTTTCTTAGTCACACCACCTTATGTAGACTCTCTGGTCTTCAGTTTCCTTGTGACCATAGAAATAATACTCACCTCATGGGTTTGTTTGTGAATAATTGTGTATGAATAATGGTATCTATCACATTCTCCCATATGGTAGTTTTGTACATTATTTCTTCTCAGTTGCAAATACTGCTGACCGCTACTGCTACATTAAAAACCAGCTGCCTATAACCAGATTCTGCCTAGCTAGAGTTTTACTGATCAATTGTGCCTTGTCCTCTGTGTATGTATTGCAGAGGCACTTGCTCCTATGGGAAGGATCTGCTTTATTCAAGGAGAGTCAAGGCATAAACATGCCTTCCTGGGCCCCTTCACAGCCTTTATATTATAGCAAATGCCTGAGTTCACCCCAGAAGAGTAAAGAACCTAGAAGAGGGAATGGGGGGGAATATAAGAACTCTTACATTTGCATAGTAGCTTTGATGCTAACCCAGCATAGAGGGTTAAGGCAAGGAGAGGTTCAAGACCCCATCAGCACAAAGGGTAGCTTAATTTTCCATGCTCATACATGCATGCTCTTACTCTTGATCCCTCTTTTGAAGGTACAGAATCAGGAATGAACTAGAAGAATTTCTCAACTCCTCTATTTCTCTTCCCTGAGCAACAACATACAACAAGCAAGGTAAGCAGATGAGAGAGTCAGTTGGATTACCAATCACAAAGAGTATTTAATATCTGGATATCCCCCACTCTGTCCTCCTTCCCATCACCAAATACACGTTTGGTAAGAATTCAGTGTTCTTACAAATAAAGTTTAATCCTGTATAGAATGGCATTTACCAAACTGAGAAAAAAACACCAAGAGAATTTTAAATTAATATTAATAGTAAGAAACATTAGGACAATTCAATTTACTCTTTTCTAATAGCTAACTTGAGACAAATCACAGAGTTGTTGGAACATCCATTCTAATTTCGTCTATCCTAATCATGTTTGCTCAAAATAAAATCTCATAGCCACATGATGTGAGATAAATAGGATCTATTCTCAATGCCTTTTTAAGACATTGCATTTCACATAGTTAGAAATTTATAGCACACAAAGGGAACATTGTTTTTTAAATTTCCAAATTTATCAAGAATATTTACAAATTTTTATATAAATTTCTTTCATTTACGTAATTCCTTCCCTAAAGAAGTAATAAGTGCTATGTGAATAAGGTCTCAGTCTTTAAAATACCTATTTGAGATAGAAAAAGGTTTGACCTATAATTTTATGCAGTGTCTAAATCATCTTAGAAATAGAAACAGAATTACTTGAAAGTCAATAATCTTATATAGCCTCTATCATAAATATTTATCAGAATTTTTCAACACTTCATAAACACTGAGTGTCGTGGAAAATGAGCATTCGATTTTTTGAATCATGTTGGATATAAGCATATTAATAGAAATTAATCAATGCTCTAGAAATTGATGATAAAACTTGCCTTATGAACAATAACTAGCTGTCTCCCTGCACAATGGGAGTCACCAATGTAACTTTCTACTATCTGGGCTGTCTTCTTAGCTCTCCACTACCAGCCAGGCCAGGGTGGGGGGCGGCTTCCAGGGTTCTGTAAGCCCATTTGTAATCAACACTCCATTGTGTGGCAGTGGAGCCTGTCCTTCCATAAGGAACAGGCCAGACTGGATACAAATAATTAAATGCTAACTCCTGGAAGCAGTCTTGGGCTAGAAACCCTTCCAGCACAATGAGCTTCATCAGAAGAGAGAGGCCATGGCAAGCTATATCCTGTTTCAAGATTCCTCCTTGGAAACATACTGACAGAGTCAGGTGAGTCACATAATTTTCTCTCCTGCTTCTTCAATAAGAGGCATTGTTTCTCTGCCAGTCTCCCGATGGGAGCACAATCAATATTAATTGAATGAATGAATGAACTGACATGAAGTATGTGGTGGGTGATGCTAAAAGACTTGTCCTGCAGTGGTCATATGGCCTTACTGGCACACAAATAATAGAATTTCTGGAGGTTATTACTTTTCCTAGCTGGTGGTCAAGACAATAGATTTGCAATTGACAGTGCTCATCTATGTGAGAAAATGACAGTATGTTTTCTGCCAATGTCAATTCTGTTTTGGTATTGAATAGAGCTACAGAATTGGGGCATTTAATAGCATTTTGGGTAGAAAAGGTAAGAGAATGTCAGGTACATTCTACTATTTAGCCATAAACTTTCAAACACTATTACAGAATCTAGATTATTATATAGTGATTTTTTAAAAATGACTGGATTGTCTCTTCCCAGAGCATTCAAGTTAATTTTCAAAAGCATCAGCAATGCTTATTTTCCTATTCATTGTGTCATATATTATTTTTTAAAGTACTTAATTAAAATAATAAATATGATTAGAATAAGTAAATTTTGGAAATAAACACAATTAACTCTTGGTCAAGAGCAACAACAACAATAACAAAATACTCAGTGAATGAGAGGAAAAGTGCAGAAGCATGCTAGAGAGTAACTAAAAGCATTTTAGAATGCTTATGGCCTCTTTAGTATGTTTCATAGAGGGAATAAGAGGGTTTGTAAGTTTAGTCCCTCAGTTAAATAAGAGGTGAATTACAACAGCTTCCTCTGTACTGCTGTCCCAGTACCCACGTTATTCTCATTCCTTTTGTGTCTACTTTTATTCCTTTTTGACCCTTTGTTCACTTTGTATCTTTCTGTCTCCTTATCTACAGAGCCTGGCATATAATAGTTGTTCAATAAATGCCAAATAATGGATGTTAAAGACTAACTAGTCACAGGCTGTCAATTATGATTCTTAGATACTTGATGCTTCTATTTTCTTCCTCACTATTGCCATCCTTGGAGCTCTTTGGATCATTTAGTGCAGCAGTATATTAGAAGGTATTTAATAAAAATATATCTATGACATAATGAGTTCATGGCTTTGATGTTTCTAACTCTCGGTGACACAAAATTTTTAAGAATTGGTGCCATTAGCAGTCTTCTCCCTGTTAAATAAACCACATCCTCTAGCTGTTCTTCCTGGCCTTAACTGTCTGTCCTTTCATCATACTTCTAAAGGTAAACTATGATTAAGTTCTAAAGCCCAGGTATAAATACAGCATCTGAAAGAATTCCTGACTAGTTCTGAGAATAATTAACATGACCTCTTTATGCTTATTGACAAGACTGCTCACATATTTCAGGCATTATTACATTTGTTTGATTTTATACTTGTAGCTTCAGCTATTATGTTGCACAAATCTAAGTATGATGCATTAAAAATACCACTTTATGATTTAAAAGTATTACATGAAGTTAATTTTAGCCTGCCTAATGATGGAAATTTGGTCAGGAATCCTGGCTTTTGTACTCACTCGTAACAGACAGCCCCATAGACACTTGAAACAATCTTATTTCGATAATCAAATATCCATTCTAAGATATTATTCAAATCACTAAACTTTATTTAGCATTGAATTTAAAATCCTTCTCCTTTCTTTAGCTTGAAGTTTCTCCACGCTGGAAGTATGTAGTGGGGATGTGGGGCAGACAAAGTCTTTTCATTTTTCCACGTTGGGCTTCTCCATCCTTTATCCCTCCCTTATTAGCCACTTTTTGAATATTCTATGGGGAGACCTGCAGAGGGTAGGAAGAGGATGAGTCATTGGGGAACATAAAAGGTCTTATCCACATTGGTACTATTGTAAGCTGGCTTCATGCTCTCTGGGCCTGGCTAGTGACAATAGCCAACTCTTTCTCCTAAGAGATGTTTTAAGGGTCTCATCAGAGGTTCCCTGGTCAACTTCTCTGATGGCACTCTGGGATGTGGGTGGATGCAGCTCATTTCCAAGCTGTCAGTTGCAACCCCTCTTCTATCTCCTAAGAATTCTGAATTCACCTCCAATTTCTTGTTACTAGAAATCTTCCCCCTGTTTATGTGGTCTTTTAGGACAGGATGTAACATAAGCTCTCAGTAGTTTGTCTCCCATGGGACTCATATCTGGTATACAGGGAACACTCACATATTTGTTGGCTTAGAAACTTTGGAAGTGCAGGCCTACCCCTCATACAGTCATCTCTAGCTCTGTTGACACAAGGATAGGTTCACTTCTACAGGCATCAGTCTTTGTGTCTCCCTACTCCAATATATTTCAAGGTTCTCCACATCATCCCAAAAAACCTCTCCCATGAAGCTTGAGGTGATAGAGCTAAACCCAGCCTCCTCTGTTCACAGAGTGGCCGCAGCTCTCTTAAAGAAATGTTACCACCAAATTTTCTCCTCTTTTTAAGCATTTTTCTCCATTTATATCTACAAGTCCTAGAAGTAGTTCTCCATCATCTCCTTGGTAAATTCTCAGATGAGAGTGTGTGGCACACTCTCTCTGGCTTTCTTTTGGCACTTCAGTCAAAACTGAGATAGGATGAATCCTTTTCTAACCCCCCTGTTAATCATTTCTATATCATGCTCCTGGTTTAGATCAAAGTTGATTACCACCCATAAACAAATGAAGAAATTAAGGCCAAACAAAATGCATAAAATAAATGATAAGCCAAAGAATCCATGAAACTGGCAAAAAGCAAGTATTAGTTGTCACAAATGGAAACTGTAGCTTTAAAGAAAGCGACTCTAATTGTTAGAAGTGAATCTTGGTCAGAGATTCTTATGCCCTGAAGTGGGATTGCCTTTTGTATAGTTACACTCTTAGCTTGATTCCTCATTAGGAAACCAACAGGCTGACACATCAATTCTCCCCTTCCCCTCAGGAATTATAGACACAGAGTCACATATGAGCATGTTAGCACAAAACAATGAAAAAGCATTGTTAAGAGGAAGTAAAAAGCAATGCAAATGAAGTATTAGACCACAGAAAGATAATAGCAGTCTCAAATCCTACAATACTCAAAACAGAATTCCTCAAGAATTCTTTTCAATTTCTAGATAAAGGACTCTTTCCTACTGGGACCTGCTGTCACCTCTACTGTGCCCACTTGGCATGAGCTGCTGCCAGGTTCTTGGCTATTTGTCTCCTATTAGCAGAATTGCTTCCACATGGTGTACCCTTATCCCCACAAATGTACTCTGCCCTCACAATGGTGCTCTGGCCTGGCCTACTCACCTCCTCCTTCCGGAGCTGTATCTCATGCTGAATTAATTCCTGGCCTGCTCCTCTATATCCAGTGACCTTTATTGTGCACCTGTTCAGGGAAGGCACTTAACTGCACAGGACTGTTCTGGTTGAAAATGATAGAAAGTCAGTTTGAACGAGTTAGGCAAAAGGGTAAATATATTGGCCCAGAACCCAGAATGGGTAGGGACATAACCAGTGTCACAGGAGCGAGGGACCTGTTCCACCAGAACTCTATCCTTCCCCCCTTCTTCCTGGCTCTCTGGCTTCATTCTCTCTATCTGCCAACTTTTCTCTTTCAGGTACTAAGGAGATGGTCATGATCAAGATCATATCCTCACAGATTTCCAGAGAGAAAGGGCTCCCATCTCTCCCAATTTTAAGGGTAAACAGAAAGTTTTGGAGAAGGATTTTGGCTGACAATGTATGAGCTCCTGGGCCAGTTACTGGGACCAGGTGGGCAGGACCAGGGCAGCAGCTGCTCCTGTAGGAAAGGGGGAAGACATGAAATGCTTCCAGGAAGATGGAGGTGAGCTGGGGATTCTCAATAGCAGGTGTCCACCAAAGGCACGATGCCAAGTGAGACATTCATGGAAGGGAATCAGCATTCACCGGACTCTGGTAATAACGGCAAGATACTTCTTTTAACAGACATCCACTTTTACATGGAGCTGCCATGAGAAAGAATTCTCTCCTTGAGGCTATTGGCCATCTGAATTGGGAGTTGGGGGGAATGCCCATGGGGGAAAAGTCTATCATTCAGAACTCCTTATAAGAGGAAAGTTAAAGAGCTATAGTGCAAGTCAAAGCATTCCTGGGATCTCAATATTCTGCTAATGCTCAGTTTTATTAGGTTTATCAAATTTCCCCCTTGTAAAGTTCCTGCTAACCTTTGAAGTGTTCTTGAAAATGACATAGAGAAGAACGAGCTGTTGACAGTAAGTGGAAATATAGATCTTTGGGAGCTACACTAACGGTTCTGTGTTGGCTCTCAGAACATCTTTGTGGAGTGTTCAGGTCTTGCTTTGGCCCTGGCCTCTAGCCTCCCCTTCCTCTGGCATCAGGACAAGTGGGGCCTCCGCTACAGGTGTCAGACTAGTTAATCAGAGGATTCCAGGCATCTGATTACTCCTCAGTCTGTACCTTCATGAACTTGTGGCATATTGTATAATTAAAGCAAATTAACAACTCTAATTTTATCTAATTTCATGTTTAAAATGAAAAAATTAAGACTATTTCCCTCTAGAAATAAATTTCATTTTTATTATCAATTTTAAATTACACAGCACATCCAGTTGCTTCCTCCTGGAATTATTTTCTTTTTCTGGGGATATCTTCTAGTAATTCTCTTTTTAAAATATTTTATTTTATTGATTTTTTTTACAGAGAGGAAGGGAGAGGGATAGAGTTAGAAACATCAATCAGCTGCCTCCTGCACACTCCCTACTGGGGATGTGGCTGCAACCAAGGCACATGTCCTTGACTGGAATCGAACCTGGGACCCTTGAGTCCATAGGCTGATGCTCTATCCAATGGTTAGTGCTCCCCTAATAATTCTTATAAAAAGATCTCTGAGTAATAAGCTTTCTGAAATCTTGTATATCTGAAATGTTTTCTACACTCATATTTGAGTATTCACTCTGTATAAAATTAGAGACTCAAAGCTATTTATTCTCAGCTTTTTGAAAATGATGCTCTGATATTCTGTTATAGCTAATCCTGCTGCTGCTAAATACGGTGTCAATATGATTTTGATATTTTGTTGTTGTTAATCTTCAGCTGGGAATATTTTTTCATTGATTTTTAGATAGTGGAAAGGAGGGAAAAAGAGAGAGAAATATTGATGTGAGAGAGACACATTGGTTGGTTGCTTCCTGCATAGGCCCAACTAGAGCTGGGAATCAAGCCTGCAATCCAAGTATGTGCCCCTGACCAGAATAGAACCCAGAACCCTTCAGTTCTCTGGCAAATGCTCTAACCACTTAGACAAACTGGCCAGGGCAACGTGATTCTAAATTTTTGGCAGGCATTCTAATATTTTTCTATCTCTCCTGTATTTTAGAATTTTCCAATTAGTCTTGACATAACTTGACATAACTGTAAAGTATCTAAAATTAGTTTTTATCACCATTGTTGCCATTACTGTGTTTGTTCCTTGACAGGCCCTTTCAATTTTAGAATTTAAGTCTTTTTTAGGTCTAGTATTTTTGTGTGTGTCTTTTATGTCATTAAGTACTGTTCCTTCTGCATTCTCCATATTCTTTCAATTTGGACCCTTAATGTATTGATATTGATTTCCAGTCCTGTTTTTCATGTTTGTTTGTTTTCTTAACTTTTATTTTGTGCCATTCTTGTACTCTTTCCAATTGTGCTACATTCAGGGATAATTTCTTGGTGCAGTCTCTCACATTACTAATGTGCTCTTTAATTGTGTTTATTCTGCTAGTCAGCCCATTTTTTAGTTTTTCTGATTTTAAAAGGTTTATTTATTTCATTCCACAATCTCTAATTGGTTCTTTCTCATAATCACTCATCCTAGTTTTTTAATGTGGTATTTTTCCATATCTCCCAAATGATATAAATAAAAGTTATGTTACAGTCCTACACTATTTCCACAGTATGAATTATTTCATTTGTGTAAATTCTAGTTTTTCTGAGAAGAAAAGGTGATCCTTTTATGGTAGTGGTGTTCCTTTCATTTTGAGAATATTTTCATCTTTCTAGTGAGTTTGTTTTGGTAGTAGATTTTTCAGTAAACTCTCTTTGTGAGGAAGAGAGAGCTGTTGCTCAGGTTTGCTTATTACCAGGGATGGAGGAAGGAGCAGAGCATGAGGTGAGGTAGGGTACACATGATGCCTCTGGAGCATTGAGGATACCTGGGGAAACTGCCTTGTCACTCTAGCCTGAGCTCCTAGATGAATATGCCTAGTGTGTGTGTGTGTGTGTGTGTGTGTGTGTGTAAGTGTGTGATTCTGTCTGATGCCAGTGTAGTACCGTTGCTAATTACTTCTGATCTCTGTTCCCTACCTGTAACTCCCTCTAGCAATGGTGTTCTTTTGGTACTACTCCTATACATGTTTTGACAAGTGTTTTTCTAATTCATATTGAATCATGTACCTTCCATTTTTCAAGATTTCATTAGTTTTCTTCTCAAGCAAAAATTTCCCTCAATTTTTATGATGCCAAATAGATTTTAATAATTTGTATGGATTTTATGTGGGAGAAGTGTTTAATAGTTCTACTATTTTGAAACCAGAATTCCTCTTTTTTTTAAAGCAAGCACTTAGTGAGCCAAGTATATGTCAGACATAGATAGGCAGGGGAGTTAGAGTAGTGCCTCCTAAATGCTCTTTACCTCTTCTTATAGAGCTGCCTTTTTTTTTTCTGCCACTTTAATGCTAATTCAAATTGGAATGCAAAAAAGAAAATTAACCTTAGCATATACTCAATAATTAGCTCAAAAGGTCAGATCAGTTATATCAAGCTAAGTAAGGTATGAAGAAAATAGAGATAAGTTGTGAAATACAGGCAAGAAAAATATTATTTGGTCCTGTAGTGTTTCAGAATCCTCTGTGTACAAGGGGGCCATATGTCCCAATTTGCCTGGGAATGTCCCGGTTTATGCCATGTGTCCTATTATAATTAATAACAGCATCCCCTTCACTCTCAAAGTGTCCTGGTTTGAATTATAAATGATATGATTACCTTGTTAAGACATTGTTTGAAGGAAATCAATGAATGACTATCTCTTGATGGTAATATTTGGAATAGTTGGGGGGTGTAGAGAGCAAGAGCAGCAAGTAATCATTCATTCCTTCATTCATTCATTTATTATCAAAGGTTTACTGAGGCTCTACCATGCCTCAGGCACTGTGCTAAGTGCTGGATATACAGTGATGAACAGCACAGACAGACTCAGGGACTTTTTCTTGAAAAACGATTAGCAAGCTAACAATTCTATTTCTCAGATACAAAGTAAAGATGAATTATGTGATCTCTGAAAATTTTTTTTTAGTTCAAGAGCCTGCTAAAACATTGTAAACTCTCTGCCTACTCAATCATTCACTGACAGAAAAATATTAAGTTAGTATATCAAAAGCACATTATTGTCTAAAAGAAAAGATAAAACGCTTGTCTACCCAACAAGAACATAACAAGGGGCTGTATAGTTCATAATGGATATGAAGCTACTGGATGGCCAGTTTGGATATTAAGCAGACAAAACACTGAAAAAATTATATAAAATGATGATTAGCATGGCTTTGAATTGAAAGGATAATTTCATCACCTTCTTCTTCACTTAGACACTGAGATAATATATACAGCAGATCGATCACTTACAATTTTCTGCTCATTGTGTTCAAATCCTCTTGATCAAATTCACTCGGCATACATTGCCACAAAAGCAAAAGCACTAACAAGTAGCAACCTGCCACCACTATCTATTTTTTATTTTTTTAAATGCAATTCCTGTGAATAGTTTTAATATCAAGCATTCCTTTTGGTATTTCATTTAGACAAAAATTTGCAAGGGATTTTCCTTTCATTTCATAGAGATCAGTATTCCTTGATAGACTCTCATTGTAAACCCCAGGGGAACTTTGAAAATGTCAGGAGCTTCTTAAATGGTATGAAACCCACTTACAGCTTATTTCTTACAAGCTTTGATGTGGAAAGAGCAGAATGGATATTTTTAAAAATCCAGTGGCAATAGTAATGCATCATTTATGATATTTTCCATAGTCAATTAACTCCTGGTAAGAAAATATTGCTTAAATGTCCAAAGGCTGGGGTTCCCTTCCTCATGGGTGCTTTTCCTCTCCTCTATGAATTACAACCCTCATCTTGGTCCCAAAATTTATGAGTACAGGTGAGTGTGGAAGAGTCAATACAAATCTATCTATTAGAAAAAGAACTTAAAATTAATGATGGCCAAAAGGACTGTCAAAATAAATGTTAACGTCTTAATAATATCTATATGGAGATATTAAATTACACACTTATGCTCTTGTGTTTGCACACATAATTATTAAATCCTATACTTATTCCTCTCTGCCTTTTAACTAGCTCCTGTTCCCTTATCATCTTTCTAAGTTAATGACATTGGGTTCTATTCTAAATCATCAAAGCAAAAAACTAGTCAATATCAATTCTTCCTTCACCCTCCATATCCAATTCCTTTAGATCTTTCAATTTCAACTTCTACAGATCTCAAACTCTATCTACCTTTCTCCTGTTACCCTGCCATGGTCTTACTTAGCACCTTCAGGCCACCATGACAGTTTTCCAAGCTTTACTTTATGACTCTTTTGCTAGTCTGATCATGCTTCTTTGCTTAGAAATCTTCAATGATACCCATAGCATAGAAAGCAATGATTTAGACCCAAACTCCCTTCCCAGCTTCATGACTATCTGTCTCTGGACATACCCCACACCCAAAGCATCCTGAAGTACTTACGTCTCAGACCTCCAACTCCATTAAGGTATCCATGGCTTTGTACACTTCCTCATAAATCTAGAAAATCCTTTTGCCACTTCTTTCCCTAGCAAACTTCTATGCTCAGTCAACCCTCTTCTATGAAGCCATCACCATGTTTCTCTGAAAGTCATTCACTTGCTTTTCTGCATCTATAACTCTCTAAAATCGATTCCATTACAGCATGCATTACCTACTACCATAATTATTTGTCTCTTCCAGAGATGGTGGGAATCACATTCTTTTTTATTATGAAATCTTCTTGACATGTTTGGCAAATGGTATACCCCTTAATATTTACCAAGTAAGTTATTAAACATTTATTTGCTAAATAATATAATTCATGAGATTTAAAAATATGTTTGTTTATAAATTATTTCAAGGGGATATCCTTTTTGCTTGTTTCTACCACACTGGAATATATGTGCATGTGTACAGATGACTTGTGTAAGTTTCCCCACTGCTTCGTGGCATTGAGTAGAAGAACAAGTAGGATACTTTGATAATATCTGTGGGCAGGTCAGGTTCTTTTGAAGAGCAAGGGTGAGAAGAGCATTAGAGCTAGGGCAGAGCAGAGTCTGCACCAGGGCCTACCCAAATCAATGTCAGGATATCCCAGGAGGTGACAGCATTATTCCCAGTGATCTGCACATGTTGGACTCATCTACACAGAAAAACTTGTGCAAAGCCACTTCATTAATGTCTGAAAATGATGCCCCTGGAAAGATCTTCTCCCTCCTGAAGGAGCTGTCAGGGAATCCAAAATTTCCTGGAGGGGACTGTGGATCTCCAAAGTGGATTGCATGGCTTATAAGTGGAGGTTATTCCAACTGCCCCATCGTACCCTTACCCTTGGTCAGAAGCACCAGCAACCTTGTTAGCCTGAGCCCATCCAACAGATCCAACTGGCTGGAGTCTGGTCTCATGAACCTTTAAGAGTTCTTTGTCACACACTTAAATTTCACCACCCCTCGCTAACCTGACATTCTAGATAATAACCACAACAAAAATGGGAAGCACTACTTTCTCTAGATTTGACTTTGAATATTTTCAAATTTAGAGAAATATTTGCCAAAGAAACTACTTCTTGGCAAGTAGTGTAGTATAGTGATACAGTTCTCAAAGCTTAATGAGACTAGATCACTTTCTTCAAGTGGAAGTTCAAGCATAAGCCCAAAATATAAAATAAAGAGCAGAATGGATAATATATCTGACTGCATCTACTTCCTGTATCTTCACAGCCAACACTGGTCCAAGTCAACTTTGTCTCTTGCCCAGTCAACTGCCGGTGACCTCCTCTCTAGTCTTCCTATTTCTATTCTTGCCTGCTGAATATACACTCTCTATAGAGTGGTTAGTCAACTGTTTTAAAAGTATAAGTTAGGTCATTACACTTGGCAATTAAAATATTTCAATACCATCTCAATTCCTTTAGAATAAAATCTAAACTCCTTCCTTTGGTGTATAACACTCTGCCAGACCTGCCTTCTGTTGAATTCAGCCAAAGTCAACTCAGACCACCCTCGACTCAATGTTCAGGGCCTCTGCTCTTGCAATTGCCTGGATCTGGAACATTCTTATTTCCATCTGTACCTGCCTGATGCCTCTTCAACATTTTTAAAAATCTCACTTGCATGTTATTTCCTCAGAAAGATTGTCATTGACTCTATGATACAAATTTAGTCCTCATTTTTCTTCTCATTTACTCTGTTTATTACCACAGCCTACAATTCTCTTGTTACTGTATTTGTGTGTGTCTTTCCCACTTGTACTTAAGCTGCTCAAGGGTTGGAACATGTCTTTTTTGTTCACCCACATGGTTCAATGCATGGCACAGATCTTGACACAGGATCTCATACATAGGTTATACTAGTACATATAACCGATATATATAATTTATATAAACTATATAATATATATATATGAACTATATATAAAATATATAGTTTACATATTTTTTAGATATAAACATAATCCTGAGGATATGTTTATTGAGTTTTTTAGAGATAGGGGAAGGATGGAAGAGAGAGAGAAACATCTATGTGTGAGAGAAATATTGATCAATTGTTTCCCATATGTGTCCAACCTGGACTTGAACCCAAAACTTATGTATGTGCCCTGACCATGAATCAAACCTGCAACCTTTTGTGTATAGGACGATGCTCCAACCAAATGAACCACTCAGGCAGGGCAGAATTTTTTTTTAAATTAAATCTTTATTATTTAGATTATTACATTTGTTTCTCTTTTTTCCCCTCCATAGTTCCCCTCCACCCAGCTCCCACCCTTCCATCTACCCTTACCTCCCTCCCGTTGACTTCATCCATAGGTATATGATTTTTGTCCAGTCTCTCCCTGTACACCCCTCACCCCTTTCCCCCTGAGAATTATCAGTCCACTCCCTTTCTGTGCTTCTGATTCTATTATATTCACCAATTTATTCTGTTGACCAAAATTTTAATTCATTTAATTTTTAGATTCACTTGTTGATAGATATGTATTTGTTGTTCATAATTTTTTGGCTTTTACCTTTTTCTTCCTCTTCTTAAAGAGTACCTTTCAACATTTCATATAATACTGGTTTGGAGTTGATGAACTCCTTTAGCTTTTTCTTCTCTGTGAAGCTCTTTATCTGCCCTTCAATTCTGAATGACAGTTTTGCTGGATAGATTATTCTTGGTTGTAGGTTCTTGCTATTCATCACGTTGAATATTTCTTGCCACTCCCATCTGGCCTGCATCGTTTCTGTTGAGAAATCAGCTAACATCGTATGGGTGCTCCCTTGTAGGTAATGAACTGTTTTTCTCTTGCTGCTTTTAATATTCTCTCTATGTCTTTTGCTCTTGGTATTTTAATTATGATGTGTCTCAGTGTAGTCCTCTTTGGATTCCTTTTATATGGGGTTCTGTGTGCTTCCTGGATTTGTAAGGCTATTTCTTTCACCAGATGTGGGAAGTTTTCAGTCATTGTTTCTTTAAGTAAGTTTTCAGTATCTTGCTCTCTCTCTTCTTCTGGCACCTCCACAATTCTGATGTTGGTATGCTTGAAGCTGTCCCAGAGGCTCCTTACATTATCTTCACATTTTTGGATTCTTTTCTCTTCTTGCTTTTCCAGTTGAGTGTTTTCTGATTCTTTATATTTCAAATTTTTTACTTGATTCTTGCCTTTCTCTAGTCTGCTATTAAGACTCTGTATAATATTTTTTATTTCAGTCAGTGTATGTTTAATTTCTAGTTGGTCCTTTTTCATCTCTAGTTGGACCTTTTCCATCTCTAGTTGGATCTTTTGCATCTCTAGTGGGTCCTTTTTCATCTCCTCTTGGCTCTCGCTAACTTTATCCAACTTTTCTAGGATATTCTTGAAAAACCTTATAAGCATGGTTTTGAACTCTATATCCAGTCATTTGTTTTCCTCCATTTCTTTTGTTTGTGATCCCTTCCCTTGTGTTGGCATTTTCACTATGCTGGGAGAACTTCTGTGTTGGATTCAGCCTTATAATACAAGAGTTGCAAAACTGCAAAAGCCTCTTTGTTGAGCTTGGGATGGGTGGAGTCTCAGGGCTTAAGGGACCACCTTGCCTTCCAGTCGGCCCCGCCCTCCATGGCCCCTGAGTCTCACATGACTGGGTGAACGCTGGAGTGGTCCCTGTGTGCCCACGCGCTCTTGCAGTGCCTCTAGACTGCTTCCCCTCCAGCTCTCCTGCGCTCCGGGATCATATGAGTCTGGGTCCCCAGGGTTTCGCCTGAAACTGGGGTTTAATGGTGTTAGAAGTGGCACAGTTGGGAGGGTCTGTCTCCCGCCCACTTGTGAAAGCTAGTGGCACAATCAGCAGTCAGTCCTTTACTTGCAGTGCCGTGCGCGCAACCAGACTTCTGATCTTTTGCGACTCCCTTAAGGCCATGCACTTCTCCCTTTTCACAGTCCAAACTCCCCCATATGAGTTTCGCCTGGATCTGGAGTTTAGTGTTGTAAGATAAGGAATTCAAAGCCCTTGAGAGTCTCTGTCTCCCTCCCGCCAGAGAAAGCCAGCCAGGTTCTCAGGCACCTGCTCTCTCCATGCTCTTTTTGCAGTTCCTCTGGGTCTCTGTGAGCCCCTCTCTTTCCTTCTAGTTGTAGAATTTCCACTCAGCCAGCTTTCCTGTGATTCTGGATGATGTCCGTTTTGTCTTTTAGTTGTAGTTTTGAAATGGTTGTGCGAGGCAGCAGTGCAGGTGTTTACCTATGCCGCCATCTTGGATTCTCCAGAATTTTATTATTATTATTATTGCCAAAACAAAGTTAATTTGGACTGACAAAAATGGTCTAAAATTATATTATGGTGATGGATGCACAACTCTGTGAATATACTAAAAACCATTGAGATTTGCACTTAAAATGTGAATCATGTGGTATGTGAATTATAACTCACTAAAGGAATGAGAGTGGACTGCTGAGAGCTCATGCAGCTCTATCCTTAAGGGTTACAACACATCTCAGCACTGTCTCAGGAAGATGCATTTACCTACCAACTCCCAGCTGTTATTACTTGAGGGCTGCTCCTGAGAGTATTTGCTCCCTAGTACTTTGGCCTGCCCTGCATGGGGTGTGTACACATGACTGAGAGTTACAAGTGCTTAAAGGAATAAGACCTCAGGATCTGTGGTCAGACACAAATGGGGTATTCTGTTCTCCAGGCATAATTCTCGGGCATGCTGTGGCCCAGAGAAGCATTCAGGAGCAGCTGTCTACCTTACATGGTATTCAGTGGCAGCAGTGGGTGAGCAGACCTGTGCAAGTTTTCATGGACTTGGAACCTTCTTATTCTCCTTCATAAACACCTCCTGAAAACCAAGGCAAATTAGGATCCTGTGGACCTCATTATCACTAGAAGATATTATTAGTAGCCAAGTCGAACTCTAGATTCCATGGTGGAAGTTGCTGCTCTGTGCAGAATGTGTGTGGAAGACTCTGGTTTAATTAATTGTGAGAAACATCCTGCTGTCTTCTCTGCCTTAATGTTTGTTACAACCCAAGTTCAAGTCTAAATTTCCTTCCCCTATAAAGCCCACACTTCCTCACAACTTTTATGTGGCCCTACATATGTGTCATCAAACTGGAGGTTTCTCGGAGACACTGTAAAACTATAAAAACTCTTAACTAATATCAGAAAAGATAAGTAAGTTGCTGTAGCACATAAATGTGTACATAACTTTTAGAGACTCTCTTTTCACACTTGCTACTTCAAAATTTACAGTTGAAGCTATGTTAGACACTGCATTTAAAATGGCCCAGTGATATATTATTGCCTTGAAGTTTCCCCTCATAAAACCAATGCTGCAGAAATTACCTCCCTGTACACTCAGAATTTCACTTTAGCTCTGTTTCATTTTTATATTTTAAAGTTATTTTAAAGATTACACGCACCTGCCCTTTGCTGTGTTAAGTGTGTTGGAGTGACTTTTGATCAAATGTAATAAAATCCTATCCTATTGAAGCTTACTTATCTTGCCCATCTTATCCATCTCATACTTCCTGCCTGCTCTACAGAAGTTGGCACTGTGGGGATCTGATAGCTCTGTCCTTATTTGCTGAGGTGGTGCCCTGGAGTCTGAACAGAAACCCACGTGTGGAACTAAAGAATGCCACTGATGCCACATTAGCCCACGGCTCTGGGTGAAGTGAACTGACCTCATCTTCCTCAGCGAAGAGAGTGATCTCATAACTGGGCCTCAGCCCTGGAAAATAGAATGCCTTCCAATTTTTAGTTTTACCTGGTATCTGTCAATTCTTTATCCCTGTGTATCTCATCAATGCCAGGGTAAAGGATGGGAACTGTCATGTCACAACCATGTGATGCCATCACATTAGCATGTTCCAAGTCTCCCTGCTGGGCCTTTGTTCATGCCTACCTCTGCCTGGAATGCTCTCCTTGGCCTGTCTCATTTTAAATTTTCTCCACTCATTTAAAAAGCAGTGACTTGTGCTTATTATAAGTGAGGCACAATGCTAAACACACATGGTATGTGAAATGAATATATGACCTCATGGATCTTAAGTCTAGTTAGTAAGAGGAGGGAGACAATGAAAATACAAGGCATAACCAAGTAAATAAACATCCTATCTAATAAAAGAGTAATATGCAAATTGATCATACCTCTGCCACACCCACCAGCCACTCCCACCAGCCACACCCACAGCCAATCAGAGCAAGTATGCAAATTAACCCAACCAAGATGGCTACGGCCATAGAGAGAGCAGGAGAGAGGCTTGGATTGCCCCTGGTGATGGAGAAAGCCAAGCTTTCTGCACACCCTGGCTGGCTCAGGCCTCCACTTAAGGCAACAAAGTTTCAATGGCTGAACAGAAGGCTTGGCTCCACTCCAGGCTACAAAGTTTCAATTGTAGATGGTAAATAAATCTCAGATACCAGGGCCTCAACTTGGGTTGCCTGGGGCGTGGCCAGCCTCTAAACCATCACAGGCCCCTTGCCCATGCCACCCCATGCCCCAAGAAAACACCCTTCAGGGCAAACCAGCTGGTCCCTCCCATGCACCAGGCCTCTATCCTGTCTAATAAAAGAGTAATATGCAGATTGATCATCACTCCAGCACACAAGATGACTGTCCTCATGTGGTCAAAAGATCCTGTCCCATGTGGACACAAGATGGCCACCACAAGATAGCCAAAAGGGGAGGGCAGTTGTGGATGATCAGGTCGGCAAAGGGGAGAAGTTGAGGGTGGCCAGGCCTGCAGGGAAGGGCAGTTGGGGGGGACCTAGACCTGGAGGGGAAGGCAGTTAGGGGTGACCAGGCTGGCAGGCAGAAGCAGTTAGGGGCAATCAGGAAGGCAGGCTGGTGAGCAGTTGGGAGCCAGCAGTCCTGGATTGTGAGAGGGATGTGCGACTGCCCGTTTAGGCCTGACCCAGGTAGGATCGGGCCTAAACAGGCAGTAGGACATTCCTGAAGGGGTCCCAGATTTGAGAGGGAGCAGGTTGGGCTGAAGGACCCCTCACCCTGTGCACAAATTTCATGCACCAGGCCTCTAGTATAATTAAAAAGTTAGAAAATTACCATTAAATATGTTTAATGGTCATTGGGAAGATATATCTGTGGGCTAGCTCTATCTATATTGCATCTAGAATTACTGTAAATGTGAGCTTCAGGTTTTACAATTTGGGTACAAGGCATCACATAAATTATATTTCATGGTAATGTCTGTCTTTGTCTCTTCTTAGTATGATGGAGTTATCTCTTCTATTGTAGTTTTTGAGTAGCACCAACAATTCCATGCTATTAATTTTAATAACTTTATTAGAAAGAATTATCTTTTACAGTTTGCATTTTTATTTAAGCAATAAAATAAAAATTCCAGCTTGTTATTTGAAAGTTATTATAAATAATAATTAGATTATTAATCCAGTTTTTCCATTATTTAGTTTTTAAAAATATTTTTATTGTTTTGAGTTAGAAAACTCAACCAGGACATTCCAAACCTATGGAATTGTTTCTTTTTTAATTCAATTTTATCATTTAAATTCATGATAATATGCTCAGCCCAGTATAACAACTGCAAACTGTGAGGTTCCTCTCTGTTTTGAGGACAAAATAATATATATTTTGAGAAACCTGGAATAGAGAACCTAATTGCTTTAAGCTCAATGTTGGTAAGTTGGTCCCCTATCTGATTATTTCAGAATATATTTTTATCCTGGAACATTAAATGGAAGACCATTTAAAGTGTCTCTTTTAGTTTCTTAAGAAATATAATTTTTCTAAAATTAAAAAAAAAGCCCTCCTAAATCTTTTCAACAAATGGTACTGGAAAAAATAGACATCTACCCTTGAAAAGAATGGCTCTAGACACAGATATTACACCCTTCACAAACATTAACTCAAATTAGATCATAGACCTAAATGTAAAATGAAAAGCTATAAAAACTCCTAGAAGATAACATAGAAGAAAATTTAGATGACTTTGTGAACAGAGATAACTTTCTAGCTACAACGCCAAAGGCACAATTCATGGATGCAGTAATTTATAAGCTGGGCTCTATTAAAATTAAAAAAAAAAACACCTGTTCTGTGAAGGACAATGTCAAATGAATGAGAAGACAGGCTGGGGAAAACATATTTGCAACAGACACATCTGATAAAGGACTGTTATCCAAAATATACAATGAATTCTTACAACTCAACAATAAGAAAACTAGCAACCTAATTAAAATGTTGGCCAAAAATTGAACAAAGACCTCACCAAAGAAGATTAATCGATGGCAAATAAGAGTATGAAAAGATGCTTAACATCTTATGTCATTAAGAAATAAAAATTCAAACAACAATGAGATACCACTACACACCTACAGAATAGCCAAAATCCAAAACACTGACACCACCAAATGCTATGACAGGGGTGTAGAAGGACAGGAATTCTCATTCATTGCTGATGCGAGTGGAAAATGGGACAGCCATTTTGGAAGACAGTGTGGTGGTTTCTTACAAAGGTAAATATCCCCTTATTGTATAATCCAGCAACTCCTTGATATTCACTCAAATCAGTTGAAAATGTATGCCCTGCACAAAAACCTGCATAGCTAACTGTTTATAACTGTTTTACTCAAAATTGCCAAAACTTGGAGGCAGCCAAGAAGTCCTTTTGGATGAATGAAAAAACTCTGATATATACAGACAATAGAACATTATTCAGCACTAGAAAGAAATGAGCTAAAAAGCCATGCAAAGACATGGAGGAAACTTATATGTATATTACTAAGTTAAATAAGCCAATCTGAAAAGGCTACATACCGTATGATTCCAACTATATGACAACATTCCAGAAAAGGCAAGACAATATAAGAAGCAGTTGTTGCTAGGGGTTCGGGGAAGGAAGGCTGAATAGGCGGAGCACAGAATATTTTTTAGGATACGAGACTATTCTGTAGGATACTATAATGGTAGATACAAATCATTATACATCCGTCAAAACCCATGGCATGGTGCTGGCAGTGTGGCTCATTTGGTAAGTGCGTCATGCTGTGCACTGATGGATCATGGGTTCAATTCTCAGTTGTGGCACACATACCCAGATAGTGGGTTCCATCCTTGGTTGGTGGCACATATGTCAGGCAACCAGTCGATGCTTCTTTCTCTCTCCCTTCCTCTCCCTCTTGAATTGATGAAAAGCATATCCTCAGTGAGGATTAAAAATAATTAGTTAATTAGAAAACAAATAACCCATAGAATGTACACCACTACCAATGCGCCTCAATGTAAACTATGAACTTTGGGTGATAATGATGTAGGTTCATTAATTGTAATAAATGCACCACTGAGGTGCAGGATGATGACAGTGGGAAGGGGCTGTGTACGTGTGGGGGCAGGAACTATACAGGAATTCTCTGTACCTTCTGCTCAATTTTGTTGTGAACCTAAAACCACTATAAAAAATAAACTACATCTACTGAAAACAAACTAAGAAACCCTACTCTTCAGGATAAAGATTATTCTGCTAGCATGGTATTCCCTAATTCCCTTCATCTTTTGCTCTTACTTTATCTTCTACTACACCCACTATTCATCCACTCACCCATCTATAAAATATTTATTTTGATTCTTTACATGACAGATATTGCTAGGTGCTAAGGCAAAATGGTAAAAAAGCCAGGCACTACTATAATATTTATAACCATAAGTTGCAATCATTGATTTTTTTATTTTAAGAAATCTTTGATAACAGAGATTTTTATCTTGTTTACCTAATATGATAGGTACTCAAAAAAAAAAGGTTGTGGTTAGATATACAGTATGAATAAATAAATACATAAACAAAGTTTTCTTTTATGACATTTTGAAATTTTGAATTCAGTTTGCATATTTATACTTCCTTCTGAAAATTTTCTTCTGAAGACTTTTAAGTAAATGAGCATTTTAGTCTACCTACATTATTAAATTATTAGACCTACTTGTCAGGTCCTCCTGAGAAAGAACCCAAAAGTAAGAGTATGCTTTATATTGCAACAGCACAGCTTGCTAATGCAAAGGAATTTACATTACTTTGGAAAAATGCAAAAGTGCATACCTTTTCTAACTGTTCAGGTTGACAATGATTTACAGAAGTCTTGGCAGAGTAAAAAAAGTTAAAAAAAAAAAAAAGACCTTGGATTTCAGTTTACTAATTAAAAGTAAGATTTCTGAGTCATCTCTATTTGAGATCTTCTTACTTGGTCATTTCTTTCATACTTCATATACAAAGGAAGAAAAGATGTTAAAGCAATTAAAAAAATAATCAATAAAATACGGTTCAGTTGAAGGGCATATTCAAAACCTTACAAGTAAATTTATGAAGAGTAGAACTGCCCATAACATAAAATTATTTTAAAACCATCTTGAAGACAAAAAATATATAGAGAGAGTGTATATACTACAAAATGATTTTGGAAGAGTGTATGCCACTGAAAATAAATATATATAATTCATCTTTAAGAATTTGAAAACCTATTTTGAATAACTAATATTCCTAGAGAGGGAAAAGAAGCTTTCTTTCTACATTATACACTGCATCCTTAGCCTAACCAGCTTTGTTTCTAGAATAATGGGCTGATTAATTTCCAACCTTATCAAATTTCCTGGTTATATCAGATTTGTTTCAAGTAAAATACTTTTTAGACATCCTTGTTCATTTATATTCTGTTACATCATGGTTCATAGTTTTTCAGCATTTTCATCTGTACAAGCATTTTCATCCATTTGCAAATAGATGAGAGCAGAGAAAGGCAGAAATAGCTTTACCCCAGAGTCAATTTCCCATACATTCTAATTCAGGAGTGTGGGGGAGAGACAAATTATGAAGTCTCTATTTTTGTCACAGTCTCTTGCTCTCCACCATTACCTTCTCATCTCTGAAAGCTTTTCATCCTATCATTAAAAGGACTGCCAGCACTGTGTGCCTGTATTTTCGCATTTAACTTATAATTATTGAGAACACGTACCAATTTCCCCTCTAGCTAGATGATGAATAAATCCTTAACTGATCTAATAGGCGCCCAGTCACAAAGTTCAGTACCCACCATTTCCATTTCTGTGTGGCCTCTGATGCTACCTGCCTCCTGAGAAACCAGCTTAGAACTGCAATGGATCTAAATTTGCACAAGAGCAGTTGTCAGAAGCCTGAACTGCTAGCAGCCTCGCAAACCCAACCTGACATGGCCAGCAAATACTACACGGAAGAGTACCATCCTGTTCATGCATGGTAACAAGGTTTTGTCACTTCACATGAAATAGGATGTGGATAGAGGGACAAAGGCCTAAGTACATATATCAAAAGAGAAAATGAATCTCACAAGTAAAGGCTTAAAAAATATGGGCAGTACTCTTAGGCAGGAAAAATCTGGCTTTTGCTAACACCTGGGCTAGGGAACTGAGGGTAGAGGGGACGAGGAAGGGTGCAGGGACAGATTAAAGGTCTAATCTTTGACCTCTGAATTGCCATTTCTTTCCAGAAGATATGCCTTCATTACATCCTAACCATTGGTTTAACACACATTTAGCTCAGATGCACAATTAAAGTTCACTACAGTGTGAAGGAATTTAGGAATAAACAGAAGTAAGGGAGATATCATAAATATAATATTGGGTTAATCACAAATATAACTCTAAGCACAAATCTAAAACAATTCATGATTTCAGGTGGTCACTGTTGACATGTTAACATTTGTTTTTTGTTGTTTTTTTTAAATTAAATCTTTATTATTCATATTATTACATTTGTTTCTCTTTTTTCCCTCCATAGCACCCCTCCACCCAGCTCCCACCCCTCCCTCTGCCCTTAGCTCCCTCCCATTGATCTCATCCATAGGTGTATGATTTTTGTCCAGTCTCTCCCTGTACACCCCTCACCCCTTCCCCCCTGAGAATTATCAGTCCACTCCCTTTCTGTGCTCTTAATTCTATTATATTCATCAGTTTATTCTGTTGATCAAATTTTTAATTCACTTAATTTTAGATTCACTTGTTGATAGATATGTATTTGTTGTTCATAATTTTTTGGCTTTTACCTTTTTCTTCTTCCTCTTCTAAAAGAGTACCTTTCAGCATTTCATATAATACTGGTTTGGAGTTGATGAACTCCTTTAGCTTTTTCTTCTCTGTGAAGCTCTTTATCTGCCCTTCAATTCTGAATGTTAGCTTTGCTGGATAGAGTATTCTTGGTTGTAAGTTCTTGCTATTCATCACATTGAATATTTCTTGCCACTCCCATCTGGCCTGCATGGTTTCTGTTGAGAAATCAGCTGACAGTCGTATGGGTGCTCCCTTGTAGGTAATAAACTGTTTTTCTCTTGCTGCTTTTAATATTCTCTCTTTCTCTTTTGCTCTTAGTATTTTAATTATGATGTGTCTTGGTGTGGTCGTCTTTGGATTCCTTTTATATGGGGTTCTGTGTGCTTCGTGGACTTGTAAGTCTATTTCTTTTACCAGATGTGGGAAGTTTTCAGTCATTATTTCTTTAAATAGGTTTTCAGTATCTTGATCTCTCTCTTCTTCTGGCACCCCCACAATTCTGATGTTGGTACGCTTAAAGCTGTCCCAGAGTCTCCTTACATTATCTTCACATTTTTGGATTCTTTTCTCTTCTTGCTTTTCCAGTTGAATGTTGTCTGCTTCTTTATATTTCAAATTTTTGACTCGATTCTTGCCTTTCTCTAGTCTGCTGTTAGGATTCTGTATAATAGTTTTTATTTCAGTCAGTGTATATTTAATTTCTATTTGGTCCTTTATCATCTTTAGTTGGACCTTTTTCATCTCCTCTTGGGTCTCACTAAATTTATCTAACTTTTCTAGCATATTCTTGAAAAACCTTATAAGTGTGGTTTTGAACTCTATATCCAGTCGTTTTTTTTCCTCCATTTCTTTTGTTTGTGATCCCTTCCCTTGTCTCAGCATTTTCACTATGCCAGGGAAACTTCTGTGTTGAATTCAGCCTTATGATACCAGACGCAAAACAGAAGAAGCCTCTATTGAGCTTGGGATGGGTGGAGTCTCAGGGCTTAAGGGACCGCCTTGCCTTCCAGTCAGCCCCACCCTCCATGGCCCCTGAGTCTCACATGACTGGGTAATCCCTGGAGAGGTCCTTTTGCGCGCACCGGCAGTGCCTCTAACTGCTGCCTATCCAGCTCCCCTGCGCACTAGGACCACACGAGTCTAGATTCCCAGGGTTTCGCCCGAAACAGGGGCCCAGTGGACTCAGAAGTGGCACAGTTCGGAGGGTCTGTCTTCCGCCCACTCGCGAAAGCCAGCGTGCGAGACCAGACCTGATCTTCTGCGACTCCCCTAAATTTCCGTGTACCTCTCCCTTTTCACAGTCCAAACTCCCCCTGTATGAGTTTCGGCTGGATCTGGGGTTTAGTGTTGTAAGATAAGGGGTTCAATGCTGTTGGGAGTCTCCGTTTCCCTCCCGCCAGAGAATGCCAGCCAGGTACTCTGGCACCTGCTCCCTCAGTGCACGCGTCTCTGTACCTCGGCTTTTTGCAGCTCCTCTGGGTTTCTGTGAGCCCCTCTCTTTCCTTCTAGCTGTAGAACTTACACTCGGCCAGCTTTCCTGTGGTTCTGGATGATGTCTGTTCTGTCTTTTAGTTGTAGTTTTGAAATTGTTGTGTGCGAGGCAGCAGTGTAGGTGTTTACCTATGCTGCCATCTTGGATTCTTCCTCGACATGTTAACATTTGGATGAAAGAACTTCCTAAATATAAATATGAAGTGTCATTTCTAGATCATTGGCTTTTCTTTTCATTTTTTGGGGGGAGTAAAGGGGATGAGGACTGAGGGAGGACAGGAGTCATTGATCTCTTTGAGAATTTGATGCCTGCCAAGAATCTGATCTACCAGGAAAAAATGCAGAGACATACATTTCTACATACAATTTTAGGAGATCACGGGACCTCTAGTTTGTTTTGTTCCATTTCTATTTCTCAGCCCAAAGACAATTTATTGCTTTAGAACTCCTTTTTCCTTCTGAAAGAATAAAGTCCTTCCCGAATTGAGCCTAGCCCTAGATTGATCCAGTTCAGCTTAAATAAATAAATAAATAAATAAATAAATAAATAAATAAATATCAGTCTTTTCAGTCCCTCCCTCACCCAGCAGCCAGTGTCCATGGGCCCGCCCATAGGCTAGATCTTCCTCTCTAACCTGACTTTCTGAACTATGTCCCCAGCTTAGGCATCTTAACTTGACATCTCCAAATCCTGTAGTCCTGGAGTGCGGGCCGTGCTGCCAGGCTGTCCATACCAGCTCAACTCTGCAGGAAGCATCCTGGCACTAGAGGGTCAGATCACCACCCCCCACCCCTCATCTTTACAACTGCTCCTGTGGGGGAGCCCCAAGAATGACAGGATAAAGACAATGCCACAGTCTTTTTTCACAAATTCTAAAGCACTCAAGACCACTCCATTTACATTTTAATACAATACTCATTAGTCCCTTGATAAAGAGTTCAGCTCTTTAATTCACAGCACTGTTTTTTTCTTTTTCTTTTCAAAGTAGGGAACATTTATTCACAAGCCTAGATAAAGAAGATAAAGTGTGTCTTAATGGCTCTCTTCATGCATATATTTTATTAGATTACTCTATTTCCAGGGCTACCAAAAAAACACATTATTTTCATAATTTGAAAATAAGCCAAATAAGCATGTTTCTTATCTGACCTGTTTCTGTTTTTCCACAAAGATGCAGTATATGAGAGATAAAATTCTGTATTTTAAAAATTAAATCCCTCTTGTATTTTTTTTATTTTATTGAGAAATAATGTAAAATTATACTGTATAAACCTGCCTTTATACATGACATGTAGCATAATTTAATTAAAGAAGTCTTATTTTTTCAGGCATGAAGTAATTTTGAACAGTTCTAATTAATTAGTGATCTGAATTTCAGGCTATCTGTAGTTTATTACCAAGTAAATTTTTTATTATGATTTGTTTTTTTTTATGTTTTTTTAAATTTGTATGTTTCTTAAACAATGTCAGAAATAATGTCCACTAAAATGCATGCCAATACAAGATATACATTTTATGTAGGATTATTTAAAGAACTCCCAATGTCTTCTTCATTTGAATAAACAGTAAGAAAAACAAAGATTTTTGACAAGACATTCTCTGAGTAACTTTACTTATTCTAATTTCTAGAAAACTTAATAGTGTTAGCTACTCTATTTTTCTTAGAAGTGAAAGCAGATGAAAAAGATGGAGACAATAGAGTAGTATTTCCAACTTGTTGATATGCCTTTCAATATATTATCCTCATTGACAAAGATGATATTAACATGAAATTTACTAATGCTACTTTATTTGAAGTCCTTCTAAGGACAAGATTGTCTGGGGGCCAAGTACAGCACACAAAACTCTGGCTGGCACTGAGAAGATGGGTGCCTCCCAGCACCTATGCTCTCTCCTGGTGCTTTGAACACAGCTGTCATCCAAAGCTGCTCTACATTATTTGCAGTAGCCAAAACATGAAAACAACCTAAGTGTCCATCGATGGATGAATGGATAAAGATGTATACACACACGTAGAGACATACACACATGCCTACACCAATATTATTCAACCATAAACAATGAGGAAATACTAACATTTGCAACAACATTCATGGAACTTGAAAACCTTATGCTGAGGGAAATAAGTCAGACAAAGGAAGACAAATACTGCATGATCTCATTTATAGGTGAAATCTAATTTTTTAAAAATCTTAGAAAAAGAGATTAGATTTGTGGTTACCAGAGGAGAAGCGTGGGGGGAAGGGAATTAGAAAAAGGTGGTCAAAACATACAACCTTCCAGTTATACGATAAACTGGGATGTAATGTACAACATGACTATAGCTCACACTGCTGTATGAATTATAGGGAAGTTATTAAGAGAGTAGATCCTAAGAGTTCTCATAACAAGGATAAAGTATGTTTTTCTTTTCACTGTATCAGTATGAAATGTTGAATGTTAACTAAAGCTATTATGGTAATCATTTTACAACATATGTAAACTAAACCATTATGTTGCATACCTCAAACTTACATAGTAATGTATATCAATTATTTTTCTATATAATTGGAAAGAAAAGCTGCTCTAATTCTTTATTCATCTGCTTCCCTCTGTGACTACTCAAACACATGTAATTTAATGTAGTTTATGTGTTTTTGTGTCACCAGTGCCAGCTCCTTAATGGATGATCAGTAAATGCTTCTTAAATGTAGATAGGATATCAGTTCCTAATATGGTCTGAATGTTTGTATTCCCCCTCTCCAAAATTCATATGTTAAAACCTAATGCCCAGCACTAGTTGGTTTGGTTTAAAGGATAGAGCATCAACCTGTGGATTGAAGGATCCCAGGTTCGATTCCGGTCAAGGACACATGCCAGGTTGTGAGCTCTATCCCCAGTAGGCGCGTGCAGGAGGCAGCTAATCATTGATTCTCTCTCATTGATGTTTCTATCTCTGTCACTCTCTCCATTCTTCTCTGAAATCAATGAAAACATATTTAAACTAAAACAAATAAAAACCTTAATGTCCAGTGTGAAGATATTAGGTGGTGGGGCCTTTGGTAGGTGATTAAGTCATGAGGGCAGAGCCTTCATAGTTGAAAATAATGTCTTTGTAAAAAGAAACCCCCAAAGCTAACTCACCTCTCTGCAGCTGAGGTTACCGCAAAAAGGTGGCCATCTAGGTAGTGGGCTCACATCAGACACTGAATCTGATAGCCCCTTGATCTTGTACTTCCCAGACTCCAGAACTATGAGAAATAAATGTTTGTTGTTTATAAGACACCTAGTCTTTGGTATTTTGATATAGTAGGACTAAGAAAGTTCTCCCTGAAAATTTTCTTAGGATTCAATTAGGCTATTTTAATTAACTTATGGAGTGTCAACCTGATTATGCCAAGCTGATCCCTTTGCCTAGATTTCTTCTGAGCTGCTTTGCCTTATTAACAACTACTCATCTTTCAGTCTCAACTAAGATCAGGAGTCTTCCTAATCATCCTGGAGTAGGCTCCCCTCCAAGATTTCCCTACAGTTCCCTGTGCTTCTGCTTCCATAGCCAAGTGAAAAAACCAACAGCCACCAAACCTGTATTGAGATTACTTGAAAGTTAAAACATCTGAGCTACAGGAAGTACAGAAAGAATGCTTATCTGAACGTTCCTTATCAGACTAGAACAGATCTTTATGAGAGCCTGTTGCCACAGTCTCCCCATTCCAGGGAGGTCTCCAGTCCTGGAGGCACTGATCTTAGGCAAAACCTTACATTTTTAAAGACTTTAAATTAGTTCCTCAAACCACCCTCCCCCCTACCCGCCCCCCTCCCCCCCCCCCCCCCACCCACACACTCCAGCCTTAAGCTAGTATATAAACTTTTACCCAGAGCTGTTCTGGGAACTACTATTTATATAGGGTACTACTATTTATTTAAGATACTTGCATCTATAATAACATCTCCTGTTAACCCTTTTGTTCTCACTTAATTTGCAGGTCTTTGATCAGTATGCCCTAAGTTGGTAAAATTTTTCCTCCTAACACATGGCACTACTTGTTACAAACTGAGTTTTAACATGACTACAAGCTCACTAAAAGCAGAGATTGCGGCTCTCTGGTATTCACTGAATCCCCCATAAGACCATGTTTATGCTCGACTATTTTTTCACTTCATTCACATGTGAACAACAAAGTAATTGTATACAGAATCCATATCCATGTACTGTAGTGGCCCCCACCCTTCCCAAAGCTAACTGGATATTTCTCAACAGGTCTAGTTGGTTTTTGTTTGTTTTTTTGTTTGTTTTTTATCCTTGCTGGATATACCAATTATTCTCCCTATTCACATCCTATCGCATCCCATCCCATCCTTTAAATCTATTCCATGTTTCTCTACTTTGACCAGCTGATTTTTGTTTCTGTTGGCACGATTGCTGGCTGTCTCTGGGTTCCTTCAGCCAATGAAAGGTACGAGCAGGAGAGCAGAGGGCAGGAGGGCAGAAAGTGGTCAAAGTTACCACTTTTCCTTTCCCTACTCCTGCTCGGTGCTAAGAGTAGCTACACCCCTTTGCAATGTTAGAACCCACACAAAGTCCCTCCTCCAGAATTCCAACTCATTAAACTCAGGTTACTCAATTTTCTCCCCTCATTCCTTCAGTTCAAAAGGTACGGACAGCTTCTCATTGTTGCTAATCTCTGGGTGCCTCACTTTCCTTGTTTGTCCCTCCAGTCCTCTCTGTAAATAATACCTTTATAAGAAGTCTCTTCACTGACCCTTAACCCCTGAGACTCCACCAATCCCAAGCTCAACCGAGAGGCTTTTGAGGATTTGCAAGTCTAGTATTATAAGGCTGATTCCAACACAGAAGTTCTCCTGGCATAGTGAAAATGTCGAGACAAGGGAAGGGATCATAAACAAAAGAAATGGAGGAAAAGAAACGACTGGATATAGAGTTCAAAACCACGCTTATAAGGTTTTTCAGGAATATCCTAGAAAAGTTGGATAAAGTTAGTGAGTCCCAAGAGGACATGAAAAAGATCCAACTAGAGATGATAAAGGACCAACTAGAATTTAAACATACAATGACTGAAATAAAAAATATTATTTAGAGACCTAACAGCAGACTAGAAGAAGGCAAGGATCAAGTCAAACATTTGAAATATAAAGAATCAGAAAACACTCAACTGGAAAAGGAAGAAGAGAAAAGAATCCAAAAATGTGAAGATAATGTAAGGAGCCTCTGGGACAGCTTCAAGTGTACTAACATCAGAATTGTGGGGGTGCCAGAGGAAGAGAGAGAGCAAGATACTGAAATCCTATTTAAAGAAATAATGACTGAAAACTTCCCACATCTGGTAAAAGAAATAGACTTACAAGTCCAAGAAGCTCACAGAACCCCATATAAAAGGAATCCAACGAGGACTACACCAAGACACATCATAATTAAAATACCAAGAGCAAAAGACAAAGAGAGAATATTAAAAGCAGCAAGAGAAAAACAGTTCATTACCTACAAGGGAGCACCCATATGACTGTCAGCTGATTTCTCAACAGAAACGATGCAGGCCAGACGGGAGTGGCAAAACAATATTCAACGTGATGAATAGCAAGAACCTACAACCAAGAATACTCTATCCAACAAAGCTATCATTCAGAATTGAAGGGCAGATAAAGAGCTTCACAGATAAGAAAAAGCTAAAGGAGTTCATCAACTCTAAACCAGTATTATATGAAATGCTGAAAGGTACTCTTTTAGAAGAGGAAGAAGAAAAAGGTAAAAGCCAAAAAATTATGAACAACAAATACACATCTATCAACAAGTGAATCTAAAAATTAAGTGAATTAAAAATTTGATGAACAGAATAAACTGGTGAATATAATAGAATCAGGAGCACAGAAAGGGAGTGGACTAATAATTCTCAGGGGGAAAGGGTTGAGGGGTGTACAGGGAGAGACTGGACAAAAATCATACACCTATGGATGAGGTCAACGGGATGGAGGTAAGGGTAGAGGGAAGGGTGGGAGCCAGATGGAGGGGAGCTATGAGGGGAAAAAAGAGAAACAAATGTAATAATCTGAATAATAAAGATTTAATTAAAAAAAGAAAATGTAAAGGATCTTTACAAACTCTTAATAACTGAACTATTTTCATTATGGCATTTGCCAAAGATTACTATCCATACTTTTGCTGTTTAGATGTTTAGACTAGGTTTCTTTGAATCAACCAATTTTCTTCCATTGTTTCTCATTCATTCAGTTCTCTCCTTTGGCAATTCTATATTCATTGGTTGGATCTCTGTAATCTTTTCCCACATTTTATAATTATCCCTTTATCACTTCAATCTTTCATTCATTTCTCTGTGCTCTGGAAGAGTTTTGAAAATTCTTTTCTACTTCACTAATTGATTTTTATGTGCAGTATTCCACTTGTATTGTCTGCTTCAGTTTCTTTTAAGTTGGCAGTCATGTTCTTCAAATTCAAGCAATCCTTCATTGCTTGAGATTTTCACAATTGTTTATTAAAATTGTATAAATTCAATCTTCTTGAATCTTAATGAGAAGACAAACTAGGTTTTGTGTTTTTTTTTTAATCAGTTTACTGAAATAGGCAATTCTTTCACTCGGCATACCACCCCACTACCAACTACTTTTCTTTTGTTTATTTGTAGGCAATATGATATTTCTCTGTTTATCCATCATTCAGAGGGTACTATATGCTTCCCAGTTTTTGCTTACAATTAGGTAAAACTTGAGTTGGGTTCTATCAGAGATTGGTGTGAATTTCTGTCCAAATCCTTGTTTCAGAGAGTAACAGGGTCTCAATTAAGAAAGAGAGAGAGAGAGAGAGAGAGAGAGAGAGAGAGAGAGAGAAGACTTCAGAACATATCAACCCAATTTATTAGGGAAAAAGTCAGAAATGAGCTGGAGCCTGAATTGCTGTCTGAAACCAAGTTTTCTTCCCCTTGCATTCCTTCACAGTACCTAGTAAAAAAAGGTTTGATGGATAGATAAATGAATTAAGGAGTTCAAGAGTTTTTAAAGTTGTTACTGAAAGAAATTTCAATATTAAAAAATTAAACTTTTAAATATCATTATCTTAACACACTGTCAATTCAATAAAATTGTGGGTTTAAAGAAAAGATTAATGTTTTTAAGTCCTGAAGTGTCATTTTTATTAAAATGTTATTGTTTACTAAGTCCTGAGCAATATCCTTTGGAGAGAACAAATATGTAGATGAATTATTTGATTTGCAAATAGATCATGGGAAACATGGTTGTGTCAAGAAAGGAGGAAACTGATTTATGAGATGATATCGAAGTTCCATTTCCACCATTCTAGCCATATGACTTGGGTATGTCATTTAAGCAAGTCTCGGTTTCTTTTATCTGAAAAAATAAATACAGTACATTAAATTATAATAATAGTACCAACTAAAATTTGCATAGCACTTCATGGTTAAAATGTACTTTTGTTTCCTCTTTTGAAGTAAATAACGCATATTTTTCAGAAGGTAAAGTATACAAAAGACTTTAAAATGGGAGAAAAATAAACCCAAATAATCTCTGGCTGCCCTGAAGATGGAACAAAACTAAGTGAATTTAAATAAAAAGTGGAAATTAAGAAAGTACTCAAGTCCTTGATTTTCAGAATGATTGAACACCATCATAGTCTATCTGAGAAGACCCGGGAGGTTCTCCTAAATGAGCATTAAAAAAAGAGAATATACCTGGAGTTTTCTATGATGAAAATGTCTGATGAACTGCCTTTTATTCTTCTAAGCCATGGCCAACTCTCATTCCTGTGAGGACTTTTCCTAATTTTCTCCCATTATTCCAACTCTCAGTCCAGGAACAATGAGTTATCTTTTACTTCTGTGTTTCTAGAGCGCTCTGTATCCAACTCAAAGATTTCTAGTACATGTAACTTTCTGCATCCCTATCTACCTTTCCTACTACACTATAAATAAAATATCTGAGGCCAGGGACCCTATCTTACGAGTACTTATTATTCATCTACCTCAGTTCTTAAAATGATAGTTATTTCAAGATTGTAACTGAGTAAAAGGTTTAGGGAATATATAATTTTCAGTGAACATTCCCCCAAAAATGGGTAAGTAAATGAAGAAATCCAGGAAGAGTGCCTGTTTTTCTATTTCTTTTAGGATCAATCAATACTCTTATATAGACCTTTTTGATTAATAAGTGATATTCTGTGGGAAATGTTACCTACCACAGGGATCCAGAACCAGCCTTTCAAGCATGTGCCTTTGAGAAAGAGCAGCAGGCTGGAAACATTGTCTTCATCTGTCTACTAATACTTGCACTCTCCTTCCATACATAAAATTTCAAAAAGTACTTGTTATCACATAGACTTGCCTGACACACTGCAGGGCACACCAATCATAAACTCAGGTGACAAAGCTGATGGACCAAACTCCCAAAACACTGTAAGACCACCTTATCAATGTCAAAAGTAAAAGTGACAGTCAGTTTTTCACATTGCTTTAGAAGAGAAACAAAAGAGATTCAATTTGCAATAGAAAGACTGAGAAAAACAAAACAAAACATCAAAAATGAAATATCGTAAGAGAGATTTCATGACTCCTACTAGAGGCCCGGTGCACGAAATTTGTGAACTGGGGGGAGGGAGTTGTCCCTCAGCCTGGCCTGCATCCTCTCACAGTCTGGGACTCCTCAGGGGATATCCATGATCCATGGGGGAACAGGCCTAAGCCAACAGTTGTAAATCCCTCTTACTGCCCACCTGCTCGCTGCTCCTTAGCACTGCCACAGAGGCAGGAGAGGTTCCTGCCACCACCACCACGCTTGCCAGCAGCGAGCCCTGTCTTTCTGTGTAGTTGTTTGTGGGCCAACTGCTCTCTTCCTTCTCATTTAGGGTGAGCAGCATATGAGGGCAGAGCATGCTGTCGTGGAATGCAGAGGGCTGCCTGGAGCTTAGGGAAGTGGCCGGGCCCTCCGGGTAAGAGTTGGACACAGAGGACGCAATCTCACCCAATTGTGGGGCCAGCTGGCCAGCCTTCATCTGCCTAACCCCACCCAGGGAGGGACCGAGCAGGGTGTCCGCCTCTCCATTCTCCATCCTTCTATCTGTGACACCTGTCAGCCTTGCCAGGCCTCCTCCAAAGTGAGTTCAGCTCAATCTCTGAATTTAAAAGGGCATGGGGTGGGGCCCACTCCAGTGCTCCCTGATTCCCAAAGACAGGACTTGGTCTCAGGAAGGCAGCCACAGCTGCAGAACATAGATCTATTTCAAGAAAAGTTGGGAATGCAGACTTTTGTATGAGCTTCTATTCCAAAAGGTGGCAGTTTATTCACATTGTGGCAAAGACACATTCAAGAGTAAAATAAGTGGGTAAAGTCAGGGCCAAATTGGGCCATTTCCTTATCCAATCTCTCTGAGTGTGGACAGAACCAAGCCTCAGCTCTTTACAGGACACTTCCAGGGTTTTTGTTTTGTTTTATTTTGTTTTTAAGCCTAAAGGACAGAAGTCTGTCTCCATTTGTATTCTTTGGGATTTTTTTTTCATTGTCAGATAAAAGGATATGTACATTGGGACCATCCTCTCGAGATACAATATTCCAGTTGCACCCCTGTGATGACGACAGCGCCCCTCAGAGGGAGGGAGCCAACAGATGGGGAGCAGGGAATTCTGAAAACCAAAGCAAAGGTTCAGATCATGGAAGAAGTCCTTGGTGTTCTGCTGAGAAACTTGGACTCCTTCCTCTGCAGTCACACAACTGTCACACGCCAGGCAGTCACTCAGAAATATCTTCGCATTATCCAACTTATAGAATTCTCTCTTCTCTCCACTCTCCTGAGCTAGACTCTGGATATTGACTGCAGCATTCTTTTGGTCATTGTTTTTTTTTTGTTGTTGTTGTTGTTTTCCAAAACGTTACAAAGTTTATATGAATATAACATAGAAAGATGCAGCCTCCTTTGTAGGAACAGGGAAAGAAGGGGTGGTTAAGTAAGGCAATGGAGCTGCAGCAAGCACCAGCTGTGAGGAGGGCTGAGGGGGAGAGGAGGCTGGTACTTGGGGCGAGGTCCTAGCACCATTGCTGGGGAAGTAGGGATCCCCTCTGAGTGCCACGTTCTGAGGATGAACTAATTGGTAGAGCTGAGGCAGAGGTGGGTGGCCATATCAGCCATCTTTGCTGCTGTTTACCCTTTCCCACTCCAGCTCTGTTGTAAAACCCCAGAGCCCTGGATTCCAAAGGCCCATCCAGATCAGAGGCCCTGGAAGGGGGTGAGAGGAAGTGGGTAGGGCAAATTTGAAAGCCGATATCCCTGTGTGCTGAGGAATGGCCAGAGACAGTGGTGAGAGGTAGCAGAAAATGGCTCTCATACATACTTTTGTGTGAGGGCCACAGGTGAGGGAAGCCAGAGGAGCAGGGTAGGAATGAGGCATCATGGCCCAGTCTCTTAGGCATCCTTGTCTGCCATCTACAGTGTACATGGAGGAAAGGGCCGCCTCTGAGGAGGGGCCAGGCGAGACCAGGTGACCATCTTGAGTTCTGGCTGAGGGGATAATCCTCACCCTGAGATGTTTCTAACTGGGGATGGATCCAGGCCTGACTCCTGCCTCTGCCACTGCCAGGACCTAGGTGTCTAGTCATCCATCCAGTCATGATAGCCTTAGGCCATTATTAGAATAGATATTATGCTCACTTAGAAAAATATGCATAATTCTGTAAAATATTCCTGTGTAAGAGTGACCAGTACAATACTGGTTCTCCATGACCGTTAGACAAGTGGATATGAGTTAAATAAGTTTGTACAATAAGGTTTCTGACCTTTGAAACTTAGGCATAATTGCCTGGTGAAATAAGAGTAACATCTGTCATATCCTATATAACAAAAACCTAGTGTGCAAGTTGACTGAAAGGTGGAATGACTGGCAGAATGACCAGTCACACTGACAACCACCTTGCAGATGCCCAACCCAGGATCTGCTCTCAGCCTGCAGGCCCCAGCCCAGCCAAGGTGGGTGCCATCAGGAGCCCTCAATCACCCTGCTATTCACCCAGCAGAGAGAGGCAACCGGCAGCAACAGTGGGATGCAGGGCCAATGAGCAAGTGTGCCAGGCCAGCCAAGATGGGTGCCAGCAGGGCCCCCCAATTGCCCCACCAGTCATACCGCAGATTGGCCCTGATTGCCTGCCAGGCCTGGGAACCCTATGTGTGCATGAATTTCATGCACTGAGCCTCTAGTCTTTCTATAATCTCAAAAAAGGAAAGTGATTCTTTATAGAATGCGTTAATTTATTAATTCAATACATATTCTTAAGTACCAGTTAGGCACTATTTTCATTGCTGGGATTAAAATGATGAGCAACACATACAGAACCCTCTACTCATGGAACTTGAATTCTGGTGGATGGAGCTGATATTTTAATAATTATTGCATATTTCTTTTTTTTAATTTCATGATCTTATGGAATTATTTTAGATAGTCATCATTTTGGACAAAGGATTTTCACATTATGCAAAATGAAAGTCAGTAAACAGTAATAGATCATCTTAGGAGAATAAGAAAGAGACTAAAAGTATTTAAAGTGCAATTGAATAGTGTTTTAATTATGTAATTCAGCATAATAGTTAAGTTCATTCTGAAAATATGGGAGTCTGGGCAATGGTTAGCATATTTTATAGTAAATTATATCTCTTGTCCTTGCATTCTCCTTCTATGCCTAAAACTACAAATCACCAGTTACCTATCATAGGTTGAATGAAAATACACACACACACACACACACACACACACACACACACATACATACACACACACGAGGATATTAACCTTTAGATCTGAAGACTAAGCCTTAGGCATCCTGCTAGGTAAAAGGGCAGGACCCAAAATTTTTATATGAAGCCAAGACCTTAGGAGAGTATTAAAGTAGATATAAATCAGTAGCATCACCTAGTTTCCAATAAAAGCAAAAACAAAAGTAAATGCTCTGTGAAGGAAAGTATCTTCCATTCAGGTCCTCAATATTCCCTTAGATTCAGTGCTACTCTCAATTAAAAATCACTAAACCACCCTTGCCAATTTGGCTTAGTGGATAGAGCATCGGCCTGTGGTCAATTCGGGTCAAGGGCACATGCCTGAGTTTCGGGATAGATACCCACTAGGAAGCAGGTGTGCAAGAGGAAGCCAATCAATGATTCTCTCTTATCATTGATGTTTGCATCTCTCCCTTTTCCTTCCTCTCTGAAATCAATAAAAATATATTTTAAAATAAATTAAGAAAAATTAACAAACCATGGGAAACAAAGTACAATAAGTGAAAGTAAGCAAGACCAACACATAAAAGATGATCAACCACCAAAGACTTAGATAACAGATGTAAAGTAATTGTGATTAATAATTATCTTACAGCAATTTAAGTAATGAAAATGGAAAAAAAATGAGAAAAATACCCATGAGATTGTCCTAAAAAACAGATACTTATGAAGAACTAAATACAATGTATATAAATACCGATGATAATTACACAGTGTGAATGAGCCAAACATTCAATTAGACACAGCTAAAGAGGAAATGAGTTAATGTAAGTATAGATCTGTGCAGATTGCAGCACTGAAAAACAGAAGCTGGAAAATTCAAAAGGGAAGTTAAGATATCTGGAAGATAGAATAAGATCTAACTTGTGTCAGAGAGGGAAAGAACAGAGGTCATAGCAGAAAAGCAATATTTGAAGTGATAATGTTGGAGAAACTTTCAGATTTGATGAAAGGCATGAATCCACAGAAATAGAAAACATGATTTAACAGAATAAATCCTATATAATAAAGAGCTAATATGTTAATTAGACCAAACAGCAGCACAACCATCCAGACAACCTTCCAGACAAAGCCAGGGCTGTGAGGGCTGGATGGGGCTGTGAGGGCTGAGACCCTTACACAAATTTCGTGCATCAGGCCTCTAGTAAGTAAGTAAGTAAATAAATGTATATTGAGAAGCATTGAAGTGAAAATATTATGATGGTTAATTTTATGTGTCAACTTGACTGGATAAGAGAATGCCCAGATACCTCATAAAACTTTATCTCTGAGTATGTTTGTGAAGATATTGCTTAAAGAGATTATCATTTGAGTTCTTAAACTGACTAAGGCCTGACCTTACCCAATGTGGTTGAGCATCATTTAATTTGTTGAAGACCTGAATAGATCAAAAGGATGAAGGAAGGACAAATACTTTTTTCTGAGCTGAGTCATCTTTTTCTGCCTCAGACATTGGTGTTCTTGGTTCCCGGGCCTTCAGATCTGGACCAGGATTTATACCATCACCACTCCCTACTATCCAGTTCTCAGGCCTCAGGATTCCAGATTAGTTAGAAGCTGGGCCTCCATAATAATTATCCAAGATTATATATACATCCATCCTATTGGTTCTGTTTCTCTAGAGAACACTGGCTTAAAGAAATAGCAAGGAAAAATAGGAAGTCTTAAAAATAGAGAGGAGAGATAAATCAGATAAATCATTTACAAAAGAATGACAACTGTACAAAGCACTTTCTCAACAGCAATATGCCATGAAACATAACAACCAACTGCATAAGGACCAGTTCATGGATCAGCAGGAGGGTGGGGCAGTGAGCTACAAACGGGTAGTGGAGAGCTACAGGAAGGGTCAGGGAAGCAAGCTATGAGGGGAGGTGGGGGCAACTACAGGAGGGCAAAGCAGCGGGCAGAGAGCTACTGGAGGGCGACAGCAAGCTACTGGCAAGCTACAGGCCCACTGATTCATGCACAGGGCTACTAGTAAATTAATATTGTCTGTATAAAACAATAATTCTAATAATTATGCTATCCAATCTGTGGGGGTTAAAATCACATAACAATTTATTTTAAAATGCATATAAATTCAGTGGGATTAGAGTTAACGGTTTATGTATTTGTCAAGATGATAGTAAGACATTAATTAACTTTAGACTTTGTTGATTTAAGAATACGTGATGAAGGTGCATGCATAATTTCTGGGGAAAAATGCTGCTGCTTATGACTGTGAATTTTGGTTCTGCACACAAGTGACATCAAGTTGGCAATTGAGAGCTATATCTGATGCTGTGTCAATCAGGAGAAAGGTGAACCTTTTCATTCACAAAGGTCTCCTTACTCACCAATTAATGGAGTATCACAAACAATAAAAAAAAACTTTTCTAATCTGTTTGTTGGCAAGGAGTGCATTATACTAAATGGCTCATGGCATTTTGTAGGCATCCCTTCTACTAGAAGAAGAGATACAAAATAAATACCTTTTGGAAAAGAGTAGGGAAAATCAAATAAAAACATAATAAGAATAAAAGGAGAGAGATCATGGGAAGAAACAGAGACCACAAAGATGTTAGAAACAAGTATAAACATAACAATTATGACTGGATGAAAGAAGGTGAAGGGATTAGCTAAAGAACATACATGCATAACCCATAGACACAGATAAGACAACAGTGTGGTGATGGCCATAGGAAAGGGGTGTGGGGCCTACTAGGTGGAGGTGAGCAAAGAGTAGGAAAATGGGGACATCTGTAATGGGATCAACAATAAAAATAAAGAAAAATAATAATAAGGTCCAAGTGTATCCTGTATAAAAGAGGCTCACTTTAGATTTAAGGACACACACAGATTGAGAGTAGAGGGATGGAAAAGATATTCCATGCAAATGGTAATCAAAATAGAAATTGTATTATATAGACATGCAAATAAAATAAAGTTATAATTGCTAAAGGAAAATCTCTAAGACCTATTATTAAATTTAAAAAGCATGGTGGAGAGTCACATAAATAATATGATCAAAATTGTGTAAGAAATAAGATTATACATCTATACATATGTATAAAATGTCTTTAAAGATAGACATGGTTCTTTTCTAGAGATTGGTACTAGGTATAAGACAAGGAGAAAGACTCTTGATTTTTTATCTTATACTCCAGAAATTTTTCTATGTGCAGTATTTCTTTCATAATTAAAAAATTCAAAAATGATTTTTATCCAGTAAATAAAGATTATATTTACATCAAAAAATGAAGAAGAAAGAGGACTAGGAGGAAGAAGAAAGAAAAAAAATAAGAGAAAAAAGAACAAAACAAACAAAAGCATAGCAAGTTATTATATTCATAGCATAGGCATGTTGTACAATAATAATTTGGTTGACCTGTTAAAAATTTGGGGAGAAAAATAAGTTCACAAAGGAAATGTCAATGATTCAGCACATTGATGCTTTTTGTGGAATTTCTAAAAATTCATGGCCCCTGAATATCTCTCAAATCAAACCTTTTGCAGGAATGATCAAGGAAAAAAGAAGTAGGACATAGGTAAACAACACCAGGAAATAATGAGCACATTTATTATACAAATATACTAGCTATTAAAAAGATAAAAAGCATAAAGAAACTTTATACCATTACATTTAGGAAAGTATATGATACTAAATTTTTCTAAGAACATAACTTATAAGCTAAACAACTAAATCAGGAAGAAATGGAAAGCTAGAAATACCTGTAACCATGAAAGAAATTGAATCAGTAGTTTAAATCTTCCAATATCAAGCCCAGATGGTTTTATAGACAATTTAAGGAACTTTGAAAAAACAAAACCAAAGAAACTAGTTTATTTCCATCTTATATAGTCATTCAGAGAAGAGAAAAGGAAATTCTTCTGTACTCATCTTATAAAGGTAGTAAATCTCGAGCAAGACAAAGACAGCTAAAGAAAGAAAATTATAAGACAATGTTACTTATAAATATAGTTGTAAAAGCTCTAAAGAAAATTTAGCAAATAAAATTGGCACTGTGTGAGTAAATATAAAAAATGTAAGTGTAGTTAAATACTCAAAAATATTTGAATGGAGTTCAAATTATATGTGTAAAAATAAAAATCATTTAACCCTCTCAATTAATAGAGAAGAGGCATTTGATAAATTTAACACAATAAAGGGTATCTACCAAAAATATAATTATCATTATTAATGGTGAAAAGTTAGAAACATTCCCCATAAAATCAGAGACATTTTCAACATTCTGTTCAACACTAAATTAGAAATTCTAGACAGTATGGCAATCAGAAAAAAAGAAATAAAAGCAGAATGATAGAAATGAAAAAATAAAAACAAATCAACCCTTGCTGATGATATGACTATTTGCACAGAAAATCTAAAAGAAGTTAAAGACAAATTACTAGACTAAATATGGTTTAGCAAAGTGACTGAATGTGCAATCCTAATATTTAAAAACCTTGGGTCTGTCACATCCACAATGACCAGAGGCTCAACCAACTGAAAGTCAGTCCTACAGTCAGTGCTTGGTTGCTGTGGCGACCCAGCACTGACTGCTGAGGGGGGCTGTGAATCTGGCTTGGGGAGAGGCCTGAAGGGAGAAGCAGGGTCTGATCTGTAGCCTCTGTGCTGCCATCCTCATTATCCAATCTCCTTATACATCATGTTTTTTACCTTTCTCAGATGGAATCCTGAAATTTCCATACAATGTGAACTTGTCCATGACTAAAAAAAAAAAAAAAAATGTTTTTTTTTTCTTATGTGAGATAAAGGAAAAATATTTTCTTATGTACCTTTGGGAAGCACTGGGCAGACCTGACTGGCTGGTTTTCTGGAGTGACTCCGAAAGACTGCAGAAACACTCTACCTGTGGGTTCTTGGGCCTGGAGGGTGAAGAAAAGGTCCCAGATCCTGAGAAAGCCAAGAGAAGCTTGAAAACCAGAAACCACACAAGTCAGCAGTTCCCAGATGAACAGGGAACAATACAGAGGCATACCTGGGAGATATTGCACTTCAATAGAGCAAGTATCACAATGAAGCGAGCTGTAGTCTTTTTCCTGCTGGAGGGTCTTGCCTTCCATTTGTCAAAACGTAACACCTATAAAGCAAAGTGTAATGAACTGAGGTGTGCCTGTTCTGTAGTAAAAGTGAATGTGGTCTCTCTCTCTCACACAGAAAATATTTTTATATGGTACTTACCATTCTTCTTCTGATGAGGTGAGAGGATGTCGATGTGATGAGATGAAGTGAGTTGAAGGAGGTAGGCACTGTGACCTAGCATTAGGAGATTATAAGGATCACTTGAACACAAGCACTGGGATACTGCGACTGATAATCAAGGTGGCTTCTCAATGACTGACAGGTCAGTGTGGGAGTATGTTCCATGTGATGACCCAGGATAATTCACATCCTGGGCAGGGGAAGGGGGACGGGGCGGGCTTCTCGAGATTTCATCATCCTACTCAGATGAAAACAAATGAATTATTTCTGGAATTTTCCATTTATTTTTTTTTTAAACTGAAGTGGGGACTGCAGGTAACTGAAACCACAGAAAGTAATACCAGGATAAGGGGTGACTGACTACTGTATAATCTTAATAAAGTGAAATAAAATGTCTAGGTAAGTTACTACACACATGCTTTAAAAAAGTTAGTATCTTGTTCTATGTAAAATATAAAAAAGAACCAAAGAAAGTAATTTATATAATATCCATATATATCATTATGTGTAAGCTTGGGCATAGTGATGGCATAGTCAAATTACACATAGATCCACTGTTTATAAATAGAGACCAATAAAGACCTGTAGCTTTAGGACTTAAATGCCACAATGATGTAATTTTTCAAAGCATTTAACTCTCGATTTACATGGTAATTGTATTCCTGGAAAATTCAATGTATATTAAAAATATGACAAAGAAAAAGCAACAAAAAACTTTGGTTGGATTTACATGTGAAATGTAGTTAGGCTTTAGGCTTGGAGTAATAAAGGTTCTTCACTCACATGGCTGCCCACTGAAACATTTGTAAATTGTATGGGACACAGGTCAATTTTTAATTCTGTGGGATTGCCCCTTGCATCGCAGCTTGTCTAATGTCCCAGTCTCTTAGTCCACCCTCCCAATCATTGTAACAACAGAATGCCCCTTTTTCCTACACAGTTCCAAAGCCCCTGGGCAGCACTGGTCTACTACCTTGAAGCTAGCCCCATGCTGTCTTAGAGGTAGCACCAGATTGCACCTTCACTTTGCTCCAGGAAGGTGTTTATATGGATTGATAGTGTCCATTTAAAGGGCACAGCATGCAATGGGTGTTGTCTTTCAACATTTTAAATACACAAAACTTGTACTCCAAAATTCCATTTCTAGGAATTTCTCCTTTAATTCACTCAAGTAATTATATATGCAAACAATGTATTGAGGATAATATCACACTTAACAGCAAATACTTCTGTGTAAAGAGTTGGAAGGCGAGGATATGAGGTGGGGTTTGACTTTTTCCTTTCCAACACATAGCTTTTCTCCTCGTAATAGATTATGATAGAAAGCTCTAAAATTAAAGTTTTTTTTTAAAAATGACATTTACTAATGGTTTATTTTCCCCATATATTCCCCCTTCATATATTCTTTAATAACTTTGATGCTATAAATTTGTCAGGTGATTTCTTTTTCTAGTTAATACATGAGATCATATCTGGCAATTAACAGGATCTAAATTAAGTTCTTACATGGGATTTCTTCCCTTGCAAGTGTTTTTCTAGTACCTGAGAACCACATACTACACAGAGAGGAATTTACCCTTATTTTACTCAACACCTATTATAGGAAGAATATGCCTTACCCAGCCTTAACATTCAACAACCAGTTTAGAGGAAAATGGTATTTTTAAAGGAATAATAAATCACACATTTTCCTGATTTTCAAGTATAGGGAAACTATGTCCCCTTTAGTTGAAAGAGTAACCCCCACTGGGTAACAATTTGTAGCATAGTAGCAATAACCACAGGTGGGTCAGACAATTTATCAGCTTAAAGAGACATATCATTCCTCCAACTGAAATTCCTTTCAATATACATAGTCATCCATTACATACATCCCAGATTATTACTTAAGAGTCTCCAATTTGGTTATCAGTATATTACACCCTTCTCTGGGCCTTAGGTATATCCTCCATAGCTCGCAGATTCATAATTTGTTTATTGGTTTTCCTTGGAACAAGCAGAATAATTAAAAATATCCTATGTAATTTGATACAACCGAGAAATCAGTAGACCATCATCAGCTCAATGATAAGTGGTAATAAAATCTTTCATTGAAATTTTCTTGAAGCTTTTTCAATATGCTTCTACCTTATTAGACATTTCCAAAGACTATGTAAAAGAAGTCAGACAGATTAGTGTGATTCCCATCTCACAGAATGGAAAAGTGAGGCCTAAAAATGTTCAGTGATCACCTAGCTCATCAGTGCCATAGCTGGGGGTTATATCCGCATCCCCAGATGTTCTGCTTCCAAATCTCCCTCATCCATCCTATTTAAATTAATAGATCTTTAAACAAACAAACAAACAAAAAATAGAAAACAATATGCTTTCAATTCTTCAATGCTGTCAAAAGAATAAAGTATGTACTATACCTGGTTTCTTGAACATGTTTTGGATAAAATAGACAAAACAATGAACCCATGTTGGCCTTTGCCAGTTCTCTCTCTCTCTCTCTCTCTCTCTCTCTCTCTCTCTCTCTCTCTCTCTCTTTTACTGGCAGCTGCATTTCAAGGAAAAGCTAGCGAACTGCAGGGAGTAGATAATGGGGACTTCTCAAGGTAACGGGACATCCAGAACACTGTGAAAGCAGATAATCGACGGCATCTGTTTGGAATGGGAGCGACAGCAAAGAAGTCACAGCTGAGCCCCAAGAAACCCTCAAAATGTGAGCACTTTATTTATGAATCAGCTGCCCACCCTCTGGTTTGAGAATTAAAAAGCCTCAAGCCATACTGTGGTCCTTTCCAGACATGTAATACAAATTATAGCAATAGTGGTGGGAGAAATAAAAACAGCAATCATTTACTGAGAGACCAAGTTCTAGGCACCAGGCTGGGAGTTTTGTGTTTATTATTTTATTTCGTCTTCATAACCCAAGATATTATTTCTTTTTCTTTAAGTTCCTACCTGCAGTTAAAAAAACTATGAAGTACACTAGGAAGAGAGCCAAGTGACTATTTAAGAAATACTCTTTTAGTGCTATTTTCTGATTACTTGCCATATTTTCACATGATAACACCAATGCTGCTTGCCCAACTTTATTTTTTTAAAAAATGAAATATTTAGACATGTAATTTTGTAGCCTCTTTAAACTATAGACTTTTGATGACCATTTTGCAAGAGTTTAATCAAGAGGGAACAAAAGCTTTATTAACCTGTTTTCTCACTCTCCTTATTTGCTCTATGTACTTGTTTATTATCTGTGAGAACATGCTCCTCATATGGTTTGAAATGAAAGGATGATCCATCTCCTCATTACCAATCCTCTGCTTAGTGATGAGAAGCAAAACAAAACATAGGAACAAAGGAAAAATGCCTTCCTGTCATTTCTCAGCCTTCCTTGCTGCTGCTCAGCTGGGACGTTAAAGAGTGGGGTTTAATGAAAGAAGGTGAGAAGGTGAAAAAAGCGTCCTAATGAGCATGTGTTTAGTTGTAGAAAGACCACTGAGAAGCGGCTGTGATTTTCTTTGTGCCTCGCATAACACAGTGTCCCCTTAGGTCAAAGAAGCCTATCGTCCTTCCTCCCTCACCCATTCTCTCCCTACCCTAGCAACTAGCTTCTCCACCTAGAACGCATCTCATGAAGCTTAATTTCTGACGGTAGAGTGAAAAACAAAAATGTCACTCCCCGTCACTACTAGCTTATAGCTCTTGAGACACATGCAGAAGTGGTGCGGGAGGTTCTTTAGGCTGCTTGCACCACTGGTAGAGCGTCTCATTTCTGACCTAACGCTCAGGATGACAGAACCCCAGCCTGGTTTGTAGGCTTGCTGACACTTACCCTTTAGACTGGGAATGAAGAAGCAACTTCCCACCTAGCAAGACAGAACCACTGGAAAACAAAATGCTTTAATGCTTCAATGGAGAGTTGATAATAGCTGTCAGAATGCTCAAGCAGTGCTCTGAATTAGAATGAAGTCGTGCAGTTATAATATCTTTCTGGAAATGTCTTTAATCAGTGAGTGTTCTAGCCCTGGGGTATGAGCATCACACCTAAAACACCAGAAAACAAACAAACAAACCTTGAGAGCCAAACTCAGAAAGAACTCCCAAAACTCTGAGAGTAATGTTTTGGTTCACCAGCCATAACAAGAAGAAAAAGGAAGCTTGAAGTACAGGTCCTTTGGGATCAACAGCTATCTCAGGGAGGCAGGCCCTGCTGCCCCCATGTCCACATCCAGTGTAACTGTTAACACTGAGGCAGGAATAGAGATCGTCCTTTGAAGTGGAAATATGCAGCCTTTGTTGTGCTCTCCTCCTCTACATTTCCCTGAGTGAATACCTAAATTACACGGAACAGCAGTAAACTGGCTCATCATAGACAGATCTGCTCATTCTAAAAGGATAATGAACCAACCAACCAAACAAACAAACACAACTGACAGCCTCACATGTAACAGTTCAGGAACTAGTCAAGTCCATTAAGGGGCTGACACACTCTTTCCTCAGAAGGTCATGAGTTCAAATTCAACCTAGGTTTGGGGTCTAAGGACCATTTATGTCTTGTGTTAAATGTACGTGTGCCTTCAGCATAATGTTCCTAAACAGGGATGTTGACAGCTTACATTTGTCATTCTTGCGGACTCTCTCAGGGAGTACAGTGGCAAGCCAACCACGTGTGGATACTAAATCACTCCCTGCCGTATGAAGGTGATCCTTACAAAATCTAAACGCTGGGGCACGAAAGGACATCCTGCTTTCATGCTGTCCATTCTCTGCTCCTCTTCCACCTCTGATTTAAAAAAAAAAAAAGTGTAGCAGCTCTTTGACAGGGCAGTCTAACACACTGATGAGCCTAGGACAGACTTTAAATTTTAAAGACCTACAAGCATGTCCACAAGAAGAGCGTTTTCTACACTACATAATAACTCTCTCTGTTTCCACAAAGCATTCATTTGTGGTAATAAAATGCCAGGTCACAAGCCAAATTTTGACTCCATTACTAAGCATTATCCTTGAGTTCTAAATGGAAAGGCAGAACAATTCATGAGCTGTCGGGCTCCAGCCTTACCCCACCTCAGAGCCACAACAGAATAACAGGCTAAACAATGATAGCTGCTATCATCGCTACTTGACTAGATTCTGAATGGCTGGCTCTGTCCACGGGTCACTCGGGCCAGTCGCTCAACAAATAGATTTCAAGCCATTTGGATCCTAGGCTTCTGCCTGTGATTTCATAGACTTCAGTGAAGAAATGCACCATCCATCAAAAGAGATTTGGGGTGACTTAGAGATGCTGAAGGTAATCGGATTGCTCCTCCTCATGGAAAAGTAAAAGGTGGTGTGGCTGAGTTGAGATAAGAGATTTCCATGGAGTTCCTTCCAAGGTTATAAGTGGTTCTCACCTCGAGATTTGATGTTGACCACCAAGGGGTAAGGTGATGAGTGGGAGAATGCCCTGTGAGGGACATTCCCAGAATGTGTCAGTACTGTGCATGTGAAAGGTGCTAAACACATTGGTCACCCCGACCCCGAGAGCACAGGTCACCTGGCTTCAGGGGAGAGTGTCAGCACCCTTGTGAAACTCTGTTGCCTGAAAGCCTTACCAGAGCTCAGCTTCCCAGCTTTATCTGTTGCCTGAAGATGTTCTCATCGCAGCCAGAAGAGCTGCCTAGATCCTACCTTTCAGTTACTGGCAACCATTGGAAACTGCGCTGCTGGAAGTCGCAAGACTTTGAAGTTATTTCTTGTCAGGTCACCAGATTGGGAAATACTGGGAAGTCTGGAAAGTCATGAGGAGGGCAAAACTTTGTATTTCTCCTGCCAGGGTTGGGGGGAAGGTAAAATCTAACCACCATGACCCCCAAAAGGAAAAAAAGGCAACGGATTCTGAAGCCTCTCTACCCCCTTCCCCCGCCTCCTGCCTTGTAAGTCTTCAGAGTGGAGGTGGCTGAATCTGAATCTGCCCCCCCCACCCCCCCAGGCCCAGGAGTCAAGTGTGAGGGCCAGTGCTCATCCCACCTCCTCCCTCCTGTCAATCATTCCTCCATCTATTCATGGGTCCACCAGGTCTTTATTTACCACCTGTTCCATCGGCCTACCTAGTAGAAATTGACCATCTCAGTTGTGGCCATTTCCCTGATGAGGAAAACAGGAAATCCTTTCCTTCTAACCTATAAAGCAGTCTCGGGGTGTTTTCACGCACTGAAGTGGCACTCCGCAGGAAGCCTTTCTAAGATTTGGCCAGATGTTCCCGAAAGCACTGACAGGCTGCCCACCTCGCTCTGTACCCAGCAACCTTGGGCTTCCTCGCCCTCCCAATTTCCCTCTCTTCCTCCAGAGGCTTGCTTTTTTGGATTCTCAGCACGTAGTTCCAAGATGGGGGGGATCAGACCTGTTAACAACGGCTGTTGGGCTCTGAGCTGGGGCCGGAGGAGCGTGGAGGTGGGAACGAGATAGGTTATGTCCCATGAGGACGGGGGCAGGATTTGCTAGATCCCTGGGCCAGGTGTCATCAAACGAACGCTGAGCGGAGAGATTGGGGAGCTGAACTCAGTGCCTCCCGCAGGTCTCGGGGGGGGCCAGCGTGACGTGGCTCCATCAGGTGGAAAGCCTGCCATTCTCCCCCCGGCCCAACTCGTGCGAGATCAAGATGTCTCAACCACCACGGCCCTCGCCGCCGCCGCCGCCACAACCCAGCCCCGGCCGAGGGGGAGGGAGGGAGGGGCCTTTCCTGCTCCAGCGGCGGCCGGGGCTCGTTTGTGGGCTCGCAGTTCGCCGTGATAAATGTAAAGAGCAATTAAGGTTGGGTCCGAGCACCCGGGAGGCAGACGGTGGCTGATCGGGGGACCAATTAATGAGCATGTCCCCTCCTTCCCGCCGCGGCCGCGCCGCGGATCCCCAGGCGCCGGCGGCGGCTCCCTCCGGGCTCCGGAAAGGGCTGTCCTCCTCCAGGGAGAAGGTGCGAGGAGCGGGGCCCCGAGGTGGCTGGGGAGGGCCGTGCCCCGCAGGGAGGCTCGGAGCCGGCCGCCCACGGAGCCCAACTGTGCGCCAGCCGGGCCGGGCGGCTGGGGCGCGCCCGAGTCCCCCGCGGGGCGGGGACGGCGGCGGGAAGGCACCCGGCGCTCAGCCTGGCGGTGCCCCGAGGGCGAAGGACAGGTGGCCGCCGCCAGGTAGCCAGGGGCTCGGGAGCGGCGCGGCGCGGCCCCCCCAGGTTTCGCTTGCCCCGGGCCCGGCTCGCTCTGCTCGCGGCGGGGGCGACCTGGCGTAGTTGGTGTGGGGCTCCAAGCCGTCCCCCCACCCCAGGGTCCGGGGAGCTCTCCCCTCACGTTCCCCTTCCCCTTCCGGCTCATCCAGCCGCCCCAGACGTGACCCCCGCGCCAGGTGTGGGTGCTGCGCACCGCCGGGGCGCGCGTGATGGATGGCCCCAAGGTCGGGGGCGGCGCAGGCACGCGCGCGCCTCTCCTGCGCTCGGCCAGCATGTGAGGGTATCTGGGAGCAGCGCCAGGTCACGGAAATGGGGACCCTGGGACCGCGGCGGCGGCGGCGGCGGAGGAGGAGGAGGAGGAGGAGGAAGGAAGGGAGCAGGTGACTCGGGTCGGAGAGGCTCGTCCCCTCCGTCCCCCGCGGCAGCAAAGTTTGGAGCCACTGGCGCGGCGCGGCGCGCCTGTCCCTCCCCGCGCAGTTCCCTCGGCGGGATCCGTGCCGCCGTCGCTGCCGGGGCAGGACAAAGGCTCATTAACACGTGATGGGACCGCGCCTCATAAATGGGACCGGATCGCGAGGGAGCCAGAGACGGAGCGCGAGCGGAGGGAGAGGCAGGGGCCGCGCGCGAACCGGGTGAGGCCGCGCACCCGGACCCGCGGAGACGGGCGGCCCCACGCGGCGCGGGGCTGGGAGAGCGGGAGGACCAGCGAAGAGCCCGGGGAAGGGGCGAGGCGCGCGGGCGGAGGGGTGGGGGGTGGCTTTCCAGTCCCCATCCCTGTCACTGGCGGGCGCTGCAGGCTGGGGACAGGAGCGCGCGGGGAGCGCGGACCGACTGACATACTGACCGACGGACTGAGGCGCCTCCCCGCGCCACCCCACCTCCGGGGCATCCCAGCGCCGGCGCCGCCTCCCGCCCGCTACTCCCGCGGCCACCCCATCCTTCTCCACTTCTTTTCCGCCTCCGCCTCCTCTAGGCTCCCGCGGCGCCGGTGCCACCCCCTGGCCCGGGCGGGGCGCCTCCGCTCCCTGCAGAGCTCTCCGGAGGGGCACGTTCCGTTCTCGCGGAGCAGCCGTCCCTCCCTGCGCTGGGCGAGAGGTGCCCAGGGAGCTTCCCCTCCGAGGATCAGGGCGTGCGAAGGGTAAGACCTGGCTGACTTTCATTTGGAAATACTACTTTTTCTCTCTTCCCGCCTCCCCACCCCTCCTGGGTACCGACCTGTTTGTGGTCCCCCAGGTCCATCCCAGAGTTCCTATTCCGCGCGTTAGTGTTTACTTAGCTCTGTAATCCCCAGCCCGTTAACTGCGGTCTGTGCTACTTACTTCTGGACGTTTCTACCATGGACTAGTTGCTGGATGTGAGTGCACCTGGCTCTCTGCAGGCACTGATGTCTGTTTGTGGGGAAATGTGTAATTGTGCATGTTTGAAAAACAAGCGCTTCGAGTTGGTGCTCAATGGCTATACAGCATATCAGCGACTAAGTCTTCCCAGGGAAATACATCCATCTCAGCATCAAACCTAGAAACTGTCTGAAGTAAATTATTAGATGTCCTGTAAAGAAATGTATGCCAAATAATAAACTTTTTTTTTTAACACAGGAAAATATGTAGCTGCAGGAACCACTCTTCTCTGAGGGGAAATAAATGGGCACGTAGCTAATATCTAAATTTGAATGTTGATGGAACCATTTAACTCAGAAGTGGCTATTAGCTGGAAAAAAAAAAGTTGATGTGCTTTTAAAAGACATTTCTTGCTAAGGCTCAGAACCCTAAAAAGGATCACCTCCTGAACCAAATGTGTTTGCTGGGATAGACGTGAGAAGCTGTCATTTGGTCATTTGAAAGTTCAGAAGCAACATGCATGTATCTAATTTTAGGTTTAAATTGAACAGATGAGGAAAAAATTAGTCACCTATTAATCATTTTGTCTCTCATCTCTTTTTTTCTAAAAAAAAGTGTTATTCTTGCCTTTGTTGTTGTTTTCTTGATACATTAAGCATACTCTGGCATTTAAAACAATAAGAGATTAGAATAGATATACTGGCTTAAAGGTGTTGAAAGATGTTTCTGTGGGTCCTCTAACTTCTCCTTTTTATTACAAAGATAATATATTTTAAACAATGGGGGAAATGTAAGTTCTTAGCAGAAATGGAGTGGATATTGAATATCAGTGGGATGCCCACTGCCATCAATCTATTGAGAAGCTCAGAGCAACAAACCTCTAAGGTTCCCATAGGACTTGATCTGATTTAAAGTGTTGCTGTTCTAATCCCACCCTGCTGACAGTTTACCGGGAAGATAGACTGATTGATTTCTCTCAGTATCCCTCCCCCACTCTCCTAAATCGGTACTTATAGCCATTTTATCAAAATAAAAAGCCATGTATAGTTTCTTCAGTGAGACACATTATCTTCTGATTACATCCATACACGAACAGGCATCTCCGGAATTTCCAACCTTGTATACTGCAGGCAGTTATTTGTAGTCACAACAACAGTTCCGTAGTTGGGCAGGAGGCTTAAGGATGGACCGTGGTTTTTAAAAACTAATCCATTTTAGCTTATCAAAAGAACTTACTGTAAAAGGACTCTCTTTATTACAAAGATGTCTTCACTCCAGGCAAGGAGCAGTGTTGGCGAAGGTCCGTATCAAGGGTCTGATCGGGAGAAGTCTCATTGTGCTCCTCAGTCTCCATGGGGGTAAAAGGATGCCACAGGGGGGAAATGCTCAGTTCTGACCTTTCAAAGATGAAATGGCTATGCTTGCATACTCCTTGTTAGGAAGGCAAATTAGATCTCAGCCCCCACCCCTCCCCTCCGTTGTAACAGACAGCAGCAGTAGATGTGCATACGACAAGAATGTTATGCCTACCTAGTCCCTTTAATAACCAGAGGTGATAGTATGTAATTTGGTGTGTGAAGTTCTCCGTTCTGGTGAAAATGCGATCGCACATTGGAGTAGTGCTGGGCTTTGTTTGTTATCCGCTGTTTTCTGTCTTTTCCTGTTACCCTTTTCCCAGTGGACTGCGAGCCTCCCTGTCTCGCCTGTGAGATTGTTCTTCTCTAATAAGCCTAGCTGCTGGATCAATGTGTTCTTTTTGGCATTTCAAAATGTTAAAATAGTGAAATTGCTAAATGTTACCAAGATGGAACTGCTGGGAATAAAATTCTCTGGAAGAGCCACTATATTTGTGGCATATTTCAGTCTATTCCAGAAAGAAAACTCCTTGGATCGGTTTACCTGTTTTCTGAAGAAAGCAGCAGCCCCATTGATTAGTGTTGATAAGTGTTTAGTATGCAGTGTCAGCTTATTAATTACGAAGGCAAAGCCTGGAAAACTCTTTCCAGAACAATGGTATGACACTCTCGTCTCTGCGTGGACTCCGAATTAACATGAACCACCAGGACATTTAGACAGTCTCATTGGTTGTCTGCATATTAGTGCTAGGGTTTAGAATTGGAAAACGTGGATGTATAAGAATTAACTATTATGAAATGGAACTTATAACAGCAGTTACAGTTCACCACACTTACCAAATGTTTCTCTCCAGAAAACAGTTGGCCTAATAAGGAAGGGGATTATTTCTCATAATTAGCTCTCCAGGAATGCTGAGAAAAAAAAAAAAAAGAGAGTGATATATTGAATTTGGAAATCCCTAACAACACATGATGAAGAAAATGAGATTCGGTTATAGCGTCATGAATTTGGTCAGTAAGATGGAGCCTGTCCTTTGGGTTGCTGCCTGTCGTTCGAGGGGGTAATTAGGTTATCTCAGTTGCATGATGAACACAGAGGAGAACTTTCATCCCTGCCAAAAAGGATGCTGTGTCTCCACCAGTGTAAGTCTGGCTCTTCCGTTTTTGTAGTCATCATTTTCTGATTGAACCAACTAAGTAGAATAAAACCAACATTTGGGTTTAAGTTATTTATAATTCTGTTTTTTACTCTGAAACACCTGGACCCAGCAGTGTTTGAAAAACTGCTGGGACCAGGTTTATATAGTGTACATCTATCTACATTGTGAGGGACAGCAAGCTCTACTGATTTTTCTCTTCTTGACTGAAGACTGGTAGAGAAGTTAAAGAAATCAAAACCAATTGATGTACTTAACTTCACATTTCCCTCCTGAATCTCCAACTCTTTCCTAATCCCATTCTTTAATAATATTAAATTTGTGTTATAACTGCATGAAAGCTGTTTTTGAGGGCAGAAAGGATTCAGCACTTTGCCACTGAATTGTTATTAAATGTTTTGGTAGCCATTAATTAGATCAGATTTAATTTTTTAACAATTACAGATCAACTCAGATTTCTCTCAGATATATTCTAGACTAAAAGAAATGATAAATGTCATCACGAATATGTATACTGCATAATTTTAGATGACTGGATATATCAACACACTTTTTTGCATAGGTATGAACAAACTTTTTCATAGATGTATATCTAGACCAAAAGAATACTAGACACTTTTCTTTGTATATTTGAACATATAATTTAGGTTTTAAATAAATATTATAGATTTGGGGAAGTGTCCACATTTAGGGCAACTGTGCAGATGGGCATTGAACACTCAAGGCAAAATGAACTTTCCACCTTGAATCAAAACAAGAGTGTTCTTATTTTCCACCATAGTGGAATAGTGTTTCAGTCCCATGTGTTCTAAGAATCTCGCTAAGATGTCAGGGTGGGCATAACCACATTTTATCAGTCTTGCTAACTGGTTTTTTTTTTGTTTGTTTGTTTGTTTGTTTGTTGTTATTTTGGCTAAGAAAGTTGAAGGAAAGCTTGAAGAAAATATGCAAAGTTACTATAACATCACATTAACATGGTAATATAACAAATTATAATACTATTGCAAGTAAGTTACAGCTAAAGGATATTTGTGAGACCTGAGAAAGGGAGCATTATTATGTTCAGTGGTTTTTCCAATGTCTATCTCTTAGTCCTATTCAAATGGTTTGATGTTAGATGAACTTCTATGTCAATCAGGCCTTCATGGATAATAGGTAAGTTAGGACATATCAGGAATAATATGTCAAAACTATTATATAGAGTAATCACTGTGAACTTCTAGTTCATAACGTAAAATATTTGCCAAAAGTTTTCTTAGGTCATATTTCTTCAATGAACAGGGTACCTCATTTTAAAAAAATTGAAGTATTACATTTCATTATAATAGTTTTTATAGGACAATTGCAATTACAAACATTTTGATCTAGTTTTCATTGAGACTTTCCATATAGATTATTGATGTGTAATTTTGGGATGTCCAACAATTTAAGTTTCATTTGGACAGGTTAATTGCATAACTTAGTGACCATGGACTTCTTGAGATTCATAGTTGTGTTTGTTTAGGCTTTTAAGGGAAGGATTTTACTCACCAAACCTGAGCAAATGGGCCTGGCAGAGTCATAGTAGTTGTTCCAGAATACTATGAATTTTGTTTTAGTCCCAGCTGGTAACATTCTCACACCTGCACTTTAGGAAAGCTTTCAAAGTTGTTCTTTGTTTGTTTTATGTTCCTTTGTTTTTGAATATCTGAGTTGAGACTAGTCAGGTAGGAATCAATGTTTTTTAGCTAGCTCTTTTTAACCCACTGTGCTATTGCATTATATTCTGTATTTTTTAATAAGATTCCTAAAGTCGATTTTGTACTTTTTAAATGCAACAAGGGATGTAAGTTCCCCCTTTTCCTAACACAGATGGAAAATCATTTTTCCCTAAGAGTACAATCTTTTATTATTTAATGTCTTATTTTTCTACTCTAATTTAGATTCGTAATTGTTTAGCGTTTGGATTCGTTGAATAGAAATTTGTTCTCTTTGGCTCGATTCCTTAACACCATTATCAATTCTGAATAGCATTTTAAATTGTTTCTTAACTTCAGGTAGTAAAGTGCAGTATAGTTACTTAAATTTGATGGTGTAAAAGCTATTTTTTATTCCAACTAGCAAATTCCATGCTATTGCTTTTTAAAGAAAAGCAGAGGCATTTTTCAAAGATGTGCCAGGCAATCTGTTGTGATAGTTGAATATACTGGCAAGTGCTTTCACAAACTCTGTATGTCAGTAGTATATTTAAATATAATTAAAATAACATATAATTAGGAAACAATGTTTATCAAAGTTTAAGTTTAAATGGGAGGGTTCCCCTCTTTCTTTCATCATTTCTTCATTTGTTTTTTAGACCATAAATTTAGAGAAGAAAATTGGAATCAATATGATTTCTATGAGTTAAATTACAAGGAGTTTCACTTTGAAATTGGTGATAATTTCCATTATGTTTTTTTAAAACACAAAATTCTACTTTCACATGTGGGCATTTGTACTAGGAAATCTAATAACATTGATTTCTATTGGTCAGAAGGCTAAAAACAATGTTTTTAATACAGCAAGTGAACACCATTATAGATAGTATACCTTTATCACTATTGCTTCCTTTTAACTCAGCTAGGTTTAAAAATAAATCAATTTTATATATTCTTTACAAAAGAGACTTAATTTGATGCCACTGTGATCTGTGTATTTTGGTTTATCCCAGTGTGGGTTGTTAAATGGATAAGATTTTCAACTCATTTTAGTGCATTGCTACCAGAATTTGTAAATGTTTCCTCTCGTTTTGATATAAGTTGTGGTGAGCAAGCAATAAGCATGTGGAGAAAGAGCAAAACTAAACAATACATAACCAAAGTAAGCAAGGGATCATCCAGAGAATTCTGTATCTATTGCATGAGTGAGAATTTGACTTTGGAAAATGTACAGCTGCTTTTGGAAATTATATCTACGTTCTTATAAATTAAAAAAAAAAGGAAATCTGAATTACTTCAGTCCTCAGCTATGGAAACTAACTTTGAGTAATCGATGGTCCATTTTTATTGATGAAATAATCAGAGAGAGAACAGTCTGCTTAGAGTCTTATATTTTAGTGCTTTGGGGTACATTTCAATATATTTATAACTTGTAGATATTTTTGTGAGATACTTGCCATCTATAAGCAGTGTAAATTGCATAATTACCAGGATAATTCTGTAAGATAATTTGCATTACTTGAGCCTCCTGCAAAATTTCCATTTCAGTTTGTCATTTTCTGGGTTCATCTCCTGTGACACATTATTTTATGGTTCTGGAGAAAGAAGAACAGAAACAGAGATATTTCCATCTTTAAAAAAAAAAACCCAGCTGGAATGCTAACTACTTTTGCTTTCCCCCTGTTCTTTTACATGCAGGAACCATGAGTTCCCTCTCAATGGTGTTGAAAGAAAAGGCCAGCAGTGCTATAAAACTACATAGTCTTTGCCAAAAGAATTAGGAGAAAATGGTGTTGAATTCGTAATTTATGTCTGCATACAGGGTACTTACATATTACCTCTTGAAGCCACTTCTCTTTGCTGGACAATGTATGTAACAGTAAGTTTCCGGAAACAGCACAGAGAAACCCTGACTTGCAGGCTGAGAGGTTCCCTACTTGTGCTTATTTTCAGGATAGACTACATTATTCTATTCCGACCAAATAGAAAGGCCTTGGTTTTAAAGATCAGTGAGATTACTGTGGCCTTGTAGTATAGTTTGATATCAGGTAGCCTAATTCCTCCAACTTGATTCTTCATTTTCAAGATGGCTGTGGCTATTTGGGGTCTTTTGTGGTTCCTAAAACAACATGGTACTGGCATTAAAACAGACATATTCGATCAATAGAACAGAAAAGAGAACCCAGAAATAAACCCACATCTTTATAGTCAATTAATATTTGGCGAAGGAGGCAAGAACATACAATGGGGTAAAGGCATCCTATTCAATAAATACTGTTGGGAAAACTGGACATATACGTGCAAAAAGAAAAAATGAAAGTAGACCACCTTCTTACACCATACATAAGAATAAACTCAAAATGGATTAAAGACTTAAATGTTTTGAAGCCATAGAAATCCTAAAAGAAAACATAGGCAGGAAAATCTCATACATTTATTGTAGTAATATTTTTTCTGATATATTTCCTTGGTCAAGGGAAACAAATGAGACTAGAACAAACTACAAAGGTTTGCACAGCAAAAGAGAGACCATCAACAAAATTAAAAGACAGCCCACTGAATGGAAGAACATATTTGCCAATCTGATAAGGGGTTAATTTCTGAAACTTATAAAAAACTTATAAAAATCAGCACCAAAAACAAACAAACAAACAAACAAAAAATTCAATTAAAAAAATGACACAGGACCTGAATCCACTTCTCCAAAGAGGACATAGAGTGTCAATAAACTTGAAAAAATGCTCATCATCACTTATCATCAGAGAAATGCACATTAAAACCACCATAAGATAGCACCTCAGATCTGTCAGAATGGCTTTCATCAATAAATCAACAAACAAGTGTTAGTGAAGGGTGGAGAAAGAGGCACCCTCGTTCACTGTTAGTAGGATGCAGATTGGTGCAGCCACTTCAGAAAATAGTAAGGAGCTTCCTTGAAATTTTAAAAAATGGGACTGCCTTATGACCCAGCAATCCCACTTCTGGAAATACTATATCCCGAGAATCTCGAAACACCAGTCAGAAAGGATATATGCACACTTGTGTTTCATTGCAGTGCTATTTAAAATATCCAGATTTAGAAATAACCCAAGTGCCCAGCAGTAGATGAGTGGATAAATAAACTGTGGTACATTTATGCGATACAATACTCAGCTATTAAAAAAAAAAAAGACAAACAGGAAATCTTACCTTTCAGGACAGGATGGATGGATCTGGAGAGTATTATGCCGAATGAAGTCAGTCAGAGAAAGACAACTACCATATGATTTCATTTACCTATGGAATCTAATAAACAAAATAGACTAACAAAATAGAAGCAGACTCATCAATACTGAACACAGACTGACAGCTGTCAGAGGGAAGAGGGACCGGGGAGTGGGTGAAAAAGGTGAAGGGATTAAGCAAAACAGAACGCAATAATTGAACTCACAGACACAGAGACAGCGATACGGTGATTACCAGAAGGAAGGGGTTGGGAGAACTAGTAGAGAGTAAGAGGGGTAATGGGGGAAATGCCTGAAATGCATGTTAGATGGGAGGAGGCTTAACTTCGGGAAGTGAACACAATACAAGTTACAGGATGATGTACTATAGAACTGTACACTGAAACCTACAAAATTTTATTTACCCATGTCACCACAACAAATTCAATTTAAAAGTCTGAAAATTTACTTTATCATGAAAGAAGTCTCCCTTAGTAATCCATTTCACTGATCTAAGCACCACTCATGGATCAGTCTTTTTTGCTATCTAACCTCAGTTCTACTCCCCCCCCCCCCGGCCGTTGCGGAAGCGTAAGGTTTAACAATGGTTCTTAAACTTTAGCATGTGTTAGAATCTGCTGGAGGCCTTGCTAGAACACAGATACATCCCAGCCTTGTGGTTTCTGTTTCTGTGGGTCTGAGATATAACCTGAGACTTGGCATTTCTCTTAAGTTCCTAAGGGATGCTCAAGCTCTGGAGACAGGTGACCCTTTGAGAGTCATTGACTATAAAATAACTCCCTATGCACTGTCAGCCACTGTGGGACTTCTCAGATTGTTTTTAACAGTGGAATTTCCCAGACTGTTCTCACCTGTCTTGTTTCCTAATTCTTTATCTTCGGGTGTTATTTTTTCTGAATCCTTTCCGTTACTTAGCTCCATACAAAATTGCATAATTGCATCAGGCAAACCTAGGAAGGATTTGACCTTGAATAAATAAAATGGAACTACCTCATGGTTTCAGTAGCGTAAAAATTCTGTACCTGCATCCAGTTAGAATACTTCCTTCTTAATCATAACTATATTTCCAAAGTATGTTTTGACTGAAACCTATTTCTTCAAGTTCTATTTTATATAATTATTTGCATCTTGAAAGCATATTTCTGTTTATATCTTTCATTGTTAGTACACACTGAAAATTTTTTATTTAACATTTCAACTTAAGAAGGTGATACATAAAGACGTACTTTTAAAAAGCATGTCTGAATAGAACTCTGAATTTACACAACAATAAAAACTTGTTTAAAATTATTTCAGTGAGAAAAGATATGAAGGAAATGGAATTGGTTAGAAAGCTACTATGTTCTCAATTTGTATAATGTTTGAACAAATATTCACTTGTGAAAGATTCTAATTTAGACCCTGTAATAATAGATAATTTTCCATTCTTTTTTATCACAGAGTTATAACCTTTGTTGGTAATTTCATATTTGAAAATTGGAAAGCTAAATGTTTCATAAAGTAGAAATGAGTTGAGTTTGTTATTAGAATTGATTTTGCCCTTCTGAGACATTCCCTTCTTACTTTTAACCATATCTTGGCATAAATATACCATTTGTTTTCAGTAGAACTACTTTCCTTTACTCATTCTTAATTACTTTCTTGAGGCAGAATTCCAAATATTCACAATTAATTTTTATTAATGTATTAAGTTTTCTCAATGTCCTTTTGCCTCACAAAAGCAATTTGGAATTTAGTTTTTCTAGGCAGTAGTAATAACCCATTTTAACCCTCAATAACACATTTTCTTATTTATGTTTTAATTAATTTAATTGTAAAATGCATAAAATGTTATAGCAGGAGGAGAAATTGCTCAACTAAAAGCAAGAAGTATGTCCTGAACAGAATAACAAATTTATTCCTGAGGGTTTATAAAAGCCACTCCATCTAGTGGTCGAATTTTCACATAGCTTCTCTTGACAAGTCTTTAAAGGACACTTGCATATGGAGACACCATTTGGGAAAGAGCCATGCATAACAGCATGCTTTTGAGGGAAGGAAAACGTCCATTATAATAATAATTCCATATATTGTTTTTAAAGGTCGACAGTGTGGGATTTGCTCAGAGTTGTGCATGTCACAAATATTTCTTTATATATCATTGTTATGTGGCTAAACATTGCAGTTCATAATATATACCTGGGCTAACCAAGAATAAGAACAAAAAGTAAATATCAGATCTTAGAGCATAACCTCCACTTGCTGCCACTATAACTATTTGATACTGAGCTAAAAGATCTTGAGATAAATCATTGTTCATGTCTTTTATGTAACTTTTACATTTGGGCAGTTTCTTTCAGATGGAAGTTTGTGGGACCCCAAGAGTTAGGTTTAATTCTCTAATGATCAACTGACTTTATGTTAAGGAAAAGTATTCACAGTTAAAAGCCATTCTACTAAGATATTACCTACCATGTTGCCAGTGCACACCAATATTTATTTAGTGAACATGTATTGAGTACCTTCCTTGTGCTGGGCAGAGGACATATAAGGCCATATATGACAGCTTTACCATCAGGGTCATCATCTGAAGGGTTTAGAAACAAGAAAGGATGCTATAGGATGCTTCAGCAGTGCCCATCATCTCTCTGTTTGGGAAAAACCCTTAAAGCAGATATAGGAAGGGGATTTACACAATTCAATACTCTTTGAAGATGAAGTATCATATGCCTATTACATGTGTTCTATTCTGTCATCTGTGAAACGGCAGATAGATGGACTTTATTAGATGGGATGAGGTAGAATGGACAATCATTTCCATTGCTTCCTTGACCCATATTCATTAAAAAGGTATGATATATGGATATATAATGTACACAGTATAAGGCATAATAAAAATGTGTTCAATGAAGTATCTTAGGGCCTTTAACTATATCCATCAACCACATTGCTGTAGTAACAGCTCTCTGCCCTTTGGGCACTGAGTTGTCACAAACACTCTCTTGTTGGAGCCCTGCTGTGGTTTACAGAATTTCTGCCTGATTCTAGCCAAGATCTTAGGAACTAGCCATGGAGATCCTGCTTCACTCTGGGTATAAGAAAATTGTGTTGTTCAAGGTGGGAAGTTAAGCAATTTCCAATGATTTTGAATTTCTCTATATAAATAATGAATGTTTAAAGCTTGCTTACTAACAACAGTCATTCAGACCTAAAGAAGGTGCCCTCTTCATTCCTTACTTGGTGTTGTGAAAACTGTCATTACCTTACAATTGATTAATGAAGAAAACATAAACCTACCTAATTAAAAAATAATAGTAGCAGTAACAAGTTAGATTTTATTTACTTGCCAACAGCCACTGCAGATAAGGTGCTAATCCAGGGTTGGTATTTATAGCTTATAGTTAATTGGCATACTTTGTTTCTAAAGACCACAGAGCAAGGATGATTTGCCATAGGCATCCTTTTTGCAATCAGTAGATCATTCCTCCAGACTTCAGTTGTTCACTATTTAAAATTATCATGTCCTATTTATTCCTTCCTTTTCCCAAAATCAACTTTCCCTTTTCCTAAGAAATGGAAAGAAGAGTGTCTTATTAAATGATTCTTGGGCCTCAAAGTTAAGAGAAGCACTTTGAGTTTTGCAGAGCTGGCTGAAGTTTTAGCTCTGCCCCTCTAGTTTGGAGACCTTGGACAAAGCATTTTACCTCTTCGTTTTCTCATATGTACAATGGGGGTTGTAATAGCACCTATTTTATGTAAATATTAAACAAAAGTAATATTTATGTCTAGCACAATGCCTGACACATAAACATTCAAATGTTTCTCATTGAAATATTTGGGAATTGGAATGTTCTCTGTCGTGCATTTAAAGCACTCAAATTCTTTGAGATGGTAACCTGGAGAATCAAGACTTAATTTTTAGTTGGATTTAATATGTATGCTCATGGATTCAAAGAGAAAATAGCATTTATTGAAGAATGAATGAGGAAACTTGAAAAGTATGCTGAACCATTTGGACAACATGCAGCACACTGAAAACTATTGCTGTCTTTGGTAATGGACTGTAAAGATAATCTATCTAATAATGGGTTCTATGTACATTACAGATTATAATAATATATTGCTTCTGACTTTTAATGAACGGACCTCAAATGCAAGTTAAAGACAATTTTATGGAGTATTTTATATGTGAAACAGGTTCCTACTGAATTGAAAACTGTATGTTTTATTTCAAGGAAGGGCTGCTTCAATTATGCTTGATTATTTTCTTTATAGTTTATATAGAAAAGATTTCTCTCTGGGGAGAAAAAAGCAAAAGCAGATATCAGTGGGAAACATCAAAATAGCAGAGCAAAATTAAATGGTAAATGGAATTAGTTATAAAAGTCGGCAAATTATTCTGTTTATATCAATTATTTACCTGTGTGATAGGCTCTTCTTGTGGTATCATTACCTACTAGTGAGTGCTTATCTGTTGTGGGTTAGTTTCTTGAGCCATAAAGTTCTTTGTTTCAATAAGACTTTAAGTGTCAAATGATTAAGGATACTTCGGATCAAATTTGAAAATAAATATAGCCTTATAAGTTCTTAATGTCTGTTTAGTTTATGTAATTGATATAAATTGTTGAAAAGTCTAACACTCATTTTGTTAGCAAGAATAGACCAGAGAAAATAGCGCTGATTAATTACTTCTATGTTAAAAAAAAAATAAAGAAAAGCTAAAGCTTTGAGAAACAACTGAGCATAACAAGCATAATGGAATTTTCTTTTATATATGGGAGAATGAGCTGCCATTAATACAAGGAAGAGGGATTATGTATTTTTGCCTAAATTATCAGGATAATTAAGTCAGTCCTTTATTTCTCATTGCTATAGAAGATGATGCAATAAGTTACCAAACTACTTTAGTAATTCCAACTCTAATGGTTAGGATAGACTTACTTGCCCACTCAGCTGTAGCAGAAATATTCATTGAGTTATGATGTTGGCCTGTAAGACCATCCATGTACATGGAGGACTTGGCTTAGACATAATGCAATTATGAGTCAACTAAAACTTTAAAGAAATACAGTAGCAACTTATTTTTCTTGATCAAATTAGTAGAAACCAGACTTGTTCCCAAAAGTGAGTGGGAAATAAACAAATATATCCACTGTCACTGTTGTTCTCTTGAACCCTTCACAAGACTCTTCTATGAGGCTAGCCAAGCAGAACAACACAGAACCAACAAAAAGTATGGAAAAAACAGGATTTAGCCAGGGCCTGGGACTTCTGCATTTGATATGCTGAGCTCCTATCAATTTAGGTACCATGAACTTGGCATTGTCTCCTCAAAGCATTTATAAACTTAGAAATTTAGAGAAAGAGCCTGGTGAGCTGATATAGTCGGTAATTGTAGTGGGGGCACCAATCCTTCTGATGCTTTCAGTGGCTTTTCTGCCTTCCTGGACAGGGCAACCTGCAGGAAGTAAATATTGCCTATTATATGTCTCTCTCTGCCCCCCGCTTCCCCCCTCCCTCCACCCAGAGATGCTCTACAGGCCAAAACTGCAGGGATTTTGAGTCTAGATGCAACAGTGATAAATATCTAAAATATTGAAATGTCTCTCTGAAACGTATAAGGTCTCCAGCTGGGTAATGAAGAATAAAATAAACTGCTATTAAGTTAAACTTATATGGAAAAAATGCTATTTGTAGTCTTGTTTTGAGGACTTTCTTGATGCTCACCCTAATCAGAACACAGATGTCTTCTATCCTTGAAGGTTATAGAAACAAAGATATAGACTTTGTTGCTGCCATACCCATAAAATTTCTTGGATGATACCATAGCTAGATAGTTGATGTATAAATTGTGGAGGGAGATTAATGTAGAAGAAGGTGTTCATATAGAGAGATGGATAAAAAGGAACTGGTGGTGGTATTCTAAAAAATTGAAGTTAAAAAAAATAATAGATGCATTGCATTAAAATATTCTTATTATAAATGCATGATTTATAGCTTGAATTATTAGAATATGTTGATTTATTTAAGAAGGATTCAAGGAAAATCCCCTTTTATATCTCTCACCCATTCTTTTATTATAACTGTAATAAAAACAACTGCTTTTTAATAGGTACATCTACTATGCATCTTGCTAGAAATTTCCAATTATGATTTTCCCAGTAGCAAACAAAAACAAAATTAATGGCAGCTGCATCCCCCAAAGCATGAACTATATTACTAATGAACTCTCAAAGAAAACTCTCAGTGCAAAAAAATGAGCAGGTGAAAATTACTGTAATAATCCAAAGGTAGAAATAAAAGCAAGAATTACTGAAATTCAGAGAACAATTTTCCTGCCATGATCCCATTAACTTAAAATAACCTGTGCACTGTGGTATTTGGACATTACTGAGATCCTTGAACTGCACAAAATTTGTGTATATTTTTAACTGTATTCTTTAATTAAAGTTGGATTATATTGGATAGAAATCACCTTGTATCTAACTCATATTTTATCTAGCTACTTTGTTTTGATGAAAGTGCTTGGTTGCATTAAAATGGGAAATTGTGATTATATATATGGTGATTTTAACCTAGAGTAAATCACAGGCACACGGGTTTTGCATTACGGAAATAAGATCTGTGATTCTTTTTCTTCACTTTATAGCTCTTCCAAATACTGATTTTTAGTCCTTAAGGCCATGCCAGTAGGCAGATCCCACAAGATTCTAGGATAGGAAATAGTGATTTAGTAGGAGGTAATGTTAATTAATACGGACTGACAAAATGCCTCAATTTGTGTTTGTAAGAAGCTGGAAGGCTTGAATATAAGATGCAAAATGACTTTCTCCTAGTTACCGTTAATCCTTAAAACTGCCAAAACCAGCAGCTCTGGTATCTGAGAGATATGGGTTCAGTTACAAACTTTTCATGTCCTGGACAACTTATCATCCACTTGACCTCCATTTCCTTGTCTTGAAATGGGAGTTATAAATAAGCACCTGACAGATTTGTAATGACAATTTAATGATAGAATAAATAAAAGAGTCTCTCAGATGCCCGGCATATACAAATAAACATATTTCTCTACCTTTACCCATGTATATATTTTCTATTATCTTTGCGCCTTAAATGCTGAGACAGAAATAAAAATTGAATAAACAGCTCATGATCCAATAAGGGCAATTAGATCATAGGGCAATTAGATATTATCTCCATATATAATTAATAAAAAGGGCTGAGAACCATAGTACTAAGTAATGATAATAATTACTATTTATTGAAGAGTTAAATGTTATACCAGGCACTATGTAAAATGTTCTTTAAAATATTTAACTTTAAACACCATTCTATATGATTTGGGCTTCCACCTCCTCCTCCTTCCTATTTTACAGATGAAATACTGAAGTTTTGAAAGACTAACACGGGTCTGACACTAACACTTGGTTTGTGTAACTCCTATCTCAGAGTTCTCTCCATTAGTAGTGCTTTGACTGGTTGGAATCAGTAAATAAATATTGGTTTCTGTGATTATTTTGATTATTATAGATATCACTCACTACTTCTAATTCTTTTATAAACTAATGAGCCTAATAGCCGCATTTTAAACCTAGCATTTATAAATAGTAAAATCAATTCTCTGGCTGTTTATTTTAAAACAAAACCCAATTGCTTAGCTTACAATTGAGCCCTTACAATTTGGCCTGTCCTCTCAGTCATTCTTATTTCTTGTGTCATCCACGTGAGAAGTCTTGAATGATGAGATGTGTCTCTTGTCTTCAGTGTGCTTGTGGCATCAAAGCACTCATGGGGGACACGGCCAGGAAGAACTGTCCATTATCACTCCTCTCCAGCAATACATATCTTGGTCTTGCCCTGGTTGGGTGGCTCAGTTGTTTGGAGTGTTGTCCCATTCACCAAAAGGTTTTGGGTTCAATTCCAGGTCAGGACACATTCCTGGGTTTCAGGTTTGATTCCCAATTAGGTGATGAGGTAGGTATACAGGAGAGGCAGGTGATTGATGTCTCTCTCTCTTTCTCCCTCTCCCTCCTTTCCTCTCTCTCTAAAATCATAAAAATATATTCTTGAGTGATGAGTGAAAAAAATTTTGCTCTTCTCATGAGCCCCAGTGAATGTTAGCCCTTTGTGACATTTTCCTTGGTTGGTGTAGACATTTTAGCAGCTTTTTCCAGCCTTGGCTCAGTCCAAACATCCCCTCTGGGTCAAGAGACTTGCCTGCTAGAGCCAGGACTGGGACTCAGGTCTTCCTGCACGACCACATTCTTCCTTTTGGTCCAGTAGTTTCTTTCTCTCCTTTTACATTCAACACACAGACCACACCACTCAGTCTGATTCCATACTGTCTTGTTCTTTGGTTGTCTTGCACATCCAGTCTTACCTGTGTGACAAAATGATTAAAGTCTTCAGGAACATCGGGATACTGCATGGGGGTGGGGTGGGAGGGAGGGCTGTAAAAGCCAGGTGGTAAACACTTCCTAACCCGACGGTGAAATGCACACCACACCCAAGCACATGTTCTTCACTTGACCCTCAGACTGTGGCACTCCATAGAGGACTCACAGTGGCATATACAGAGAGCTCAGATAATGTAAGAAACGTGTTTCTGGTGCATGCCACATCAGGAACTCCTGAGTGGCTTTTCTTTAACTAAGTGACTCACTCACTTGGTTGATGAATCTGGCCAGGATTTTACCTGTATTCAGAGACAGGAATGAAATAACATGATGGTACTCATTGACGTTTGTTTGAATTCTGGTTTTCTCACCGTCCGGCTTATCTGTTTTCCCTGTTAGGAGTCCCTGCTGCCAGCCTCTTTCTCAGTCATTTGAAGTTTGGCATAATTGAAGACTGAGGGTATGAAGTCGATCCTAGATGGCCTTGCAGACACCACCTTCCGCACCATCACCACGGACCTCCTTTACGTGGGCTCGAATGACATTCAGTACGAAGATATCAAAGGCGACATGGCATCCAAATTAGGGTACTTCCCACAGAAATTTCCTTTAACTTCCTTCAGGGGCAGTCCCTTCCAAGAAAAGATGACTGCAGGAGATAGCCCTCAGTTGGTCCCAGCGGACCAGGTGAACATTACCGAATTTTACAACAAGTCTCTCTCATCCTACAAGGAGAATGAGAACATTCAGTGCGGGGAGAACTTCATGGACATGGAGTGCTTCATGATCCTAAACCCCAGCCAGCAGCTGGCCATCGCCGTGCTGTCCCTCACGCTGGGCACCTTCACGGTTCTGGAGAACCTGCTGGTGCTGTGTGTCATCCTGCACTCCCGCAGCCTCCGCTGCAGGCCTTCCTACCACTTCATCGGCAGCCTGGCGGTGGCAGACCTTCTGGGGAGTGTCATCTTTGTCTACAGCTTCGTTGATTTCCACGTGTTCCACCGCAAAGATAGCCCCAACGTGTTTCTGTTCAAACTGGGGGGCGTCACGGCCTCCTTCACAGCCTCGGTTGGCAGCCTGTTCCTCACAGCCATCGACAGATATATATCTATCCACAGGCCCCTGGCCTATAAGAGAATCGTCACCAGGCCCAAGGCTGTGGTGGCCTTCTGCCTGATGTGGACCATAGCAATTGTGATCGCCGTGCTGCCTCTCCTCGGCTGGAACTGCAAGAAACTGCAATCGGTTTGCTCAGACATTTTCCCACTCATCGATGAAACCTATCTGATGTTCTGGATCGGGGTCACCAGTGTGCTGCTGCTGTTTATCGTGTACGCATACATGTATATTCTCTGGAAGGCTCACAGCCACGCGGTCCGCATGATTCAGCGTGGCACCCAGAAGAGCATCATCATCCACACATCGGAGGACGGCAAGGTGCAAGTGACTCGGCCGGACCAAACCCGCATGGACATCAGGCTGGCGAAGACCCTGGTCCTGATCCTTGTGGTTTTGATCATCTGCTGGGGCCCCCTGCTTGCAATCATGGTGTACGATCTCTTTGGGAAGATGAACAAGCTCGTGAAGACGGTGTTCGCCTTCTGCAGCATGCTCTGCCTGCTGAATTCCACCGTGAACCCCATTATCTATGCTCTGCGGAGCAAGGACCTGAGACACGCGTTCCGAAGTATGTTCCCCTCGTGTGAAGGCACCGCGCAGCCCCTCGATAACAGCATGGGTGACTCAGACTGCCTGCACAAACATGCAAACAACACAGCCAGTGTTCACAGGGCCACGGAGAGCTGCATCAAGAGCACTGTCAAGATCGCCAAGGTGACCATGTCTGTGTCTACAGACACGTCTGCCGAGGCTGTGTGAGCCTGATGCCTCCTGGGCAACGCAGGAAAAGAAGTCGATGTTTTTTTTTTTGTGTGTGTGTGTGTGTGTGTTTTTTAAAGCTAAACATCTAGAAGAGTCTCTCGTCTCATCGGTTATATTTTTTTTAAGTTTATCATGCTCACTGAAAAAGTGATTTTTACCACGATCAGCTGTCTGTTAGCTGATGTTTTGATCGTGTAGATTCTCAAACTCAGTTCTCCAGGAATTTACAGTGAAGAAAGCCTATTGCTTAAGTGACTGGAAGGTCCAAAGTCCCAATGAAACAGGAGGGAAACCTTGTGCTACACAATTTGCAGTCTAAGTACCACTGGAACAATGCCATGAAATGAGTAATGCCTTTGTAACCACCACTTTCATTATAATGTGAAATGTATGTGTCCATCAGTATCAGAGCTGTCCATTTTTACAGCAGTTATAGTACTAAAGTAGAGCTATTTTGTAAAATGTATTGTGTCCTGTGAAATGTGTATCCGTGTTTACTATGTGTTGTTTATATTTGTCTAGCTCTGCAAAACTGAAAAGCAGAATTTTATGAAAACAGTGGAATATAAGCAGTTGGATAGATGCCAATGAGACCACTTTTTTAAAAGAGTATTGCCCATGATATAACTTTAGAAACCTTAATATTTTTTTCAAACATCTCTATTTAAATTTGACATTGGAAATAATGATAAAGGTTGTTGTTGTGTGTGTGTGTGTGTGTTTTTTTTTTCTGTTACTACAATAAGAAGAATTGGAATATTCTCCAAAGTATTGGGCAGAATTTAGTGACACTTAAAAATTTTATTAGCTCTCCATTTTCATACAAGGACATTTATGATCTTCTAGACTAAAGCTATCTCTTGGGTGATGGATTACAATTAGAGTGGGGAAAAAAGGCATATTGACTTTTTTTGGCTGATGTCTCTGACTTTCTTTAGTCTTTAGCTATTACTGGACTTCTTAAGACAGCATGTGTCAATCTTAATGTATATTGTTATCACTGTGCAATTGCTGTTTACTTGAAGAGTATTGTATTCTTATATTCCAGGTTTAAGTAGATTTTATGCCTGGATGGCCAAACAACAATCTCCATTTCTTTTAATTGAGAAGAAGTATTGTCTGGATCAGTAAAATTATACTGTGTGTGAGTGTGACTATAAGTGTGTGTACATGTGTGTTTCTAGCCTATAATTGTTACTGTAATGTCATAAAGTGAGAAAACTGTGACCAAGTGTAAACTGTACCACTTGCTGCACTCTTGTACATGAATTCAGTTTCTAAAATCGAGTTCATTCAGATAAACTTGTTGATAAAAATACCATGAGCATTCAGAACCCTCCCCCTCCCCTACATCCTACCACCCTCTTTAAGAGACTGAGTTAAGTATTACTAAATGGATCTTCAGATATTTCCTAAGACCAGTGTTTAGCAAAGAATAATCAGTAATGAATGTTTAAGTGAAGGTCTGTATTTGCCGTGTTAATAGCAGGAAATGGAAGTGTTTTTGTTTCTGAGCATCTACTATGAATCAAGTCCATGGAGATGTAAGTCATTATAAGGGAAGTGGTTCTAAAAATCCGTCAGTGTAGCATTCTTTGGTTGTGCTTGTAGGTAGTGCAATCCTGGCTTAAGTAACATCATACATGGCTTGCTGGAAGTGAGATGACCAGGTCCAGCCTGTGTGGTTAAGGGGCCTATCAGACAGTGAGTGGGTGGATGAGATCAAAAAGGGCAGTGAGGAGCTGACACACTCGTGATAGAGAACTGGATGACATATGGCTGCTCTGTGCCTCACCCAGATGCCCTTGAGGACAACCCAGTACCCAGCTGGTTTGGGTTAAGGAATAGATCTCTTCTCTGATCTCTTCTCTGATATTTTAACCAAGATCTGCTACAGCATAAGGATGAGCATGGCTTCCTTTCCTCCCATGATCTTGTCTACTACTCCTTAATGGTGCTCAGAGTCAGGCCCTTTCCCAGCAAGCTTAAGAAATTGATATTGCTTAAGAAACCACTTGACTGACAAATTTAAAATCTTCTCCTTATGCAAACAAAGCAAGGCTCCTGCAGGATCCAGAGGCCTGCATAGCATGAAGGGAAGTGGAGAGCTAGTGTTTTTGGTGACTTTTTAGATGGTTAGATACCTGTGCAGCCTGGTGGGGTCTTCTTGCAGTATATGGCCTAAGGCTGAATGTGGCCTGTGTACCAAGCTGAGATACTTTAATCATCTGTGTATATAACTCAAATCCACCCACTGGTTCCCTTACTTTATCTCTCTGTGATGTGCAGATGAGGGCTCAGGTTGCTAGAGCATTAATAAGATCTCTTTAGAAGAAGGAAAAAGATTATGAAAAAACTCACCAGGGTCTAGTTTTCATTTAAGAGATGTCACTCTTTTGTCCCGCATTAACCTGAATATTAATCTACATGTCTCAGCTCACCAGACAGTACAAACTTTCTTCTCATAGCTATGAAGACATGATAAAGTGAAATTCTACTTATTGGTAAACAACAATAACACAACAAATCTCCAGGATTCATTTTTTGAAACTGTATTTGTGTGTATGCAATGTAGATTTTATAGTGTGTTATGCTTTCAAGATCTAAATCATATATAATCAATGAAGGGACCATGGGGCTGACAGCACTAAACTTGGTGCTTATTGATATTCTAAGAAATACCTGTGAAATAATCATCATGTATGTGTTATTCCTCCTTCATTTCAAAACAAATTCGTTTCATTCCCTTTGACACTTCTAATATCGTTTCCTAACCAGGTTGTTCAGTTGTTCTCTTATGAATATACTCATTAGAGTTACCACTTGTTAGTATCATGCATTAATTAGTTCCTTAATTAGACCTGTTAAATATAATTTAGATTTCAGTAAGTGTTTAAAGATACAACTTCAGAGTTATCTACTTTCCTCTGAGAATAATACAATTGTCCTGACCATGCATTCCACTATCACATATGTCTTCAGAAAGGGCCAACTTTTCAACTTGCTCCCTTTCTTCTGAGTAATGATGAACCTTTCAGTCCTGCACTGGGAATGTCTTTTCTTTGCATGGGGCTCTTAGAGATGTCGGTGGACTTGCTTATTTAGTGGCTAGTCCATATTAGGAGTATACATACATGTGTTCTGAACCAGCTCAGACTCGCCATAGTATGCAGTTTGTGGCTAGCCACAGAGAAAGAGCAGTTATTTAGAGAAAGAGGGCTGTTCCCTAGAACCTAATTTTTCCTTACCTGAAATATAAAAGAAACAAGGATCTGGGAAAAGCTGCCGACATCACGCCTACACTTGAGATGATTCCCAAGCCTCCCCATCCATCACTTTGAATCAAGTCTATCTGGCATTATGTGTCAAGGCATTTTGGCCGCCTACACTCACCCTACCACCAGATGAGAATTAGAGCCTGGATGAGTAGCATTCTAGTTAGTGCCCTAATGATTTATTTCTGCCATTCTATGTCTGTAAAAGAGACCACCAATATCATGCGCAAAATTAATTTCTCACAATCTAACTGTATATTTGTATGATATTTTAAAATCTCCTAAATGCTAGGCAATGGCTATTAACAAATGTCTTGCACTGGCCTTCTGATGAAATGTTAACAATGCCTATTGTAATATAGACAAAACATTTTATCTACTGATTTGGGCTGAATGTATGTAAATAGGTCTTTAAAAAACAAAGACAGATGTTGAAGCAGTGGCCTACGAATCAGTAATTTTCAGATAGAAGAGTTTCTTTCCTTTGCTGTGGCATCCTAAAAGCTGTCTGCACGTAAATTTAGTGCACTGGGCCTGCTGGGGATTGGAGTCCCCAGGAAAGGAAACCCTTTCTTGTAATAATATAAATGAAGATACTAGATCATCTGGATTCTTCCAAGTTTTCAAGTGGAAAACAATTCTTTATTGTCTGTAAATCTAACATTAATTTTCCTCTTAGAAAAATATTGTATTGTTAGATGTTTGTTGAGCTAGTAACATCCTTGCAACTACTGCAGTTTCTTTGTTAGTAACATGTATACTATTTTGTACACAAGTACCAGTGAGATTGTTATTCACTGTAGCTTCAGTCATTTATTACTATAGCAAAGTAGTACTTCTGTAATATTTACAATGTATTAAGCCCACACTCTATTTTATTTCGGTGGTATAATTACATTGTTATTTACAAAATTTGTTAATTACAAAGGAAAACATCCCATCATGTCGATTGTCCAAAGTTACCTGAAATCAAATAAAAATTCTAGATTATCATGAAGGACATAAAATATCTTTGAATTTTGCCTTATTTCACAGTCTGGTGTTAAAATATTCAAGATTTAAGTTCTAAAAGGTTGTTAAATAACTGATTACCAATTCCCCAAAGTACAACTTTATTTGAGAAATGGAGACAGATTGGATTATTATATTCATTTTTAATATGGAAAAAAAAAAACATGCAAAAGCCATCATACATAGAAAGCCTGCCATGCCTTTTTAAAGCATTTTTTCATCAAAGAGTTGAATGATAGTGCAGTAAATTAAACAAATGTACTATTCACAATGTGTAAACTAAATTGAAATTTGGCAGACTTATTAAAACATGTCTAAAAAATTTATAAAATCATATATTCTGAACCATGTGAAAGAGATTACTTCTGAATGTAGCTTGTGAAAACACAATTTTTATTTGAACAGTAAGAGAAAATAGTTTAAACACTTTATAATGATGTAAAAAACATTATAATTAAGTTTTTATACATTATTTCTGTCTAAAGTATATTTGCAGTCAATTTTGAAAGAAGACTTTAAATTTTCAAATAAGGAATTGGTAAATATTAATAATCGATTATTTTATTTTTAATAGCTTTAATAAAAATTTTTAATTTTCCCTCCTTTAAGGGTAAATACTGTGGTAACTACATAAGCTGAAATGTGTCTAATGAAAAGCAGATGATGTGTTCTTAGTTCTTAAATTTTATACTGAGACTAGATGGGAATAAGATACTTATTTCATATCTTCACATAGCATGTTGAAACTCAAGAACTAATCCCTAATCAATAACGTGTGCTCCATCCATAATGAAATATATATTTAGATAGATGTAGGACCAGAAAACCAATTAGAATATGCTAGAAGCTCCACAGTCTCCCCATAGATAGTTCCAATTGAAAAAATTCCACCCATACTTGGGCTATCCTATGAGCAGAGTTTCTTTTGGTTTGGAGGGGATAACATGAAGTTTTTGGCTCCACACATCAGCATTGTTCCTAACTTTCCTGCCCCTGAAATGCTGGTAAGGAAAATTTGGAATGGGCATCTCTGATTAGCTTAAGGGTAATGAAATGTGGAATGGACATCTCTCTAAACATCTCGGAAGTACCAGTCATTGAGCTACTACTTACTGTCTTAACCACTTAAGAAGTTTCTACGTAAGGTTAAATAATAAATATATAGGATTTTGGATACACAGTTCCCTATGACATAGCCAAAGAAAAGAAAATGGTAGGAAGGAATAAAAAATGAGATGAAAATACAATGCAGTCTTGGATTAAGAGAAAAATGAGATTCTAGGACTCCATTATTAATTAAACACATTGTTTATTTGAACATGAATGCTAAAATATTAATAGAGCAAATTAATAATTTTTCTCTTAATACTAAGAAGTAGGTGACTAATGCAGCACTTCAGTTAATGGTAGTAATAATAATAATGATGATAATAATAGAATTCCTAACATCTTTGGATAAGTGTGATCCATTTGAAAAGGCTCCAGTGTTCTTTATCCAGTTAACAATCTTTTTTACTAACATCAGAATCATGATGAATGTCAAAGATACCCAGCTTTGGTAACAGAGGCAGCTATTGTGCGGGAAAGAACGCTGAAGAAGAAATTACTAGGTTCAGAATATAGCTCTAGATCAGTAACTTTTTGGCTGTTTGGCCTTGGACAAGCTACAACCTCTGGTTTGGTTTTCTCATCGATAAAAATGCCAACTCTGAAAATGTCATAGCATCAGGTGATATATAAAGTATTTTTGAAGAGCTCTGAAAACTGAAGGACCATACCAATGTAAATTAGAATAAATTCATTTTTAAAGATTTCATTTTACTTTGGTTATTCAGTTAATGTCTACATCAACCCTTTAGCTAATAATCAGGAACAAAGAAGATACGTTTTGTTGTGCCTACTGAGTGGCAGGCATTGATTGTACCAGTATTTTATATATAAATGTATATTATTTAATCCTTAAGCAACCCTCTGATGTATATATGTATTACTAGAGTCCCAATGCACGAAATTCATGTAAGAGTAGGCCTTCCTTCCCCTGGCTGCCGGCACTGGCTTCCCTCTGGCATCTAGGACCCTGGCTTCCCTTGCAGCTCCAGCTTCGTCTGGAAGGATGTCCAGTATAATTAGCATATTACCCTCTTATTATTATAGACTAGAGACCTGGTGCATGAAATTCATGCACAGGAGGGGAGGAGGGTCCCTCAGCCCAACCTGCACCCTCTCACAATTGGAACCACTAGCTCCTAACCACTCTCCTGCCTGCTTGATCACCCCTAACTGCTTGCCTACCTGCCAAATCACCCCTAATCACCTCTGCCCACCTGCCAAATTGCTCCAACCACTCACCTGCCTGCCTGATTACCCCTAACTGCTTGCCTATATGCCCAATTGCCCCTAACCACTCACCTGCCTGCCTGACCACCCCTAACCACTCTGCCTGCCTGCCTGATTGTCCCTAACTGCCTCTGCCTCGACCCTTGTCACCACAGCTTGGTCCAGAAGGATGTCCAGAATGAGGTCCAGAAGGCTGTTCTGCTGTCTGTTCTAATTAGCATATTACACTTTTATTATTATAGATACTTCATATGATAGGTGAGACAAAAGCTCAATGACATAGAGACTACATAGCTAAGGTCAGAATTCAAGCCTTCTTGATTCCAAAGCCCTTATTGGTTTATTATTATTATTATTATTATTATTATTATTATTACCATAGTGCCTCTATTTCTCCATTCATTATTCACTTAAAGCCAAATATTCTGAAGGTATATACTGAAAATTTCCCATGTGCTAGAAGATGCTATGATGAAGAACTTGACTTACCAGAATGACTAGTAAAAATAATGCCCAAAGTTCTAGTGTTTTCAGAATGTTTCCACATATGTGGGCCCAAGAGATCCAGTATCTTGTGAAGTTCACATGCAAAGTTAATAGTAAGCTGAGTCTCTAGAGCTCTAGTGCAGGTCCTTGGGCTCTGAACCCTGGATCTTTCTACCATGCCACATGGCAAGGGAATGTAAGGTGTGATGAAGTATATGGTTGTAACCAGGTATTTGCATTTTCCTTCCTTCATTCTCCAGAGGGCAGCAATTCAAAAACTTTGTCAAATCCATTCTGGATGTCAAAATAAATTAAATTTGTGTTCTTTATTACTTGGCTACTATGATTCATCACTCACTTGGGTAGCTAAAACAGTGGCTGAGGAGAAGTTTGATTTATTTTATCTCCAGAGCTGGATGCTACAAATATATTCCTGATCTCACCTACAATAGCTGTTTTTCCAGCTCTTTGGCAAAGTTTTCATTTTAACTCTTTTAATTAAATAAGAAACTTGCTTTTTATTTTTAACTTACATGCAGAACAAGGTTTCTAGGAACCCATACTCTACTAGTCACTGAGATACACCTTGTTAAAATTGTAAAATATAATTTAGCAAATATTTACTTAAAACCTTTCTTGTACTTAGCACTGATAATAATTTATTATGAGACTCATCATCTTACTTAAACCTCTCAACCAGCCTCAAAGTACTATATATTGCCACCTGACAGTCAGTAATCTGTTCAAGGTCACACAACCAGTAAGTGGTGAGTTTGGATTTGCTGTTAATCACTACATTACTGAGTTGATAACCACAAGCCAATTTCCATTTAGCAAATTGTATTGTGCATCTATTCCATTCAGTTCAAGCAACACTTACTGAGCATCCACCATAAGTCACCAATTGACTTAAGATCTAATGAAAGAAGATGAAAATTTAAGCCAATAATCTCAATGCAATGCAATCAAAGCTAAAATAGACGAGGCTATGGGAAATCAGGAAGGGCACAAGTAACTGACTTGGGAAGAAGATGAGATACTGAGCTGAGTATTGAAGACCAACCAGGAAAAGAGAAAAGGGAAAAGAGAAAAAGAAAAAAAGAGAAAAGAGAAAAGGGTTGAAATGAGGATAAACAATGTTACAGGGAGAGAGATACTGATGAAATGGGAATACAGGTGAGAGACGGAAGGGAGCATGATGTGTCCAGAGACTGACACAGTCTCCTGTGGCTGAGCTCTGGTACCAACAGGAGAGTAACGAGGGTGAAGGCAAGAACCCAGATCATCAAGGCCTATAGACCCAAAGGAAATTAGTTGTTCTTGGTGCACCTCCCTGTGATTAGCAAAAGCTTGAGCAGATTCATAATATTAGCCAAAAAGATCAAAGTTTAGATAGCCTATTCTTTAGTTCTACTAATTCAAAGAGAATTTTAAAAAGCATCATATACACATGTAAAAGTATCACTTACAGCTTGGCCGAGTAGAACACCCAGGGATGGGGGTTGGGCTCCATGCTTTGTTTTCTCATTAGCTGGCCACGTATTTTCCCTCCTCATGACATTACTGTCACTGCTAGAACGAACATTATTAACTAGGAACTGAGGGATTTCAATTAGCTCCCCAAACGGTAGAGTCATCAGTCACAAAGTGTTCCTGGTCATTATTCACCAAGACTGGTCAAACCCTCTGATCTCAGGATGACAGGGATAGTATTGAATGCCAGTCCTTGGGGCTTCAATCCTCTGCCCTTCTGCCCTCTTTGTAAACAAGATTATTGCTGCTACTACTGCTGGTTTGCCTGAAGAGATACAGAAATCCTTTAGGGAATAGAGAGATAAGGATAAGGAAGAGATTCCTTAAAAATTCTCCAAAGAAACCCAACCCTACACCTGGCTCAAGTGTAATTATTTCATTCATATTGAATAGCACAGGCTACTTTTCAATTAGGAGTTTGAGTTTTTTAAGGGAAGGAAGAAAAGGAAAGCATCTTTGAGTTGTGTTATGGGTAGGGGAGTAAAACTTCAAACTATATTCTGGCATTAATCCTTTTCCAAATTAATTGTGTATTTAACAGTTTTTTATAAAGATTTCACTATATGTATATTCACAAAATCTACACAAAGACATTCCTGTCTTTTTAAAGGAGGGGAGCTTTATCATACATTTTTATTAGAGATTTTATTATTTGCATTTTAAGCCAAACAACAATTTTTGTGCTTTGTGCCCCATTCAAATCTCTAATTATTCTAGAAAGGGACAGAAACCATTTAGCTATTCAATGCAGCCCCTGGTTGCTTGTCTTGTTAAATCCCAATCTTTCCAACCTGGGTGGCTATAAGCAATTTGTCTTAGTTGGTCATCCAAAGCAAGCATTTTCAAGTATTAATCTCTTCCCACTGATTGAGGAATTAGCGATGGAAAGCCTCAGAAAATGTGCTCCATTTCCTAACAGGGAAAATCCCGACCTTTTCAGCATTATTCTTCAAAATTAGAAAAATCCAAATAGCCCTTTGAATTATTCCAGAATACGTCACACTTATTGCAAATGCCATAGTCTCCTGGGGACCGCCTCCAGGGAGAGGTGAGTGTATGGTGCCCCTGGCGGTTACAAGTATGATCGTCAGAGATCTGGGCACCAGTTGCCCTATCTAGAGACTCTTCCTAAAAGTTGGGGGCATCTCAGTCCCAAGCCTGCTTGGTTGAGCTCCCCGGCTCTCACAGCCATTATGATGTTCAAGTGGAAAGAGAAAAGCAGTGATGACATGTGAGAGAGGAGTGTTGGACAGTGTTTTCTTCCGCAACAATTCTGATTATCCCAAACCCCGAGAGTTCTTTGTTCTAATCACATTATGTCTAAGCCAAGGGAAGTAGGAAGAGAAATATTGATTCTGAGAAACTTATTATGAAGGTAAATTCTTTAGCAAGATGACCTCACAGGAGATGCCTGCAGTAGGACAGGAAGATTCTCAAGGCTTCGTGTGCATGGTAACAGACCACCTCGGAAGCAAACATCATCATGGTTGAAATGCAGTGCCCGCCAATGGAACCAGCGTGGATGGCTGTCCTTTTCAGGTGGCACATATCTAGCCTTCTTAAAGTTGGACAATAACTGAAAGCTCTTCCAGGTCTGCTTCTAAAAATAATCAGATGTGAAAACAAAATATGACACCTCATCTTAGATGCAAAGATGAGAATGAAAACCAAATCCAGGGTAGTCACCCAATCCAGGGAACCAAATCCAAGGGACTTGGCAATGAGGCGTAATGGTATTACTCTCACTGCTTTCACCTCTGGCAGTCAATATTACAAATCAGTCTGAAAACCAGCTCTCTCCTTTTTGTCCAGGGGTAGGTTATTCAGAGTACACCTAATGGATGTCAGGCAGTGGAGCAAAAGAAACTAAAACTGTAGGCAAAATAGGCATTTCTATGCTTACACACTTAAAATTTCCTTGGCTTATTTTTCATGGCACTATATGTTTGTGCTGGAACCCTGAAGCCATCTGCACAAATGACAGCAAAGACAGAGCAATCATCTGAAAAAAATGAGAGCTAAAATCGCCAGCTTTTATTTACAGAGAGAAAGGCAAATATGAGGTATCAACAACAGAAAAGGCTATGAAATGTATAAGTGAAAATGAATCTGCTCCCATTTGGGGGTCTCAATGAAAATTCCGTAGGCAGGGGGATAAAGTACGAGTAAAGATGCTCCATTTAGAAATTTAAAATAAAAACAAACAGGTTTTTCGAACCCAAACATGCAAAAACACAATAAGCATTAGATTTAGCATCACCTAAAGCAGAAGCTTCTAGACCTGACTCTAGGAGCTGGTCCTGTTGCTCTTTTCCTATATACAGAGAATGAATTTTGAAATGTGTAGGAATCTAATCAGGTGTGGCTCATAAAACACCTTATGTCCAATTTACGATGAGCACTACTCAGCTTTGAAAGTGGAAACAGCCAGATAGCTTCTAATGTTCCCATGAGAGACCGAATCCGTTTGTCTACCAGGCAGTCAATGAAAAGCGTCTTGGCAGATTTAGCTCTTACAGGTGTTGTAAGACAACTTGACATATTCAAATTCAAACTCATAAAAAAGACAAATGAGGAGGGAATTATTTCCTCTCAAAAATACTTTGCACCTGTAAAAGAGCTTATAGCAGGGTATACCTTGAGTTGTCTGCTCCACTGATGGATTTAAAGGCTAACTAAGCATTCATACATCCAATTTATAAAAACTTTTCAGAAATTGCTCTTTGTTCAAAGTGAGATGCTCCTAAAATTTAAAGCTTTTCTACCCATCCTGCCCTTTAATCCCTATACAAGCATATTGTGCATACTTCTGTGTTAAATAACCCAGAATTGTTTGCCAGGGATAGAGATATGATGAACTAACATGTAGAATTCTTTAGAGCACCAGACCCCTCTGCAAATTTGAAATTGCATTAGAGATAGAGACAAACCTCAGCTATTCACAGGAATAGTGAATGGAATAGAGTGAGTATTGAAATCCATAAAAAATTTCCAGATGTCCAAATCCTTTACAGCCAAATATGAAACATTCTGTAACAATTTCCATTGATGCTAACAAGTGGAGGAGGAGGCTGATTAAGGTCTGATGGCTTCTCTCACTGACCTCTCTCTGCTGACAGAAGCAACAGGCAGGCAAATGGTGAGGAAGCAGGCAGTACAGGCCTGGGAGCAGAGACACACTCAGCAGACTGCATAATTAGCTCCTAAATAACAAGGAGAAGACCATAAACAAGACAGAAGTAAGCCACGGGGACTTTACTTCCATTAAGCAATGATTTCACCATGCCTGCAACATGCCGAAAAGACTACACCTGGGCCTGCCTGGTACACTGGATTGTCTCCCGAGGCTCCTCAGAACAGCCATCACATCAGGCTGAGTCTCAGAGGCTCCATAAAGCTGCAGATATCCCTGAAGCTGCTGTGCTACAGTGCAAAGGATACCAGGCCCTGCTCAAGGCTGGACTTGTAGCTGAGTTTGATCTTGAGTGTACATCTTCCCTGCCCCATAGATGAGACCCCTTCTCCTGACTGCTTAGCAGAACAACAGGATAGAGTTGTAATTAAATGGGACCATTTCTGTGGCCGCACCTTAAGCCTATAAAGTGCTATCCTATCTAATAAAAGAATACTATGCAGATTGATCATCACTCTAACAAACAAGATGGCTGCCCCCATGTGATCAAAGATCCTGCCCCCATGTGGACACAAGATGGCCACCACAAGATGGTCAGCAGGAGAGGACAGTTGACAGGGATCAGGCCTGCAAGGGAGGGCAGTTGTGGGCGATCAGGTCAGCAGGGGAGGGCAGTTGGGAGGGACCAGGCCTGCAAAAGAGGACAGTTGAGGGTAATCAAGCCTGAAAGAGAGGGCAGTTAGGGGTGTCCAGGCCAGCAAAGAAGAGATGTTGGGGTTGACCGGGTCTGCAGGGAAGGGTAGGTGGGGGGAACCCAGGCCTATAGGGGAGAGTAGTTGGGAGGACCAGGCCTGCAGGGGAGGACAGTTAGGGGCAAACAGGCTGGCAGGGGAGCAGTTAGGCATCAATCAGGCTGACAGGGGAATGGTTATGGAGTGATCAGGCTGGCAAGGAAATGGTTAAGGGCAATTAGGAAGGCAGGCAGGTGAGCAATTGGGTGCCAGCAATACTAGATTGTGAGAGGGATGTCCCAGATTGGAGAGGGTGCAGGCTGGGCTGAGGGAGACCACTCCCCGCCCCGTACACTAATTTTGTTCACCAGGCCTCTAGTCTTATCTCATAAGAGAGTAAAATACAAGTTACCCATCACTCTGCTACATCCACAAACCACACCCACCAGCCAATTAGGAGCAAGTATACAAATTAACCTCAACCAAGATTGCTGTGGCCATGGAGCAAGCAGGAGATATGGGTTTCCCCGGCAATGGAGGAAGCCAATCTTTCCTCACACCCTGGCAGGCCCAGGCCTCTATTCAAGGCTACAAAGTTTCAATGATAGAAGATAAAGAAATCCCAGATACCAGGGCCTCCACTTGTGTCATTGGGGGGTGAGGGGGTGTGTGTGATCAGCTTGCAAAACACCACAGGCCCTTGTCCAGGCCACACCATACCCCAAGGAAACCCCCATCCTGATCCAGGACACCCTTCAGGGCAAACCAGCCAGCCCCCACCCATGTACCAGGCCTCTATCCTATCTAATAAAAGAGTAATATGCAGATTGACCATCACTCCAACACACAAGATGGCTGCCCCCATGTGGTCAAAGATCCTGCCACCATGTGCACACAAGATGCCCACCATAAGATGGCCAGCAGGAGAGGGTAGTTGAGAGGGACAAGGCCTTCAGGGGAGGGCAGTTTGGGGTAATCAAGCCTGAAGCGGGGAGCAGTTAGGGGTGACCAGGCTGGTAGAGGAGGGGAGTTTCAGGCGACTGGGCCTGCTGAGAAGGACAGTTGGGCGGGGACCCAGGCCTGCAGGGGAGAGCAGTTAAAGGTGACCAGGCCTGCAGGAGAGGACAGTTAGGAGCAAACAGGATGGTAGCAGAGCAGTTAGGCATCAATCAGACTTGCAGGGGAGTGGTTAGGGAGTTATCAGGCTGACAGGCAGAAGCAGTTAGAGGCAATCAGGAAGGCAGGCAGGTGAGCAGTTGGCACAAGCAGTCCTGAATTGTGAGAGGGATGTCTCAGATTGGAGAGGATGCAGGCTGGGCTGAAGGATACCCCCCTCATGCATGAAATTCATGCATCGGGCCTCTAGTATTAATATAAGGTTTGGGAGGCTTTAGACAATGAGATAGCCATTCAAGTAATGTCAATTGAACTGTCTCTTCCAACGAACTTCCAAGAGGACCTCCTCCCTTTATCCTATCCCACCTTTCCTACCTTCCTCCAAGAGCAACAGCCTGAAGTGAGGTAAGGTGTTTATAGCCAACACTGAAACGATATGTGGCTGACCTCTGCTATATGGCTGAATTGCTGGGAGAATTCCTTTTAAAATATGATTCTGTCTTCTATGATCAAATTCAGTGCCACCTAGCTGTTCCCGGAGCCTCCTGGATTGCTCTGTAGCAGTCAATCTCTGTGCACAGAATTCATATATAAAGTCAAATTCTTCAATAGATATTATTTTTTTCTAAAGGTCACATATATGCAAAAAAGCTGAAGGCATTAAAAGTAAGTAAAAAAAAAAGTGGATTTAGAAGTATGAGAAGTATGCTTGAAACTTCTCCATGTAACTGATTAACACTATTTCAGTCCTAATTTGTGATTTAATTTTAGGCATCAATTTGGGGAATGTAGACTAAAAACAACTTGAACAAAAGTAAGATTGTACTGTGATTCCCAGCTCTCAAATATTGCATTATGTTTTGGTGTGATTGCTTATTGCTACATTGTCCTTGAATTATTAGCCAGGATAAAGCACTGCACACATATAAAATTATTTTACTCTGTTCCTTCCTTAATGAGCTGAATCAATTAGAATTTGATTATTTGTTGATTGATATGTTATTCACTCAACAAACACTTGTGCAAATTTATGGCCTGTTCCAGGAAGACAACTAAAAAGCCTTTGGAGGGCATATGGCTCTATGATGATTCCTAGTATATGTGACCCTCTGCAGTCAAGGATCACAATTGGCAGACTGCATAATTAGCTCCTAAATGACAAGGATATTCCTTGGTTTTGAATATTCACTATATTCTTACCAATGTTCACTTCTCCCTCCAAAAATGGCTATTTTTTTTACCAAGTCCCATGAGATATAAAGTCACTTATAAAGGTGTTAGGATAGAAAAGTATGGGTGACACAAGACATCCTGTTAAGAAACAACATTGATAGTGTGTATTTTACACAGCATGGGACTAGTCTGCAAGGCAGGGAAAGAGAAGCTGTGATTTCTTCAATTAGAAATTAATTCAGATGAATGACCTATTGAACTTATCAGTCATTTATACCTTAATATAAATGTTTTAAAATAATAACTTCAATTATAAGTATTTTTAATAAGTATTTACTGTGTGGTGGGCACTATTATAAATGTTTCATAGATAGCTGATCTCATAATAAGAGTACCCAACTGCAATACTCAGGAGAGTTCTTCCCCAGCTTTTAAAAATGTCACAGCACACACAGAACATACACTGAGTGGCCAGTTTATTGTGATTTCTGAAAGCATAATAATCTGGCCACTCAGTGTATATCCTATATAATAAAAGGCTAATATACAAATTGTCCCCAGCCTGGAATTGGACCAGCAGGTAGGCCAGCTAACCACCCATGACCCATCCCTCCTGGACAGGCTGCCCAGACACCATCCATGCACAAATTCATGCACTTGGCCTCTAATTAATATATATATGTAACTGAGTAGACAGATTATTATGCATTCAGAGATCAAAATAATCTGGCTACTCAGTGTAATATTACACTAGAATAAACTTCTGCAACTGCTCATGGCTGGAAACCACTGCCCTCAGAACCCACCAGCTACCCTAAGGACTAAAGAAAGAAATCATTCAACACAACTGTAAGCGTTCAACACACACTTTTCTGGCACATTGGCTGGGAATGGCTGACTCGAGAAGCTGAGATTTAATTTGGCAATTGTATAAGACAGGGAATTTTGGAGCAGGGCAAATTTATAGGAAGTTGGAAGACTTTGAACAACCAGAGGGTAGTAAGAAGTCTTAGATTCTTTTAATCTGTTAGAATATGAAACGATAGGATTTTTCTTTATTGGTTGTTAGAGTATTACTAGTCAGATTTGAAAGCTACTCTGTTCTGATACTTAGGGAAGAGAACCTAGAATTTATGATACTAAATAAAGCCTATGTTTAAATACAATATGTCTATGTAGTTCAGACCTATTGTCAGCGTCCCCTTCAAATCAACCATGGACTCTTCTGGCAGTTCTCCTGGCATGTCTCCACTCTTGTTTGAGTGGAGGCCAGCAGTCTGCTTTCAAGAGTCCAGTCTAAAGTCTTTTCACTTTCCAGAATTTCATTTCTGGGAATATCAGTTTCTAAATACACACTGCAGTAAGTCATTGTTTCTGAATAAAAATGGTTGAAAAATGATTTTGATGGGCTGCAATGTGAGACGTTCTGCATTCTTTTAAAGTTAGTAATGATTTTGTTCAGATATATATGACTTTTTCTTCTACTTGAAAAGTGTTTTCTAATAATTTATTAGTTTCATTCCATTGAATGCATTTGCCCTTTGATCTCCAAGATTCTTATTATAGGTGCATTTTTCTATTTTCCAGTAGTAATTATTGTTATGTTAATGTTTTGACCCAAGAAGCCAGAAGTCATTTACAAACAAGTTACTTTTTAAAAATCCATCAGGCAAATAGCCATTACCTACCATGTACAGATGTAGATACTCTATTTACAAATGCAAGTACTAGAGTCACCTGAGAGTGCTTTCTCTTTAAGGACATGTACAAATACATGGTAGATTTGGCAATTAAAGTATCTAGTCACTGTAATACCTTTCTTAAATGATAAAGAGATAGTGAAATGGGGAAAGTAAGGTAAGAGAAATAGAATTCTTCCAAATTAAACCAATGCATTGAAAATGCCTCGAGTCTCACTGATTACATATTCAAACATGCAGAATAACTGAGATTGACTGCAAATACAGAGGCTCCTCCACTTTTGGCAGGTTACACAGCAAAAGGCTAGCACATCCTTTTTTCCACACATTCAGAAACTGGATAGTTAACTGATTGAGAGAGAGGTTCTGTAAGTGCCCATCAATAGCCAAATGGTACATACATACAATGTAATGTTACTCAGCCATGGGAAAAAAAATGAAATCTTGCCATTTACAACAACATAGAGGGACCTAGAGGGTATTATGCTGAATTAAATAAGTCACAGAAAAACAAATACCATATGATTTTACTTGTACGTGGAATCTAAAATACAAAATAATTGAACAAATAAGACAGAAACAAACTCATAGATACAGAAAGTATACGTGGTTGCCCAATGGGAAGAAGTCAGGGGATGGATAAGAAAGGAGAAGGGATTAAGATGTACAAATTGCCAGTTATAAAAACAAGATTGTAAAAGTACAGCATAGGGAATATAGTTAATAACATTGTGATAACTATGTATGGTGTCAGATAGGACTAGACTTATTAAGGGGATCACTTCATAAGTTACTTAAATGTCCAATCACTATGCTGTCCACCTGAAACTAATATAATATTGTATGCCAACTGTAATTGGAAAATCTTTTACTTACCTTTTAAAAGGAGTAGATGTTCTGGAGTCCGAGTGCCTGGGTTCAAACCCCACTTAACACTTTGTGACCTGGGCAAGTTACTTAGCCTCTCTTTACCTCCAGTTTTCTCCATTTGTACCATTTTGAGAGTTCATAAAAATTGTGCATAAAGGACAGTGGGTCAACTATTTAAGGTTTTCATTATTATCTTCAACATCTATTCCCAAAATAACTTAAAAATCTGTTGGGATAGTTGCCTTCTACCTTGATGACTTATACCTGTGCCATGGGGTGTTTCTTGGCTTTATGACAACCAATGCTGACCCTATTGCCCCTTACACAGCCCTGAGCAAATATCAAAGAAGACCTTGGACCTATGGAATCTTCCATGGCTCATGGCAACAAGTCACCAGGAGCACTTTTATTGTGGTTTGATTCTAAAACAAACTGCAGGCATGCTATTGAACTTATATTAGAATACTAAGAGGTCCATATTGGTTCTAATATTCTGGCCACACACACAAAAGGTTTCCCCTCTGTCAATACTTTCTTGTTCTTTATCTAAAGAAAAGGTCAATATCTCCAACTAAGAATTTACTCTAGCACCACATTCAAATGCTGCCAAACAGCTAGCCCCTCTCCTACTTCTTGGCTTTAAAATAGACAGGGGCCCAATACACCCACCACCTCTGCCCATCCTTCAAAGCCTTACCATCCCCAGGGAAGAATACTAAAACAGACCTTCTTATATTTGATAACAACTATTTTCTTCCACTATAAAAATGTAGAAGTGTAAAAATATCACTACATCCTTGTTGATGGAATGGATCTTCTCCAACTATCCTTCAGCCCAATGTTGAATCATCAAATGTTACTTTTAGTAACCCTACCATTAAAGGAGAAAAATGTATTCTTGGCATCCAGATACATTTCTCCTTGTCCTTTGTAAATAGTGATTATATCTAGTTAAAAGCAGCATTATTAGTGTTATTATGCAGGCACAATATGGTTACCTAATGGCTATACATAACACGATATCTATAGGAAAACTTTCTCCAAGTGTTAACTACTTTACAAACTAACTTTAGGGAATGAAAATTACCTTTAGACTAGATGCAACCTCAGAGATACTTTCTTTATTGCTTAAAATTCCAGTGAGGTCAGAGCTTTATTTTCCTTTGGCAGTCCTAGATGTAGACCAAGATACATCACCTGTCTGTTTCTCAACAAGCTGTGACATAGAACTGTTCATGTGGTTTTACCACACATCTTTTACTTGTAATAGCTTTCTCTCTTTATGGGTCTGGAAAACACTCATCTTTCAATACTTAACTCCAGCATCTCCAGCTCTGCAAAGCTTTTTCTGATTGATCTCCACCCAACTCCAGTAAATGGACTTGACCATTCCCTCTATTATACTTTAATTGTACTCTATTCATCTATACCATTTTATGCTTTTAGTGCACTATTGTGGTCTGCCCTAGGATATAACCTCTTCAGGGTCAGTGACTACATTTTAATTGGTTTTGGCATCTTCAGAACTTAATATAGATCTTTATAGTAGGCATTAATAAATATTACATAAAATTCCCTCATTCTCATATTTCCCATCTACCTAATAAAAAAGTAACATGCTAATTGACTGTATCTTTGTGACACCCACCAGCCAATCAGGAGTGAGTATGCAAATTAACCCAACAAAGATGGTGGGTTGATTTGAATAGAAGGCACTGAGCGGCCAGGGGTGGGGTAGGATGCAGGTGTTCCACACCACCCCAGCCTCTCTGGGCCTCTGGGCAGAATGGGAAGGTGGGAAGGTGGCTTTGGCCAGAGCAAAGGCAGTGCCAGCAGCTAGGGGAAGAAAGGTCCATTTTTGCACAAATCTTCATGCATTGGGCCTCTAGTTATTGTATAAAATAAAAACATCTATTTCTGATATATGATCTCTCATCATACATATACCTATTTTAGCATTTAAAAATGTTTATCTCTATTGTTTTTATTTCCAGAAGTTCTATTTAATTCTTTCAAAACCTATGTGGTCTCAAATTTATTATGTTTAAGACTTGAGTAGCTAGGTTTCATTTGTTTTTATGTCTTGACTCTCCTTCATGGTGATTCATTTCCTCATGTGGTTTGTAATTTTTTAATTTGTGAACTCATCTTCTGCAAAGCCTATTTTCCCCTGGAGATCCTGATTGCTCTAAATATGGAGAAAAAAAACCATTTTGAGTCCTTTCAGATGTGTTTTCACTAGGGATTTGAAGCCATTCAATAGCTCCAACTCAGCTTCTAATGCTAATTTCATGGTTTAAGTTTTCCGTACCACTCTGGTAGGATAAATTCAGACTCTACACCTACATTTGGCACAGTCCAGATGTGGCTTTAAATTTCTCTTAAGCAACTCTTTCTTGTTCCCCCAAGGCCTTAGATAAATAGTGAGCATTATTTGTTTTTCTGATCTGGTAGAAAAAGTTTTTGTAAATCTCTTTAGACAAATAGTGCAGTGTTTTAAGACTTCAGCCTTGTGCACAAAGTTCTTTTTCAGCTCTCCAACCTCACATACATCCAAAGCCATATCTCTGGTTCCCACATTCTAGGAACACTTTTTAGCTGAAATTCACTTGGGCAAGTGATATTAGCTCCTACTTACTACAGTGGTACCTCAAGATACGAGTGCCCTAACATATGAGATTTTTGAGATACGAGCCGTAAAGCAAGCAATTTTTGCTTTGAAATACGAGCAACATTTGAGATAGGAGTAATCGCGCGGATCGGCCGGCTGCACACGACCCATCAGTTTACCCTCAAGGTTACGGAACGAATTAAACTCGTATCTCGAGGTAACACTGTACTCTGGTTTTAGTTTCCCTCTTAATCCTGTTACTTAGGATTTTCTTTTCATTATTTGAGTTAAGCTATGTACTAAATAATTGGTGGAGAAATATTTTCCTGCACTTGAATTTGCATCCTTGTCATCTTACTCTTCCATGTTGTTGAAAGTTCTGCTTAATATTTTCAGAATACCTTCACAGACTTTCTGAAGTGATCCACCTAATAACTGTCAAGAAAGATTAGCCAGGTAGTAGGTCCTCTAGGTAACTCTGTAAATTAAAATAGTTTAAGAAACTTACCTCATGGATTAAGTTATCTTACCAGCTTGAAAAACTCAAGTCTTCTAGTTTTAGCTGAACGCTGTGTAAACTGGGACTCATGGATTCAATTGATACCTAGGGAAGGCAAAAGTGGACTTTAGGCAGGTAGTCCTGAAAAATACCACCAAATTGCTCTTTTGTGGGCTCTAGACTTAATTTATTCCCTTGGATCTTATCTTGCTTCCCTTTTTTAAAATTTCTACCACTCTCAAATACACTAAGCAATCTTTTCACCCAGCTATCTTGTAAACTGTCCTCTCAAACCTCATGAATTTACCCAAATCTGTCTTTGTCCATAGGAATCACTTTTCCATTCCTAATCACACTGAAGATGTTCATCTCCACTCTAAAACTTTCTATTTTAACTGCATCCTTTTGCACTCACACATCATTCACTCACCCAATGAATGGAGGGAATTAGCAATATAGGTCACACTTAAACTGCAAGAGAATAATGTTAACTGAAACTCAAAGGGCCCCATTCCCATCTTCTGCACAGGAAGGGAGATCAAAACCTTTTAATTTTTGAACACCACAAGTGTAACCATAAATCCTCACAGAATAAACTAAGAGCAAATGGCATATCATCACACTAGACTGAGGAAAATTCTGTGCCTTGCCACCCCCCCATCCCCGTCCCCCATAAAAAAACAACAACTGCTAAAGCCAATCAAAAGTCTTACAAGCTTTACATTTCATTAGAAGCAGAGAAAAAAAGAAAATATTTACAAATGGAAATCAGAAGAACAGGCACTCCTGAGTATTAGCTTCAAAACATCTTGCTAATTTGTTCACCTTTGTAGTCTCCTTACCTTTGGTCAGTGTATGCAAGGGAAATCTATGTAGAAGCAGTTACTTTCTGGGAATTTTGTGATATTTGTGCCAAAATTGAATGCTTAAGGTTATCTTCTTGCTGAAGATGACACTTGTCACAGCATGATTGCCAGCAACTCAGGAGGGTTAATGCAAATAGTTTCACATTATCATGTTTGAGATTACATTAGTGTCACAGTGCATTGGGTTAAATATTTCTAGAATGTTATATCTCTGTTGTCCATTCCTGCTCACAGGGTGCTGCAAAACCCAAAAAAATGAGAGTCAGCCAGCTGTGATCTGAAGAAATGTTAGGATAGGAAGTGATTCTTTTAACCCATTATTATTATTATTATTATTATTATCATTAATATTATTTTACCATTAAAAATGCTTAGATTAAACAACTGGCAATTCAATTGTTGACAATGCAATGTTCAGGGGAAAATATGACGCAGACGATTCTGCTATCATAATCTCACAAGTATTCTTATGTATCACCTTCAAACAGAAGGGGTTAAAGAAACCAGCTTGGAACACAAAGACTTTTTTCTTCTTCTTGGCTTCCATATAGAGCTCTTGCCTTATATGATTTGACTTCGTTGGGGACTCTCTGACCCTGGTCAGTAAGTGCAGTCTGAGAACCCGATACTTGTGTGTAGAGAGAAGGTCACAGAACATGATAATCTGGAAGGTCACAGAACGTGACAACCTCATCCAGCAGGAGTCCACTTAAGTGCATCTAGTGGGGGCAGTGAAGGATGTTGTTGATGAATGTTAACATGGCTGTTCCTGAAATCAAAGGCTTTCTTTGGGATATAATGTTGCTTTATTCTGGGACTCTGCAGGGTTTCTGTGGCATTGGGCTTTGTTTGAAAATTCAAAGAATTCTCCAATGGCAAGCTTAGCTGTTCTAAAAAAAAATAATCAATTAAAAACCTAAATGCATTAGACACTATGAAAGCAAGTCACAAATGTTCCTGGTTTGCATCTGAAAAAAGTGAAGAGAGATTGAATGTTATGTTAGTATCAAGGACAACTACACCTAACGGGGTGAATTCTTTCCACAAAGGAACTATAAGCATGGAAAATGCCAAGGCCTATTGTTGTGTTAGCAGGTTAAACTAAGTAATATGTTCTAAATATTTAATTGTATAATTGGTTTTACTTTATTGCTTTTTAGGAGGCTGCAGAGATGTGGGAAGAAAGGTACCTAACTTTCTACGGGTGCTGTAATCCTATCAGTTATGTTAGTATTTTCACCATTTGTCCCACTGATTTCCCAGAGAGGTTTTCCTCAAGTGTAATACGTTTTGTTTTTATTTATGCATTGGATATATCATCCTCATCTAGCTGTCTCACTCACCACTGCATCAGCTTTATCAATATCTAGAAATAACATTACCCACACAGCACAGTCATATTTCTGTAGTCTGCTCTGGATGTGAATGGTCAGAAATATTTTTTCTGGCAAATCTCCTTAGGAAATAAGCATGGGATATACCACCTTTGCCTGGAAGGTGAAAGAAAGGGCAGACAGCACTGAGATGTACATTTGTATCAAACCTTGTTCCTTCCATAAGAATTGAAGATGCTATGGGAAAATGACAGCCCTCACCTAAAGCAGGAAATGTGGCTCTGAAGACCAAAAACAAAACAAAGAAAACAAACAAACAAACAGCAGGGCTTCTTCACCCACTCTGCAGAGTCCAGCTCTGTTTTCTCACAGGATACAGAAGAAAGTCAACAACAATAATAATAGTTGACATTTACTGAGTGCTTAGCACTAAGCATCCTAAGTGCTTTTAGTATATTAACACATCTGATCCTCACAACAACCTGTCTACAGATGAAGCAACTGAGGCTTAGAGACATTTTGACATGTCTTCAAGGCTACAGAGCTGGGAACAGCAAAATAGGAATTTGAGGCCAAGCAGTATGTACCATGCCTGTATGTACCATTCAAATCTTATTGAATCAGCATTGGATGTTAACATCATGCAGAACCCACAAGTGCTAGAAAGAAGGCTCTAGTATTTTGAAAATACACAGGAAGTCATGGATATAGTAATCAATAGGCATGCCCCCCCCAAAAAAAATAAAGACCCTGATCCTAAAAGCAGCTAATGGAATAAGTTGGGTAGAATAGAATATTGTCACAATAGTTGTTGCCGCATATGTGTGTATATGTGTGTGTGTCTGCATGCTTAAACAGAAAGAAATGGTCCAGTGCTTGTCAGTTTTATCTTCCAGTAGAGTCTCAGCTTTTACTTCACAGTGAGACCTTAAGTAACAGATGACAGTTGACATTTCAATCAGTTTTATACTCATGGGGAGACTTGCCCTGTCTCCTTTCACATAACATTGGATACTAGTTTGCATATATCTTCATAGGTGATCAGCATGTGCCTCTTCCTTAGATCCAGTTATTTTTTTATTCCTGTGGATTCTCTTATCATCCTTTAATCCCTTTCTTTCAAAGTGTTTTGTTTCTTTTTTCCCCTCTAGACAGCATTTTAGCCATTCTCAGGTAAGCCTTTTCCAGGCTGTGCTGAATATTTGAACTCAGACTTCAGATCCAGGAGTTCTTTGATATCAGGATCAGTCTCTTTGCCACTGAATCACCGAGTTGTGCCAGCACCCTGATCACCTGGCCAGGATGGATGGCCTGAAGGTGGAGGGGACAAGACAAAGTTCAGATTAAGAGTCCTAGTAGGAGAAAAACTGAGATCTAAGACTGGAGAAAAGAATGCATTTGGAGTAAAAGTCACCAGCTGATCTATGAGACTCAGAAAAGATTCTCTCAGTGGAAGTAAACAGGATAATGGAAAGTTCCTACGACTGAAAAAGCCTAATGCATCCTCTTCTGTAATAATAATATACACTAAAGGGCCAGTCTGACCCCTTTGACTTTTATTGGGGTACCAGGACCTCTGAATAGAAGCAAGAAGCAGAAACTACTGAGGAAGCAGGACTGACTGCATAATTGTGGTGAAAATAAAATTCCCCTTGCCTAAAAATTTATTAACAATTTTTAAGGTCATGACAACAAAGCTTTAAACCAAGAATGGGGCTCTTCTAAGCATAAGACCCTGTTCAACTTCACAGGTCATGTGCCCATGAAGACAGCCCTTCCAGGAAGTTGCTATGAAAGAAGAGGTCTCTCTGCTGGAGAGCTGTTTATTTCACAATTAATAATTGAGTTTTGTGCATGAACCCACTAAAGGAGAAGACATGTAATGATGGTAGAAAAACTGTTGGAGAACTGGAGGAAAATATACATTTTATAAGCAATTGCCAGACACACACACACACACACACACACACACACACACACACATCTGTGATAAAGTCGTATAAGCAGTTAATAATTCCCCCAGCAACAGATAGCTATCCTCTATCTGTGTGTGTGTATTTGAAGATAACTCCAAATTGATAGATATCACCCTCGAGGCCACTGAGTTAAATTCAAAAGTAGTAAAAAAGAAAAAGAAAGAAAGGCATAATTTTGAGAGACCAGAAGAAAAGGAAGAAGGAGTTGCTGGGGAAATAAGAAAGAAAGGTTACATATGTGTTTGTATCATGTGCACATGGTTTTTGTGAGAAAGGGACAAAGAGAAAAAGAAAACTGTGAAACATGTAGATGTATAAATAAATGGAAAATTACTACAGGTTAAGAAATAAAAACAAACATTTAATTGCAAATAATATTATTAGGAAGAAAAATGCTTGATCAGTTGAGTGGTTAGGAGCCAGGGAGGTGGGCTGGAAGAACTCTGATTAATCAGTTTGGAAATACTTAGATTAGTAACTAATGAAAGACAAATTTGCTTTTTTCTCTCCTCATTAATTTGTATTACGTGAAGGAAATTACATTGACAATAAACATTAGAGAACTGAACATTTTGCTAAAGCAGAAGATACAACTGTATTATTAAATAAATACACAGCAGTCCCTCTCCAATTACTGTTTATAAAGTGCAATGAGATTCCTGCGTGAAGGGTGCTGTAAAATTGTATATTATGTTAGTTCTGATTAAGGTTAAAATGACCACAAATGAAAAAAAAAAAAAGGTACCCATTCTCCGTGTATCTTGGTACAGATGATTGTTTCCTTGTTCAAAGGGTCTGAAAATCTTCTTTAGGAGAATGACAAATTTATGTGCATTTCTGCACCACAAATCTATACGGACTGTGTTCTGGGGTCAGTTAGAGCCAGAAGAGTTCAGAGATACCTGATTAACAGCTGTTCATCACACCAGAAATTTTCTACCTCTTGCCGAGCTCCAGAATGAGACTGACAGGGATTCTGATAAATGCACCAGAAGGAGAGGAAATCTCGTTAGTGTCACTGGGCTGCTGGTCACTTGGGGAGGCTCAAAAGGGAAACTTCTGTAGACTCCTAGAATCTGGACTTTGAAAGACCCTGGAAAGACCCCCAGGACCTCCTGGAATGCGGTCCAAGAGTAAATTTCCAAAAATAAAGCAGCAAGAGGAGCAAGTTGAGTGGGGTGCAGATGTAGACACAGAGCCAAGTGGGAGTGGCTCTCAGAGCAAGTACACAGAAAGGCATTTTTTTGTCCTTGGAGAAAGGTGTGAGAATGTGTGTGTGTGTGTGTGTGTGTGTGTGTGTGTGTGTGTGTGATGTCCTGAGAGGATATTTGACCTATTCATTTCATGAAGAAAAAAAAAATAATGGAAAACAAGAAATTAAAGCATAACGTTGAGTGTGGAGGAGGGGCCAGTCAGGATATTTGTAGAGCCAAGAGTTCAACAGCTGTCAGCAACCAAGACAGGGAATCGATAATCAGGACTTTTAAAAGGCTGAATAATTTTATACTGATAACTTTAGGATCACAAGGCAATCTACAGTTATTGGCTCACGTAGTTGTCCCCTCACCCTTTCTCTTTGCACTTGGGTAAAACAGCTCCGTTTTGGCTGGCCTGAGCCTGTGCTGTTTTTACATAAAAACATGGTCATGATGATCACGATGTGTTTCACTTTGGATTAACCCCTGGCATGGCTCCAAGCGCAGCAGTCCCACATGAATGGGCTCTAATCCACTCCTAAGTGAGCAGGCTGGGCTCTCACAGGCGGACATGCCCAGGGCGGGCGCGGCACCATCTAGTGTGCTAGACTTTGAATGTCCTCTGAGCATCAAGAAACAGAAATGTATCCCTAGTGTAAGCTGATGTTTACCTTGCAAATGTGAAGAAGGAAGCTATTACAAGTGGAGTTGGGAAGGGGAATCAGAGAGCAAAGTATAAAGGCGATTGCCTTTTCACATTGGAGGTGGGTGCACAACTCGGTTACCCTTTTGGTCTCTACTGCTGTGAGATTTCATAATGTTACAGTCTCCTGGGGCAGTGGTCAGCATTAGTCAACAGAGCAGCAAACCGCAGCTCGCGAGCTGCATGTGGCTCTCGACCCCCGGTTTGCTGACCACTGTGACTGGGGAAGAGGGAGAAAAATATAAAAAAGTTGAGGAAAGCAAAGGGAAAAGGTCAGAAATTTAAAAATAGCTAGTATTTAATTTGCACATTCTAAACATTTGAGTAAGAACTTCACATGAGTTTTATTCTTGAATTCTTACCACGACCCCAGAAGAGTGGATCTTTAATAATAAAATACCCGGGAGATAGGTACTAATCTTCTCTCCTTGTTGCAGATCAAGAAGCTGGTGCAAAAAGAAAGTCATTCACCCCAGGATGTGCAGTTAGACAAACCCGAATCTGTCTGACATTGGAGTCTTCACTCCTATCACAATGCTGCACTGTTCTCCCATATAGACTGAAAAGGGAATTGAAGAGTCACATAAGTTAAAAAGGACCAGAGAGAAAGGGATTAGGAGGTGAATGTTCTCAGACTCTGAGAGCTTTGGAAGAGATTGCAGATATGAGATAAAGTGAGATGTTTTTCATCAATAAGAAAGGATCCCATAACTGTGCAAAGCAAACTCACAGGGAAACTATTTTTCAGCTCAATATCAGTTCCCCCAGGAAATAATAGGCTTTGTTGAATGACACTTTTACTTAACCCTAGAGGGGATATAACTGAGTAAAATTGTCTCTTCACAACTTGAGTGGTGGCCATGGATGGAAATAAGTACCATCTTTCCTTAAATACTATTCATTCTTGAGTCATTCCCATGTGAATCATATAGCTCCATCTTTAGAAAACTAAATTCAATGCATAGTTCACGTTCCTGGCAGCATGAAACATGCATGAAGGATGTTAATTACTTTTTATTCTCTGCCCTTTATGCTTTGAAATGGAGCAGAAATGGATGTTAAGTATTTGGCCAAGTGTCTGAAAGTAGAGAGGCCTTAAACAAAGTTAGTTTTCCTACTCTGCTTTCCCTCATCATTCTTCTGATTTAGGAGTTTCCAGAGATTGAGAGAGAGGAGAGCAAGAGCGAGAGCAAGAGGGAGAGCAAGAGCGAGAGAGAGAGAAAGAGAGAGAGGGGATTAAAAATTTGAGAATGTGCTATTGGCTACTGTGGTGTTCCCTTAGATCTCCCTTCAGGACTGATGCACATAATGCCCTATTGATGGAAATCTGTGTTTCTGATGTCACAGTAAAGTCCTTCACTGTTAACTGCCTTCAGCTAGAGAGAACTGCCTCATTCAAAGTATACTCCTCCCAAGGAGTGGCTTGTGGCTAATGACTGGCAGATGTGGAGGTAGGAAGGCCAGGCTCCTTCCCTTAATTCAAGAAAACTCCCAAGGGTCTTCTCAGCTCCAGAGGTAATAGTAGGATCTACTGAGGCCTCCAAACACATCACAGGTCACCTTATCCTTCTGCCTGATCCTGCCTTCTCTCTTCCTGACAGAACTCTCTCATTCAACCTTTGAATGCAACTCTACCTCAGAGTCTGTTTCTAGTGAATCCAATCTAAGACAACAATCGGATATATATTTTATAATGATATTGCATATAAATGGTAACTATAAGCATACTGTATTCAAATATTTCACTATAAAATACTCATGAAATTTAAAATAAATGTGGGGAAAGTAAGTACAAGTTGAAGTTTTAATTTTTTCTCACATCTCAATGAATTTTATTGTGCAACCTCTCCATTTAACTTTACACACATACAAAGGAGGCTGGTCTTATTCAATTAATAAGTGAAAGGGTCTATCTTAAGTGTCACAGGGAGTGTAACCATGATCTTACAGTGTAGTTTAGAAGAAAAAACATTTTTACAGAACTACAGAATTGCATAGGGAGTAATTGAGGCATGTGTGTAAGAATGCATAAGCTATAGACACACCAAATACCCTAGGATATCCATGAGAGCTGAGGACACTCCAGTTGGGGAATTAGAATATTTCCTGGATGAAGTAGGATGAAAGGGGATGATAGTATTTCTAAAGGAGAGAATAAGGATGAAGGGTAAGCATTTCAAGAAGAAAAAAAGATAGGCAAGGAAGGTGCAAGTGGTTTTGGAAAGTAAAGATCAGAGAGGCTAGGGATGTAGGGTCATGTGGGAGAAAAGTAGAAGATAAGGCTAGGAAGATGGAGGAGACAGTCTCATGTTGGTGAGGACACTCTAGATGCAAGGCTAAGAGGTGTGGGCTCTGTTATGTTGGCAATGAGGAACCAGAAAAGGGTTTGGAGAAGATGAGTAGATTATTCTGGTAGCAAAATTCAAACAAAGCAGATAGAAATTGTACCCAGAGTACAAAAAAAAATGGCATTGAAAAGAAAATAGATTAGTGACAGAACAAGGAAAAAGTAGGAGAAATGAGTGAGAAGAGACAAAAAAAATATTCATAGAAAAGATGTCACAAAAAATCTACATCATCTGTAGAATAAGGAAAGCACCAGAGAACTGGGTTTTATTTAGCTGTGATTTACAGGACTTGGTGCTATCACCAAATATAAGGATATTAGGAGGGACTAACTCTAGAGAAAATGATGTCTTTGTTCTGACATTTTGACTTTAGGGTGATCGTGGGACATTTCGGTAGAAATATTCAATAGTTTTACAGGGCTAGAGTCAAGAGAAAGGCTAGAACTAGACATGTAAATATCAGAGCCATCTGCATAGCAGTTTTATTTGAGTTCTTGAGAAGGCATGTATCTCTTGAAGGGGATTCACACACAGCCAGAGTTTCAGAGAATGCAAGAGGGAGACAGATGGATCCAAGATGGGAAAAGGGCGTGTTAGAAGGTAAAGAAGAAGACACTTTCAAAACAAGGGCAAGAGTAATGAAAAACAATTGTTAAGGTACTGAAACCTGCAGGATGTCCAGGAATAATGAGTGGAAACCATCAAGAGGGAGATGAGGAGATTATGATAATCATAAGAGAACAATTTCAATTAATCTGGGAGGAGGAAGAAGAGATGTGTTGTGAGTTTTATACACCTTTCTTTTTAAGTTTAACTATGAATATAGCATGAAAGAATGTGGTGGAAAGAGAGTGATAGATACACAAACACTTTCAAAGTAGGGAAACCATGTACAAGGAAGAGGGAGAAGGTGCTAGAGATTGAGAGGTTGGTGGATCATTCAAGTAGGAAACAAATTCAAACAGAGCACAGAGGAAAAAAATTGAAAATAAAGGTTTCAATTCTCTGAGTCAACAGAAAATAAAGAACAAGGGTGAAGAAGCAGGTACTGCAGATCTGGTTTGAATTTGTCCAGTTTATGTTGAACTTGCACAAATTTCACTCTCTTGGGGAGAGAGCTACCACACACACACACACACACACACACACACACATATCCTATCTAATAAAAGAGTAATATGCAAATTGACCATTCCTCTAATATACCTTCAAGCCATGCCCATGACCACCAGCCAATCAGGAGTGAGTATGCAAATTGACCCCCAACTAAAATGGCTGCGGCTACAGAGCCAACAGGATGGAGGCTTGAGTTTCCCCAGCAATGGAGCAAGCCAAGCTTTCCGCACACCCTGGCTGGCCCAGGCCTCCACTCAATGCTACAAAGTTTCCAATTATAGGAGATAAATAAATTTCAACAAAAATGGCTGTGGCCACGAAGCTGGAGAGAACAGGAGGCTAGGGTTGCCCCTGGTGATGGAAGAAGCCAAGCTTTCCACAGCCCTGGCCTGCCTTAGCCTTCATTTAAGGCTATAAAGTTTCAATTATAGAAGTTAAATAAATCCTAACAGAAATGGCTGGGGCCATGGAGTGAGCAGGAGGCTTGGCTCTACTCCAGGCTACAAAGTTTCAATTGTAGAAGATAAATAAATCCCAGATATCAGGGCCTCTGCTTGGGTCACTGGGAGGCATGGTCAGCCTGAAAACCACCATAGACCCCTCACTCAGGCCATCTGATGCTCCAAGGAAACCCCACCCTGATCCAGGACACCCTTCAGAGCAAACCAGTTGGTCCCCTCTCATGCACCAGGCCTCTTTCCTATCTAATAAAAGAGTAATATGCAGATTGACCATCATTCTAACACACAAGATGGCTACCCCCCCCCCATGTGGTCAAAGACCCTGCCCCCATGTGGACACAAGATGGCCATCAGAAGATGGCCTGCAAGGGAGGGCAGCTGGGGACAATCAAGCCTGCAGAGGAGAGCAGTTAAGGATGACCAGGCTAGCAGAGGAGAGAAGTTGGGGGGTGACTTGGCCTGCAGAGAAGGGTAATGTGGGGGGGGACCCAAGCCTGCAGGAAAGAGCAGTTGGGGGGGGGCAGGCCTGCAGGGGAGGACAGTTAGGGGAGACCAGGCCTGCAGTTAGGGGCAAACAGGTTGGCAGGGGAGCAGTTAGGCATCAATCAGGCTGGCAGGGGAGTGGTTAGGGATGATCAGGCTGGCAAGCAGAAGCAGTTAGGGGCAATCAGGAAGGCAGGCAGGCAAGCAGTTGGGAGCCAGCAGTCTTACCAGGATCAGGCCTAAACGGGCAGTTGGACATCCCTCAAGGGGTCTCATATTGGAGAGGGTGCAGACTTGGCTGAGGGATACCCCTGACCCCTGTGCATGAATTTTATGCACCAGGCCTCTAGTACATATATATGTCCCATAGACACCAGCTCCCACTACAACGTAATGCAATTCTAAAAGGGAGGTGCTTTGGCAGATTGCTGTAGAAGATGAGCAATTTGATTTCTGGCTCCCTGGGTGTCCTTTATTTAAAGACATTGCTGTCAACCTCCAACTGGTATAAATCCCACCCTCTCTCCCTCTTGTCATTCATCTCCACAAAGTAAAGACCTTAGCTTAGGAACTTAAGGAGATGTCACCGCCTGTCCAGAGAGTGCCAAGCTTACCCTGTTCTGATGTGAAGGAGAGAATGCAATCCCTAAGATCTGAATAGCTTAAGTATCTTCTCTAAGAAACATTGTCTGTGTAGCACATTCAGTTGTACCAGAATTTTCATTAGAGGGGAGTTGATTGGTATTGCATCTGTAAAGTTGTCTTTTCCTTTATGATACAAATATAGTTGGGACAGGGTCAAGTAGCCTCTGGAAGAATCTATTCTAGAGATACAGACAAAGCAAATGGCTATATGATACAGGGTGTTCTGAGAATAGGAAGCCACCTGGTAGAAAAGACAAGGCAGGAAGAGAGCTATAGAGCAGAAGATTTAGATTTAAATCCTAGCTCTTTGACTTGGTAGTTGAATGGCCTTATACCAATAACTTGTCTGCTTCACACTTCAGTTTCCTCGTTGGTAACCAAGGGTTAATATTGTCCAATTTCCCTAATAAGTTGTTCTGAGGATTGAAAGGAGGAACACCTGGCACATAGTAGATGCTCAGTAACTATTGGGGAGAGGTGCTGGAGTTGTGGGAGGGGGCGGGGGGGGGGGAGCAGCCAAGAAAAAGATGATGGAGCTGTAAAAGGAAAGCTTCTTCAGTGGAATTCTGCTGGTTGGAATAGGAAAGCCAGGCGGGGGGAGTGGGGGAATAAATATGTTTTTTACAAAAGTGAGAGTGGGCAAACAAAAATTTTACGTAAGTGATAACAGTAAAAAGCCAATGACATGCTCAGAGGAATGGGAAAATATGCCCGAAGATTGCCATAGCAGCAAGTATTAAAATGTGATTGGAGGTTCTGAGAACTCTGGCTAGATTGCTTTTAAATAATTTGTAAGCTATTAAATTATTTGCAAATGGCTGAAACAACAAAAAGGTTTTGGTGCTTTCATTTATGCACATTTGCCAAACCCTCCACAACTTCCTGAAGGAGGACAGGATGCAGGCAGAGAGGTTCTGAGAGGAAGATTATGGTTTTCCAGAGGTGTGGTCCCCAAGGCACAAAAAGACAACATAACAACACAGTGAACATGGAGAGGCAGGGAGTAGAATCACATTGATTTGAGCTAAAAAAAATCTATCTTGGTTATGAACCTCAAAGAACTTGGGAGACAATGAGTCATAACATCCTATTTAATATGCACAGAAAACTGGGAACAAAATCAATTCAGCAGTGGAAACTGGCTTATGACCTGGAAAATCATGAAGTGGGGCATGCTTCAGAAAACAGCTGAGGTTATTCTCCAAAAAGCCAGGCACAGGCGAGGAGAAGCAATTAAAATTTTCTATGCCCTCTGGAGTATCCTGTGAACTTTTTGGCTAACTTATGTCTGTCATTTGCTGAAACCACTGCTAATTATTTTACTTATAATTGACCAAAGACATCATCACTCCAACAGTGGGCTTTGCTTAAAACTCACATAGGCACATAGACACATGCTACATTGCACACACATAAACATACAACCCATGCACATCATATGTATGCTAGAAATACGCTTTGGAAAGATGGGGCAGGGATTTGGAACTCACAGAGAGAAGAACTTTCCTCCCTTTTCTTATAGCATAGCCCTTTTTCCCCATTTAAGAAGATTTTCTAACCCTACCCCAATCTGGATTAAAGAAATGGTTTGGTAAGGTGTGGACGTGTTTAGAGGCCATTCCTCCTTGAATTATTTACTAGCCACAGGCCTGTAAATGGAATGCCATTTACAGTTATTAGCATTTCCACATCAATATAGAAATGATTCTGAAGAAAAAAAATTCAGCCAACATCTGCCACCACTGCCTCCACTCCTAAGTGACAGTGCTGATCATTTTGTGAGACATATATTCACCTAGACTGGATCTAACACAACCTGGATTGAGCAAACAACTCATGACTTTTATCCTTGACCAATTGTGGCAAGTGCTGAAACCTTGAAAGGAGCCACGGCCAACCACACTGGCCTCTTTGCTGGTCTTTGAACTATATCAAGCACGTTTGGCCCAACTGTTTCCTCTCCCTCAGATATCCACTAGCTTCCTTCAAACCTTTGCTCAGATTTCACCATCTCAGTAGACCCACCCTGACCATTTCATTTGTTGCAACCTGCCTGACCTGCCTTATCTACTCTGCCTATGCCTTTTTCTATAGTTCACGTTATCTTCATGACTTGTTTATTGTTTGTGCCCTTGGATAGAATATAAATAAACTCCATTAGAGCAGGAATCTTAGTTTTATTTACTGATGTATCCAAGAGCCTAGATTTCTTTGGCACATACTAGATGCTCAATAAATATTAGTTGAATAAATGAAGGATGCCTAACTTGATGCCAGGTACAGTTCAAAGAGCATTACATTTATTTCAATCTCTTACTAACTTGAACTGTTATTATTCTGAGTTTACAGATGAGGAAACTGAAGCACAGGGAGGTTAATAACTAGCCCAAGGCTATCTTAGTACTAAGTAATGGGGCCAGAATTAAAGGTCATGCAATGTGATTCCAGAGCCCACACTGAATGGCCTCTCAAGAAACCCTAATATGAGCCCAGGAAAAAGTTCACTGTAAAAGAAGGGATTACATTTTCCTTCTTGCTCTATAGCAAAGATTCTGTTACTGCAATGGGATTCTGATAATGCATTCAGAATCATAAAGTTATAATGAAGATTAGATATGCTAATAACTATAAATGACATTCCATTTACTAAGCATATTACTGAGACTCCAGATTCAACAGGTATTAAAATATGCTAATGTGGTTATTGAAGAAATGTTGACCCCAAAGGACTAGATCTGGAGCAGCAAACCAATTATCTCAACCAAAAGTTACCTGCAATTGCCCTGTGTGCTTTTTGATATGTTGATAACTTAAAATGTGAATCATCTATTTTATTAATTTCTGCTTGTTAAACTTGAAAAACCAGTGCCATATTTTTTAATTTTATCAATTAAAATGAGAGTCACATATGTAGCAGGAAGTCATTGTATGCATGTAATTAACCAGAGGCTGAGGGACAAAAGGCCACTAAGATATTAGCATTATAATGTACATCAATAAATAAGAGAATATTGTGGATTTTAAGCCTCATACTGTAAAATAATAAATACCCTGCTATATATAGTAACAATTTAGATAATATTTAAGGAGCCAAAAATTCAAATGAACTGTTCCTTATTTTTTCAAAGCTTTGTATAAGATAATTTATTTTCAATTTTTATATAGCTTACACTCTGGGTTGTATGTTATAGTCCCCAATAACAATACAGCACCAATACTGTGATGTAAGAATCCAATGAATTAAACAGGATGTATATTATGTCTGGGTTCTTAAGCCCAACATCATATTTGCAAGATTCATCCATGTTATCAGGTTTAGTGTTTATTCACTTTGATATGTAGTATTCCACTTGGTGACTACACTACCATCTACTTACCCACTTTATGGTTGATGAACAGCTGTTTTCAGCTTGAAGAATTATGAATATATATTTATAAATATTATTGTAGATGTTATTTGGCATATATTTATATGCATTTTCATTGTATTGGGTGTGGCAAAAGTAGATTTACAGTTGTGCATATGCAAAACACAGACTTTATTCATGTATTATTATTAATAAACTAGAGTCACAGTGCACAAAATTTGTGCATAAGTGGGGGGTCCCTCAGCTCATCCTGAACCCTCTCTATTCGAGGACCCCTCAGGGGATGTTATGAAAAGCCATGGCCAGTGTGGCCTCAGGTTCAAAGGCTTGGAGAAAGAGCTGATGTGCAAATTAACACACAAGACAACAAATATAAATTTGAAATTATGGGGGAAGCCAGGAAAAGGTTAATTGTAGCAGTCAAGTTCCACCAAGTCTCTGTTCCTGTCTGCTTTTATTTTCTAGAATACACAATTGCTTTTTAAAGCTGCAAACAGACATATCAAAGGTGATTGTTTAGTAAACAGTAAGATTATTTATTAGGTTGGGGGAGTTTGCTTTAGGCCATTGAGTCAGCAGTAGGTAATAAAATACAGATATGCACCCTGTGGATATGGAAAGAGCCCAAATTCATGGAATTCTCACATTTATATTAATTACTGTTGATTTTGGTTCTCAGCAGGATGTCCGACTGCCTCTTGCATTCTGGGACTGCTGGCTCCTAACCATCCTCCAGCCTGCCTGCCTGCCTGATTGCCCCTAACCACCTCTGCCTGCCTGCCTGATCACCGCTGACTGCCCCCCTGATGGCCTGATTGCCCCTAATCACCTCGGCCTCACCCTGCACCCGGGACCCAGGATTCCCTCCTCTGGCTGGCCACAGGCACGCAGAGAATCAATGCCTCCCATTGCACCTCTCAGACAGTGGACAGAAGGAGATTTAGTACATAAATACTGTTGTTTTTTCACCCTCCGTTGGGCTAACTCAGACATGTTTTATTAAGTTCTAGTTGCTCACAATGATAACTTGTTTTATTTTATTTCCTATGTCTCCACTTCTACCAGTGCTTCCTGAGATTGCTGCTTAAATTACTGATTCAGGGGCATGGGCATCATCAACTAAAGCTAATTATATGTATAACTGTGACCCAGCATTCCTCTTCCAAGCTTCGCCCAGGCTGGCTGCAGCCACAGGGGACTGTGGGCGGGCAGCTTCACCAAGTTTGCAGCCTCAGGCGCCCAGGACCATGGGGCAGGCAGCTTGTCCCTCTCTCAGGCCACAGGTGCAGGCACAGTCACTGGTGTCTGGGACTGCAGGGTGAGCAGCTTGTCCCTTTCCTGGGCTGCACCCTGGCTGGTCCCCATTTCTCTCTCCCCAATGTTGAGTATTACAGTGCAATGGTATGAGGGCATGATGACCATTTGCATATTAGTCTTTATTATATAGGATTACTGTATTATTTTTCATATAGACAACTGTAAACTTACTTTTGCCCCTCCCTGTATATACTTGAAAGAGGAATGCTGGGTCACAGTTATACATATAATTAGCTTTAGTTGATGATGCCCATGCCCCTGAATCAGTAATTTAAGCAGCAATCTCAGGAAGCACTGGTAGTAGAAGCAGAGACATAGGAAATAAAATAAAACAAGTTATCATTGTGAGCAACTAGGACTTAATAAAACATGTCTGAGTTAGCCCAACAGAGGGTGAAAAAACAACAGTATTTATGTACTAAATCTCCTTCTGTCCACTGTCTGAGAGGTGCAATGGGAGGCATTGATTCTCTGCCATTCCTAGGTTGCCCTGCCTGCATGCTGAGTACGGTCACAGCCACATAAGGCTCTCAGGCAGAGAGTCAGAGGTGAAACAATGGGTAGCCTGGGTAGCCCTCAGCATGTAGAGTTAGTACTAAAAAGATATGTGCCAACATCATCTACTGTGATAGCTGAGCTCAAAAAGAAAGTAAAATCTCTATGTGTCAAAGACAAATTGAGAAATCAAAGCCAAAAGCAGCAATCAGAAGTAAATACCACTGTCTAAATAAGTTTCAGATCATGTATGGGCTCTAAAGTCTGTAGGGACTTTAAGCCTCAGACTGACCTGTTGGCAAGCCACAAACAACAAGTCCTACCTTAGAGCGCAAAACCCTCTTAGCATAGTTAAGCTTGATCTTATGATGCTCCCTAGATCTTATCTGGGTAGCTAATGGGCTGTGGGAGGTGCAGCAAGTGCTGCCAAAACAAGTGAAACTCCTAAAAACATTGCAACTATGCTGACCACTACCTTCTTTACCTCTGGCTATAAAATAAAGGCTCAACTTGCTGTCTAGATCTTTTCTCTGTGGCCTCATCCAGGCATAGGAGATCTACTGAGCCCCAGCCCGAACCTCAGCAGGCACAAAAGTCTAAGGGCTGTGTAAGGTTGGAAATAAATAGAGCTCTTAGCCTGAAACACTGCCTTGTTCAATAAGTTGGACTCTAAAAAGCTGTTTCCACTAGCACAGAGAAGCAAGAATCCTGCTGTTTGCACAGGGCTTCAGCTGAGGAGGGGTACAAGTTGTCCATGAGACATGAAAATCCCATTCCCGTACCTCATGTGGATGTGGAATCTGGATTAATAGTATCTCCATGGTGCAGGAATATTAAGCCAAAAGATTTGCATCAGAAACTGGTCCAGGATCAGTGAAACTCCTTGAATGCCTGACAGAAGTGAGTTTGAAATTACCCCGGAGGCATGGAGCTGATTCCTGCTGCAGACAACGGAGTCCCATGCCCACTGTAAAACTCTGGGAGATAATGCAGGACAAACCTCGTTTTCCCAACTGAAGGGTGACTTCAGTAGGGATATTTATCTATTAACTTTCATCAGTCATTTATTGAGGCCGCCTCCAGGGGATTTTAACTCTCCAGCTCTTTAGCCTTCCCAAACAAGTACTACCCAGTGGAAGTCCTCAGACAGAGTCTATGGGTGTTTGCTTTTGGAAACTGTCCGGCTAGGGTGCCTGAAAGTGCTGAATACTGAGAACTCACAGGCAGGGCACCAATAGTGCATCCTATGCCACCAAATAGTTTACACCCCACTAGCTGGGTTAAATGTTTCATGTCCCCTTTCCTTCATTTGAGATATTCTAATTAGTGGTTGTTGATATACACAGAGCTTTTATTTTGTATTTCCCTGATGATGACTAATGAAGTAGAGAACCTTTCCATATGAGCCCTGACCATTGATTATCCACTACAGCAGTGGTTCTCAATCTGTGAGTCTCGAGCCCTTTGGGGGTCAAATGACCTTTTCACAGGGGTCGCCTAAGACTATTGGAAAACACCTATTTCCCATGGTCTTAGGAACCAACACATCACTCCTCAGTGTAGCAAAATGTAGCAATGTAGTTTACTGTTGTTATATGAAGACTGTTGCCCATGCTACGATTCAAGACAAAATTTCATTTATTTGTAATTAGAAATATTTCACAATATATATATAATTACATATTGTTTTTGTGATTAATCACTATGCTTTAATTATGTTCAATTTATAACAATGAAAATACATCCTGCATATCAGATATTTACATTACAGTTCATAACAGTAGCAAAATTACAATTATGAAGTAGCAACGGAAATAATTTTATGGTTGAGGGTCACCACCACATGAGGAGCTGTCTTAAAGGGTCGCGGCATTAGGAAGGTTGAGAACCACTGCATTACAGGAAAGTAACAATCCAATCATTTGCTTATTTTTCTATTGCACTGCTCCTGTTGATATCAATAATTTTTTTTTTGTTTTATTTTCTGGATGTAAGTCCCTTTTAGTCGTATGTATCACAAATATCTTCAATGGTGGTTTTTGATGAACAGAAGTTCTTCATTTTAATTTAGTGAAATTAATCAAGTATTTTCTTTATGGTGATGCATTTTGTGTCCTCTTTTAAAGAATATTTGTGTACTCAAAAGTCATGAAAATGTTTCCTATTTATATTTAGATCTGTAATCCACCTGGAAGGAATTTTTATACATGGTATGAGGGAGGAGTCGAAATTTATCTTTTTCTATTTAAGCATCCAATTGGCCCAATAGCATTTATTAAAAAGACCACTGCACTCAACTATGATTTCAGAAATTCTGGTTGCCAGTTATATTCCTTTATCACTTTACTGATACCTTTGCTTTGCTTTCTGGATTTCATCTTTCCTATTGCCAAGTTAGTATTAAGTCTTTTATTTTGCACTTTTCAAGGAAATGTGTTGGTTTTTTTCTAGCTGTTTTTAATATTATCTATATCTTTGGTTTTTAGCAATTTTACTGTAATGTGCTTAAGCGTAGTTTTCTTTGTATTTACCTTATATGAACACTGCAAACCTAGAGGCTGTTATTTTCACCTGGGGAGGAAACAATCACCTCAATCCACTCAGGGACAAAGCTAATTGAAATTAGTCTTTTCCTTGATAAGGCTTGGTCTATTTCTAGTTTGGTCATACGGGTTATACCCCTTCAGGGTTGATTGAAAGCCTGAGTGTTTTCCAGGGCTTCTCTTCCCTGTCTAGTCAGTATCTTCTTAGTCCCATAAAACTGCTAAAAGCCCTCATTATATCTGTCCTCAAGCAGCTACTTTCTATTTATCTTTTCATTCTCTCTACTGATGCCACTTATGAGTCAGCAAATTCCCCAAGGAGAAAACAATGCAGAATGTTGAATTCACCTCCAATTTCTTTTTTCTCCAGAATCTTGAACCTTAAGTCCTGGCTACCTTGGTACCTTACTGGTGACTTTCAAATAGTTTTTTGTTGTTATTGTTGTAATTTTTGGAGGGTAAGGGGGAAATGCCTCACAGGCTATTTTATCCAGCTTTTCTACTTGTTCTTGGTGGAAAAATTAATCTCCTGAAAGCCAGTTTCTTATGGCTAAAAGCAAAAGTTTCAGTGGTATTTTATATAGCAAACGTTGTTAATAGATATTTTTAATAGATATTCTCATGCAGTTTTAATATAATCGTTGATGTTCATAATATCAACCTCATGACATTCTGATTCCAATGTGTCTCCTGAATAATCAGACATTAAATTAAGAACAGAATAATTTTAGTGCTTACTGTATTTAATGATGTTTAATTCATTTCACAGATAATATATATATAAATTTGCCTTCAAAATATTCCTGTCAAGGCCTTCCCTCATTTGCTTTATGTGGCACAACTTGGAAGCAACAGTTCCATTTTGTGAGCATTTGAGGATTTGTAAATGTGCTTCTTTAGAAATATCTTGGCCCAGTGGTTCTCAACCTTTCTAATGCCACGACCCTTTAATACAGTTCCTCATGTTGTGGTGACCCCAACCATAAAATTATTTTTGTTGCTCCTTCATAACTGTAATTTTGCTACTGTTATGAATCAAAATGTAAATATCTGATATGCAGGATGTATTTTCATCGTTAGAAATTGAACATAATTAAAGCATAGTGATTAATCACAAAAACAATATGTAATTACATATTGTGAAATATTTATTTCTAATTACAAATAAATGAAATTTTGTCCTGAAGCATGGTGTAGCATGGGTAACAGTCTTAATATAACAACAGTAAACTACATTGCTACATTTTGCGACAGTATTCGTAAAAAGCCAACATTAGTGCGAAGGTTGAGATTGCTTCTTTCTCACCAGATCAGAAATTCTCAAGGCAGTCTTTGTAAGAGCACAACAAAGATCATCTTCCACAACAAGTCTACTTCTGTATTTAGACTTGATAACCAGCAAGCTGGAAAACCCTGTTTCACAAAGATATGTTGTTGGAAATGGAAGAGGGCGCAACACAGTCTCAGACAGAACAGGATATGACTGTACACACTTGATCCAGAATTCTGTAACTGGCATTGTAGAAAAATCAGTTCTCACTGCATCACTGTTAATAAGTTCAATGAACTCCTCTTGTGCTGTCTCAGAAACATCTTCAACTTTGACTGTGAACGGGCTTCTGGCAAGTGCAAATGGGGTGTCAAGTAGATTTGGAAAGTATGATGAAATTTCGTCTGCAAGCATGTGCAAGTGTTCTTTCACAGAAGTTATCATCATAATCCTTTTGTCTGGTTCTTTGAGGAACATGTTCCTCAAAGAAAACAGATAAGGTAGGCAACATGTAAATTTTATATTTATTTATTTATTTATTTATTTATTTATTTATTTATTTATTTATTTATTTATTGCCAAAACTGAACTTTCATTTGCAATGATCAGATCTTTTCAGACAAATCAAGGCATGTTTCATTTGATCCTTGCAGGGATAAATTTAACTCATTCAAGATGGCAAAGATGTCAACCATGCAAGCTATCTTCTGCAGTTCACTTTTATCACTGAAAAGTGTTTTGAACTGCAGTCTTGCTTTCTGATTTAAAAATGTTTTGAGTTCATCATAAAGCTAAAAAACACATCTTAAAACTTTTCCTCTCGACAGCCATCTCACTTCAGTGTGAAATAGCAGAGCATTGTTCGGCACATCCAACTTATTACACAGTTGCGAAAACAGTCGACTGTTTAAAGTTCTTGCCTTTATAAAATTGACAGAACTTATGATGCTTTTCATTACTTCTTGTAACTCTTGTGGCAGCATCTTCATTGCTAATATTTGCCAATGAATTATACAGTGAATTCTGAAGACTTTTGGTGACTCATTCAGTATCAAACATTGAAATCCAGATCGACATCCTAGCATAGCTGGAGCACCATCTGTACAAACACCACAAACCTTTTTCCAAGAGATCTTATGCTTTCATAAATGAATCAACTGTGTCAAATACATCACGTGCACTAGTTGTCATTTTAAGAGGTTTGCAAAAAAGAAACTCATCTTTAAAGTTACCATCATTAATATACCTCACATAAACCAGTAACTGAACAGTTTGCAATGTCTGTAGATTCATCAAGCTGATACTAAATATTGGAAGTGGGGCAGATTTAATTTCCTGGATTACCTGATCAAGAATATCAGCAAACATGTCATTTATTCTTCTGCAGACAATGTTGTTAGATAAGGAAATTGCACTCAATTTTGTAACAAATTCATCTTCGATCATAACTAGAATAATGTCTTTGGCCACTGGCAACAGTAAATCCTCAGCAATGGTGTGAGTTTTTATAGCTCTGGCAATTCTGAGTGCCACCAAATATGAAGCTTCAATGGCTGCTACGTTTTGTCTGTGGTACTTGCCACAGGTGTCAAGTCTGGCTTTCTTGAGTACATCAGCTCTGCTTCTAAAATAGTTGGTATCCTTGCTGGCAAAGCTCAGATGCTATCAAAATGGTGTTTTAGTTTGTTTGGCTTCATAGATTCAGCTGATAGAACTTCACAACAAATAACACATTGCAGTTTCTCAATTCCTGCTGTAATTATTGAGGTAAAACCATACTGTAAAAAATCCTCATTATATTTTCTTTCTTAACATCCTTCTCTACATTGCCATGGGATGGTTTGCTAATGAAAATAATATATAACAATATCTTTAATAATACAAAAGATGATACCTGGCATAGTTCAATCAATACAGTTCCATTATTAAAGTTTGTTATGATTTATCATTTTCTGTGTTGTTTTCTTTACATACCTGTTACTATCACAAGGGGGCAGTATTCACATCAACCATGGCTGAATATAAAAAGACCTATCAGCACCCAGATTAAGTTCCCATGGTACAAATTTTTTTTTTTGCAGTAGTTGATGATATTAATTTTTTTAAATATATTTTTATTGATCTTTCACAGGGAGGAAGGGAGAGGGGATAGAAAGCTAGAAACATCAATGGGAGAGAGACATCGATCAGCCACCTCCTGCATGCCCCCTACTGGGGATGTGCCCACAACCCAAGATACATGCCCTTGACCAGAATCAAAACTGGGACCCTTCAGTCCACAGGCCGATGCTCTATCCACTGAGCCAAACCGGTTTCGGCAGTAGATGATTTTACAGTACATAATTTTACATTTACCCAGTAATTATAATTCATGAAGTGTCATTTTACCTCCAATACTGCTGCTTTCAACACAGTAGCTGCTTTTAACAGAGTAGCTGCTTTCAACACAGCAGCTACTTTCTACACAGTAGCTGCTCTCTACAAAGTAGCTGCTCTCTACACATGTGTGACTGGTCCACATAAGTACATTATGGCCCCAACCCTGTCACATGCACCTGTATTTGTACAGGGTGTATGTGACCGGGTTGGCGCAATGATATCATCATGCCGGGTACTCATATATAGGCGTATCTGCATGTGGGTGGACCTGCCTGGAGACGGATAGAGGAGCGGTGTCTCAGCTCCTAAGACCATCGGGAAATATGTGTTTTCTGATGGTCTTAGGCAAACCCTGTGAAAGTGTTGTTTGACTCCCAAAGGGGCGCAACCCACAGGTTGAGAACCACTGTCTTGGCCCTTCTCCTTGCACTCCAGAACTTCTATGTAGAAGAGAGACATTTCCTGTCTAGCTAAACTTAATTTTTATCAAAAACATGATCTTTGCTATCAAGATGCTTAGAATATAAAGTGTCTGACTCACCTAATTTTGAATTGTTTTCTTTAGAACTCTTGTCCAAAAGCTATCTGACATGACTGATATTCAGGAGAAATTATCTAGTGACATCATGCCAATCATTTATTTCTAGCTGC
>JAAGEH010000018.1:44871587-44946128 GCA_011751065.1 Lasiurus cinereus
ATATATATATATATATATATATACACACACACTAGAGGCCTGGTGCAAAAAATTCATGCATGGGGGGTGTCCCTCAGCCCAGCCTGCACCCTCTTTAATCTGGGACCCCCTCCCCAAGGGATGTCTGACTGCCTGTTTAGGCCCGATCCTTCTAGGATCGGGCCTAAATGGGCAGTTGGACATCCCTCTCACAATCCAGGACTGCTGGCTCCAAACTGCTTGCCTGCCTGCCTTCTTGATTGCCCCTAACTGCTTCTGCCTGCCAGCCTGATCACCCCCTAACCACTCCCCTGCCAGCCTGATTGATGCCTAACTGCTCCCCTGCCAGCCTGTTTGCCCCTAACTGCCCTCCCCTGTAGGCCTGGTCACCCCTAACTGCCCTCCCCTTCAGGCCTGAGGCCCCCAACTGTCCTTACCAGCAGGCCTGGTCACCCCCCAACTTCCCTCCTCTGCCATCCTGGTCACACTTAACTGCCCTTCCATGAAGTCTTGATCATCCCCAACTGCCCTCCCCTGCTGACCATCTTATGGTGGCCATCTTGTGTCCATGTGGGGGCAGGATCTTTGACCACATAGGGGCAACCATCTTGTGTGTTGGAGTGACGGTCAATCTGCATATTATTCTTTTATTAGATAGGATAGAGGCCTAGTGCATGGGTGGGAGCCAGCTGGTTTGTCCTGAAGGGTATCCTGGATCAAGGTGGGAGTTCTCTTGGTGTGTGAGGCAGCCTGGGCAAGGGGCCTGTGGTGGTTTGCAGGCTGGCCAGCCATGCCCCCTGGCAACTCAAGTGGAGGCCCTGCTATCTGGGATTTATTTATCTTCTACAATTAAAACTTTATAGCCTGGAGTGGAGCCTAGCCTCCTGCTCACTCTGTGGTTGCAGCCATTTCAGTTGGGATTTATTTATCTCCTATAATTGAAACTTTGTAGCCTTGAATGGAGGCCTGGGCCTGCCAGAGTATGTGGAAAGCTTGGCTTCCTCCATCGCTGGGGAAACCCAAGCCTCCCTTCTGCTGGCTCCGTAGATCATCCATCTTGGTTGAGGTTAATTTGTATACTTGCTCCTGATTAGCTGGTGGGCATGGCTGATGGGCATGGCTTATGGGTGTAGTGTAATGATGTTAATTTGCATATTACACTTTTAATAAATAGAATATGTGTGTATGAATATATTATATATATACACACACACACACACACACACACACATACATACATATATACATTCACACACACACACACACACACACACACACACACACATAATAAACTTGGGCCCTTCTCTTAGGCTAATTGAATGAGAAGATCTTGGAACTTTTCAGAAGCACTTGTGGTGATTCTAAAGATTCATACTTTTAGATGACTAGGAAACTACATATCTACATTTTATTATTTTAGCTCTTAGGAGAAATATCTTCACATAACTATGATTTAATGTTCTGCTGTCACCTTTTGTATAAAGGTGAATGTAGTAATATAAGAGTGGTCAATGGTTTTTGGCAATACTGTTCATCATGTGGTTGGTTCAATATTCCTTACACAAAGAACAGTTTGCATTCACCAGGAGTCACTCATGTGGCTTCAACTACCACTTGCATATCAATGATTCTCAGATTTATGCCTTTGGCCCAGGTCTTTCTCCTGAGCCTATGACACAGCTTGACCTGATTGTGTCACAGGCACCTGAAGACCAACGTATGCAAATCAAACTAATTGTTAGTACTCCCACTCTCCTGGATCTGAAGTTCCTTTTGATTTAGTGATTGGTATCTCCAATTACTCAAGACAGAATCATCCTCACCACCTTCCATACTCCCACCCCACAATCAATAAGGTTTCTAAGTTTTGCTTCTTTGCTGTCTCTCACATCCACCTCTTTCTCCACCTCCTTCTGTCTCTTGAGGCCAGGCTCATCGCTTCTCACCTGGATTTGTTCAAAAGAATTCTAGCTGGATGTTTATGGCTTCATTCTCTTTTATCTATCTATTTCCACACTATTCCCAAAACAGCTTCATAAAGCAGAAATCTGATTATTCACTTCCTGTGACCTTTCAATGGCTCCTTGAGTGTCTTTAAGGTAAGAGCTAAACTCTTTTAGATTACATAAAAAGCTCTTTATAAACTGTTTCCTATCTACCACTTCATCCTCATCTCATACCTTGCTTCTGCCATGTTCTAGAGTAAGCCACAATCTCATATCCAGACCTTTTCACTTGGGCTTTTCTGCTTGGAATATTCTCCCCTCCATTCTTTTCCTGAACATTCAATTCATTATTCACAATTCAACTTAGGAATCACACATTCCTGAAAACTTTCCTGATATCTCCAGCATAGCCTATGACTTCCTATTCCATGTCCCGGAAACACCAGTACTTGCTTTCTCACACTGTAATTTATACATTCCTTCTAAGCAGGGACCTTGGTCTTATGATTTCATTCCCATTTCTCCACAAAGTAATAGGCATGGTGCAGGCTCACAGAAAATGTATTTGAATGAATGAAATGTTTAATTCGCCTTGTGTGCTTTTGTCAATTAGAGAGCTATTCCTCAAAAAGTCTGATTCTTTTTTTACTTCATTGCCAAGAAGTTTCAATTTTAGTTTTGTTTTCATTGCAGTACATGATCTCAGACCAAGGTTTCTAACAACACATCTTATTTTTACCCTCCACCATGTTCATCAAATAACTCTTGTTCTTTAACCCCAGTATAACTCACCTGGAACCTGCTGTTTTACATATAACCCTGTGATAGTTGGAAGCAGCATAAAATGAGTTCTGGTCTACTATTTATTAGTTGTATAATGTTAGATAACTTATTAAATTTCTCTAAGCCTCAGTTTTCTCATTTGCAAAAAAGGAGATAATAGTACCTGCTACACTGGCAGATGAGTGTTGTGGTGTTATGATTAAATAAGATAATGCATAATACCTAACTCAATGCCATAATAAAAGTTCAGCAAATTAAGTAATTAACATTATTGTTATTAACATGACTAGCACATTAGCAGGAGAGAAGTTATATAGGTAGAAGATGGCAAAATGTCTGCCACATTGGCAATTCTCACCAAATATTTGCTATTATTAATTCTTAAAGGTTCCAGATAGCTGAGTGTCACATGGTGTTTTCTTTTCCTTATCTCATGTTTTCAGTTATTCTTATTATTAGAATAGAGGTACGGTACACAAAAATCGTGCACTGGGGTCCCTTAGCCTGGAGTGTGAGAGGATGCAGGCCAGGTTGAGGGACCCCACCAGTGCACGATCAGGGCCAGGGAGGGATGCAGGAGGTTGCCCAGCTGGGGCGGGACCATGGGAGGGCTACAGGATCTGGCTCACTCCCAATTGGCTGGACCCCAGCAGCAAGCTAACCTACAGGTCAGAGTGTCTGCCTCCTGATGGTCAGTGAACATCAAAGTGACTGGTTGACCTGTCAACTGTCTTCGCCCTGGGGGTCAATGCATGTCATAGTGAATGGTTGAGAGACCTTAGCATATCACTAGGATATTACGCTTCGATTGTTTGAACAGACGACCACACTCTTAGCATATTAGGCTTTCATTATATAGGACGGTTCCCAGTATTATGCTGGCTTTTAGTATAATGATCATGATCATCATTAGTTATTATCAATAATCATCCTTTTGTTTATCAGACCATCATCATTGACACCAGTCAGATACACGCTCCAATGCTTCCCTTTCTAACAGATTCTGTAGCCCTCTATATTAAGTCTTACAGGGAGACTTGGGGCTAGATGGCATGAAGCTAGATGTTCCATGCAGGTCAGAGCAGTTGATTAAAGGTGATCTCACAATGAAAGCCAGGAGGTTCAGTAAGGCTGGGCTTGGAACAATGGCTACTGGGTGTTAGAACTGAGCATAGGGTAAACGCTATCGGAAGAATGAATCAAGAAAAGAAAGAGACTGGGATCTGATTGGTCCTTTCTACTTGGCTTCCTCAGTCCCTTTAAAATACTCCAATTTGCTGGATTGGTTGGTTTGAAAATATATGTCAGCAGCACTTTCCCAGGAAGCAGAATTTCTTTAAGTCCAAATTTTTTTATAGACAAATATTTGCATATTTATTCCATAGTTTTAATATGCAAAACTATGTGACCACTGGTATGAATGAGATGGTCAAGATATAAGTAACTTGATACCTATCCCTGTTAGAATATAACGAAAGTCTATACAGTAGCAATATGTTTAGGAGAGGCACCAGAGAGAAAGAAAAGAGAATGAAAGAGGCAGAAACTGAATGTTAAACTTTTATTTATTTAGTGAACTGACTTGTGCCTGGAGTCACAACATAGATTCTTAACTCAACTCTAAGACTGTGCTTGGCAGGCCACAAAAGCATAAGGGTCAGGATAACACTGCGGGAGCAGCCAGGACAGGGTTTATTCAATCGGAGCAGAGGAAACCCCTGGAAATGGTGATAGGGGAGCAGGAGGTGAAGGATGGTAGAATTAAGTAGAGGCACAGAGAGAAAATTAGCCAAAATTCCTCATGGCCTCAAAAAAGTGAAGGGAAAATAATAACTTTTTTTTTTTTAATCTACAGCCCTCAGGTGCCATCTCTTGCTTGAAAGAGTTGCCAAACAACAATCCAATAATTCCTAAAACATTGCTAATAAAGGGAAAAATTATAATGTGAAAATGAAAAGGTGGTTAGAGCTTAAGCTTTCTTTTCCTTTTTATATTTCTATTAACTTGACAGTTATCACTTATATCTAATAGGCTTAAACCAGGTTTTATTTTACCTGACTTCAAACACAGTGCCTATATACACTTCCCTAATACCTTGCAGCATACTCCCTATTTTTGATGTGAGGCTAATTACAAAAAAAGAGAATAATAACCAGGAAAATGATTTAAGCTTGTTTTTGCCATAACATTAACCTAACCTTACTGCAGTACATTTTAACATATTAATCATGAACCAGGATCTGATTATTTAATATTTGCCAGAAGCAGTCCAAAGCATTTATGATCGTATTTTTCAAAATAGTGTTTTATTCTATCGAAGTTTTCTTTAAGATTTTGAATGAATTTTTAAAATACATAGATACATTTTAAAATACATAGATAAGTTTTTATTGATGATGCATAATTGTGATTTTAATGTATTCTTAGCTATATGTTTTATTTTGCAGGAGGAAAATATACTGATTCTCTACTTATTGGTCTGTATATTACAGAAGTTAGACTAAATGATTACTAATGTTGCTTGGTGCTTTCAAAACCAAATGATTTTATATGAGATTTAAAAGAAATTCTTAGACATATATAAATTCTCTCTCAAGGAAATATAATTTTTAATCAATATATGATGATTATGCATGTTAGCTATTTAGTATGTTCACAATTTTAGAGGGGAAGATGATAATAAGAATAATATAAAAATATTCAAATGTGTAATAAATATATGATGCCCTTTGAAAAAAAGGTCTACAAGTGACAAATAGGTCATAAACAAAAATTATTGAGCATTAGAAGGAGATATGTGAAGCAAAATACATAAGCCATCTTAATGACAAAAAGTCCAATGACACTATATCAGGCATTTGAACATAATTCAGTTTTATTATGTGCTTTCAAGGCTTCTCAATGGTATGAATACTACAGAAAGTATAAAGATACTGGTATGTTCTCCTTCCTCATACTACTATATCAGAAAAACAAGGCTAACATATAAGAAATAATTTGAAGAAAATGTAACATTGAATTCCTTGTGCTATTGGATCTAATGTTCTACATAAGATTTAATGGTTTCCAGAGAGAGGTTAAAATGAATTGAACATAAAAATCATAAATCTCTATTAAGAAAGTTTAGGAAACCCTTAGTACTCTTACAGTAGGATCTAAAGTCCCATGTTCCATAGGCATACTTACTACCTGCCAGGTTGTTTGTTGTTTGAGTCAATTCCACCTCTCATCTCTATGACCCTGTCAATTCTGAAAGAACAAACATCTGATAAAAGAACAATGATGTTCACAATTAAGAAATTTACTTAGAAATTGCTAACCTGGAAAGAATGTTGTATAACAAAGAGGTTCTATCCATTAGGTTAAATTCAGCTGCATGTAACAGGGGCTCAAAATAAAACCATTATATTTGGTCTTAACAAAATAGAAGTCTGTTTCATTCTAATTTAAAAAGCCAAAGGCTTAAGTGCATATTTATCAGCTCCATAAGATTTTCAGGGATCCAAAGTATCTCGAGTTTGTAGTCTTTCTTCATCTTGGGGAATCATATAATCCAAGCAGTTACATACAACTCTAGCCCAGTTTCAAGGGGTTTGAGAATTCCACATCTTGGTAAGACTGATAAAGAATTTACAGCCATTTTTAACCAACCACGAGTAAAAAGAAGGCAAAATACTTGCAGATATTGCTCATGACAACCAAAAAGACTTTTTAAAGTTGTATTTGGAGCCAGAAGATGAAGTATAACATTATTTCATTAATTTGAATTAATGGCATGAAAAATCCTGAATTACAGAATGTAAAATGTTTCAACTTCTATTTTACTTCTGTCTTCTCTGTCAAGAAGAAATGCCAGTCATATGGAAAAGGTCAAAATTAACATTGATATGAGGGAATTGCAGCCCAAGATATGCAAACAGATATAAAGAAACAAATTTAACTACTCTGAATGGTATTTTCCCCTGCCTTGAAAGACTCAAACTTTCAAGGTTTATAAACAAACAACATTTATGGAGCACATACTCCTGAGTCTGGCACATTCATAGGCACTGGGGACTTATTAAAAAGAGAAAGTTAGCACACATTCTCTGATCTCAGGGATTTTACAGATTAATAGGTACTGAAATAACATGACAATTTGCTGAGCTGTTGGGGGTATTTGAGGTCGGAGGGCTCGAAAATAACAGAAAGCAATCTTAGTTAGACTTCTTGGAGATCAAATTGGTTTAGATAGAAACAGAAATCATAGTGTCCATTAAGGGGAATGACATTTCATGGAAATAAACTTCAAAAATATAGGAACAGGATACAAAAGAAATTATTAAATAACTACATGTGTGAAAAGGGTAAAGGGTTTTAGTTTATTTTAAGTGCAGTGTGATTCATGATATGACAAGACTGGGAGCGAAAAAAGCAATGGAATCCTGAATTCCATTTACATGTAACTAGAGTCTGGAATAGGGGAAGAAGATATCCTGCTCTGTTTGGAGATGATCTGAATGTACTCTGTAGCATGTGTCCAATGGCAAGGCTTCACTTTAAGTTAATTGCTAATAACCTGGAGGGATACCTAGAGGAGTGCCTAGAAAAAGACACTGGAGAAATCTGGAAAAATGGACACAGAAGGAGAGGAAAATTTTTTATAGTCTGGAAGCAAGAAAGCTTTTGATCAGCCATAATAGTTAAAGGATTTTTATGTGTCTCTGAAGGCTAACAGGTTAAACTTTCTAATATTTATTCTTATATGATAAACAAATGTATATATTTTCTTAGAGATTTCATAGGTTTTATTAGTCTCATAGTTTAGAGTGTTATGCAGGTTTTACCAGCAAAGATTGAATTGATAAAATGGATGATTAAAAAACAACAAATGTAAATTGTAGAGATGAAAAATACAATATCTGATATTTTAAAAAGTTGATAAGGTAAAAACTATAGATTATATACTTCTAAAGACAAGATCAGTGAAGCTAAAAGCATAACAATAGAAATTACCCAATATAAAACACACAGAGGAAAAAACAAATTAAAAGAAGACCTATAGGGCAGTATCAAGTAGTTAAATATATATATGTAATTAGAATCAAAAATAAAGAGAAAGGGGATAAGGGTAAAAAAATATTTTAAGCAATAATGGCTGAAAATTTCTAAATATTAAAAACAGTAAACCCAATGGTCAAAAAGATAATAAGACTGAAGCAGAAGAAATATATAGAAAACCACACTGACATCATAATCAAATTGCTAAACATTAATGCTAAAGAGAGAGTCTTAAATTCACACAGAGAAAAAGGACACATTACGTACAGAGGAACAAAGTTAAGAAAGACAACAGATGTCAGGAGCCAATTAAACTAGGCGATAATGGAGCAACATATTTGAAGCATTGCAGAAAAAACTGGCAAATGAGAATTTTATAACAAAATATCTTTGAAAAGTGAAGGCAAAATATAGACTTTTTTAGACAAAATCTGAGATAATTTATTAGTACCAAATGTGCATTATAAAAAAAATGATAAAGAAAGTTCTTTGGGCAGAAGGAAAGTGATACAAGATTGATCTACACAGAAGAATGGTAAATATATAGGTAAATATAAGAGAAATTTTCTATGTATGTATCTCTTTAATAGATAATTGGTTGTTTAAAGTAAAAAGAATAACAATGTATTTTCAAGTTTATAACATATAGAAGTGAAATATATTGACAACAGAAGCATAAAGGATGAGAGGAGGACATGAAAGTATATGGTTGTAAGGTTCTTGCACTACATATGAAGTGTTGTAACATTATGTGAATAGCTTATGATAAGTTAAAGATGTATATTGTAAACCCTAAAGTAACAATTAAAAATTAAATTTTATAAGAAATCAACTGAAAGAATGAATCTTACAGGATAGGAAACACATACAATGAGAACACTAATCAAAGGAAAGTAGAAATTGCTATATTGATTAGATTTCAAAAAAAGGAAATTAGATTTCAAAAAAGGGGAATATAACAGATAAAGACATTTTCTGATGGTGGAGGTATCAGTTTATCAAGAAAACATAATAATCCTAATTCATGCATCTAATAAAGAGCTTCAAAATACAGGAGCCAAAACTAACAGAACAGAAAAGAAAACAAGAAAATCTACAAATGAAATTGAACATTTCAGCACTCCTCCCTTAGTAATTGATAGAATGGATAGAAAATCATTTGAAAATAGAGACTTGACCAATAATGTCAACCAATATGATCTATTCATTGATTTTTAAATGTTAAACAAACTTTGCATTCTTTGGACCAATGCTTTTCTCATAGTATCCTTTTTATATATTTCTGGATTTGATTTGTCAATGTTTTCATAAGGATTTTTATTCATTGTAACACAGAACGATCCATAGTCTTTTCAAGTATATATGGAACAGTTAACAAAATAGAACATTCTGAGGGACAAAGTAAGTCTCAATAAACTTAAAAGTATTGCAGTTATAGTGGATCAGTAGGTATGTTTTCTGACCATAATGTCATTAAACTAGAAATCAATAATAGAAAATACACCCTTAAAAACACCCCAAATATATGAAAACACTTCTACATAAACCTTGGGACAAAGGAAGAAATCACAAGGGAAATTAAGAAAAACTTTTTAACTAACTGAAAATTAAAAGTGTGTGGGATGTAGCTTAGAAAAAAATATTTATAGCTTTACATATTTATATTAGAAAAGTAGAAAGACCAAAATGAATGAAATAAATTTCCACATAAACTAGAATAAAAAGGGCAAATTAACCCAAAGTAAACAGAAGAAAGGATACAATAAAAATATCAGTGAAGCCGAGACTGGTTTGGCTCAGTGGATAGAGAGTCGGCTTGTGGACTGAAAGATCCCAGGTTCTATTCCAGTTGGGGGCATGTACCTGCTTGAGGGCAAATCTCCACTGTGGGGCGTGCAGGGGATGGCTGATTGATGTCTCTCTCTCATTGATGTTTCTGACTTTCTATCTCTCTCCCTTCCTCTGTGTAAAAAATCAATAAAATATATTTTTTTTAAAAATCAGTGAAAATGAAAGCTGAAAAATAATATAGAAAAAAATCAGTGAAACCAAAAGATGAGTCTTTGAAGAGAAAAGAGAAATTGCTAACCTTTAAGGGACCAGTCACTGAAGATCATGCAATCATTAAAAGAACAATAAGGAAATATTATAAAAATGTTATTAAAAAAAGTCTTGTGTTTATAAATTCAAAATATTAGATGTAATGAACAAATTCCTTAAAGACACAAACTACCTCAGTTCATTTAAGATCTATTGAATGTGAATAGCTCTGTAGCTATTTAAATGTAACTTACTTGAATTCCAAGTTAAAAACCTTCCTACGAAGACAACTTCTGGTTATTGTAGTTTCACAGGTCAATTCTATGGAAAGTAGAGCAGTGGTTCTAGGAACCAGGGGAGATTGTAGGGGACTCATTGCAAAGGAGCACTAGAGAAATTTGGAGATTATAAAAATAGCCTGTGTCATGATTTGGGTGATGGGTACATAACTGCATCCATTTGTCAAAAATTATCAAACTACTTACAATTAGTAACATTTATTATACACAAATTGCACACAAAAATACCATAACAAAAGAATGGAAGATTATCATACATGCTGTCTCAGGAATTCATGCACAGGAAAGACTATTGAGCTAGACCACTGATTCTCCATCCTGGCTACATTTTAGAATCATCTAAGCAGTTCTCTCCAAATACCAAAGCCAGACCACACTTCCAGAGGTTCTGACAGCTCCTCTGATGCTATTAGACTAAATTAGAATTCAAGTGTCTTCCAACTCTAAACACTGAAATTTCACTGCCTTTGTATTTTATTATTTTTTTTTCAGTTTAACTGGCGATAATTTGGCAGCATTATTGTTCCCAACCTCACTCAGCCACCTGGTTGCCTTGCCACGTGTATTTTTAAAACCATTAGGCAATATGCCGAATAGTTTAGCAATTATAACTTTAAAATGTGGGTTATAGAGAAACAGAATTTCTTTAGATTACAGCTGATACAATATCCCAAGAACATATGCAAGTTTCCCAGATGGCCTAATCCCAAGGGAACATATGTAGGTATACTATAGTTATCATGAACCATCAAAAAGTCCTTAAAATTAATCAGTTTTCACCAAGAGTGAAAGAGTGTGAAAGAGAATAATGAATTTTTATTCAAATTATTTCCTTTAAATCTTATTTTGGAGACCAAAATTATTTTACAGGGTGTCTTATTAGATTTGCCTTGTGACTTTGAAGAACCTAGTCTTTCTCCCCATATAAATGGGAGATTAAAGGAAATGTTTTCTCTAAAATTATGTCAAAAGGGCTACAAATTTGAAAGTCAGAAATATGTAGATAGATAAAGACACATCAGTGGGTTTGTTTTCCTTAATTTACCTTTTGAAATGTAATTATCTTCTTTAATGTCTTGTTTCTCTAATCACTCCTCGAATTTTTTTCATTCTCTTCATTAATCACACAGTTTCAATGCCATAACTGTATAACTGATTTTTTGGAATAGCAGCCAGAGGAATCAATATTTTTCTAATTGATTCATTGTTTATGTCTTATCTACTCAGATAGAATTTCTGTTTCTTTTATCTTCATATCATATAGCACAATGCCAAGCATTGAATTGTTAATATATTTTCTGGATCCTAAAAAAAACTTTTTTTTTCACATTTTAAAATAAGGATAGATCTTATAATCCATATGTTTATTTAATATAATATTCTTAACATTTCCTAAGAAAATGTCCTAGAATTGAAGAAAGTACTTTTTGCTGGTTATTTGTATTTTCTGCACAATATATAGACTCCATAATTATACCAAGTCATTGATTTTATATGCATGTTCTTTACTAATAAGACATTAGTAGGAGTGATTTCTAGAACTAGCAGTAGTGAATATGGACATCCCCAATATAGTAGGCAAGTTTTTTCTCCCTTTTCTCCCATCCAACTCCCTCTTCCCATTCCAACTAAATGTCAAATATGTACATGACTGGACTACTCCTGATTTTTGCATGAGATTGAACAACGCCAGAGGGATTGGCAGTTCAATGACCAGCCTCAGATGATTATAAAAGGGAGAACTGAGAAGTTTTTTCTTTAAGAACAACAACAGATATATAGCCCATGTTTCCCAAATTCTTGATAGTCTTCTCTCTGCCATAGTGTGCCATAACTGTATCCTGTCAGTTGCATGGTGTGGGCTGAGTATTTCTTTAGAACCAGAAGGATCTTAGTCAAAACTGAATATACAGTAAATGACTCTCGTGTTTATGAAACTAGAGTGTTTGCAAAAATGATCATTATACTAACTTGTTGCAATAAGAACAGCAAATTCTGAGTCTACCAAAATGTCCTGTGTATTTAATGATAGTTGTATTTAACTATATAATCAATTATACACTATAACGTTAAAAAACTTTATACAAGAAAATCATACCAGTGTGTTTGCAGGGGGCAGCGGGGGGGAGGCGGGAGTTTCAATATTAGAAAACAAATCAAGCTTGCCCATCTGTCATACTGTCAGAGACACACCAAATACATATATTAAGGGTTAGATGTTTATTTATTTCCTTCCTCTTAGGTCTTCTACATTCCAGTTATCTTTAATATCCAAAGTCAATCCCATTGAAATCAATATGTTTGAAATTAGAATAACTTCCCACCATTAAAACCTATTATAATACATTCTAGGCAGTCTCAGGGAAAAACAAATAGACCAACAAAGGATAACTCATTAAAGCCTTCACTGAAATGCACCATGGTTCAAAGAACTATAAATTTAGCTTTTCTTTCTCCCATATCTTTATTTTGTTTTTCAGACCAAGTCACAGTCATCACTTTTCCAGTTTTACTATGCATATGTCTCATTGCTACTATTTGCATTCATATTGGATAAAAATGTCAAGATGCAATCCAGAAAAAACACCAGGGTGGGCAGCAAAATGTTGGCAATAAATAATAAACTCAAAGTTTATCTTCAATCTCTTTATTATGTAATTAAGACCTGCTGTTTCTCTTATCTAGTCTCTCACCTTAAGTTGCTTGCTTTGGCTGAATTTAATAGAGTAGAAGACAAAAGGTTGTCTTCTGGGTATTCAATTAAGTTGATGGTACATTTTAAAGATAATACTGTTTTATTTTATCCAAAGTAAAGATGAAAGCTAAATTAAATAAATAGATGTAAAATTTAACTTGGAACTATTTCTAATTTCAGATATTGAAGAAAACTTTTAAAAAAACAACAACAAACCATGGTGAGATTAATGACAAAAGTTGACCTGTGAACTATGCAGCATTATCAAGATAATAAATGCTTTATAGAGGTTTTGAAAGTAATTCATTTAAATATTCATGGATATTGAAGAAAAGAAAGGGTAAGAAAAGACCAAAAGGGATTTCAAGGTGCCCTCTGTGGCAGAGGAAAATCTCCTGCTTGTTCTTTATTGAGAAACCCAGCAGTTGTCTGGGAAACACTGAGAGAATACAGCCAGTGGCTGGGATAGACTGCCACACAGGCAGAGAGCAGGTAGGCAAGTCAGAAATGGAATTTTTCAGGGGACAATCAGAAGCTGGGGTTGAAACAATCATCTTCTCTGGCAGTATCTCCAGTGGGAGCATCACTCCTAGGTTAGAAATGAGCAGATGGTGAGTGCTGAAGTCCTCTTCAGAGATAAGAACTTGAAACAGAAATTGAGGGGTGAGAAAAACTGGCAGTTCCTGTCATTGGTGATGGCAGGGGAATGAGTTCTATAGAGGAAGTGACATTTCTGGCAGGAAGTCCCCTGTTTTAAGGCTGCATCTTTTGACATTGTCTTATCAGGGACAGAATAGCCCTGGCTGGGTAGTTCAGTTGGTTAGAGTGTTGTCCCATTATGCCAAAATTGTGAGTTTGATCCCTAGTCAGAGCACATATAAGAATCAACCAATGAATACATAAAAAAATGGAACAAATCTCTCTCACAAATCAATTTTAAAGAAAATAGTTTTGCCTACTTTTCAGATAAGTACTTGGCATTCTCAGAAGATTACTTTATGACTTTATGCCTAATCTTAAAGCGTTATTAGGAGTCGGACTTGCCTCTCCTTTCCCTGTCTCCCATTTCCCATCTAGCTCTGAAAATGAAAAGGAATCCTTTTATCTGCATTTCTCCCTTCTCCAGCTTCTCCTGACTGAAGTGGTGGAGGTAGCTGGTAGAGATGAGATGGTAATGGCCAGAATAGGGTGGTGTGAGAGCTGTTGCCAGTTTACCTAAGGCTTCATGAGGACATGGGAAATACTTGGTCCTTGGGGTCCACTTGCTCTTGGTTTCCTCCAGCCTCAGAATTATCTTTTGCTAAAAATGGTGAGAGAGAGAAGACTAAGAGAGATTAGACTGGACTACAAGTAGATACTGGTTATAAAAACTTGTCAAGGAAAACATGAAGATGGAATATATATGATCAACTCCAGTTTTGCTTCCCTTCCCTTTGTCTCCACACTTCAGAGTGGAACCCACTCAGTTCTTCCTCTCCCTATCTCACCCAACCACTAGGATTTCCATTTGGTTCAGCACCTACTGGGTTTAAATTAAGAATTTTGCAGCATAAGCCTCTCTCCCTAAAGAGTAAAGGTTCATCCAGGGATGTTTCAGTGTGGACCCATTCTATCAAATTAGGTTTCTTCTCTTTTTGGCCCAAAGTTATAGATTCATGTTTTCTTTCACTCGATTTGCTAAAGCTCCCAACACTTTCATTTAATCACCTCACATTTAGCTTTCATCCAAAAAAACAATAAAGAGAAGGATGGTTTTGTAAAGAAAATAATTTGAGAGATATTCTCTTTTTTCCTAGGCACTCAACACTAAATGGGCTAAGTTCAGTTCAGTCCTGGGAGGCTGTTCACTTGGACCCAATTCCTGTACCTGTTCATATAAACACCTTCTCCAAGTATCATTCAAAGTAACACTTTGTTCCTATCTTTGTTTATGCTTTCTTGATAAGAAGAGTTTGGGTTTGTTTACAAAAATGATAAATACAAGAAATCTAACACAATGGAAATAAAAATAGAGAATGAATAGATTATGAGTAGCAAAACAGATATTGAAACCCCTACATTACTGAGAAGGAATATTAAACTTGGCTTTACGTTTCATGACAATAAAGGCAAAAATGGGACTATAACCCTTGGAATAAGGGAAGATACCAATTCATTGTAATAGATAAAGCTTAAATTCCTGAGAGAAATGTTTTACAAGGGCACTGTCTAGAAGGCAGGGCATGGTTCAGTGGATAATGTTTTCAGCCAAAGTTTTCAGAAAATGAAAAGGGGTTTCTAATAAAACCATTTGTGTAGTTACCTTGGCAAAAGTACTATAGGAGACACAGAAAGAAGAATAGTTCATTTTGATAAGATGGAGCAGAGTAGCCTTCAATAAGGAGAATGCAACAGCACAGTGTCATTTAGCCTGTAGAAACAAGAATGATAATTTTCTGGAAGCTAAGGCATAGAGTTCATAAAGTTCTCAGAGTCAGTTGTACATTCATTGAAGCATCAAAAGCCTAGTAGTGTTGGAACAGACATGGGGAGCATAAGATAGGGCAATATAGCTCCAGGATGCACATCCTGGCTGTCCTGCCTTTGTTGGATTATCTGCAAGTTGGTGTGAACCATGAATGGGCATTTATGGCTCTGCTAGCTCAATAGATTATTGCTTTACTATACATAAACCTTTGATCAAATTGAAAGTCAGACCTATAATACTTCTCATGGAGAGCAGAAGATGTAGGTCCTTTCTGTACAGAGGCTCAGTCTAACTATGGGCTGCAGGTTTGTATTCCTGAGTCTTTCAGACAAACTTTGGGTTTCTTTTGGTGTCCATATCAGAAGGCTGATAAGCAATGAAGAGCACATCTGTTAGTGAAATTGGATTTCCGGTGGCTACAGGTAGGTAGTCTGAGGAAGTCAGTCCTAAGCAAAACACAGATTCCCAGAGATAGCCCTACTTGAAGTTTTGGAGGGGAAATAAATGATCTCAATGCCATGTGTCTCTTAAAAGGTTTGGGGCCAGGACTAGGAAACTGGGGGACACTAGATTTGAAAGTAAAACAAACGTGTTCCATGTGCAGCCTAGGTAGAAGACCACCTTCATTAATGGCCTCTTGAGATTTACTGATAAGCTGCCAAATCACTAGGTGAGAAAGGGCCTACGTTTAATAGCTGTCCTGTATGGTTTGTGATTGGAGTTGGTACTGGATATGCCCAGAAATTATTAAGCATTTGAAAATCACATCTAATAGAAGACACTGGAAAATATGACAGCAGACAGGGGCATTAAGCCCCCAGACTAGAGCTTCCTCTTTCCTTGTACCTAATTTCACAGAAGGGAGAATGATGCAAGTCTTGGAGCTCAGCCACACACACACACACACACTCACACACACTCACACTCACACATATACTCACACATATACTCACACACACTCATACTCACACACACACACACACTCACACATACACACACACACACACTCACACACACACGCAGGCAAATTCAGCACTCTCACAAAAATATTTTTGGGCTATTCTGAGCTTTAATTCTACATTCCTTTTATGGGTTTCATTTGCAATAGAAAAATATGGAGTTAAGATTGAAATGTCTTAATAGTATACAATCATCATCCAAACCACCACCCTCTTCCCCAAAACTGGCATTGTGACTTGTGAGATGTAGCTCTAACTACTTCTCCAGGGTAAAATTCCCACAAATCACTTATTGATGAATCAATTGCCCTGAATGCCAACTGCAAGACGTTACCAAGAAAAAATGCTAATTCCTCTCCAGAAAATTATTGCTTAATGTCCATTGCTAATCATGGGAGGAAAAGCTGTGCTAGTTCCTAAAATAAAAATAATCCCAAAGGTAGACATATAATATTCCTTGCCCTGTAAATTCCATTCTAACAGTCACCTGTGTACATGATAATAGAGTTTGAAGATACATTCTAATCTATCAAAGAGAGTTTTAAACCACATGCAGGAATGTGAACTAGATAGTCTGAGCTACATCCTGAATATAAGTCATCGCGTTTTGAAGTGGAATTAAAGCCTTGGATCCCTGGTGTTTGAATACAGCACTGCCACCTTAATTTAATGATTAGCACTTGAATAACCTGAAGAAATGAATGTAACCTCCAAATTCATTTAAAGGTTGAGAAAAGTTTTGCAATAGGAAAACTCAGTTTAGCTGAAAATGTCGTCATTGTAAATAGTAATTCAAACTCACTTTTATTTACATTTACTAAAATTAAATGCAAATGTATTTGTCTAGACTTTAGTATACAGTCCAGAGAAAGTGGCCTTCTTAATCATATTACTTGAGGATTGTTTTTTCCAAAGTCCTTCTTCACTATCCACTATTGCTAAGAAGTAAAACATGAAACATGCTAAAGTTCTACTTAAAAAGAAAGGAAGAAATAAAGAAAAAGAATGTCATTGGGAGAGTGAACACAGTTGAGTATTAACACATTAGCATAAATTAGTTGTTAGTAGATTAGTTACCATTTTCACCTTTGTGTTTTTAACTGTCTTTGATCTCACTACTTTCAGAAGGATTGTTTCTTTGTGTCTCTTTCTTCAAAAAGTAGGAGCTCCTCAAAGACTGAGAATCTCCTTAGTCATCCTATGTATTCGTGTCCCACTTCCCCTTGATTCCTTGGTGTATGGCAACATGACAAACAAATACGCAGTGCTTAATAGATGGTTATTGAACAAAAGGATTAATAATTCAATATAAAAATATAGACAGTGGATATAAAAATTCAGGGATGGAATTATAAAAGTCTTTTTCATTTTCATCACAGAAAAATCAACTTTATTTAAGATTAAATTATTTTATTTTACACACAATTATCCCCAGTATAAGATTTACTGTAATGGAAGGAAATGAATTAGAATAAAGACCATGTTCTAGCCATATGTGGTTCTAACTCTACAAGTATTTTATACACTGAGTGACCACATTATTATGACCACCCTATCAGTACTTTGTTGGGCCACCTTTTGCCTTCAATACTGCAGCGATTCTTCTGGCATTGACTCCACAAGATGTTGAAAGGTGATGCAAGGAATCTGACACCATACCTGATGAACAGCACTGTCCATTTCTATGAGATTTGATGGTTATGGAACCAGCTGCCTAATGGCTCTTTTAACTTTTCCCACAAATGCTCAATTGAATTAAGATCTGGTGATTGTGTGGGCTACATGAGTAAGGTAAAGTCTCCCTCATGTTCTTGAAATCACTCCTGCCCGATATGAGCACCATGGCATGGTGCATTGTCTTGTTGGAAGAAGCCATATCCATGGGGATACGCCATCAACATGATAGGATGAACTTGATCAGCAATGATACTTAGGTATGTTGTGCTATTCAGATGTTGTTTCACATGAATTAAAGGGCCTAAATCATGCCAGTAAAACATGCCCCAATCCATAACACTGCCCCTACCAGCTTGAAGGGTTGTATTCATGCATGTGGAGTACAGACTTTCATGCTGTTTCTGCCAAATTCTCATTCTGCCATCTGTATGATTCATGGGACCACATAACTTTTTTCCAATTTTCGACTGTCCAAGCCTTGTGTTCCTGTGTGAATTGGAGACATTTTATCTTGGTAACTGCAGACAACAAAGGTGTTTGAACAGGCCTTTGGCTTCTATAGCCCATATGATGCAGTGTACGGCTTATTTGCCTACAAACATAAGATGGTCATAATAATTTGGCCACTCAGTGTAAGTTCCCAAATATTGCTATTGAACTCCATCACTTCCATCAAACATTTTCAGGAGAACAAATAAATATCCAATATAATAAAAGCCTAATATACAAATTGACCAAATGGTGGAATGACCAGTAGAATGACTGGTCACTATGATGCACACTGACCACGAAGGGTAGATGCTCAATGCAGAAGCTTCCCCCAGCTCACAGGCCCCCGCCAGCCAAGGCAAGTGCCAGCAGCTCCCTTACCCCAATCACTGCACTGGTTGCCCTGCAGAGGAAGATGACCAGCAGCAGTGGAGGGGAGCAGGGCTGGCGAGTGGGCAGTGCCAGTTTGGACAAGGCAGGTGCCAGAGGGGACCTCCCCAATTGCCAGCTGGTTGCACCACAGCTAGGTCCTGATTGCTATCCAGGCCTAGGGACCCTAGCCATGTACAAATTTTATGCACCAGGACTCCAGTATTCAATAAGTTGCTTGATATTTTAATATGAAGGCTTTGCCTCTAAAAGTATTCCTTTTTTTGGCAGTAAATCACAGCTATTACTAAAAATCACAGAGATAGAACCAATGAGGCTTTTGATCTATGATTACTTTGCTTGTAATTGTTACAACAGAAATCAATTTTAAAATTTCACTGAAATATTTCAGTATGTATACCATGGTCCAAGTCATCCAAGGAATATTTTTCAGATAAATATAGACTTTCTACTGTACAGACCCTCTTTCTATCAAATAGGAGAGATGAGCTTGGCATATTTTGCCACCATAGTTATCTAAACTGCTTTGGCATATTTCTGGATGAACTTTCTACTTAGGTAAAACACCAGTCACATAATACAGGCCTCAAGAAAGGTAGAACAAGAACCTATAACTGTATTTGTTAAATTAGGATGATTTTAATCTGAAAGCGTCAAAAACTTAACATGTTTAAATAATAATGAAATACGTTGATATTGGTTGAAATACAGAAGTCCATAAGTAGGGTCACTTGAGAGCTAGCATAATTTAGTGGATCCAATTTATTTGCCCTTAGGTTTTTATGTTTTTGAAGATACCATATGTTGATCTCATACTTAAGATAAAATAGAGGTAGCTGAATCACTTCTGGGCATCACATGCATGCAGGCTAATAACAGAGGAACAAAAACTGTTTTTTTCTTGTGTTTACTGTTATGATGGAGAACATATTTCCCAGAAGTTTTGCAAATTTCATTTCACATCTCACTGTTATCACAAAGTCACATGCCTTCTATACAAAGTAGGGGCATGAAGCAAGCATCAAGGAGAAAACTATCATTTCCTTCAACACTATCACTGTGTCAGTTGTATAACAACTATTATGAGCAACTCTGATACTTTTAGCTGAAGATGAAATTTTTTTCTTTTGAAACATACCCGAAATAACAAAAAGGTTACAACAAGGAGAAGGCAACAATCCCATATCACATACTATAAAAAATCTGCCAAATATTATAAAATTTGGGTCAAAATAAATAAGGATATTGAGAGACAGCATGTACTTCCTCAGACCTCCAGCAAAATAGAGAACTAAAAATAAGGATCACTGTGCAAAAAGGCCCATCTAAGGGTTTGTGATTAGAAGAGCAAGATTTGGCTACATGTCAAGCTGGAAGAGGCTACAGGAAAAACAAGTAATGTGATTTGACAGAGGATGGTAGATATAAGAACTATACTGAAGAGATATGACCTGCAAATGAATGGAATCTTTGCAGAATTACAACAGAACATATGAAATAGAGAAAAGTATTCAATAATACAATAGAAGAAAACTCTTCTGGAATAATTGATAGAACTGAATCTACAAATGGAAAGAAAAACCTCAACCCAGAAAAGATGATACAGAATAATTAATGCCAAGCTCTATCCTGATAAGATTACTGATCTTCAAGAACAAAAACAAATTATAAATTTACTTACAAGTAGAAAAATATTTCCAAAGAGGAAAAAAAAATGATTGACCTTCAGTAACAATTAATGCCAAAAATAGCTGATCAGTGTCTACAATTTCCAAAAGAAATAAAATATATTCAAGAATTGAAGAAAGTTTTAAGGAAGTGGAGCTATTCTTGGATTGAATGCTGTAAAAAAAAAAGCAGTAATTTTGTAATTGGGTAAGCTAATATTCTTATCTAAAAGATGAGAAAAATAAAGCCAGACTAACGTTGTGATTGGTAAAGTATCCCTCATATTGATCATTTTTAAAGTTTGGACAATGTTTTTGTTTCTGTCTGAAAATTGTTTTCTGTGAAATTGTTTGTGTTTAACACGAGGAAACCATGGCCTAGTTATGAGTGCCAGGCCAGCTCCTGATGGTCAGGAGCTGCTGTTGTGAATGGTCAGGGGCTGCTGCTGTGAGAGACACACACACCCCGCCCCCGACCCCTTTGAACAATGTTTGAATTTCTAGCCCTATCTAATAAAGATGGAATCTGCAAATTGACCATAACTCCACCACAAAGATGGCAATAGCCACAGCCAATAAAGAGGGAGGAATATGCAAATTGATATGACAAAGATGGTGGCAGCCAGGCCAGAATGCTTGCGTCATCGCCATGGCGATGACACAAGCTTCCGCCCCACTCTAGCCACTCTAGGACTCTGGGCAGCTAGCACATGCAAGTGCAGAGTAGCCGGAACTGGGTGGGATGCCTGCTATGAGGGAGAGGGGAGGGAGTGGAGGGACCTACAGAAGGACAGCAGGGCTGGAGCAAAGGCGGAAGGTAGCAGCCAGAGAGAAGGCTCGGGTCCTGGGTGCCAGAGGGAAACTGGTGCAGGCATCCAGGGGAAAGAAGGCCTATTCTTGCATGAATCTTTGTGCATTGGGCCTCTAGTAAAAAATAAAAGATAAGCTCAGAAAATATACCAGCTTCCCCAAGATCACACACAAAATAAGTGACAGAGACAGAATTTCCATGTCTCTCTCACCTACAATTCCATACCATTTTTTCATTATAAATATTAATAATATTTCAGAAGTTTTTGCTATCAAACAGAACAGGAAATACTAAAAGCAACAGCAGCAGCAGCAACAATAGCATAGGAAATAAACTTCTGTTTTTTTGTTTTTTTTTAAAAAAAACACTTTTGAGACTGCCTCCTTCCCCAAAAGACTTTTTTCAGCCAGTCTCAATTAATTGATTTAGAATGACTTTCTTCATTTCTAAATTTCTAGTCTTGCTGGTGGGTAAAAATTAGGTATTAAGTTTATCCAAAGTACAATGAGAAACAAATCTGTGATGATGTAAACCACAGATTTATTAACAGAGTACAAAGCTCCTCACAGAGGTAGAATCAGAAAGCCCTCCTCTGCCAGTCCCTTTTGGTAAACTTCCCTGATAAGTTGGGAAGCCAATGCAAAATACAGTGACATTCTTGGCTAACAATTCTTTTAGAAGATTTCCCTTTCTTAAATTGCCCTTGAACTAGAATACTGCATGGAAGATGCCATCTGGCCAATAAAATTTCCCAAGAATTAGCTCACCAAGGAAGCTTTATCTTTTATAAAGTTGACTTCAAGTCCCCCAAAAGGACCATGACTACTAAATGAGAGGTGGGATCCTTGAAGTTATAACACTTCTCCCTACTACCTCCCCTGGTTTATAAGTCTCCGATTGCCCTCTAGAATATTAAAAAAAATGGCAGAGGAGAGATAAGGGGTTATGTTAATTTAGGGGTTAGGGCAAAGAAACAATCTGGCTCCAGAGGTCCCAGCCTTGAAAGTGTCTGGTTTGACCTAAGGGGACTCACTAATTCCAGGGGAAAAGTCTCCAGCCTACAGAGAAAGAGATGGTTGTCTGACTCTAGCCCATGCCTGAAATGAGACCCTTCATTTGGACAGAGCAGACTAATGTAAAAAAGGAGGGGAAGGAAGCTGTCTCAAGATGGTATGAACCAATCAGAAGGAACAAAAATTATTAATATTTATTTAACTGATAGTTGGAAATAATGGGTGTAAAATTCTTACAAAGGGAAAAGGTTTGGGTCAATTTTTTGTCAAATTTATAATTCAGCTGTCTCTTATATCTCATCTAAATGGTGGCCCTTCTTTTTAAGTCCTGGATAGTGATAATACTACCCTAATTCACTTGTGCACAGGAGTCCAGCCCTAGATAAGGCTCCCTTCACTGATTATTTCTAGAATCCACAGAAATGCTTGCAAGTTCCACAAACCTACCCCGCTATACCCTGTTATCTCCTGACCCCTCCCCAATGCTGGTGACTCCCCATCCAGCTGCCCCTTACCTTTCACTACTTCTCTAAAGTGTGGCCCCAGATGGATCCTTCATTTCTCCAAAGCACAGCTTAGTCCAGACAATCATGTTTAACCAAATGTTAATGCTGATTTAGGAATCACGAAAAGGAATTGAAACTAGACTATGTCCAAGGTCTCTAAAATGTGCTCCTACAGGTTCCTTATTGGTGTCTCTCTTCTGAGGTCATGACTTTCTTTGCAACTGTCAGTGCCAATCTGACCTTCCTTCCTCACCCAATCCAGGACCTGGACTCCTCAGGTTTTCTCTTATTCTTAGACTAAGAGCAACTTCTACTGGGATATGACCCCTCTCAGGGGAAGAAATATGACTGGGCTATGGAACTCATCCTCTTCCCAACTTCTACAATTTAAAAATGTTTTCTTTTGCTTCATCTTTGCTTAACCATAAAGCTAAAATAGATGTCTTCCTAATACGAACAAGCGCAATTATCTCTTAATGTTGAACCCATAGCTCCACCTCTAAAAGAAGTTTCATGTTTGTATCCCCACCCTGTCCAAGAATATATGAAGGGTACAGTCTCAGGTCCAGCATCCTGTAAGATGAGGCATAGGCAATATATTGTTATGTTATAATGTTATAATACCCATTGTTAAAACAAAGCAAAAAGCAGTTGATCCTATCAAATCCCCCTAACCCCCGCCCAAAAATTTATAATGGTTGTATTTCTTTCAAAATCCTGAGGAAATATCTCTTGAAATAAAAATCTCTGTAGGTGATCCCTTGGACCAGTATAATATCAGAATTCTCACATTATTGAATAATATCAGTAACTTAATAAACAAAAGAGTAATACAAGGGCACTCTTTTTTTCCTAGTGAAGAACTTAGGCCTACTTTCAACCACTCCTAATGAACTGGTGGAAGGCTCTGTGTGCTCCCACTGACACAGCAGAGGAACTGGCATCGAGTGTGTCTCCTTGGTGAAATTAGCATCACTTGAAGCAGTGGTTCCTCATTTAAAATTTCCACCTCAAAGACTTTTGTCACCCAGCCTCTTTTGACCCTTCCATTTTGCTAGAAACCTTTACATTATTAAGCAATTATGTCATGTTTATTTTACTTCTTTATGAAATGGGGTTTGCCCATTTCATTCAATGTGGCAGTGTTTAGTAATGATGTAAATGGTTTCTTGGCCATTTGTAGTAAGTTATTTTCCCATGCTCCTAGGTTCTATTTTCTTTGGAAAAGAGGTCATTTCCTTGTGTTTACATGACTTCTTTCACACACACCCTAGCCTCAGGGCTTACCTTACCCAGTCCCTTACCAACAGGGAGACAACTCCATGTAATTCCCTTCTTCCTTATTTCTGAAATCCTCCAACCCTTGCCCTGCACCCAAGCATCTTGTACTGCTCACTTTAGCTTTTCAGGTTTCTAACAGCATCATATATTGGTCTGAAATTTGTCAATAGCAATCAGTATAGCATCTGGAACCATGACCTATTTGTTAGCTTTCTGAAGTAATGGGGTGTTTTTTGTTTGTTTGTTTGTTTAATCTTCATCTGAGGATATGATTATTGATTTTAGAAAGAGAGGAATGGAGAGAGAAATAGGGACAGAAAGAGAAAGAGAAACACATCGATCTGTTGCCTCCCACATGCGTTCAGACTGGGATAAAACCTGCAACCTAGATATGTGCTCTGATCAGGGATCTAACCTGCAACATTTGGCTAACCTGCAGCTGAGCCACTTAGCCGAGCTATAATGGGGTGTTTTTAATCATGTGCATGAAAATATAGCTTCTGTTAGTTCTCACCCAATTTCTAACCTAAAAGTATAGTTGGCTGCATGATCTCTTTGGGTTCCATGAGTTTGCCTATTAAGTTCTGCCTTCCTTTTTAAAAACATCATTCTTATTTAAGTCCAGAATTTCTGTTTATTTTATTGCCATCTCAAATGTAGCATTCTCATAAACTGGTAGTGTTTTGAAAGGGAGCTGGACTTGAGATCAGAAAACCAGAGTTAAAATCTCTCACTTAGCTTAGCCAGCATGACTCAATGGTTGAGCATCTACCCATGAGCCAAGAGGTCACTGTTTGATTCCCACTCAGGGCACATGCCCATGTTATAGGTTCTATCTCTGAAATGGGGAGAGAGGGGGAGATGGAGGGAGGGACATGCAGGAGGCAGCCAATAAATGATTCTCTCATCATTCATGCTTCTATCTCTTTCCCTCTGCCTTCCTCTCTGAAATTAATAAAATTATATTTTTAAAATCTCTCACTTGAGAGAGATTGGGTAAGTTCTTCAACCTCTTCTAAGCTTTAGTTTCCTCATCTTTAAAAGGAAGCAGACAGTGATCTCGCACAGATGTTACAAAGATTCAATGAGATCATGAACCTGGACACAAACTCCTCAGGTCTGTTAATTACACTTGAGGGCATTCACATGAGATTAGGAAGATTAGCCAAATTATGTTGAAGCACTTTCAAGTAAAAGCTTTAATGGGTGCACTAAATATATGCCATATAACCAGTTCATTCTCTTCCCCTACTATCCTCCCATCCACTACAGCTGGGAAAACTCTAATACCTTGCTTCTCTGGTCATAATTGCTCTAGAGTTTTTGAAAAAGCAGGAATTGGGGGCAGCATTCTAGTAGTAGGGGGTGGAGTTAAGGAGTGTTACATTTGCATAGCACTGAGGAATCTTCCATTATTTGTATCAAAGAATTGGTAAAGATGGTAAATTTTATGAGTCTAACCCTAACCTAACCCTAACTCTAACCCTAACCCCAGTCTTCCCCTCAGTGCTGCCCCTGGATGAAGTCAGTCATTGAACAGACCACCCATGGCAGCCCTTGGTTGGACATGGCAGCCAGAAGAGAGCATTATGCTTGCACTTACTGTGTAGGAAAAACTTTCCTTCTTAGCTCAGGGAAATTGAGAAACACAACGTATCCATGATTTTAAACCTCACTGTATGTGAGTGTATGTAGAGAGAGCAGCATATCCACTCTTCAGCCTGTTCAGCTATTTTAACACTCTTTCCACCACAAAGTCAAAATATACTGTTCAGAACAGATTCTTCTCTTTCAGTGTGTGCCATATGTTAATCACATTCAGATCCAAAAGGCAGCATCATCACCATAATTTGCAAGAATGATCCTTTTTATGTACCAGGTACTATGCCAGGTACACAAGACACAAAGATTGTGGCATTGAGTTGGAATTCTCAAAGAATTTATATTTTAGGTAGAGAGGTAAGAAAAATGTAAAAGAAGAAATAAAGTAATATAAATTCACTGCAAGTAGAAAAGTATAGAAGCTAAGAGACTGCAGAAGATCCATGTGAGGTCTGGTGATTGTAGCTCAGGGTGCTAATTTTTCCTCCTTCCCCCAGCACTCTCTGCACCTCCCATCTCCCAGAATTTCCCCTTCTTCTTTTAAGTAACAGGATTCTGAATTTTAGCTAGGATGGGACTCCCAGACAGAGACTATATTCCCCAGCCTCCCTTGCAGCTGAGTGAGGTCATACTGCCCAATGAGATGTGAGTGATAGATGACATGTGTAACCTCTAACTCACATCCTTCAAAGGAAGCTGTTTTATCCTTTATCTTGACTGAATGTTCACATGTGCCTTTTGCCATTCCTGAAGCTCTCACCATGTGAGTGAATAGAGCAACAAGATAGAAGAGCTTAGAATCATCTCATAGTTAAGAGTGGCCTAGCCATCCCAGACTGCCTGCTTACCTATAGACTATTACATAGGAAAGGAAAACAAATCTCTTATTTGAGCAATTAAATGCTTTGTCTCTTTATTATCATGGTTTAACCTGTAGAGTGGTAAAAGGGAAGCTTCATGATGAAATGGCTTGAAGGGTGGCTAATATTTACATTAATAGGAAGTATGAATGAGAGATGGATGGAGGAAAAATGAGAATGTTCACTGAAAAAAAAAATAAGATATGGATATAGTACATAATATGCATGGGGGGGTGGCTGACAAGTTGATTTTGTTGAAACTAAAGATATACATCTGTCCAACTGGTGTGACTCAGTGGTTGAGCATTGATCTATGAACCAGGAGGTGACAGTTCATTTCCTGGTCAGGGCACATGCCTGGATTGCAAACTTGATCCCCAGTGGGGGCGTGCAGAAGTCAGCTGATCAATGATTCTCTCTCATCTTTGACATTTCTCTCTCTCTCTCCCTTTCCCATCCTCTCTGAAATATATATATACATATATATATATTTAAAAATACACACACACATTCAAGAGGGATAACAAATTTCAAGCTGGGTTTGGGCCAAATTGGAAGCACTTTTAATAGAAAACCTCTCTGAAGGGCATTTAATGGCTAGAGACAGCTCAGAGATGCCCCCTAGGAGGGCAAAAGAAAGGGGAGCCTGAGCTGGGACTGAAGGGAAGAACAGATTCTGGAAGACAGTTGATGGCCTTCATGACTATTAGAGGCGAGGATTTGAGCCTGGATGACTGGTGGATATTGATACCACAGAGGAAGTGCTTTTTAAAACTATATATGTAAAGAAAACATCAGTTTTGTATACTCTAAGATGACAGCAGTGCATCCATGAGGAAATGCAAAATTAAAGCCCTGAGGATCTGCTCATGTTGGAGATATATAATTAGAGGCATCTGAGAGAGAGAGACTAACATCATAAGAAAGGGGATGAGAGAGAGGAAGGTGGAAAAGAGGAAAACTGTCACTGAAGATCAAGGGAAGATTTTTGACAAAACTGGGGCTAATTGACATGGGAATAGGTGAGAGGGAAGGCGACTATAAAAAGAGATTAAACTTGGCTCCTGGGTTTATGTTCTCTTTATCTGTATATCCTCATATCCTAGCTTTACTTAAAATCTTTTCTTCCTAAAATATGTTCTTTTTATTTCTCTGCTGCCAAAACACTTATCACATCCTGCCTTGATTTACACAAACTCCTTCTCACGGGCCTGTTTCTCATCAGTTCCCTGTTTCTCATCTTTGCCAAATGTTACTGCCAAGTCCATTTTCCTTTCCTGCTGTTCAGACTGTGTTTCTCCCAATCTGCTTTGGCTTCTCTTCACCTTTCATCTTCACCAGGGCTCTGCACCTGCTTACAATTCCTCCTCATCTTTCCTATAGCCCCCAGGCCACACCGCACCCCACTCCTTCCTTCGGCTCTGTCTGTCATCTCTTCTGGCATTTGTAACTCTCAGATTCGGGCCCTCATCACTTCAGGCCAACACCCTATGTTGTCGTCATCCTACTCTGTAGACCTCCCAACTCATGCACATCAACACAGCTCCTATTTCTGCTGCAAAGAAACCCAGCAAATCCTCTTCCTAGAGGAGCCTGCTAACTCTAATAAGTGTATGCTGTGTGCTGTTTTCCCCCAGAGTATACACAAGAGTATCGCTTGTACTCTACTCTTTCCTGCCCCTATTACCTCTAGGGCAGTAGTCAGCAAACTGCAGCTCATGAGCCACATGCGGCTAGTGAGCCACTGTTGCCACTCCATTGACGAATGTGTTTGCCGACCACTGCTCTAGGGCCTTATATTGTGGTGTGTTTTTTCCGGAAGAATGTGATTTTGTTACTGTCAGATGATTTCTGTTCCTTGGGAAGTCCTCATTGGTGTTGCCTTGGGGTACTGCATAAATAATACAAATCTGACAATGGCTCTTTGATGAGAGGGCTTAAACCCAACCAGTTTGCCCCAAAGCACCTTGAGTTTTGTTTCAGTAATACCTGGAAGAAGATCATATCTGTTTAAAAAATGGGATAAGATTAATGTACAGAAATGAAGCTGTGATATTTCTAGTGTCCTCAACAAATAATGCACACACAAAAAAATGTACCTGAATGAAAGAGAAATTCATTGGGCATACCCTACTGGGAACACATAAAGCAACAATTTGCATCACTACCTTTGATTCTTTGCTCAAGCAAGTGTCACTTAGCAGAGATACTAAATTACTTCATTTTCTATTAATTTCTGTATTTATAAATACATAGATATGAAAAATAATAAACTAGCATATATGTCTCTAAGGGCATGATGTAAATGATTGTTGCTTATGCTAAAGTTTTCTTCTAAACAAGAAAAAAAGACTTGAAAATGAATCATTTATTTAAATGCATTTGATATTTTCAGAAAATGTAGACATGGAATATCAAAGAAAGATATGTTCATTTTTTGCATTTTATTTTCTTTATATGGTGAAGGGAAAAAAACCCTTCGTATTCAACATCCAAGCTTCATTTTCAACAAGAATCAGAAAATTTTCCAAGACAAACTGTTTTTCATCATACAAATGACTTGATCACAGATAATAAAGTTGCACAAACCTCAAAGCCTAAATAACTATGTAGATGGGTTCTATGTTTTTTGAGACAGATGGTGGATGGCAACAGTGATGGGTTATGAATTCCAAAAAGATTGTCCTCCAGAATATAACATAAAAGACTGAAGAAGTATATTTAAAATATAGTTAAAGTGGAACCAAAAATAGAAAAAAATCACATCAGTTTTTAAGAGATCAAAAAGACAGAAACAGAGAACACGAAGATTGTATTAAAAGTATTCTGGGAAGAAAGCCATTTTGAGTTGAAATATTATGCATATGAAATAAATTGGAATGTGTTTCAACAGGATGAGTAGTGCTATTTTATTCCATGTCAGGTTTAAGAGTATAGAAAACTGCAGCCTACTATGTCTATCAACCACCTTATCATTTGCCACTGGTCCAGAGGTATGTCCACCAACCTCAGTCATTGCTGGGAACTCTTAAGCCTTGTATCTAGCTCTTAGCTGGAACTATTATGAAAAGAGATTAAGGTCTAATTAATGCAATCTTGCATTTCAGTAAAACTCAAAGGAACCCAAATTAAAGTATAAACTACTCTAGGTAAAAGTAGGCAATCATTATTTGTCAAAGGGCCAATAACAAACTCCAGGAAGGTGTGGGCAAATATGGGATAGCAAAGAAATCAGGAGTGCTAATTTTAACACTGACTCACTGACTCCCTTGATATGTATTCTCAGGTCATTAAATACATTATTTTATACACACACACACACACACACACACACACACACACACACCCAGCTAACTGCTCCTCCATACATACCAAGCCTCGTTTCTCACCACTCTTTTTCCCTTTCTCTACACTCCAGTTCAGCTAGTCTTTCCTCAGAATGTGTCATGCTCCTTCCCTACTCAGAGACTTCACACCTGCTCTTCCTTGGCCTATACCAGTGGTCAGCAAACTGGGGGTTTGCCACTCTGTTGACTAATGAGTTTGCCGACCACTGGGATAGGGGCTTAGTCACAAGGAACAACTGCAGCCTGTAATTATTGGAATTGAGAGTCTAGACCCTCCTCCGATTAGCCAATGTAACTCCTATTCAGGTTGCAAGTATCCTTTATCATTTCCTCTACTACAGCTTCACAGAAACTTGTAGGTTTCCTTCAAGACAGTTATCCCAGTTGTGATTAATTGTAATGTCTGTAATTTGGGTAAAATACAACCTCTTAGAGAAGAGGAATCCCCTCTTTTATTACTGGTGTGTGTGTGTGTGTGTGTGTGTGTGTGTGTGTGTGTGTGTGTTTGCACTAATTGCATTCCTAGTGCCTAGTACAGAAATAGCTTAATGAATGTTAGTTGAATAAAAGGATAAATGAAAGATTCTCCTGGTAAGGTATTATTTGAACACTTTACCAACTCCTGCTGCTGCATATGCAGAGACCAATGTCATGTGGTTCAAACAGAACACCTCCTCTTGATATGTAATTGCTTGGGTTCATTTACTTTGGAGATATAGAGGCAAACTTCGAGGCTTTCGCTGTGGATATTTTGGTGACCTGGAAAAGTAACAGAAGCCTGGAATTTAGGATTACATGGGAACTAGAAAATGCCTCTGGCCTTGTTTGCTTGGAGAGGGAAGTGACTAGCCCCATTAATCCTAATTGGTGTGCAATAGAGACCTCATGGACCGTGGCAGGAAGAGATCTTCCCAACACACAGACTGTAAGTGGCAAATGACAGAGGGACTTCATGAGACCTGGAGTTATTTCATGGGAACCTGAATCATACTATGACCTACTTCAATGTAAGGTCTGTCGATTATTTTAATATAATGCAGCGTAGTCGTAGTACTTATAAGAGCCCCTGGTCTTGAGAGTAGGATGATTTTTAACAAAGGCCATCAAGGTGAGTTTGGAGCAATGCAAAATCAAAGTAACACCCAGAGATCAAAGAGAAAAAGTGCTACTATTTGCTGATTACAAAGTCTAGTTCACTGAGACCTGAGTGATTTGCTGATTTACAAAGACTAGCTCACTGAGACCTGACTCCTTGTAGGTAGATATCAGACAGTCCTGCTCAAAATTGCATTTCTGAATTTGTATAGTATTAACATTTATGCATGCTTTCATTTTGTCCTACAGACCACCAATACATTTGGGAAATATTTCACCTCTAACCCCTTCTTAGAGAGTCACATTGATGGGTAGTCCTGCAATAAAGAAGTCTTTCACTGATTTGATTATGAAAACTTGTATTTTGAAAAATATTATGTGTCAATCAGGATAGTCTTAAGAAGGCTGCTGTATTTAACAACCTCTAAGCCTCAGTGGCTTACTTAAAGTTTCTCTTTTCTGCTACGTATTCATTATTGATTGACTGGAGATCCTGTGGCATGCAGTCCTCACTCTGGGATCTAAGCATTTCTGGGTGCACTAACAGGAAAGATAAATGCAGAGGAGAGACTGTTCCATTATGTGACCGCTATTTGTCCCATTTTCTGGACTCGGGCCAGAATAGAGATTGCTCCCCACAAGTCCCCCTTCGGATATAATTTGATGTTCATTTTGACATAAATTAGCACCCTGCACCTGCCTCCTGCTATGTGCTGGTTCCTGAAACAGGTTATAGCTCTGACTTGGTCAAGCATGTAAAGTAATTTCCGTGAACCTGGTAACATTCAAGCACTAATATTTGTTAACTATTCCCCTCTCTTCTCCTCTTCCCTCCCTTCCCCCTCACATATATTCACTATATAATTCTTTGTTAAGGGGTCCATTTTTGTCTTGCAGCCCCCCAAGACAGACCTCCTATGGAAGTTTCCTACATTAAACTCCAGACTAGAGTGGCCGCCTCTTTCTTTGATCTTTTCCTGCTCTCTGTTTACAAAGGTTGATTTTCAGTCTTGGTGATGTTTCTGTGTCTGTGCCTGTAAACAGTGAGTTCTGCTTGTAGCTCACTGTCCCACCCTCCTGCTGATCCGTGATCTGGTCATTATGCAGCCAGTCATTATGCTTCATGGCATAACGACCAGTTGCATATTATATCTTTATTATATGAGATTATTTCATGTGTTATAAGTGATGCTCTATATGTCTCTTGCCCTGCAAAGATTCTATAATAGTATGGTTGGCTTTAACAAGTTCAATGCAGTGCTCCCAGAGAAAGTCTAATATGCAAGGCATCTTCTGTATTTTTCTTTTTGGGGACAGAACAGGCAAATCACCTTGGAAGTGATCAAAATGATAAAAAATGTGTTTGGAAGATTTTGTGTGTTTGTATCTTTAGATAAAAGTTACCAAGTGATGACCTGAAATGGTAAATGTTGAGAACAAATTTAAAAAAAATTTATAAGTTTACCACCACAAAGGAGGACTGATTAAAATAGCCCCTTCTCATATTGTATTGCTACCAGACTATGGTAAATCACTTGCAATATTATTCAAGTATTTCACTATATATTTTATTTTTATAATAATGAATCTGGTATTCTCTACTCTCCTTTGGCTTCTTATACATTAATCATTCCACTCGCTCAGTGCATCATCTTCACGTCCATGTGCTGCTGTTGGTGATCGTTCAAGAGAAGCTGACCCTTTGTGTTTCGGTGGAATCTTCTGAGAACGTACCTCAGATCCTGAGACTTTTCCCTCCCAGAAAGACTTTACTGCCGCCCTGGGAGATAAAACAAAAACAAAAAAATCTTTTATGTGAAATGAAAACTAAAAATAGATTTATGCTTCATTTTGTCTATATAGAAGTGCCTCCTTAGTCACAATTTATTTTTAGTTTGTGGTACATCAGTTGCCTTGAGACAGTAGAGCCCTCAGATGTAACAGGGTATAATACTCATGTAGGTTTTGGAAATATTCTCCTATAACTGCATTGATAGGTTACAATAACCAATTTTTGGGGTTATCATAACTACAATTGGACAGCACAAATATTCATTCAATAGACTTTCTTAAGCAACTACTATATAAAATTGTAAAAACTGCATTTAAAAGCTCTCTCATGGCTGGGAAATAAGTCATAAGATTAGACAGATTGTACTAGGGCAGTCGAGAAAGTTGGGCAGTTTGAAGATACAGGTGAGAGGCATCATGGACAGAGCTTTGGATTCATGGGACAAGGGAGGGGCATAGAGAAGGACTTCAATCAAGGGGGAGACTCACTTTCAGTCCTTCACCTACCAGTTTATAATTATGAAGACCAGTACAAAGATCACAAATATACACATCACAACTCCTATGGTCAGCACAAAAACTAGCACTGCATCAGTATCTGGTCGTCTTGATCTTTTCATCTGCAGTTCTAGAGGGGGGAAAAAAGTATATCTGATGATTATTCCTACTGAGAGAAAAAGGAAATGGAGGCTTTGTATCTGAAAAATAATTCTAGAAATATACATAAAGAATTGGTGGACAGAAAGTTATTAACTAACTTTTCTGCATGTTTGAAATGTTCTTTTCAAACATGCAGAAAGTTGAAAGACTTTGATCATCAACATTATGTATTCCTACCACCTATATACTACCAACGTTTTACTTTCTGTTTCTCCATCCTTCAGTCCCATCCTATATTTTTAATGCATTTCAATATAATTTGTTGATGTCTGCACATTTCCCAGTAAAATTCTTCAACTGGCGTATCATTAACTATAGTTAAGTATTCTTTATATTTTTTTTTCTTTTGAGGTAAAATTTCAACAATAAGTTGTACAAAGATCTTAAATGTACCTTTGTTTATTTTTAACATATACAAACACATACATGCAATTTAAACCCCCATCAATACACAGAATATTGCTATACCCCAGAAATGAGCCCCTCATAGTTAATCCCTGCCCTATCTCCCAAAGGCAACAACTGTCCTGATTTTCTTTTTCACCATTCATTAGTCCTGCCAGTTCTAGAATTCATAGGCATGGAAACATATGCTATGTATTCTTTTGTGTAGGGCTTTTAAAATCAATATAATATTTTAGAGATTCACCCTTATTTGCACAAGAACCAACAGTTTTTTCTTTTTAATTAATGAGTTTTTTCTTTTTTATTAATGAGTATTCTCTCTCAATTTGTTTATTCATTCTCTTATAGATAGACATGTAAGCTGTTTCAGTTTGGGGCTATCCTATCTAATAAAAGAGTAATATTGACTATACCTCTGCTATACCCACAAGCCACGCCCACCAGCCAATCAGGAGCAAGTATGCAAATCAACCCAACCAAGATGGCTACAGCCACTCAGTGAGCAGGAGGTGGCTTGGGTTTCCCTGGGGCAATGGAGGAAGCCAAGCTTCCTGCACACGCTGGCTGGCCCAGGCCTCCACTCAAAGCTACAAAGTTTCAATTATAGCAGATAAATAAATCCCAGATACCAGGATCTCTGCTTGGGTCTTGGGGGTGGGGTGGGGGGGAGAATGTGGTCAGTCTACAAAGGCCTCTACCCTATCTAATAAAAGAGTAATATGCAGATTGACCATCACTCCAACACACAAGATGGCTGCCCCCATGTAGTCAAAGATGGCTGCCCCCATGTGGACACAAGATGGTCACCATAAGATGGCCAGCAGGAGAGGGAAGGTAGCAGGGGAGGGAAGGTAGCAGGATCCAGGCCTGCAAGGGAGGGAAGTTGTGAGTGATAAAACCTTCAGGAGAGGGCAGTTAGAGGTGACCAGGCTGGTAGTTAGGGAGGGAAGCTGGGGGTGACCAGGCCTGTAGAGAAGGGCATTTGTAAGGGACCCAGGCTTGCAGGGGAGAGCAGTTGGCAGGGGGTGGGGGAGTGAGGGGTGGGAGAGGACCATGCCTGCAGGGGAGGGAAGTTAGGGGTGACCAGGCCTGCAGGAGAGGGCAATTAAGGGCAAACAGGCTGGCAGGGGAGCATTAGGCATTAATCAGGCTGGCAGGGGAGTGGTTAGGGAGTGATCAGGTTGGCAGGCAGAATTGGTTAAGGGCAATCAGAAAGGAAGGCAGACGAGCAGTTGGAAGCCAGCAGTCCTGGATTGTAAGAGGGATGTCAGACTGCCCTTTTAGGCCTGATTGGGCCTAAATGGGCAGTCTGACATCCCTTGAGGGGTCCTCATTGGAGAGGTTGCAGCCTGGGCTAAGGGACACCCCCTCCCCCCATGCACGAATTTCATGCACCGGGCTTCTAGTCCTATATAATAAAAGGCTAATATGCAAATTGTCCCCACAGACAGCTGTTTGACCAACCAGAAGTTAGACATGTGCTGACCATCAAGGGACAGTGCAGAACATGATGGCCATCTGCAACACAGCGCTGGCAGCAGGCAACAGTGGAGGTGCTGCTGGCTCCGATGGGCCGGCCCTGACAAGAGCGGGACCATGGCAGGATGGTAGAGCAGGTGAGCAGATGGTGCCAGGCCAAGGCAAGTGCAAGCAGGGACCCTGATCACCCCGTCGGTCCCTCATTGCCGGCCAAGCCTAGAGACCCTACTTGTGCATGGATTTCATGAACTGGGCCTCTAGTTATGAATAAACTGCCATGTACATTTTTGAAGAAGTCATTCTGTGAATGCACATTTTCATTTCTCATGGATAAATATGTGAGAGTAGAACTGCTGGGTCATAGGATAGAGGTACGCTTAGTTTTCCAAGACACTGCAAGACCTTTTCTTAAACTGATCATATTAATTATACATTTTATACATTTTTTTCTCTCAGATTTTTGGCTTGCCTATTCATTTTTATATGATTTCTATTAATGAACTACAGTTTTTAGTTTTGGTGAAGCATAATTTATCAATGTTTCCTTTTATGGTATTGGTTTTCTGAGTCATGTTCAAGAAACCCTTGCCTACTCCTGAATTATGCAGATGTTCTATGTTTCCCGTTTTAAAGCTTTCTGGATTTAACTTTTACATTTGAGATTATGATACATCTCTGATTTTTATACATGTTGTAAGACAGTATAAAGCTCATTTTTTTCATACAAGTGCCCACACACCACTTTTAAATCAGACATTCTCTCCCATATCTTTATGTTCTTCCTGCAAATAAGGCTATTAAAGGGAAAAAAACAGTCTAGGCATTATAAATTGGTGAAAAGCCAATTTGCATAAAGTATTATTTTGTGAATTATATATCTTTCTGTGGCTCTTTCTGGTCCCTAAATCATAGAATCATAAAAGATTTATGTGGGAAGGACCAGATGCAACTGTTGAATCATGCCAATAAGGAAACCAATGTCTAAGGGGGTTTAATGATTTCTGCAAACTATGTTTTATATATTTTTTATTTTAATTTTGGTAAGTCTCACTCTATCAGAAGTAGGCTCCTTTATGATCAACCTCAACAGCTTATTTATCTGAATTTTTCTTTCTATTCTTTAAACCCCATGGAGTATAGTGTTCCATTTTCTTTAGTAATTCTAGAGTTATACACTCAATTTAGTGATCTCACTAAATAGTTTCAAATATGATAGAGAAATTACATATTTATATTCCAACATTGTTGAATTTTAAAAATAATTTCTGTTTTGATAATTTTAGGTTTATAAAAGCCATGTGATTTTTAAGTTCAAATAAAAGACACCCTTTAGGATTAAAACCTGAAAAGAAATGCAAAATTCCCTTCCATTTATCTACTACCCTGCAATACTAGCCAAGAGGAAAGAGAATGAAGGTATAAAAATTTAACTCATTTCAATAGTGGTCTTCCTGTAAGGATCACTTACTTAGATTGGTTTTATATCTAATAACTAAAAGGGCTGCATTTCCTCTTGAAATTTTCTAATGAAGAAATAGGCTGAATTTTTTTATTTTTTAGTAAAACTAACCTTGTTAGTAAAATTAAGCTTATGTTTGTATTATTTTCCCAGGGTCACCATCACAAAGTACCACAAACTGGTTGACTTAAAAACAAAGGAAATTTATTGTCTCATAGTTCTGGAGGCTAAAATTCTGAATACAAGGTATTGGTATGGCCATGTTCCCTCCAGAGATTCTGAGAGAGGACCCCTCCTTTCTTCTTCCGGCCTTTGGTAGCCCCTACGTTCCTAGGCTGGGGCAGCACACTTCCAATCTCGACTGTTTTCTCATGGCTGTCTTTTCTCGTGTGTCTTTGCGTCTTCACTTGGCATTCTCCTCTGTCTTGCTCTCTCTGTCTGTCCGGATCCAAATTTCCCTCTTCTTATAAAGACACCAGTCATATTGGGTTAAAGTCCCACTGCAGTATGTATGACCATATCTTAACTGAACTAATTACATATCAGCAATGAACCTATTTCCAAATATGGTCACATTCTGAGATTCTGGGAGTTAGAGTTTGAAAGTTATCTTTTTTAGCGGGACACAATTCAAGCCAAGACAATGCCTAATTATGAAGGACAACTACGGTAGAAGTGAAAAATCTGATATATCAGGGAATGGATGGGAAATTTTCATCAACTACATAACATTTACCGTAAAATATTTCAATTATGATTTGTTCCCAGTCAGTACCATACTGTGGACAGTTATAGCCAATACATTTGTTTGATGACTAGACAACCCAAAGGTCTGTCACAGTGGTGACCCAATTGCCATTTTAAAAGCTGCCAATAGATCCAAAGTGTTCTGAAAACATTTTTCAATTAACCAGTGCATGCACTGAGAGGGCAGAGCTACCCCACCAGCCCCAAACTGAGATGATGTGGGTAGCTCTGCTATCTCAGTTAAGTACTGACATTTTGGGGTCTGTGTTCCAGGCCTTAACTTTACATACTGTCAAATACATGTCACCTTCTAGTCTAATCACTGGGCTGTCCTAACATCTCAAGAAAGTAGACAAAAAACAAGAATGTCTCCTGATAGCTGTAATATCCTGAAAAAAACTCATTGAGATATTTTTTAGTTTGATAATGTTTGGTCTCTTTTGGCCTTTTTTTAGGACTTTATTAAAATTACCCTTTTAACCTGGCTGGTGTGGCTCAGAGGTTGAGTGTCAACCCATGAATCAAGAGGTCTCTGGTTCGATTCCCAGTCAGGGTAACATGCCTGAGTTTCGAGCTTGATCCCCAGGAAGGAGGGTGCATGAGGCAACTAATGGATGATTCTCTCTCATCATTGATGTCTCTCTCTCTCTCCCTTTCTGTCTCTGAAATAAAAAATATATATTTTAAATTATTCATTCAATAACAACTGGAGTAAGATTATTAGCTTTCACCAGAAAGATGTTTTTTTTAAAGACATTATACAACATAACAAAAAAAGTTATAAATAATTTATTTTTTAAAAAACCAGCCCCAAAACAGTTTAGCCTGTTGTCATTTCAATAAAGGTGCTATGTTTCATGGTATCTCTAGACAACAGCATAAATTCTTTACTTGAGATTAAGAAACACTTTCAAGAAATCCATGAACTTCCTTTAAAATTACAGGTAACTTTTGGCATGATTGTATATATGGGAATTTTTCTGGTTAAAGCCTCCCGAGCCTTAATTGGATTCTAAAAAATTCCTGTGACCAAACCCCCACTTCACCAATAGCAAAGATGACAGCAACAATAAAAATGGTAAGAGCACTTGAAGTAATTATAAAAGAAATAATTATTTGGATATCGTAGTTTAAATTAAAAGGACATGCACATGGATCCATTTCACAAGGAAAGCAGTTTTTAATTTGTGAAATGATGTTCAGGACAAGATTTGCCTTTTGTGACATACATTGATGACTATTACTGTTTCATCAAAAAATGTTTTATTCAAATGAGTTATTTTTTAAAAGACATGCCTTGACATAATGCTTCTTATTTTCATTTTATTGTACAAAATTTTATAAGCATTCATAAGAACTCCATGTATACATTTTCACTTTTGTGGTAGAAATAAAAGTAAAAATATAATCCAAGTTAGAGGATTGTTCTTTGGAGAAATTTCAGGAATACACTAGTTTCCCAAAGTGAGTCAAATCCGACTGTACTTTGTGAAAAAGAAATGAAGCACTACTTTATAGAAAAGTCTAAATTATCTAAGCCAGTGGTTCTCAAACTATGGGAACTTGTTAGAGCTGTATATTCTTTTGTCTGCCCCACCCAAGATCAACTGAATTGGAAACTCTGTGGGCAAGGCTAGCAGTCTGTGTGTCAAGAAGCCCTCCAAGTGGTTGTGATGTTCTCTAAAGTTTGAGATAAGCAAACCAAAATATTGCTGGGCACTTACCACTTGATGTATAAACTGTGAATCTAAGAGATGCTATTATTTCATTATTCTCGTAGGTATCACACTCGTAATCCAAGGGGTGAATTGGCCTGCTTACTTCAAGGATTGCTGAATCATTTGCAAGTACAACGGGTTGCTTTTTAAAAGAAAAGAAGTATCAAAATTTTTCATGTAAACTTAACATCAGGAAATAATTTTATTTCCTGTAACAAAACAAAACAAAAAAAGAGCCATTATCTCTCAGTCTAGGGCAGCGGTTGGCAAACCCCGGCTCATGAGCCACATGTGGCTTTGGCCTCTTGAGTGTGGCTCTTCCACAAAATACTTGGGTGAGTCTATTTTGAAGAAATAGTATTAGAAAAAGTTTAAGTTTAAAAAATTTCAATCATTGTACTGTTGATATTTGGCTCTGCTGACTAATGAGTTTGCCAACCACTGGTCTAGGGAAATAATTAATTATGCACATTAATTTTATAGTCAGACAATCTAGACATCAAGTTCCAACCCTACCATTTCCTGCCTTGTGACCCAGAGCAAGTTACTCTCAGCATTTCAGTTTCTTATCTGTAAACTGGGTATAATGTTAGGAATTACCTCATAGGATTATTATGGGGATTAAAAGAAACACTAACATCTGGTGTATGTCTGCTCTTAGCCCTCAGTTAATGTTAGCCACTGTTATCATTAATACAATTCCTATATATTTAATTTGGAAACCTTGCTTCCAAAATAAAAATTTGTATAAAATGAATGTTTTTAAGTTCTGATAATAGCTGATCCCAAAACTTATGTTTGTAAATTATGAAAAAATTTAAATACTAATAATAAGTTGTATGGTTTTAAATTCATTTTTGCTTTTAAAGAGAGTTTTTTAAACTCTCTTTTGCTTTTTAAGGAGAGTTTTCTGGCAGTCATCAAGCACTGGGAAACAAATTTTATCACTCACTACAAAGCACCAATTACATTTATCACTCACTTGCTCTGGCCTTAGAATTTTCCAAATATATTTGAAACGATTTTCAGGAGCTGTATGAACACATGCCATTTTCACACTGTCAAGACTTTCTGATATTGGTTTACCCCCTGAAAAAGAAAAAGAAAAATTAAATACAAAAATACCATTGAGCATTGTAAATTGCTTTATAAATAATATTACTTTTAAAAGCTACCTCCAATTTTTAAATAAATTCTATGCTGGAAGTTATCAGACTTATTACTGAGAGTTTAAGTGTAGAAGAGCAGAGAGGAGTGATGGATGCAAAGATAAAGTCACCAACAGAATCAGGTAGGAGACTCCATAGCTATCTGCTCCTTCCATAGAATAAACTGTGCAGAAGAGTATAGTAACGACAACCAACTCAATGAGCTAATATTCTTTCAGATCTACTCATGGCTTCCATTTTACTGGTTAGGGACCCCCTTAGAGATAATGAAATCTCAGCATTGTGTAATTTGATACAGAACATCACTAAAACATTTGGGTGTACCAATCTATTGATAAAATGTCATGAACAAAGTGTCAAAAGCAGTTCATTATAGGACAGCCTTGACCACAGAGCCTGAGTACAATAAGGTTGCAGTGTATTGCAGAAAATATATGTTAAATTTTAGACACTGAAAAATGTAAAGTAAAAGCAGAAAGATATTCAGAGCTATAACTGTCCTGAGAAGTGGAATTTTAAGTTTTCTTATGATTTCCTTTCAGCATATCAATTCCACTCATGACAACCTGAAATTAAAGATATTTCTCTGGAGTAAACTTTTCCTGCCTCTGTCTCCCTTCAGCGTCCAACTCACAGCCACAGTCTACTGGTCCACGACATTCTTCCACCCGTACAATGCACTTAGATTCACCTCCAGGGCATCCCTTTGTTAACATAACTTCTCTAATACCAACACCTTTGGTAAAAAAAAATTGGCAAATGTTAGGAAAAATAAATTCAACGGAGTTTTTTTCTTTACCATCTAAGTTTTTATTGAGACTTTTCTCTTAATTTCAGAAATTAAATTCCCAAAATCAGGTTTACAACATCTAGAATTTTTAGACTCTTTATTTTTAATTATTTCATAAAACAGCCTTTTCTAAAGTGAGTTACATGTAACACTAGTCCTGATTATTACCATTAGGAAAAGAATTCCATGATTATACACATTTGAAAATAATGCATTAAATAAAATTAAAGGGATCTCTTTACTGCAGAATTTGGAGGGAACTTTTAAAATGCTAATAAATTTACATGCTTTGTGTGTAAACTTTCATTGATTTAACGTGTAAAATTTTTACATCTTAACGTATTTGAAATTAGAATGCATCTTAAAATTGATGGCATATTACAAATTGGCAGCATTTTCCTTTTTAGAGGTGCATAAATTGTGCTCCTTACAACCAATAAAGTGTTAGATTTAATAAAATACATAGTACACAGGATCTCCCAAATTTATTTGACTATGGAACTTTTAGGAACTTGTAGGGAGACTTGGAGCTTCTAGAGGAAATTCCAAAAATCACATTTTAACATAAATGAAGCTTTTTAATATTTAGATTGGTAATAAATATAGGACAAACTATTAATTATCAAATCTCCATTTTCAACAACATACTCTCTTTAGAATTGCCATACATTTTTATAACAAGAAACCAAGCCTTTACTATCTCGAATCTTCTTAGTTTGCTTTTCATCACCAGAATTGGAGACAATAAAATGCTGGATCAGCAACATGCTGAGCTGTCGTGTGATAAACTGACTGTGAATGAAACAGGGCCACATACCAAACCTGACAAGTTCTGGGGTTCTACATGATAGGCCTTGGAAATTCAAGTAACCACATAGGATGGTCTGAACATAAACATTTCTAACTCAAAGCAAGTCATGGTGGGTAGTCACATTCTAGGCCTGTAGCTTCCTCCTCAATCTTCACCTCACGTAAGCCTATCTATAATTTTTTTGCATCTAAGATAACATGTCAGAGTAATCTTCTTCTCCAGATCCCTCAAGCCACAACCCAGACATGAGAGTACACAATCACAGAACCTTCCTTGTTAGCTTATTTCCCGAATACCATCTCTACTTAATTACTAACTCTCCTGTACCCACCAATATAAAGGAAGTATATATTTCTCTATTTTTGCCTTTTTATCCAGTCACAGAGACTTCCCTGGTTTGCTTTCTCCCACTCCCTTAATCTGACATCAGTGGATTTCATGTTTCCTCCTGAAGTCTCCTCCTTTTATTCTAATGTATAAAATAAACTGCAAAACTGGCATTCTTCAGAGCATTTTCCCAATCTGTTGAGATTTTGCATCTTGGCAATTGTTGTCAGTTTAGATCAAACTCATCAAAATGCTCTACAGGTTTGGATGTTTCTTAAGTTGACATGACCTCTGAAAAGACTATATAGTCTAAGGAACTGTCCAACTTTATTTCCTTGTTTACCAGATTTTCTCTTTCAACTCCTATAAGGTATTAATCGTAAAATCCATTCTCAAGGGCAAGGGGAAGTTGAAATCAGAAATGTCTTACCATCATTCTTCTCAAAGTTCAGGGAGCATGCAGATCACTGGAGAACTTACATGAAATTCTGATTCAGTAGGTTCTGAGAGTCTGCCTTTCTAACAAGCTCCAAGGCTATGTGGCTGGTCTGTGGACCAAACATTTGAGTAGCAAGGGAGAGGGCTCCATGTGAGATAAGGAAATGGAAGGTTGGAAGAGGAAAGGTCTCTTTTGATTGAGAGATTCCTAAAAATGGCTATAGTATGGTTCCACATGAATTTATGAAAGGTCCCTATCTAGAAGCACACCCTTATTCTGAAATGCATAAAAAAATTTTCAAGCACAAATAAATAAATCTACTTACTTCTTTTGTAAAATACAGTTTATTGCAATGATGTGTATAGCTTAGATTTTCTGTAAATCCAAGTAACACTTAAAAATCTGCCTGTGTATTCCAGAAAAAGAAAAACAATTGACTGCTACATTATTATTTTGGAAGTGCAATAGAATTTTCACTAAAGCATTTTCCCCTTTACATAGTTGTTATAAACCGAAAACATTTTTTAAATATTTAAAAAATATTTTAGATGTGAAATGTTGTCTTTTCTGGTTTTTCTCCTTAGAATTTATCACCATCTGACATATTATATATTTTATTTTTATTTATCTATTTGTCCCAACAAAAATATATACTCCTTGAAGTCTTCTTCACTGCCATATTCTCAGCCTGGCACATTGTAGACAGAAAACTTTTCTAAAAGTCCCCAAACAGAAAATCATTCATTGGATGAATATATAATTTCTGAAACACATCTATACTAATAATAGAGAAATATGCAGATTATCAGTTATAGCATTATGACACAACCTGACCAGCAGGCTGCATCCCTGCCCTCTACCCAGGCAGCGGCAAGGCCAGGGGTAGGATAGGATATTATAGGAGGGGATAAGAAAGGAGAAGGAGAGGAAAGCAGGCCTGCATGCAGACAGGCCGAGAGGAGAAACAGAAATACAGAAGGGGAACAAGAGAAAGACGCAGGAATGAAAAAGGGAAGGAAATGTGGGGCTGCATGTGGGAGGGGGTGGCAACCATGGGAGAGGGGGGGAGCAAGTGAACCTGGCCAGAGGCAGGGTGGGAGCCCTGCCCAGACTCGGGAAAAGGGCTGTGGCCCCCAGCATGGGCCATTAGCAGGGAGGCACCCACAGATCTGGGACAGAGTAGTGGATGGTACAAGGCCTTCTGGGAGCAGGTGCTCCTGCTTCGCTGCAGCAGCAGTGCCCGGGCCACGCAGGCCTCGGCCATACTCACTAGGCCAGGGGTCGGTCCAGGGCAGGGAATGGGAGCAGGACAGTGTCTGGGAGGCCGGGAAAGGCAGGGAAGTGGCGAACACCTGGCTGGGGCTGAGCCCTGGGCTGGCGGTTAACTCCCCCATAATGGAAGCTTTAAGAAGGGAAGGAAGAACTTTATAAAGGAGTCAGTAGAGAGCAGAGTTAAAGAAGGAAAGAGGATGTGTGAGTGAACTGTAGGAGCTATAATGAAAATCAAGTATAGTTGTGTACTGGGGGCAGGTTTTAAAAGTAGGGGTCAGAAAAGAAAAAATAAATGATAGTGAATAATTAGGCAGGTAGATAGATATGAAAACAGTGAAAGTAAATAGAGAAGAATGTATGGGAAAGGTGGGATGAGAGAGAAAGAGGGAGGGAAGAAAAGTTTTAAAGGGGAGCTGATAGAGCTAACAAGGAGAATGGGAAGAAGGAAGAAATGGGAGAGGGAGCAAAGCAGGTCCGAGGGAGGAAGTGAAGAAAAAAATAAGGTGGGAAGGAAGAAAAAGAGAAGAGAGGAAGGAGTAAAGATAAAGGAAAGAAAGAGTGTGGGAAGGGAAGAAGGGTAGGAAAAAGATAGGAAGAAGGAATAATGGAACAGAAGTAGGAAATAAGGAGGAAAGAAAAGTTTAAAAATGATGAGTCAGTAGGAAAAAGTGTTACATAAAGGAGAAAAATTGTGTGAAAGGGAGAAGCCAATAAAAAAAGTCAAATACAATTAATTGTGTGTGAAGAGGATAAGATTTTATAAAAAATGTAATAGGGGCAACCAGGCTGGCAGGGGAGGGCAGTTAGGGGGATCAGGCAGGCAGGCAAAGTGGTTAGGGCAAGCAGGCAGGTGAGCAGTTAGGAGCCAGAGATCCCAGATTGCTAGAGGGATTCTAACTGCCAGATTGAATCAGGCTGAGGGACACCACCCCCCTCCCATGCATGAATTTCATACACTGGCCCTCTAGTCTTTAAATAATAGAGTAAGACAATGTATAATGACTAGAAGGTCACAAATAAAATTCTCTTATGAAAATGTGTCAAGTAAGCAACAGAAGAAAGATATAAATTTTAAATAAATAATTACAGGTTTATTACATGAATTCTTCTCATTTTCTGATTTTCATTCATGAAGAAATTAAGGTTAAAACAATAAAAGGGCTGAAAACTATCTCAAGAGACAGAAAATGGGACAGTGGTTGCCAAAGCTTGGGGTAAGGAGAAATAGGGAGTTAGTATTTAATGCATGTGGAGGTTTCAGCTTGGGATGATGGAAAAAGTTTGGGAGATGGATAGTACTAATGGTTGCATAATAACGTGAATGTGCTTTATGTCACTGAAATGTACAATTTAAATGGTTAAAATAGTAAATGTTATGTTAGGTATATTTTACCACACACATTCACAAATAAAAGCTATCTCAAATAAAAGTAATTCAAGTATAATGTTTGACAAAAAAAAAATGTTCTGATATAGATCTGCATGGATTTTCTGTCGTCTTTCCCTCTGATTTTTGTCTTTCCCTCCCATCACTGTCTTTTTATTCCAAGGTAGAGTCTATTCAAAATAAACTTAATTTCACTGTGAATTATCTATTTTCTTCTCAACAAACTACTCTATAATGGTTCTGAAAAGAAGGTCTTCTAACCAGCAGCATCTGCTTCATTGGTGAACTTGTTTAGAGATAAAATTTCTTAGGCCCCTCTGAAGGCTACTGAGTTAGACTCTCTGGGGTAGGCCCAGCAACCTGTGTTTTAACAAATCCTTCAGGAACTGAGGGTGAACAGTTAAGTTTGGGAAACAACAGTCTATTGTAGATCATGAGTTGCCTTAATCTCATTACCATGTAAAAGATTTTACATCCGAATTCTATTTATGGAATGATCAAAATAAATCATAATCCTTGAACATTATCATCCCCACAAAGCCAATATCTCTTTTTCTCCAAGATATGACATATAAATTGGAGAAATGTAGAATTTAGAATAGACTATTACAAAGAAGCACATTTCTTGATAGATTTGCCAACACAGTATGTAGAAAGACATCTGTGAGATGCATCTTAAGATTTTTTATCTTCTGAACATCTATGAGAGAGAGGAAATTTTACTGTGGTGAAGGCAGTGCATGTGCCAAAAAATATAGGGAGCTGGCTTAAAATAAGACTTAGAAGTTATAAACTGATATATCCAACCTTTTAAAGCAATCAATTTATGTTTTGGGTGTGAATTATAGTCATTAAAAATAGAAATCAATGAGAGTACACAAATTACAAATAAAAATTGCCACATTATTTTTACCTTTCCTCCCCCTAACCTAAAATATTGTTAATGTGCTCTGTGCTACTTACCACATGTAACAGTGCACATTCCAAATTCTACTTCTTTGACTACTTTCATACCTGAACCTAAATATAAAATACAAAAACACATTATTTAATCACTTGAAAACTTTTCTAAGTGAAAAGCTCTTACGGGGGATGGAGATACAAATATTTGTCAGATGGGAAGCAGACATTTTATTTTATTTTTTAAATATATTTCTATTTATTTTAGAGAGGATGGAAGAGGGAGAGAGAGACAGAAACAATGATGAGAGAGAATCATTGATTGGCTGCCTCCTGCATACCTCCCACTGGGGAATGAGCCCATAACCCGGATATGTGCCCTTGGCCGGAATTGAACTTAGGACCCTCAGTCTGCAGGCCTATGCTCTATCCACTGGGCCAAAAAAGCTAGAAGTGGGAAGCAGACATTTTAAAAAGTTTTATTAAATCAGAAAAGCAATACTATTCCTAGTACATCTATTATTGTGTACATCAAAAGAAGCCTAACCCTTTAATAATCAAGAAATAACTTGCAAGAAAAATTTATATAATTAAAAATAATTTTTCATTACTTTAATACATGATGAGTTTAAAGTCCTATCAAATATCAGAAAACAAACAAACAAACAAAGCAACTCAGCCAATTGTAAGCTCCATTATTTTTCTAATTCTATATTTTTGAAAAATTTGAGTATATCATTTTCATCCAAAACAGAAGTCTCTATACCAAGTGTTCATTAAAATCATGTAGTGTAGATTGGGTCTATAATTCTTAACACTTTATTAGTAGGATAATCTAGGAATACACAAGTATTTGATTAGTTAAATATCATTGAGTTCAAATCACATAATACAGTGCTTCTTTTTGCTCAACATTCTGAAGTTTGGCATAAATTCCACTTGCTGTAGTGTATAAGCCATTCTTCATAGCTCACATTAAGACTAAACTCTCAAAGGATAAAAATATTAAATGAGGTATTAGAAGATAATTTTTAAAAGGCATATCCTGAGGCAACAATGTTACATGGGAAAATGCATTAGAGTTAAAGCCAAATTGCTGCTCCCACCACTAATTAGCTGCTTTGAGTTTGAGTAAATTACTTAAACTTTTTCAAGCCTAGTGAACCTTTCTGTAAAATTTGGAAAGGGGAACCAATTTTATTTGATTATTGTGAGAATTAATGAGAGAATGTGTGTGAAAACATTCTGTAACTTGTTTAGTGCTATAAAAATGCTTAAGAGATAACCTCATTCACACTCATTTTGCACTTACTGATTTCATATAATTCAAAGATTTTTATCTATTTTTATTACAGCAAGACAATATTTTTATAGTTTTATATGCTTACTAGAGGCCCGGTGCACAAAATTCATGCATGAGGGGTGGAGATACCTCAGCCTGCACTGCACCCTCTTGAAATCCAGGACCCCTCAGGGGATGTCTTCTTGCTGGCAGTTGGACATCCCACTTGCAGTCCGGGCCCCTCGCTCCTTACTGACCACCTGCCCACTGCCTCTTAGCACTGCCACAGAGGCAGGAGAGGCTCCCACCACTGCTGCTGCGCTCACCAGCTTGAGCCTGGCTTCTGGCCGAGTGGCACTCCCCGCTGTGGGAGCACACTGATCACCAAGGAGAACTCCTGCATTGAGCGTCTGCCCCCTGGTGGTTCAGTGCGCATGATAGTGACTGGTCATTCTGGTCGTTCTGCCATAATGGTAGGCTTTTATTATATAGACTAGAGGCCTGGTGCATGAAAATTCATGCACTGGATGAGGGTGGTGCCTCAGCCTGGCCTTCCCCCTCTCACAGTCCTGGAACCCTCAGGGGCAGAAGGCGACCCAGCAATCAGGCGAAGGTGATACCCCATCACCCCTCTGCTGCTGCCACTGCCAGCAGCACAAGCCTCGGCTGGCCCTGGACGGCTGGGCAGCCTCTATCCAAGGCTTGCCTGTGACTTGGGCTGGCCCTAGGCAGCTGGGCAGCCGACATCTGAGGCTTGCCTGCGCTTGGGCATCATCTGGGCAGCACCATCCAAGGCTTATCTGTGTTTCAAGTCAGCCCGTGGTGGCTGAGAGTCTGAGGGGACTGGGGGATTCTGGAGGCAAGCATGTGCCTGCCATCCCGGCGGCCTGTCATTCCAGAGGGGCTAAGGGGTCTGGGTGCTGCCATCTTTGAGGGTGGGGCAGTCAATTAGCATATTCCCTCCTTATTGGCTATGGACAGTGGATCTTTGCAACAGCATATCAAATATTTTCTTTATTAGATAGGATATGTACCAAATACAGTGTTTTGAGTACATAGTAAGCACTAGATGTAAATATGTTAATCAATATTGACTTTGTTAAATAAATTATTTGGACTATCATGATCAATTTTGAATTAACATTTTTGCTTGAGGAGATCCAAGATGGCGGCATAGGTAAACACCTATACTGCTACCTTGCACAACAATTTCAAAACTATAATTAAAAGACAGAACGGACAGCATCCAAAACCACAGGAAAGCTGGCTGAGTGGAAATTCTACAACTAGAAGGAAAGAGAGGGGCTCACGGAGACCCAGAGGAGCTGCAAAAAGCTGAGGTACAGAGACGTGCACACGGAGAGAGCGGGTGCCGGAGTACCTAGCTGGCTTTCTCTTGCAGGAGGGAAATAGAGACTCCCAATGGCATTGAACCCCTTATCCTATGACACTAAACCCCAGATCCAGCTGAAACTCATATGGGGGGAGTTTGGACTGTGAAAAGGGAGAAGTGCATGGAAATTTAGGGGAGTTGAAAAAGATCAGAGGTCTAGTGGTGCGCATGGCACTGCACAGAGGACAGACTGCTGATTGTGCCGTTGGCTTTCACGAGTGGGCGGGAGACAGACCCTCCCCACTATGCCACTTCTAACTCCACTAAACCCCAGTTTCAGACAAAACCCTGGGGACCCAGATTCATATGGTCCCAGAGTGCAGGGGAGCCGGAAAGGCAGCAGTCTAGAGGCACTGTGAGAGAGCGCTCACGCTCACAGAGACCGCTCCAGTGATTACCCAGAGTCATGTGAGACCAGGGGCCGTGGAGGTTGGGGCCGTCTGCACATGGAGAGAGGGGGTGCTGGAGTACCTGGCTAGCTTTCCCTTGCGGGATGGAAACGGAGACTCCCAATGGCATTGAACCCCTTATCCTATGACACTAAATCCCAGATCCAGCCGAAACTCATATGGGGGGAGTTTGGACTGTGAAAAGGAAGAGGTGCACAGAAATTTAGGGGAGTTGCAAAAGATCAGAGGTCTAGTGGCGTGCATGGCACTGCACAGAGGACAGACTGCTGATTGTGCCGCTGGCTTTCGCGAGTGGGCGGGAGACAGACCCTCCCAACTGTGCCACTTCTGACTCCACTAAACCCCTGTTTCAGGTGAAACCCTGGGGACCTAGACTCCTGTGGTCCTGTAGCACAGGGGAGCCGGAAAGGCAGCGGTCTAGAGGCACTGTGCTTGCGCACAAGGACCGCTCCAGCAATTACCCAGTCATGTGAGACTCAGGGGCCGTGGAGGGCGGGGCTGACTGGAAGGCAAGGCAGTCCCCTTAAGCTCTGAGACTCCACCCATCCCAAGCTCAACAGAGAGGCTTCTTCGGTTTTGCAAGTCTGCTATCATAAGACTGAATCCAACACAGAAGTTCTCCCAGCATAGTGAAAATGTCGAGACAAGGGAAGGGATCACAAACAAAAGAAATGGAGGGAAAAAAACGACTGGATATAGAGTTCAAAACCATGCTTATAAAGTTTTTCAAGAATACGCTAGAAAAGTTGGATAAAGTTAGTGAGAGCCAAGAGGAGATGAAAAAGGACCAACTAGAGATGCTAAAGATCCAACTAGAGATGGAAAAGGTCCAACTAGAGATGAAAAAGGGCCAACTAGAAATTAAACATACACTGACTGAAATTAAAAATATTATATAGAGTCCTAACAGCAGACTAGAGAAAGGCAAGAATCAAGTCAAAAATTTGAAATATAAAGAAGCAGAAAACACTCAACTGGAAAAGCAAGAAAAGAAAAGAATCCAAAAATGTGAAGATAATGTAAGGAGCCTCTGGGACAGCTTCAAGCGTACCAACATCAGAATTGTGGGGGTGCCAGAAGAAGAGAGAGAGCAAGATACTGAAAACCTATTTAAAGAAATAATGACTGAAAACTTCCCACACCTGGTAAAAGAAATAGATTTACAAGTCCTGGAAGCACACAGAACCCCATATAAAAGGAATCCAAAGAGGACTACACCAAGACACATCATAATTAAAATACCAAGAGCAAAAGACAAAGAGAGAATATTAAAAGCAGCAAGAGAAAAACAGTTCATTACCTACAAGGGAGCACCCATACGACTGTCAGGTGATTTCTCAATAGAAACGATGCAGGCCAGATGGGAGTGGCAAGAAATATTCAATGTGATAAATAGCAAGAACCTACAACCAAGAACAATCTATCCAGCAAAACTGTCATTCAGAATTGAAAGGCAGATAAAGAGCTTCACAGATAAGAAAAAGCTAAAGGAGTTCATCAACTCCAAACCAGTATTATATGAAATGCTGAAAGGTACCCTTTTAGAAGAGGAAGAAGAAAAAAGTAAAAGCCAAAAAATTATGAACAAATACATATCTATCAACAAGTGAATCTAAAAATTAAGTGAATTAAAATTTTGGTCAACAGAATAAATTGGTGAATATAATAGAATCAGGAGCACAGAAAGGGAGTGGACTGATAATTCTCAGGGGGAAAGGGGTGAGGGGTGTACAGGGAGAGGCTGGACAAATATACACCTGTGGACGAAGTCAATGGGAGGGAGGTAAGGGCAGAGGTCAAGGGTGGGAGTTGGATGGAGGGGTGCTATGGAGGGGATAATAGAGAAACAAATGTAGTAATATGAATAATAAAGATTTAATTTTAAAAAAAGGACATATAGTCTGCATGTCAGTAAAGTTTTATGTATAACTTCAACAGTAAGGTCCACTGATGCTAATTAATTGGTTGGTGCCAATGTGGTAGGAGTCATGTGTCACAGGACTCTGTACTGTTCAACATTTTCATTAATGTCATGGATAATACTGATTTCATGCTGTGTGTAAGCTGAAAGTCCTGTATGTAAGCTGAAGAGTCAGCTGTCCTAAAAATATTATATTGGCAGTCTTTAAAAGAACAGGTGGAAAGGAGAGTTCAATAGTGAGTTTAAAATCTAAGAAAATAGGAATACTTTATTTTTTTAACAGGAAGTATTATAAACAGGCTTTTCTTACACACACTAATTAAAATGACAAATAAAAAAAATAGTGAGTTGAATAGGAGTCAAAAGTGTAATGAGGCTTCCCTAAATATCTACTGGGTCCTAGACTGTGCTGATAAAAGTTTGACATCCACAATGATGCAGATAATGATTCTGCTATTTTTTTTCTGTTCTGGCCAGATCTTGGAATATTCTCTTTAATTTTGGAGAGTATACTTTAGCTGTTGGCATATTACATCACAGTATAGTTTTTATTTTTGAGTTTCTTTTTTTTTTGAAACTTGATTTGTATGGTGGCTAGTTCATGATTTTTTTATCTTTCTTACAGGTCTTCCAAAGAAAAAGAGAAAATACTGTATAGTTATATTTATATAGAATAAACCTCATTTTATAGAATAAAACTACTTTCTCTTGAAATTAAGTAAGTCTATTGTTGGTCCCTTTTATAAATCTAAAGGTAAATAGGTTAAGAGTAAATATATGAATCTTAGATTAATAAAGGGTATAAAGGTATATAAAAGGTAAAAAAGGCATAGGGGTATTGGGTATAAAAGGATTAAGAGTATATGAAACAGTATCTTAGTGATTTTTCCTATATTTTGAAACATTTTGTTATTTCATCATCCATAATGATGGATTTCGGTATTACTAAATCTCCTATTTTTAAAAAAGACTATAATAATAAAATGGAAGAATGGTTAGAATGGCCTAGAAAGATGAAATAATTGTGAAATAAACCATAGGTATTACATCATACTTTGTTTTCTTTTTTTTTTTTTAATATATTTTATTGATTTTTTTACAGAGGGAAAGGGAGAGGGATAGAGAGTTAGAAACATTGATGAGAGAGAAACATGAATCAGCTGCCTCCTGCACGCCCCCTACTGGGGATGTGCCCGCAACCAAGGTACATGCCCTTGACCGGAATCGAACCTGGGACCTTCCAGTCCACAGGCCGACGCTCTATCCACTGAGCCAAACAGGTTTCGGCATACTTTGTTTTCTTATTGCTTTGCCCAAAGTATCACCTCACCTTTCAGGAAGATATCAAAGAAGTTTATATCTTCTATTTTCAGCTTTCATTGAACACAATTGAGATTTTAGAGTTTATTTCTTTTTTGGTCCATAATGGCAAGGAAAAGAAAGTTGACAGTGAAAAACATTTCACAATATTGGATGAATCAGAAGATGAACATAGAGAAACAGATAGCAGCATTTGGGATGCTAATGATGTTAAAATTCATTGTATAAGCAAAATGAGAGATGATACCTTAGCTGAATATCTTAGATGAATTATCTCTAGCTCAAGACTCAATGAATGAATATTATCTTTCTAAGAATGATAAGGATATATGGCATTCTCTTCTAATTAGTCCTTCAACAGGAAGGACTTAATCCTGAAATATTTTATAAAAATGGGGCCAGACCATACTATTTTGAAAAAAGGATACAAACAGTATTCTTTCCTTTTTAAAGCAGTTTATACACCAAAAATATACTAGATAAGGCTAGTAAACAGACAAATAAATGCCAAGTGTGAATACAAAGGTGATTGAAAGAAAATATATGTAGAAATGAATAAATTCATTAGACCAATAATAGTAATTGTTTATAAATAAAAGATGAAAATGGTTTTGCAAATATGGAGAAAGAATATGGCAGTCTTCTCTTCAACAAAATATGTACCTTCATAGTTTTCAAAAGTATTGTGTTATAATAAAGCAAATGCAAAAAGAACTAGAATCTATTACAAGTTATACTTAAAATCTGGACTCAGTATTTATAAGATGGATATATTTCAGATTCAGGCGTAACAACTAATGAGCTATTAGTTACATTAAAAGTACTTTTTCCATTAATCTTCAAAACCAGGAAAAATGGAATAAAATTTTGGAATAAATTTGGAAATAATATTTAATTCTTATTGACATTTCAAATAAATTGTTTTCACTGTCCCTTAGTTCTTACATTTGAAATTATTTGTAAAATGCCTTAATAAAATATCCAGTGGATCATAAATGGTGAATATTTTTACACTGGTCCACTGAGGGTTAAGAGGGACTTCACCAAATTTCAGAAATATCCAGATCTCAGACACCTCAGATTGTTTAAAGTTCTGGATCCTCGCTTTCTCCAGGAAAAAGCAGCTATGCATGAAATTGTATATATAAAATTCCAGAAGGACTCCCTGAAGTTCACAGATAAGGAAATTGAGACATAGAGAGAATAAATAACTATCCTGCATTTGAATTTGCATCTAAGGCATTATAATTCCATCACCTAAGCTTACTCTAAACTCCACTTAGCTTTTTATACCTGGAACCATCCTGTGACCAGTTTAATACTAACATTGTTAATTCGATTACTTTTAAACCTAGAGTGAAACAATGGCTACTATGCTTTAGAACCTGTTTTTCTCTGTTCTAATCCCTTTCTTTCTTCATATTTCCAAAGTCAAGGAGATGAAGCTGAGTCAATCTCAGAGTGAGTGTGTAAGCTCTCTGTAATGTAATGTTATCAAGGCCATAAACAAATCTCATCCCACCATTAACCTCAAGTAGTCAATTTCTTTCTGTCAGGGAGGGTCACTATCTGTCATCAGGAAATAAAAGAAAAACTGATAAATAGAGCATCTATTCTATATGTATAGGAGACAGGAGACTGCCAAGGATATTAAAAGAATCTCAGCTGGGTCATTTATGAGGTAAAGGAATCATTCTCCTTCAGATGGCTGCAAACCTGCAACTGACCTTTTACCTACCAAGCATGTGAGTTACTAACCAATAGGACAGGTAAAATAGCCTGTCAAGTTTTATTGCTTAATGAGCTAGCTAATAAGGCAAATTTACTAGTATGTACCAAGCACAAGCTCATTCTCCCTTGGTTAACACGTTATCATCTAACAAAGCCACTAGTTGGATCCCTTGATAGGTGTTTTCCAAGGCCACACTGTTCCTCTGTGGTGCAAAGTTGAACGTGCAAACAAAACACCTCCATGCTGCGGAGGTGTTCAAGGTTGGGGCTGCAAGAAGCTGACGTGGGGCTTCCGGGCACTTTAGTCCATTAAAACCGATCTATCTAGATGTGTCACAATGAGGGGAATTCTGAGTTCCGTTTTGTTGTTCCAATGCGAAGTGCAAATTTACAAAGACCTCAAGCAGTTTGCAACTAAAAAAAGAAAAAAAAAAAACCTACCATGGGAAGGAAAAACATAACTGCAAAGGGAGTCAAAATAATTCCACTTGGTGGAAGGCTACTTCCGACTCCTAGCACTTAAAAACTAAAGCGTCGTTTTAGCAGTATTTCTGCAGCAGCTCCTACATAGGGGCTTGTTCAGCTGTGCTGTGTGTGGCCTTGGAAAATTAACATGTATTTCTTCAAGGCCATTACAACGAGTGAAAAGTGTGTAAATTCGTGGCTGTTTGCCAGAGAGCTCTGCACATGCTCTCAGGGGCCAGCCTCCGTGTCCTGGGACACACCGCTGGGCTCTGGCCTCCGCAGGGGCTCCGTCCCCACCAGGGAGCCTCCCAGCTCACCATCCTCCTCCTCTTCGGCCTCCTCCGGCTGGGACAGGTGCTCGGACTCGCCCCTTTCATTCTCCGCCTCCTCCTCGGCCTCGCCCTCGGCCTCGCCATTGCCGTAGTCGACCTCCTCCTCCTCGTCCAGCGAGCGGGCCCGGCCGGGGTCCTGGAGGGCGGTGACGTTGAGCCCGCGGGCGGCCTGGAGGCCCGCCAGGAGCACCCAGCCCACCGCCAGCAGCAGCCCCGCGGGGCAGCCGCGCCCCCGCCTCATGGCTCTCGGCCCCACGGCCCCGCAAGGCTCAGTCGCAGCCGCTCGCTCTCCCAGACGGGCGTCGAAGAGAGGAGCCGCGGGTGTCCGAACCCCTCCGCGCCGCACCCGGGCAACCAGTACGGCGTCACAGCTGGTCACCGCTGGCGGCGCCTTGGAACACGCGCTCCCGCGGGCGCTGCGCCCCCGGCCCCTTCGCAGGGCGCCCCGTCCACTGCTCCCCACGCGCTAGCCTGCGTCCCCTCGGCTAGGGAGTCAGGGCCGGAACAACACCCCAGGAGCCCTTCTCGCTCACCCTTTCTTCTAAAAGGCACCCTTCCTTCTTCCCTTGGCTCCTCTTCCCGGGACACTCCATTGACTGAACCTCGAATTCCTGCGTGCAGACTAAACCAACTCCGTGCATATCAAGACGGAGAGGTCGCCGCCTTCTTGAGTATGGAGCCTCACACTGCCTCCATTTCTGCAGGCGAGGCTTAATTTATAGAATATAGAGGGGTGCACTTTCGTTCTTTGACCTGAACACGATTTGCTAACGCAGCTCAAGCGTGTGTGTGTGTGTGTGTGTGTGTGTGTGTGTGTGTGTGTGTGTGTCTCCAGATGTTGTGCAGCGCCTTCAGCTCTGGGTGGGCCTCCCTGATCTTAGGAGAGAGGAAGGAACAACGAGAGGAGGATGGAACTGTTGTCAAGATAGTACTCCCCTCTGTATTTGGGGAGCTGATGCTTTTGTAACCAAACCTCGGACTTACACTTCGGACTTACTCTTCATGGAGCAGGTTCCTAAGAGCAGAACCTCTCTCCCCTCTCTTTTTGTTTGGCACCCTCACTCCTGTTTTGATCCTACGTTGTGCTTCCTTCTTTTACTTTTGAGTCCATGGTAAGAACAAGTACTCTAATATTCCTTACTGCAGAACAAGGTTCTCCCGCAATCCCATTTCATAACTGTCCTACCACACCCATGCCACACCCAAGTTAACTGCTTTCCTGTTTTGTTCATCTAATTCCTCCAAGATGGATGTGTTCCTCACCTTGCATTCTGAACACAGGCTCCCAGGGTGACAATCCTGAACTGTCCTAATTTCTGAACTCAAAGGTTCCCCCCAAACCTATCTAGAATATGTAACACACCTATCAAAATGGCTAAGAAAGTTTTAATGACAATACCAAATGACAAAGTTTTAATGACAATGTTTGTGAGGATGTGCAGGAAGTGGATCACTTATGTAGTGCAGGTGGGAATGTAAAATGGTACTTTCACATTGTGCCTTCATTCTCTGCCATCATTTAAAACTATATTGTTACACAATGGAGTAATTTTGTGGTAGAAATTATAGGAAGCCCTGTGGAATCTTGTATATAGGAATAGTGATTTCAAATAGTCACACTATATCCTCTCAATCAATCACATGTTTAGTAGCTTCTGGTCTTATTTCAGCCTCAGTCTCTCCCTCCCATTTATTTTTTTCATCTAATGGAGCTGCCCACAAAGGCCCTTCTGTAAGAAGAAGGCAAGGATGTCTACTATCACAACTCTTATTCAACATTGAATCAAAAGATACAGCTACTGCAATAAGACAAGAAACATAAAGAAAAAGTATACATATTGATAAAGAAGAAATAAAACTTTGTTCATATATGACATGAGTGGCTATATAAAAAATTCAAAAGAACAAGCAAAAAAAAAAAAAATCCTGGAACTGATAAGCAATTATAGCAAGGTTGTAGGATACAAGGTTAATAAACAAAAGTTAATTGCTTTCTCATATACTAGAATTTAAAATTTTTAAAAATCATTTACATTAACACCCAAAATACTTAAGTATAAACCTAACAAGATATTACAATATCTATGTGAGACAAACTACAAAATTCTGATGAAAGTAATCAAGGAACATTTAAATATATGTATGGAGAGATAATCCATGTACATGAATAAGAAGACTCGATATTTTCAAGTTGTCAGTTCTTTCTAATTTAATCCATAAATTTGACACAATCCCAATCAAATCCCATTTTTAAATATCAAAAACTAAGTATAAACTTTATATGTAAAGGGTAAGAGAACCAGAATAGCCAACACAATATTTAAAGGAGAAGAACGACACATCTGCAGCCCATTTACGCTTAGGCCAGAGAACACCTGTTGGCAAATTTTGCTCTAAGAAAACAAGAGAGAAAAGATGACTTATAATGATAGTTGAAAGTATCTTCATTGTGAAAAATCATGAGCTGTATACTGATTAATTAGCAAATTTGGAAATAACTATTTCTATTGCTGGCATGATGTGATGAAATCTGGAATATTTTGCCAATGCAGATTTCACCATAAGTTGTCATAGTCCTTTTCTAAAACAATTTATCCAACGCAGCCGGCATGGCTCAGTGGTTGAGCATTGACCTATGAACCAGGAGGTTAAGGTTAGATTCTCAGTCAGGTTATATGCCCAGGTTGCAGGCTTGATCTCCAGTGGGGAGCGTGTAGGAGGCAGCTAATCAATGATTCTCTCTCATCATTGATGTTTCTATCTCCCCTTCGCTCTCCCTTCTCTGAAATCAATAAAGACATTTTTTTTTAAAAACCAAACAAACAAAAAACAACTTATCCATGTTTTCCAAACCCTATAATATTACATATACCTGGTAATCTCATTATTGGTAAATTATGTTATGGAAATGAATGTAAAGCTTCTGTATAAAGATGTCTATTACTAGATTATTTATAAAAGCAAAATATGGAAAGGATCTGAATATCCATGTAATAGGAGAATGATTAATAACCTTTAATTAATTCAATGAGATGTGATGTAGCCTTTAGGAAGTTTGATTGTAATTGTAATTGCTGTTAGTAATCATTATTACAGTTATTTCAACATAGTACTATATGAAAAATAATGATTTCTGCACAGCAAAAGAAACCAACATCATAATGAAAAGAGAACCTACTGCATGGGAGAACACATTTGCCAATGCTACATCTGATAAGGGGTTAATTTCCAAGATATATAAAATACTCATACAACTCAACAAAATGAAGAAAAACAACCCAATTAAAAAATGGGCAAGAGACCTGAATAGACACTTCTCCAAAGAGGACATACAAATGGCCAAGAAACACAAAAAAATGCTCAATGTCACTAATCAGCAGAGAGATGTAAATTAAAATGACAATGAGATACCACCGCACCCCTGCCACAAGGATCTCTTACTCTTTGAGACAGCATGGAGGGACCTAAGCAAAGTAAGCTAGTCAGACAAGTATCCTCACATGATCTCACTTATATGTGGAATCTAATGAACAAAATAAACTGATGAACAAAAAAAGATCCAGCCGAGACCCTTTTGGCTCAGTGGATAAAGTGTCTGCCTGCGGCCTGAAACGTTCCAGGTTCAATTCCCATCAAGGGCATGTACCTTGGTTTCGGGCACATCCCCAGTAGGGGGCGTGCAGGAGGCAGCTGATCGATGTTCCTCATTTATGTTTTTAATTCTCTATCCCTCTCCCTTCCTCTCTGTAAAAAATCAATAAAGTATTTTTTTTTTAAGAAAAAAGATCCAGAGATATTGAAGCATGCAACAGACTGATGTATTTCAGAGGAGAGGGAGACTGGAAGAGGTTAACCAATGATCTTATATGCATGTATGCATAGCCCATGGACAGACAATAGTGCAGGGAAGGCATGGGATGGGAAAAGGAGTAGGGTAGAAGTGTCAATGGGCGGGAAAAGGGGACATCTGTAATACTTTCAATAATAAAGATACATTAAAAAAAAAAAAGAATGAACACAAAAGCTTCAAACATCACATTCTTTCCATTTAACCTTCACAAGTTTGTCCATACTCACCCCTTAGCTTGGAGTAAATGAATTAGTGTACAAATACAACTATGTAAGCATCTGATGTGAATATACAGATATTGGCAAGGCATTAAAACTGGAAAGCCACATGGTGAGATTTAGGATTTTCTTTTTAATTTTTCAATTCCTACCAGTGTTTGTGCAATAAATAATTTGTCTTTGAATGTGAACAGTGCAATGCATCTCCTAATTTATTAGGAGTTTAAGAGACTTGAAATATTACCCTTGAACAGTCATTATAGTACCTACACTAGCAGAAAAAAATTTTTGAGAACTGAGGTGCTTATCTAGATAATTCAGCATCCTGCACCTTCCCCCTACCCCAAGTAATCACTTCTTAAAAATTATATAGATAATTGAAACAGCTTTCCCTTAGATCAAACTCAACTCACTTTGCTGGTTAAAGTCTGTTACAGCCATGCTTCTCAAAGTTTATTTGCATATGAATCACCTGCAGATCTTAAAAGAAGGGCTTTGACTTGGAAGATTTAGGGTGAGGACTGAGACTATTTCTAACAAAGCTCTGGGGCAATGCCCTGTGTTGCTTGTCCAAGGACCTTGTGTGAGTAACTAATCCTACAGCATTTAAGTAATTTATTTACCCAATTGAATCCAGATAGTGTATGTACTTATATATGTTTGTATGCATATGCGTATGTGAGCATACATATCCACACACACACATACATATATTTTATATAGTCTGTCAATCTTGGCTATCAACATCAAGCAAATTTTGGAAATTTCCCATTTTATAATGTAATTTATGCTGTATAACCAGCTTAGTTTCCTAATTTTTGAAACAGAGGTAAACAGTAGGTTAATGTTCCTAAATTTTGTGGGGGGGGAAAGAGAAATGTTGAGTAAGATTATTCTTGGCAGAGGTTTGACTTGCTCAATGATAAAAGCAAAATCTGGCTGTAAATGTTCAAAAAGTATTAATACACTCTTGTAACTTGCTGATGGAACTGACATCTAGCATTCTTCCTTCTCATAGATAGTGCTCAATAAATATTGGTTCAGTGAATGCCACATGAACCCTTACAGCTATAAGTCTTAGGAATGCATCCTATGCAGCAATTTCTAGCTACTGGTTGAAAATATTAGGTTTTTTTCTTGATGCTTTCAAATGATAACTATATCAACTTTAAGTATGATGAAAGTATTCATTTTGTAGAAAGTCTTAAATTGGTGAGATACTGTTTTCTATGACAGAGTACTTGAATTGATAATATCTTACAGAGTCAGTGAGTAACTCTCAACAAATTTTATTTTCCAAACACTGTCCTCAGCAAAAATAATGCTGAGAGGTCAGGGCACATCTGCAGAATGTGGAAAGGCAGCTTCTGAAATACTCTTTATGCATTCCTTTCCCCCACTGAATAGGGATTGTTGCCATAGTAATGTTTTAAAAACACTCCTAGATCAATATAGAACTGCAGAAAGTATCTCACATATGCTAAGCTATTTGTGAGTCTAAACCTATACCCTTATTTTTGTTTATATGCTCAACTGTGGAATAAATATTTGAGGAACTCTTCATGACTGGTCAGTTCTATAGTGAAGAATTAGTCAATCAACCATCAAGTGTCCTGTGACTACTTCTCAAGTAGAGGTGTATGCCAGATGCTAGAAAACAACAATGTCAAATGCAGAGGCTGTGGCTCTGTCAATCTGGGAGTGGGGGTGTGCATGCCAAATGTACCAGAGGGCCAGCGATCCCAGCTGTATCTTAATATGCACACTCTCATTTTTGCCATATTATATTTCAGTGTTCACTTAAGAAAATCAAAGATTTTTCTTTTTCCCCTGTCCTACTCATCTTTAGCTTCCCATTATCATTCCAACCTGTCCACATAAATACACATAAATATCACACACATCCTGCATAAAATATGAAGAACGAGTTGTAATTTCTTCTACAGAATGTTGAGAAAGATTCAGATGGTTTAGAATCAAGAGCTTGAAGAAAAAAAAATACCAATTGTGTGCTTCCTTCTGCAATAAAGCTACACAGATGTAAGCTGTGCTTATTATGCCAAGATGTAGACATTTATTCCAAAAAAGCCCATTATCTTCAATACTGTTACACAGAGCTTCTCAAATTAGCCCAGTGATGAATGGTTCCCGGGGAGCTGGGTAAGAAGGGCCCTGGGTTCCAGCTGCAGCATTGCTTCTAGCCACATGATCCTGAACAAGTCATTTCATCTTTCCTGAGTCTGGTTTCACATGTAAAAATGACCAAGCTATACTTCACAATCTCTGAGTCCCCATCTAACTATAAATCCCTCTGGCTCCATGAAGCAGAGTAAAATATGGGATTTCTTCATCATGCTTTGTTGTTTTTGCTCTGCTTTTATATTCTTGCTGACAACGTGCAGTACTAAGTATCTGTTCTCCTGGAGATTTGGCAGTAAACACAACCTGCCTGTCAAAAAGATTTAATTCAGTCATGTATATTATAGGAATAAATTCAGGCATTCACTCTGGGAACTATAATTTCAGAAAGGATACTTGTTATTTCAAGTTTTAATATATATACATATGCAATATACATATATATATATGTGAGAAAAGTGAGCATTCTGAAGTGATTGATCAGGTTGCCTTAATATTCTATAGATTCAAAGTTAGAAATAAAATAATGTCCTGATACATATGGCTTCTAACCATCAGTCCCATCATTCCCCATGTATGGACTTGATTGAAATGGCATGAAGTTAGTACATTTACCTGTAAAATAAGATTTGACTTTTATAAATGCAAGCTGTTTTCAATATAAATCATCCTTTGCTTGACTTGTAAGAGTCACATTAGTTACATAAGAAGTGTTCAAAGTGTGGGCTCAGAATACTAAATTATAATTTAAACATAATTTGGCATTGAGTTGACTGTGCCAGTAAGTGAATTCCTGGTTAACTGCATTGTGGCAAAGTGCCATCTGCCTAGGTAATTGAAAATTGACTGTATTTTTATTAGTCTGAAATTTCCCTTGGCCTAATTCTTTTCTCCCAATCATCTCTGGCAACTTAGCCTTTCCTTACCAGGATCTATTTGTTCAGTTGGAAACTTTCAGAAACAATATTGTGAGGGACTAGTATATATCTAGATGTTAGAGAAGTAGTGATATTACATAAGAAAGCATATTCAAGATCTCTCTATTCACTCAAATTAAATGGAATGAATAATTGTGGCAACTTCCATAATTCAACAGCACTTTATACTATTCTGTGACCATGAGGCTATAAGACAGAATGAGCTGATGTGAGCAGGCTCCCTCTCTGCATCATCAGTCTTGCACACAGCTTCCAAACAGAAATGCTGGATAAAATAGGGCAACACCACTATACAAGCCCAGCACAAAAGAAGGATAAAAATATGGGAAGCAAACAAAGAAACCAGGGTCAGGGCAGTGTGCAATTGCAGTGTGATGCAGCAGTAGCCTACAGGGATTGGATGGGAGGGAGGTCCTAGGGACTGCAACTCAAGGACAAGAAGCTCAGCCTGGGCCCAGTGAGGCTTTCTGGGTCTGGGCATAAAGGTCTGAGCTGTGAAATATGGCCTGCTGCAGGGAAAATAGTCCAGGACAACTTCCCACTACTCTAGGCAAGTCTTGAGGGAGTTTATCGGCCTTCGGAGTCCTTGGGTTGAAAAACAGATAACAAAACTTGAGTTCTGTGCCACATTTGTTTGTGCAACTTGAATTTATGCTATCTGCATGGTGGAAAAGCTCCAGGCCAAGAAACAAGCCTAAAAGTTGACCCAGGCCTATTGGGACCTCAGGGCTCAGAGGAAGGGATTCCTACTGAGGAGGATGTGGAAGGTTTCTTAGTGAAGTGGATATTTGAGTTGGAGCTTGAAGGATAAACAGAATTTTAATAGACAGAATTAGGGGAGGGGTATTCCAGGTTGAGACCTACCTAGGCAAAGGCACAGGAAGGAATATGTGGCATAAGATAAGGAGTTTGTGAAGTGAATAGAGTGAGAAAATAGGTTGAATTGCAAGTACATTAGAGAAACAATATGGTCAAAGTGTTTTCATTATAATAATAACCATATTCTGTCCTGTCCAAGTTGATTGCAAATGTCATAATGTAGAAGGCAAGAAACCAAGGCTTGTTTCTTTCTGCTATATGAATAATGAATGTTATGAATGAATTAAAGGGTTATTTAATACCAGCCAAACTCCCCCTGAGTTTTCTGGGGTGAATTGTTGCTCATTGTCAGATAAATAAATCCTTGGTGCTGCTACTCAGTGTGCGGCTTGCTATAGAGAAGGCTAAATGAGAAGCAGCTCTGTCTTCATTTAATTTGGAGCATTGGTTCTTGTTATTTTCAATTTGGGACTCATTTGCAACCATTGTTTGGTATGTCTCAATCATAAATAATCTCAATGAATCTCTGTTTCAGCTGCCTTGGGAGATCACTACCTATCTGTTGATAGCTTCCTGGGATCTCCCTAAAGTATTATTTGATAGTATGCATAGCTTATAGTCAAACCATACCAAAAAGAGCATTAAAAATATATATAGTTTGCTGTTTTGCATTATGGGGTGGGTGTCACATAAAAACTTAATCTTATTGATATAGGTCAGACATAGGCAAACTTTTTCAATAAAGAGCCAAAATAATAAATATGTTAGGTTCCATGGGCTACACACAGTCTCTAATGCATATTCTGCTTTGATTTCTTATTTTAAAAATACTTTAAAAATGTAAAAACCTGTCTTAGTTCATAGGCCATACAAAAACAAGCTAAGACCAGATTTGGCCCGCCAGCTGTTGTTTGCTAAGCCCTAATATAGATTAATCCAAGGAATATAACAGTTTTGGCATTTAATTACGAAGAAGTCCAGAGCTAGCATGAGTGAATGCCTGAGACCCCGAGGGATGACTGCTGGAGTGCTGAGACTGGCTAACAGAGACCGTTAAGAACACAAGACCATGCTTGCCTGAACAACCGGAGCATCCATCAAAAGGAAATAATTTTCAAAGTGAAATCATGCTTGCATGACGAACAGCAGAATATCAATCCAAACAGATGTGTAGGAGGCAATGAAAAGTCAGAAGCATGGAAGAGTAGATTATTAAAAGCAAATGAAGTGCCAGAGAAGTATAAAATAGCTTGGAATGGCAGTTTAAGGAAGACCCTACATCAAAATGATAGTATCCCCTGCTGCATTCCCTTTCACCTGTTTTCAAACCATTTAAGAGCAGGTGGCCTACCTACCACCTCTAGTCTAATTATCCATTATAATTATAAATGTATACATAAAATATAAAGCTCTAATTTATGAGAAAGGGGAAGAGAGATGAGAAAGAACAGGAGGTAGAAAAGATGGGAAAGGAAAGGTAGGAAGGGAAAGAAAAGGAGTGGAAAAGAAAGGGAAAGGGAGAACAATAACATTACATTTAATAAATCTTTAAATAAGTATAAAATGACCATTGGAATCTGCCTTAAGCCTAAAGACAATGACTATTAAAAACAAAACACCACACATATTTTTCTTTCTCTTCATTTATTTCCCACAAAAAGATGACAACTTATTCTTCAGAATTAATGACATGGCCACACCCAGCTTCAAGGAGGCCGAGAAATGTACTTTAGCTAAACACGCTGCCTTCTCTGATAAAATCAGAAGAAAGGGACAATGATATTGGGGTAGGATATGACCATCCTTGCCACATTCAGCTAAGATGACTTTCATTTCATAATGATGATTAGGATATTTTTCACCCAAGCCAGAGATATGAAACCACCAAAAATGCTAGAAGCATTCAGAGCCACAAGTATATAAGTGGACAAAGTATTATGATGGGTGGACATTAATAAACACTAATTTGTTAAATAGAAATGATGTACATAAAATGCAGTACATTTTTTGTTTCTCTGTGTGTATGTGTTTTGTTAATCCTCACCCGAGGATATTTTTCCATTGAGGAGAGACAAAGAGAGAAACATCAATGTGACAGAGATACATTGAATGGTTGCCTCCTGCACATGCCCCTACCAGGGCTGGGAACTGAACCTGCAACTGAGGAATTGTGCCCTTGACTAGAATCAAACCCTAGACCCTGGTCGAAGCTCTATCCACTGAACCAAACTGGTTTGGGCTGCACTTCCTTTTTATGCTATTCAAAAGAATGTGACAATAACCTTGACAAAACAGCAATAGTCTTGAACTAAACAAAACATAGTTTATTATAGCTGAGCTCTTTTGAAATAAAAGCAATTTAAAAAGTGCTGTTGGACTGGGAGAAAATATTCACAGTACCCACACTTGACAAAGAACTTGTATCCAGATTAGCCAATGAACTGTTAGAACCTCAATAATAAAAAAGAAAACATAATTTAAAAATGGGTAAAAGATTTGAACAGACATTGAAAAGGAAATATACAGATGAGCAATATATACATACATAAAAAGATATTCAACATCTTCTTCACCAAGGAAATGCAAAGTAAAATTACAGTGAGATACCTGTGCATACCCACTAGAATGGCTATCAGTAAAAAGGCTGACAGAACCAAGTGTTGGCAAATAGTAGACAAACAGGGAACTCTGTTCATCACTGATAGGAATATAAAATAGTTCAGCTAGTTTGGAGAACAATTGACAGTTTCTTCATGAAGTTAACATGTAGCCTAGTGACTCCATTGTTAAGAATTTATCGAAGAAAAAGGAAAACTTAGGTTCACAAAAAGACATGAGCTTCCTTAACAGTTTTTTTCGTAATCTCAAAACATCTGCAAGCAATCTAAATATACATCAACATGTGAATGCATAATCAAATTACAGTATATACAATGAAATTCTTATTCATTGAGAAAAAGGACCAACTACTGCACTCAGCATCCCAGAAGAATCTCAGAAGCATTTTACTCTATAAAAGAAGCTAGACACATAAAAGTACATAATGATTATTCCATGTATATAATTCTATAATAGATGAAGCTAATCTAAAATGACAAAACACAGGTACTTTGTTGTCTAGGCCAGTGGTGATAGTGGAGAGATAGACTGCAAAGAAGGGCACAAGAACTATTGGAGATGTTGGGAAAGTTGTGTACTTGATTGTGGTGATAGTTATAGCAGTGTATAAATTTGATAAAACTTGTCAAAATATACATAAAACTAAATCATTTCATTGTAAACAACTTATACTCCACTAAATTGGAAAAAAGTCCTATTGGATTGCAACTTCAAAATAAGAGCAGTTTATGTGATAAACAAAATAAATTGAAATGATGGAGTCCTTTCATATTCCTTGACCTGGTCTATGAGGTCCTTCTCTATTCTTTGCCAGAAAACCATTCTCTGTCAGTATCTTATATTTTCATTGAATATTATGTTACAGCAGCTCAAATAGACTAAAACACCTAGTACAAAGGCAGAGTAGTTTATTACCAACAGCACAGTAGATGGCATGAGCTTCATGTTTGTGTTACTTCTCCTTGCCCCTCAAATCCAGTTTGAGAAATGTGGAGGGGCCCACATGAATGCTACACACACACACTGGGTTGTGTTAGAACCCAGGCCTTGGGGAACTCACATCTTTTATACTGAACAGTAAGCAGATCTACCCCCATTTCCTAGGCTCTTTGTTATACAATTACCCATAAAAAGACAGTTCATAACAAGAGGAAAGTAAGTACCTTTGCTCATATCTATGTAGAAATGCAAGACTTTCATGGAGAATTGTCTCTGATTATCCACTAATTTTCTCTTCTTGATACTCTATTTGTTTACTTTTTTGTTTTTTGTTCTTTTTGCTCCCTTCAGAACATAAGCTCCATGAGAGCAAGGACCTTCCTGTCTTGTTCTCTGCTCTTCCCTACCATCTAAAATAGCATCTGGCACAGAGTAGAAGCTCAGTAAATGCATATTGAATGAATAAATCTTCCAAAATCTTAGTTGCCTTTCAAAACCCAGCTGAGTATGGGTCAGAGGAGCCATACCAGGCCCCAAGAATTGAGATTTAGTATTAAAGCATCTGGACTTTTGTAATACTTATAATTTTTAGCATGACACTTGTAATTGAACTTTTTGTGTTATATTTCTTTTAATATATGTTTGTTTACTAGATTGAAAAATCCTTGAAGACAAAAATGAAGTCTTATTTTGGGGGCTTAGACCAGGATGTAGCAAATGAAACACCTCAGATGCAAAATTTAAGGAAGTGTTCACTCTTAAGTTTGTGCAAGTGTGCTCTAGGTGTCTTGCTTACTTCACCTTAGTCCAGCCCTGCTTTTTTATCTTTGTATCCTCAGAATTCACTAAAGTGGTTCTCATCTAACATATGTTCCATAAATGTTTGTTCAATTACAATGAATAAAATTTAAAGGATCACAAACAAAACGTGTTTGAGACCCACATGCCTAGTACCTGTCCTGTATTTGTACCGGTATTTGCCCTTTGCTACTTCAGAATCATGTTCTACCATTCTCTGTCCCACTTTGTGCCTCAGAGGCTGACTTCTATGAACTGCATCTAAAGATACTCTTGTCTCAAGCTTCAAGTTGGGATTGGTCAGTGGGATTTTCAGCAGGAATTGGAAGGACAGAAGGAAAATGGACTCAGAATATTTATTTCTTCAGCTCCCTACCTGCAGGATTACCTTGTACTGACCAGGTCCACAACCAAAGCATGTCAGTCTTCTCTCTTAGTCATGGTTACTCTCTCCAGGTTTAAATAATGGCTTTCTCCCCTTGCTTATTCATGCCTAAGATTGGTAATAGGTCCCATGGTGACTCTCTCTGAAGCACATTCCCATACCCTTTTGTTTCCCTCAACCCCGCCTACACTGTATGACGTAACTCATTTATTAACGTTCTTTCAATTACCTCATTTGAGTACATTAACTTTCCTACTGGTTCTCTAAAATAATACAATATTGGACCTCAAAAGATATTCTATAATAAAGCAAAGATATAAAATATATCACTTACATTTTTACATAAAAATGTCATTTTAAAAGATAATTTGACAGCAACTATGGAGTATTTTATTGATTTCAACCCAATGGATTTAATTTCAATGGCTCACTAGACCTAATATTGATAATGGGATGATATTAGGCCAAGGGAAAACTTATTCACAGGCTGGAAGACTGGTGATATATTATGGATGATGCTAGAGGGTAGGGATATTTTTATAATTTACCTTTATGTGATTAATAAGGTAATAGTAAGTCTATACATCAAAATTAAAATGCTCAATTATAATATTAGATAAGGTCTTAACATGACCTCAGGAATTATTAGGCATAAAGACTTAGAGTCAGAAAACTAAAAGGTGCTTATTAAAAAAAATTAATTATGTTAATGATTAATGAAATAAATATGAACAGCCTTAATACAAAATGGCATAAATGGTTCTGGCTAGTAAAAGGTAAGCACTAATTGAATAGAAAAGGGTTAAAGTTGATATACTGTTTCATCTGGAAAATTCAATTACCAAAAAGTAGAAGAGCAAGTTGATTAATATGTGGCTTTAACAGTGGCTTTATGCTTTTTATACAAATAGATTTTGGGGTGATGAAAATCCTACTAATTAAATTCATAACATTTGAATAAACCCAGAGAATTTTGGATAATAGCAGGTTTATCTTGACGTGGGGCTGACATGTTATATTACGTTCTGTGTCTTCTAATTGTGTCATTAAAAAAATCTTCGGATAAAATGGAAAAGGTAATTCCTATTTCTTCCTGCAAGTAATTACCTACAGAAAGAATATGATTGCTTGTTAAATCTTAAGTATGTTTAGAAGATGTAGAACAGAATTGAATAATTATGCGGATAATTGAAACTCTGAGCTTTTCTCTTTGTGCTTAATCCAGATAATTGATGCAAGGATGAATTATCCAGATTGTGATCTTATTTCTGGACTAAACTTTAGTAATTTCAAATTAGAATTCAACCAACATTTACTGAACAGCAGCTGATTCTAAGGTTTTCCATGTGCTGTCTCAATTAATCTTCCTAACACCCTTGTAGGGTAGGTATCAATTGCATCTTAGAGATAAGGAAACCCAAATTCAGAGAGCTATTTATATCTTGTCAGAGAGTTGGGTTTGAACCTGCATTCCTTACTTTAAGTCTGGCACAGTTTCTAATACACCAGGCAGACAAATAAATGAGAAATGTACTTTGAACATGTGGGGTCAAAGCCACACAGTCCAGGTAAACACCACTAGCCCAAGAATGAGTTTGCTCCTCTGAAGTTCTAACTAAAAATGTCATGAGCCTTGCCAAGCAGTCTGTCATCAGAGAGAATAAGTTCACTTCAAAATCCGTTGTTTTCTTTATCTGCTACCTGCCACTTCCTCTATTTACTATTTACCATTTTTACCTGATGTTTTTGAGAAATAGAGGAAATACTATGATGACATTAAATGGCTAGAAGTTAAAAAGTGACTCATGGTTAACCTAAAGACTATAGAGAATCGTTCTGGAAGACTACATTTCCCTTTGTTGATATTACAGATAAACATTTATTTTACATATAGGAGATCAAAACTCTGAAAGGGAACAAAAAACAATTTAAAATTCCTGAGGGGAAAAAAATAAAGGTACCCAAGGAAATAATTCCTCAGGCGCTGACTATGTCCTATTCGCAGAGAAAAGAATGCACACAATTGAAAATAAATGAGAAAACTGAAAGAAGCAGGAGGTGGAGAGAGGCAGAACAGAATAGCTGTTGTCTGGAAAAGAGCAGATGGTTCTCAGATGGTAAGAATACCAATCGCATTTCAGTGGTGTGTGACTTAGTAGAAGCAAAATAAATGACATATTGGTCCAGAGAGAAAACCGCCATAAGTATGAGCTGGCAAGAGAAATGACGATCTATAGAATGTGTTCAAGGAAACATGATTTTCATTTCTTGACTTGATTTTGTACCTCACATCCATCTCCTGCACATTAAACAATGAGGTGAGTATCATCTAGACCCTCATTTGGTGGCCCACCCCAAATCTGTCTCAGTAAGTTTCCAGTAGAAACTCAAAATATCCCAGACAAGTTCACGATGTTTTCCCCTTATTTTCTATCCCACATTCTCCTTGCCTTTCTTGGTATATGAACTGCCATGGCCTCCAACAGAAATAACCTTTGAGGGAAATCTACACTTTCTTTTTTTTTTTCTCCATAAGCTAGTAGAGTAAAACTCTTATAAAGAAGGATCAACTAGTATATCTGGATAAACCTACTATAAAGATGGCAGTGTCTATGTTTATTCATTTATTCCTCAGTTCATTAACCAGTACACAGTCATTTCCAGGCACTCTGCCAGGTGCTAGGGTTTTGAGGATCCAGCTTTCACCTTTGGTGGGAAGACAAAGCACACATACACTGTAGTAAGGGTGCCTCGCGGCAATGGCAGTGTAGGATAGCACAAATATAGAAATTTAAACACTTTATTATTTGAAATATGCTGTTCTGCGGTTTGATGGTGGTGTTTCTTGCAAATAAATGTGCTACGAATTTGAGGTGGGCTCTGGCCATAGAACGTTGACTGAAGTTCCCCACCCTCTCCTACCTACCCCCAACCTCCCCCGACCCCATGTCTATAATTTGAGGTCAGTTTTGGGCAAATTAAAAGTGATCTTTGTCATGTTGGTGGCTTCTTTATGGTGAAGAGATGTTCTCTGAGCAGTTTTCAAGTGTGAAACCCTCGATTCAGTTGTCACAGCCTCTTACTGAGTCCCTTTAAATGTAGTGAGCTCTTCATTTTCCTTCACTTGTTTTGTGGGGGAAAACTCAAAATAAGAAAAAAATTCCCACGTGTATTTAACACTAAATTTAGTCTAATTTATCATGTCTATGTCAGAGGAGGTAGGAGACAGGCAAGAATGAGGTCAGTTTTCCCTTTTATTAAACTGCAATAATCTTGAAAATGGCAACTCCTGAGCACAGAGATTTCTCTTTTCTCCCTGAATAGTTACTCCTCCTGTTGAGCTTCATTGTGGAGGATAATGCTCCCACTTCCAGGCTGGGCTTCTGGAAAGAAGGATACTGGTGAGGGACCAGGGTCAGGAAAGCAGGAGGGGAGAGTCTCATTCAGCTGTTCCTCCATGCACCTTCCTCCTGCTGCTGAGATAAAGAGCAGGCGTGGCAAATATTTCCCTGCCTCTTCACCACCTTTTCATCCTGCTCTCTCTCTGCCTCACAGGAAGTCAGAGAAGGTCACCAAGCACATAATCCATCATGGCATTTGACAGAATATCCTCATCCCTGCTGAGGGAAGACACCAGGTCATTCAGGGCTTTCAATACAGGGGAGGAGGAACCAGATTATATATGAATCAAATTACTTCTTTCTTGGCTATGAGGGATAGCAATGTTGAAATGGATTTCCTAGGGCTATCCTAGTACTGTCCTGTGTGAGCACCTTCAAGAAAAGATGTAGTACCATTGTATCTAATCCCAGAGAGGAGAGAAGAACTTGAGGGTGAACACAATAGCTGCCAAATTTTCTTCCAGCTTTATATTTTTATTAAATTCTATTAGATATTGGTCACACGTGCTTTGGGGGAAAGTATTAGATATGATGTGAAACAAATTGCTGATCATTTACCTTCACTGAGATCACCTTTGGGTATACATCAGTTGTTGATGAGAAATAACAAAATAAATGGAAACTGTCTACTGAAGAGAAATTGCTACCTACCTTTCTGTTCCCTGTAGGCTTCCATAACCAGGAGAATCAGTTATCAGAAAGCCTGCTGGGGAAAATAAAGGTAAGAAGAAATTATCTTTATGTCAGTAATCCATCCCATTTTATCCCCTTCTAAACCATCACCACCGCACTCGACATTTCTATCAACTTAAGTGAAAATGTGAATTGGGCCCCTAGTTCCCATTGATTAATCACACTGAGAGACCAATCAGCCAAGAAACCAATTGAATTAAAAGGCTTCTTTATTTGCTGAACAAGATAAATAAAACCTGGGAACAATTTTTAACATCGACAATTATAACTCAGTTGTGAACACTCAGCACAAAAGGATACTGAGACTACGAAGAGGAATGACAGTTATCATCACTTTTTTGTTAGCATTATTAGTTGCTGTTATTACCACATTTTATAAAAAGCTCATAAAAAAATAGATGTGCCACCATAAAATTTATCTCAAGAACTTAAAATTCAGTTAGACAGAAAGAGAAGTTCAGTCTTGCATGATTGTACTCAAAATAATGTTTAATACATTCTGCTAATTTAATTTTTTGGCCTATGATTGTAACTAAGAAACTAAAGGGACTTTTACATTTTCAGACAAAGAAAAGGAGATAAAACAGGATGCTACAGCAAAATAAATACCCTGCTAATTGATAATTATCACACAATACAGTAGTTTTCAATTAACTTGGTCACAGTTTAATTAAAACCTAAGTTTTATTTGGTCATATCTCCAGGAAGCTAGTAATTTGCATTTGCAGTGTGCTTAGACTGCAAATTTTGTTTACCTCCAGTTGTTATTACCAGGTAATTCAATAATGACTGCTTGCAACTAGTCCGTGATAGTCACAGAATTTATCACCTCACTGTAGAATGACCTCTGCTTGAATCTCCTTCTTTTTCTCTAATTTGTTTTATTCATGAGGCACTCTTGTTCCAGAAAGCCAAGGTCAGTACCTGTCTTTAGATAGCTCATAAGTTAGTGGCCCTACAAGGGATTGTTATATTGCAGTATACATTATAAACTGAATGTGACAGAAAAGCAAGCAAACAAACAAACGAAAAACATTATACTGTCCTTCTAAAGTGTGTGTGATGTAGTTTAGGAAGGGATGTTCATATTGTATCCCTTCACAAGGGCCTTACAGCCAATCTTGCTTCCTTCGGCCTCTATTCACTTCCACAGGTTTACCTTGGCAGTCTTCCATCTTATCAGTTTTCCTAAAATGACTCTAATCCTGCCACTTGCTTCCAGATGGCCACATCCAAATTCCTCAACCTTCAGAATTCACACTATGTGGTCCCAATTACATAAATATTTTCTCCAGCCTCACTCCAGCATCATCATGATGATGCTGCCTCCAGCCTTTGTCTCCACCCTGAACCATCATCTCCCTCTTTTTTGTTTAGCCGTAGTCTACCTGTATCTCAAGTTCAAGTTCTCCTCATAAAATTTATCAGAACATCCTAGCCCTAGGCTTTCTTCCCTATCCCATTCATGGGACTTTCTGCTTTGGCAGAGATTTCATTTAGCAATCAATCTGCTAAATTAAATAATTGATTTTCTGTGCAGAGGCCAGGATTTACACATTTTTTATACACCGAGGTTTTACCCCAGCACCAATTTTTTCCACCTAATAGTCCTCAACAAATGTTAGAAAGTCATGATGGACTGTGATGAAAATTGTAAATAATTGATTATGTAAGGCCTTAAACCATTTCAATATGTTGACATGTGCAATCATTATATTTTAAATTTACTTATGTCTTGTCTCTCCCAACTACACTGTATTTTCTTGGAGAATCTAAATCATGTCTTCTATTTCTAGTCCAAATTTTTAGCACAGGAAATTGTAGAGATTTATTAAATAGCTGCTGGTTTAATTTAATTAAATTGGTATAGCTGACATAAATATCTGCAAAATGAAATACAAATATCTATGCCACTGCTAAAGACTCTAATTACTATTCTTCAACACTGTTAGTAGATAGTCTTTTTTAGTGACATTTCACTTTTCAGCCCAATGGGTTATTTATTTAATTAACAGCTACTTGCCCATACCAAAACTTGTGTTTTTTTCTGAGACTTGCAATAAATAAATAAATAAACCATACATGTGTTTACTCTATGACTCCTAATTACATTACTTTAAGATATATTATATCTCAGTGATCTAGGAGTCCCTAATTAAGATAACAAATTAAGAATACAAAACATTACATTTATAACTCCTTTATCAAAGCAAGCATAACAAATGAATTTGCTGATGTTTTAAGTCTTTCCTAAATTAAATCGAGGTAAAATAAATCAATTTGATTCTATAGGACTTTGCTTAGATAATAAGTACACAAATGCATGAAGATACACTTTGATTAATGTGGAATTGTGTTTCCATGATTTAGCTTCAGGTAATATTTGTTTCTTAGTTTTTGTGGCTTGTTGCTTCTGGCACATAAGAAGAAAGGTTTGGTTATTATGTCATTCTTAGTTGTAATCAAATTCTATGCTTGAATCATCTTGTCTATACCTTATAAACAGTCCATTCTCTATTGAGATGAGAGTCTGCTATAAAAAAGAAGAAGAAGAAGAAGAAGAAGAAGAAGAAGAAGAAGAAGAAGAA
>JAAGEH010000018.1:44946138-44973169 GCA_011751065.1 Lasiurus cinereus
AGAGAGAGAGAAATAGCAACAGGCAGAATAAATTTATGTTCAAGTCTACCTAGTAAGCAAATGAACCAAGCCATTGCCTTGAATTTGGACAGACTGACATGAAAATGGCTGCTATGAAACATGGTGAAAAATCTGGTGTCATCATTTGCCCTATTTCTTGGAATTCAGAAGCTGAGAGTCTTCACTGTATCTTGAAGCAAACACATAGGTAAACAAGAACAAAGAAGACTGTGCTCTTGTTTTATGTGAGACAAATGCAGTCCAGTCAGGTCTCTCACCACTCCTGTTTCACTTAGGACCAGATCATTTAATGAAATTATTGAATTATTAAAGAAGCACTTTTTGCCACCCCATCAGTCACTGTTTGAGGATTTATATTTCACAAACAAAATCAATAGTCTCGTGAGGACATTGCTGCTTATATTGCAGAGCAGCACCATCTGTCACTGGAACTTGGAAATATACATGAAATGTTACAGAAGCATCTTATCTACTAGAGACCCGAAAAAATTTCTATGAATGCCTCTTAACTATACCAACTTTGATACGCTTAATGGTCCAAGAAAAAGGCATAGCATTCTCAGCAGTTACAGCCATCATGTATGCAAAATATTCTTCCCATCTGGTCTGCCAAACACAGGAAATGCCCAGAGTGGAAAAACCACAGGTCTGAACCTGCAAAGTGCTAATCCTCACTGCTCCATCCACCTACACAAAGTATGCATGCATACATGTGTGCACACACATGTTTTGTGTCCATTCAGTGCTATAAATCAAAGATCTAACAATATATAATCACATCAAAGGACAACAGATTTTTTTTTTGCTCCAATACCAGAATTCATGGGGAGATGTCTCTCTCAGAGGATGAAGAAAAGACTCAAAAGACAGAATTTTTGCCATAGAAGTCACATGCAAGGTAGAAGCCAATTCTGATTGTAGAATTTCTCAAAATAATAAAGATAATCTCCACAGATGTTTTTCTAAAGAGCCACTTGACAAGTTGCTTAAATTCTAATGTATCATTCAAGATAAGAGTGTCACAAAAGATGATTCTGGATGCTGGGTTATAAAAAACACTTCCCATGAAAGTGTTTTTCAACTCAAGAAGGTAGTACAAAGGGTGCTACTGACTGAATCGTTTGTGTCCCCAAAAATTCATCTGTTGAAATCTAATACCCAATGTGATCATATTTTGAGACAGGGCCTCTGGGAGGTGTTTAGATCTTTAGGATGGAGATCTCATGATGGGATTGGCCTCCTTATAAAAGAGGCTCCAGAAAGCTCCTTTGCTCCTTCATCATGTGAAGACATAGCAAAAAGACCACCCTCTGTGAACCAGGAAGCAAGCTCTCATGCACACTGAATCTGTAGACACCTTGATTTTAGATTTCCCAGCCTCCAGAACTGTAAGAAATAAATATTTGTTGTGTAAGCCAACCAAACTGTGGAGTCCTTTTATAAATGAATAAGACAAAGGGATTCTTGGGAAAGCATTTTACTATACTGAGAATTTGTGGAAATTGCTCCAACCATTAGAACATCACAACTTCAGATGGCTTTTAGCAGATGTTCCAAAACATCTTCTAGGAAAATAGAAGTATACAAAGTGAGCTTGTATCCATTCTTCTGAACTCAATCATAAGACTAGTGTCCTTAGAGAAGAAAAAAATAACATTGCTCTCAAGACACACAGACTTATTCAGCAATGTCCTGTACCAATGTTTGTTACTGTAGGTTACTCATTTTTTATGGATATCTGCGCTGTTCAGGCACTATTCAAGGCCTGATAACACAGTGGTGAGAAAAGAAGACAAGATCTATGCCTTTTTGGGCATTCATTCTGGTTGGGGAAATGGACAATAAACATATTAATTAATAAACATGATAGTATCTGGTACTGAAAAAATACTATAAACAAAATAGACTAATAAGGCAATCCAATGGCATTCTAAATTAAAAGAACATTTCAAAAAAGGAATAAACGATTTTTGAGAGCAAAAAAAATCTTTTTTCTATTTATCCCAAGACTTCTAGAGTATAATGTTATGCTCAATACTTTGTAGGTGTGCAGCATTGTTGAATTAATTCTAAATGCATAAAAAATAAGACATCAACTGAAGCAGGAACTTTGAAAGCAAGGATTAGAAATTCACCAGCAAAGCTTAAAATCCTGAGCAATCAAAATTCTAATGCAAATGGCATGTGGCTCAGGAAGAGCACTTATAGTTGTTCTCTGTGAAAGGCTGGGACTTTCAGCCCTCCTCAAATCAGGGCACTGAACATTATCTAAACCCCAATATACTAGAAGTCTGTCCTCACTGGAAGGAGGGGAGCATCAGCTTCACTTTAGATTAATTATGGCAGAACACGCAATTGCTTCATTGCAGCTGGATGTGAAGGAGATTATAGGATAAAATCTAGGTGTCAAAAGCCATTTGATGCCGAACTTTCAGCCAAACCTCCTGAGGGGCCAATCACGACACCAAATGGAAAAAGAAGTCACCCTTCCAATGAAGAAAAATGACAGCGGAATAGACAGATGTGTCCCGAACCTTGTCCCTGAGCAGACAGAGAAAATAGCTGAGGGTCACACTGGGAGTGTTTGTTGGCAATTTAAGGAATACTATACTACAGAAGAAGGTGGGAGACTTCTGGATGGGGTTCCCCTGACCAGGCAGCCTCCACAGCTGCTGCTGGGTTGTTTTTTTTGCCCTGAGCCACCAACTCAGATGCGGATATCATGCCATCTTGAAGGGGAAAGTGGATTTTTATGAAAGCCTAAAAATCTACAGCTGTGCTATCTACCGAACAGCTGTGAACCCCAGAACACCAGTCCCCAATTGGCGCAAACACTCAGATTCAGAAGACCTCCACACACCACACGAAAAGGAGAGAGAGAACTACATAACCAGACACCAGAGAAGAGAGACTATGGACACACAAAGAAACAGCCCACATATGAAAGAAAAGCAGGCATCACCAGAAAAAAAATAAATAAATAAACAAAACCAAGGCAAGTAATTTGCCAGAGAAAGAATTTAGAGAAATGGTTATAAGGTGGCTGAAAAGAATCGAAGACAAATTCAACAATATGAATAAGAACCAAGAAAAAATGAAGAAGAATAAAGAAGAAATGAAAAATGACATCCCTGCTATAACAAACTCAATAGAAAGCATCAAAAGTAGACTACAAGAAGCAGAGGACCACATCAGTGAGCTAGAAGACAAGGTATGAAAAAATACCCAAATACAGTAGCTTCTATAAAAAAATAAAAATAAAAAGCAAGAGGGGAACCCAAGGGAACTTTGGGATAATACGAAACAAAACAACATCCGGATGATAGGGGTTCCAGAAAGAGTAGAAACAGAGCAAGGAACAGAAAACCTGCTTGAAGAATAATTACAGAAAACTTCCCTAATATAGGGAAGAAAAAACCCACCTAAATCCAAGAAGATCACAGAGTCCCAAGCAAAATGAACCCCAAAAGACCGACACCAAGGCACATTATAATTAAATTGGCAAACACCAACGACAAAGTAACAATCCTAAAAGCAGTCAGAGAGAGACAGAAAGTTACCTACAAAGGAACCTCCATCAGACTAGCAACTGATTTCTCAACCAAAACTCATCAGGCCAGAAAAGAATGGAATGAAATATACAAGGTCATAAAAAGGAAGGGTCTGCATTTAAGAATACTGTACTCAGCAAGGCTATCAATCAAAATTGAAGGTGAAATCAGGAGCTTCACAGACAAAAATTTATTACCACCAAACCAGCAATGCAAGGTCTGCTGTAAAAAAAAAGAAATAGGAAGCAAAGAAGGAACACAGGGGTAAAGAATAAAAATGGTGACAAGTAAGTACCTATCAATAATAACTTTAAATTTAATTGGATTAAATGCTCCAATCAAAAGACATAGGGTAATGGATTGGATAAGAAAACATGACCCATATATCTGCTGTCTATAAGAAACCCACTTCAGAAAAAAAGACACACACAGACTGAGGGTTAAGGGATGGAAAAAAAAATTTCAGGCAAATGGAAGTGAAAAAAGAAAGCGGGGGTAGCAATACTTACATCTGACAAATTAGATCTCAAAGTGAAGGATATAACAAAAGATAACGAAAGCCACTTCATAATACCAAAGGGAGCAATCCAACAAGAAGAAATAACTCTGGTAAACATATCTGCACCCAATACAGGAGCATCCAAATATATAAAAAAACTCCTGGAGGATACCAAGGGAGAGATTGACAGCAATACAATCATAGTAGGAGACTAATACCCCACTATCACCATTGGAGAAATCCTCTAACCAAAAAATCAGAAAAGAAACATCAATCCTAAATGAATCACTAGACCAGATGGAATTAATTGACATCTTCAGAACATTTCACCCCACAGCCACAGAATATACATTCTTCTCTAGTGCACAAGGGTCATTTTCAAAGATAGACCATATGTTGGGTCATAGGAAAAGTCTCTTCAAATTCAAGAAGATAGAAATCATATCAAGCATTTTCTCAGATCACAGTGGCATAAAACTGGAAATCAACTACCATAAAAACAATTCATAGAAATCAAACACATTGGGACTAAACAGCATACTATTAAACAATGACTGGTTAACCAGAGAGATCAAGGAAGAAATACAAAACATCATGATAACAAATGAAAATGAAAACACAACAATCCAAAGTCTATGGGACACAGTGAAAGGAGTCTTGAGAGGGAAGTTCATAGCTCCACAAGCCTACTGCAAAAAACAAGAAACAATGGTAATAAATTACCTAACTCTACAACTCAAAGAGCTAGAAAGAGAGCAACAAGAAAAGCTAAGTGTAAGCAGAAGGAAAGAAATAGTAAAGATCAGAGCGGAGATAAACGACATAGAGACCAAAGAAAGAATTCAAAAGATCAACAAAACCAAGAGCTGGTTCTTTGAAACGATAAACAAGATTGATGAACCTCTAATCAGGCTCACCAAGAAGCAAAGAGAGAGGACTCAAATAAACAAAATCAGAAATGAAAGAGGAGAAATAACAACAGACCCCTCCAAAATACAAAGGATTGTTTAAAAATACTATGAACAACTCTATTCCAACAAACTGGACAACCTGAAGGAAATGGACATATTTCTACAAAAATATAGCCTTCCAAAACTCAATCAAGAAAAATCTAAATACAGTGGTACCTCAAGATACGAGTTTAATTTGTTCCATAACCTTGAGGAGTGGGAAACTATGAGATGCTCGAGTCAAGGTAAACTGGTGGGTCGTGTGCAGCAGGCTGATCCGCGTGATTACTCCGATCTCAAATGTTGCTCCTATTTCAAAGCAAAAATCACTCGCTCGACAGCTTGTATCTCAAAAATCTCCTATGTTAGGGCACTTGTATCTCGAGGTACCACTGTATCTCAATAGGCCGATATCTATGAAAGAAATTGAAGCAGTCATCAAAAAGTTTCCAGCAAACAAAAGCCCAGGGCTAGAAGCCTATACAAGGGAGTTTTATCAAACATTCAAGGAAGAATTAAAACCTATCCTCCTCAGACTATTCCAAAAAATTTAAGAGTAAGAAACACTTCCAAACATCTTCTATGAAGCCAGCATCACCCTAATACAAAAAGCAGATAATGATAACACAATGAAAGAGAATTACAGGCCAATATCCCTCATGAACATAGATGCCAAAATCCTAAACAAAATTCTAGCAAATTGGATCCAGCAGTACATCAGAAAGATCATACAACATGACCAAGTAGGATTTATCCCAGGAATGCAAGGATGGTACAATATCAACAAATCAATAAACATGATACATCACAAAAACAAATGGAGAAATTAAAAATCAGTCATATCAATTGATGCAGACAAAGCATTTGACAAAATCCAACACCCTCTCTCGATAAAAACTCTCAACAAGATGGGAGTAGAAGGATTATACCTCAACATAATAAAAGCCATATATGATATATTAAGAAGAAGAGAATCCAAGATGGCAGCATAGGTAAACACCTGCACTACTGCCTCGCACAACAATTTAAAAACTACAACTAAAAAACAGAATGGGCATTATCCAGAACCACAGGAAAGCTGGCTGAGTGGACATTCTACAACTAGAAGGAAAGAGAGGGGCTCACAGAGACCCAGAGGAGCTGCAAAAAGCTGAGGTACAAAGACACGTGCGTGGAGACAGTGGGTGGCAGAGTACCTGGCTGGCTTTCTCTGACAGGAGGAAGACAAAGATTCTCAAAGGCATTGAACCCCTCATCCTATGACACTAAACCCCAGATCCAGCTGAAACTCAGACAGGGGGAGTTTGGACTGTGAAAAGGGAGAAGTGCATGGAAATGTAGGGGAATCCCAAAAGATCAGAGGTCTGGTGGCGCACACGGCACTGCGCGCAGAGGACTGACTGCTGATTGTGCCGCTGGCTTTCACGAGTGGGCAGGAGACAGACCCTCCCAACTGTGCCACTTCTAACTCCACTAAGCCCCAGTTTTGGGCAAATCTCTGGGGACCCAGACTCACATAGTCCCGGAGCTCAGCAGAGACGGAAAGGCAGCACTGTAGAGGCACTGCGAGAGCGCGTGCGTGCACAGGGACTGCTCCAGCGATTACCCAGTCTTGTGAGACTCGGGGGCCGTGGAGGGCGGGGCCGATTGGAAGGCAAGGCGGTCTCTTAAGCCCAGAGACTCCACCCATCCCAAGCTCAACAGAGAGGCTTTTGCAGTTTTGCAAGTCTGGTATCATAAGGCTGAATCCAACGCAGAAGTTCTCCCAGCATAGTGAAAATGCAGAGACAAGGGAAGGGATCACAAATAAAAGAAATGGAGGAAAACAAATGACTGGATATAAAGTTCAAAACCATGCTTATAAGGTTTTTCAAGAATATCCTAGAAAAGTTGGATAAATTCAGCGAGACCCAAGAGGATATGAAAAAGAACCAACTAGAGATGGAAAAGGACCAACAAGAGATGGAAAGGGTCCAACTAGAGATGAAAAAGGACCAACTAGAAATTAAACATACACTGACTGAAATAAAAAATATTATACAGAGACCTAATAGCAGACTAGAGAAAGGCAAAAATCAAGTCAAAAATTTGAAATATAAAGAATCAGAAAACACTCAACTAGAAAAGCAAGAAGAGAAAAGAATCCAAAAATGTGAAGATAACGTAAGGAGCCTCTGGGACAGCTTCAAGTGTACCAACATAGGAATTGTGGGGGTGCCAGAGGAAGAGAGAGAGCAAGATACTGAAAATCTATTTAAAGAAATAATGACTGAAAACTTCCCACACCTGGTAAAAGAAATAGACTTACAAGTCCAGGAAGCACACAGAATCCCATATAAAAGAAATCCAAAGAGGACTACACCAAGACACATCATAATTAAAATACCAAGAGCGAAAGACAAATAGAGAATTTTAAAAGCAGCAAGAGAAAAACAGTTCATCACCTACAAGGGAGCACCCATACGACTGTCAGCTGATTTCTCAACAGAAACGATGCAGGCCAGACAAGAGTGGCAAGAAATAGTCAACGTGATGAATAGCGAGAACCTACAACCAAGAATAATCTATCCAGCAAAGCTATCATTCAGAATTGAAGGGCAGATAAAAGCTTCATAGATAAGAAAAAGCTAAAGGAGTTCATCAACACCAAACAGTATTATATGAAATGCTGAAAGGCACTCTTTTAGAAGAGGAAGAAGAAAAAGGTAAAAGACAAAAAATTATGAACAACAAATACATATCTATCAACAAGTGAATCTAAAAATTAAGTGAATTCAAAATTTGATCAACGGAATAAACTGGTGAATATAATAGAATCAGGAGCACAGAAAGTGAGTGGACTGATAATTCTCAGGGGGAAAGGGGTGAGGGGTGTACAGGGAGAGACTGGACAAAAATCATACACCTATGGATGAGGTCAATGGGAGGGAGGTAAGGGTAGAGGGAAGGGTGGGAGCTGGGTGGAGGGGAGCTATGGAGGGGAAAAAAGAGAAACAAATGTAATAATCTAAATAATAAAGAGTTAATTAAAAACTAAAAATAAAATAAAAGCCATATATGATAAACCCACAGCTAATATCATACTCAATGAACAAAAATTAAAACCATTTCCCCTAAGAACAGGAACAAGACAGGGATACCCACTCTCACTACTCCTGTTCAATATAGTACTGGAAGTATTAGCCATTGCAATTAGACAAAAAGAAGAAATAAAGGCATCCAAATTGGAAAAGAAGAAGTAAATCTGTCCTTATTTGCAGCTGACATGATATTGTACATAAAAAACCCGAAAGACTCCAAAAACTAATAGACTTAATAAATGAATTTGGCAATGTAGCAGGATACAAAATTAATGCCAAGAAATCTATGGCATTTCTATACACTAATAGTGAACTTACAGAAAGAGAGATTAAAAAAGCAATCCCATTTACCATGGCATCAAAAAAAATTAAGATACCTAGGAATAAACTTAACTAAGGAGGTAAAAAACCTACATGCAGAAAACTACAGGACACTGAAAAAAGAAATAGAGGAAGAGTCAACAGATGGAAGAGCATACCACACTCATGGATTGGGAGAATCAACATCATTAAAATATCCATACTACCCAAAGCAATCTATAGCTTCAATGCACTCCCTATTAAACTACCAACGTCATATTTCACGGACCTAGAAACAACTCTCCAAAGATTCATCTGGAATTTTAAAAAAAGACCGCAAATAGCTGCAGTAATCCTGAGAAAGAAGAACAAAGTAGGTGGGATCTCAATACCAGATTTCAAGCTGTATTACAAAGCCACTATTCTCAAAACAGCCTGGTACTGGCACAAGAACAGACATATAGACCAATGGAATAGAATAGAGAATCCAGATATCAACCCAAACCACTATGGTCAATTAGTATATGACAAAGAAGGCATGAACATACAATGGAGTCAAGACAGTCACTTCAATAAATGGTGTTGGGGAAATTGGACAGATACATGAAAAAAAATGAAACTAACCCACCAACTTACACCATACACAAAAATAAACTCCAAATGGATACAGCACTTAAACATAAGATGGGAAACTATAAAAATATTAGAGGAATCCACAGGCAGCAAAATCTCAGACATATGTCGAAGGAGCTTCATCATGGATACTGTTTCTAGGGCAATAGAAGCTAAAGAGAAAATAAACAAATGGGACTACATCAAAATAAAAAGCTTTTGCACAGCAAAAGAAACCATCAACAAAACAACAAGAAAGCCCACTGTATGGGAGAACATATTTGCAAATGTTATCACTGATAAAGGTTTAATCTCCGACATCTACAGCCAACTTACACAACGGAATAAAATGAAGATAAATGATCCAATAAAAAAATGGGCAATGGACCTAAATAGAACCTTTTTGGAAGATGACAGAAGGAAGGCCAAGAGAAACATGAAAACATGCTCAAAGTCACTAATTATCAGAGAGATGCAAATCAAAACAAGAATGTGATACCATCTCACACCTATCAGAATGGCAATCATCAACAAATCAACAAATGACAAATGTTGGTGGGGATGCGGAGAAAAAGGACCCCTCGGGCACTGCTGGTGGGAATGCAGACTGGTGCAGCCACTGTGGAGAACAGTATGGAATTTCCTCAAAAAACTAAAAATGAAACTTCCATTTGACCCAGTAACTCCACTCTTGGGAATATATTCTAAGAAACTAGAAACACCAATCAGAAAGGATTTATGCACCCCTATGTTCATAGCAGCACAATTTACAATAGCTAAGTTTTGGAAACAGCCTAGATGCCCGTCAGCAGATGAGTGGATCAGAAAACTATGGTACATCTACATAATGGAATACTATGCTGCCATAAAAAGGAAGGGATTCTTACCATTTGCAGCAATCTGGATGGAACTGGAGAGTATTATGTTAAGTGAAATAAGCCAGTCACTGAAAGAAAAATACCACATGATCTCACTCATTTATGGATAATAAAGAACATTATAAACTGATGAACAAAAGGATAGATACAAAAGCATCAAACAGATTATCAAACTACAGTGGAAAGATTAGGGACAGGTGAGGTAGATAAGAGATCAACCAAAGGACTTGTATGCATGCATATAAGCATAACCAATGGACACAAGACACTGGAGGGTTAGGGAATGCATGGGAATAGGGGAGGAGGGCAATGGGAAGATATGAACACATGTAATACATTAATAAAAATTTAAAAAAAGAAGAAGTCACCCTTCCATAGAGAGTAGACTGCTGAACCATTGTCCCTTCTGATTTGCCAATCAATAGCACATTGCAGGGACAGGCAGAAAGAGGACACTGGTCAAGCAGGAGGTCATTCATGTATTTCTTTGGGCTGATGGTATTCGCTCCTACAGACATATTTATTAGAGCAAGTAGGGTGTGGTTAGTTTTGTAGGTCTTATTTGTAATTAATAAGATTCTGTGTTTGAGTCACTCTGCTCCTATTTATAATTACAATTTTTTTTAAAAACCAAACTTCAGTACCCAAACAATATACATTGCTATTTAGTCACAGAACTAAAATTTTGCTATCATTAATTTGGGTAATATTTATTTTACACTAGCAATAGAAACTGTTCATTAAAATTTAGGTTTTTCTGTTTATTAAGATCATTAGTGGGAAATAACATCCTCACTTTTATAGGGCATTGTCACAGACTGTGAGTTCTATATATGCTCACTCATTCACTGGCTCTATGACCACTGACTTCAAGGTCACATGAGGACTTGGATTTGGGCTCTTTTCTCTCTTCTCTGCATGAGAATGGGCAAATTACCTATCTTCTCTGAGCTTCTACTCCCACCTCCATAAGATGAGGATAACAATATGTGCTTCAAAGATTTTATTATTAAACTAGAGGCACAGTGCATGAAATTTGTGCACTGGTAGGGTCCCTAGCATCTGCTGGCTGGGGCCTCTCCCTTCACTGGGTGGCCCGCCCCCTGGTCAAACTCCTGGAAGAATTATTGTCAAGGGGACAATTTGCATACTATGCTTTTATTATATAGGGTAGCAATGTGTTTCAGTATGCTAAGGTTACACTAATAAAGTACCACAGACTCAATAGCTTAAGCAACAGAAATTTTTCTCTCACACTTCTGGTGGCTGGAAGTATAGGGTTGGAATTCTCTGACACTTGTCTCCTTGGTTTGCAGATGGCCACCTTCTTGCTACCTCTTCCATTATCAATCCCCTGTGCACAGGGAGATACTTGAGTATCTCTTCCTTTTCTTATAGGACTCCACCCTTAATTACCTTTTTAAAGTTCTTGGGTTGGGTCTTCAACATACATATTTGAGGGGACACAACTTAGTTCATAACACAATGCTTATAAGGTACCTAATATATACAAGATTCCTTCCTTTTCCCTCTAATTTTACAAATTAGGGGTTGGTCCAGATTAGCAAATCTCAAAGTGTGATCACGAATTCCTGAGCATCAACAAGTTTTTTTTTCAGGGCATTGATGAGAGCAAAACCATTTTTACAATAATACTAAGGCCAAGATGTTATTTGACAGTTTTCAGTGTTGAATATACACTGATGGTATTAAAACAATGGTGGGTAAAACCATTAGCCCTTTATCTCTAGGCAATGACAATAAACTTTCCTTATAGTCATTGTATTTTTCAACACTCTGCACTCATGGTAAAAGCAATTGTCAATTTCACTTAAGAATGTCCTTGATAAAGACAGAGTTACTCATTCTATTAAATCTTGACCCTTGAATACATGCATTTTAAATATGTTGTGTGACAAATGGGATATGCACACATAAAGTATGTCTGCTTCATACTAAAGTATGATGGTTGTCTTAAGGAAAAACACTGTGTGGTTAAGTTGAAAGCTAACCTAGCAGCCAATTTCATGGACCATCTTTTTACTGATAAAACTTATACACTTTACAGACTTTGATTTGCAGACAAACAGTGATTATTGGGACATTGATATTTGATGACATTTTCTTTAAATTGTACTAACTGGACCTCTCAATTCAAGGGGGAAAAACTATGTTTTTTTAGTATTTGTTACTAATGATAAAGTTAAAACTTTCAGGCAAAAATTGGAATTTTGGAAAATTTTTATCAGTCACTATTAGTTTAACAGCTTTCCAATGCTTAACTATTTTCTTGATGTGTCCTATGGCAATATTTTTTAAAATGTGATTTTAAAATATTATATAAGGAAATGTGTCAAAGCTTCAAAGATCTACATAACTTGGTGAAATAATATTTTCCAAATGGCTAAATAGACTTTTACAAAATCATGCATGGTTAAAAGATTCATTCGCTCAAAATGGAAGGTAGACAAATAGAGTTTAAAGTAAAAGTTTATTGACGTCATTTCAGAGTCTATATCTTGTTGAGCTTTGGTGCAGTATCAAAGAAGAATATCTACAATTATGTAGAAAGACTATTAAAATGCACTTTTCTTTTCCAACTATATATCTGTGTGGAGCCAGATAGTCTTCAACCAAAGCAATATATCACAACATAGTGAATGCAAGCAAAGAGTGAGAACCCATATGTTTTCTAATAAGCAAGGCACTTTTACAAAAATGTAAATCAATGCCATTCTATTCTCAACACACTGTTTTTGCTTTGGGAAATATAGTTATTTAATAACAACTTTTATATTTATGACCACATAATGGGTTTATTATTTTTAAATGAATAAGTATATACTATAAACACATTCTGGTGTTAATTTCTAATACGACAAATATTTACAAATACAGTATAACCCACATAAATAAAATATCTTTGGGAATTATCAATAATTTTTAGTAGTTAAAATGGTTCCCAAATGACCTGCCTACCTCTTAAAAATATTGGTAACTGCTGGTATGGATCAATGCTTCCCAAGGCATCATACATACACTGCTGATCATACATGTGATAGTTATAATGATTGCAAAAATAAATGTTTTTAAAATTTAATAATTACAAATTTATTTTAATACTTTGTGGCAAATAATACTGGCTTATCATTTTTAATAGTTTTATAAAGTTTTCTTCTTTTCATGCATTTATTTATATTAAAAAACCAATTTAATGGAAATACAGATGTGCTAAAAATTGTGCAGTTATTTGTGAATGAGTGAAGTGTGGGAAACTCTGGATCCCAGAATATATTTTCAAAAGTATATATATTGCATAGGCTTATTTTTTCTAACTTTGGTCTTCTCTCCCAAGAGTTTTACATATTAATAATTATGAAGATTAAAACTTACTTAGATAAAAAATTATTACCCTGCCCATTCAGATCACAAAATCAGACATCATTTCAACCAGGAAACATCCCAAACTCATGCTGTGTGGACACTGACTAAGACATTGATTCATTTTCTAAGTCCATGGAGAGAGGCTTGGAAGCCTGGCTTTCCTTCTCAGCAGAACAAGGAGTTGAATGAGATGATTTTCCAGTTTGAATAGCCTGAGTCAGAAGAAGACTAGATATAGATTCTGGGGGACCCATTTGTCTAGGAGCCTCCAGAGGGATGGGAACAACAAGCCCATGACATGGATCCATTTCCATTTAAACTGTGTCCTTTTACCTTGAGCTGTGACTCTGCAATGGCACCTAAACCTAATATGATTGTAGGGAGAGGACAGACACATCAGTTGGGGCCAAGGAGGCATGGCTGCCTGAACTCCAGGAGCTGTGAAATTCTAATCTTTGTTCTGCTGCTGTCTTAGGACACATCATGACCCTTTCTACAACCTAGACAGCTTCCAACAACAGCATTAGCCTATCTCACAGGGCTGTTGTGAGAAATAATTTGTTCAAATAGCACTGTAAAATAGTTTACAAAATGAAGTGCTAAACTGAAACTTGAACAACATGCTGACTAGTCTTACCCCATCTAGCTAGCTAATAAATTTAAATTTATTACTTGAAAAGTCCTTAAGAATATAACCATTTTATCAATACAACACCAGCAGCCTGGCAAATTGGCATGAAGCCACAGGCCTGAGACCTGGAAGAAATTAAATTGGTGTGTAATAGAAATAGAACTGTGAGCAAGAAGATATCTGGAAATGGAACACCTACCCCACAAAGCTACAACCACATTATACACCTTCAGGGCTGGGTGCATGTCATGATCATGTCCACATTGTTATACATATTACTCACACCATAGAGAATGTGTAAGAACTAACAAAAATGTTTTAGGGAGCCCACAAAATTTTCAGATCTATCCACAAGACTGATATTAAAATGTGTTTTTATATTAGACTTTTAAAAAGATACAAATTTTAAAAGTTGCTATTATTACTTCAAATAAATTTACCTTTTTAAATAGTTTCATTTAAAGTATTCAATTTAAGAATTAACAGGAGGGAAGAAGAGGGAAAGAGAACAGTTTACGTATTTTGATGCTCATCTCTCTTTCCTCTGAGTCTTGTACAAGCAACTGATCAGGAGAATTGCAATATCTATGTTGGTAAAGGTGTATGTATGTGTTCCCACAACACCCACCTCAAAGCCAGGAAAGGAAAATATCTGGAATAGTCTATTGAGCCAGACCTCTCTTGAGAGTTGTAGTCATTCCTCTGGTGGCTGGCGGGTCAGATTTTCTGTTTACCTTTGATGAAAGCTAGCCACAGCTGTCTTTAGGCAGCCTCCTTAAAGGAAGGGCTTCAATTCTGGCACAATGAAAGTATCGAATAAATCAACCGTAAGAGTTTTTGTCACCTCTGCGTTCCTGGGGACTCCATCTCTGCCTGCCTAACACGTCTTGCAAACCTCCTAGGACATCAGCAGGCTTCCTTGATTGCCCTGTGTTCCTTTGCTGGATATAGAGGTTTTAGTCATGGTCAGATTGCCTTGCCTCATTTCCATCTACTTAAACTAAGTGACAATCTGGCACCCCGTCTTATCTCTCAGAGAGGGCAGGAAAAGGCAGCTCCACAGAGATCTGGAGATCCGTCTCAAGGGAAAAGACTTTATTTTGCTAGAACCAGCCAAACCAGACAATTTCTTATTCCACAGGTGGTCAATAAAGTATTAATGATTTCAGATATTTAAAAAGGCCCCAACAAAGACTCTATTCCAGGTTTCCCCTTGTAGGCTTTCACCTCCTAGCGCTTTGTATCTATAGGCAAATGTCATTCGGGAAACAAACTCCAAAGTAAGTTGTCCCAAAGTCTGGCCACATTGGCAAGGGCTTGATGGCACAAAGAGAGTGGGAAAGTGGACTTCATCTTCCCCATTATTCTGCTGCAGGGAGCTGAAAAACAGGCAAGATCATGACCAAAGAGAAAATTCAAGAAATTGGAGAAGGAGTAGAGAGAAAGGAGAACCAAGTTTCTCTAATTACCAACCAGGTATCCACACAAAATATTCTGGAAATCTCCATTCCTTTATGGGTGTTAAATCAGAATCATTTTAATAGCTGTTACTCTGACATTACTCGTTGGCATTGACAAATACATCAGAAGCTGTAATAAGCTGTAATACAAATCAGAGGTGCAACTTTCATTACCCCCTTCCTCAAGTGTTTTCTCTTTTCTTCTGAACCTAGTAACCAACAAATGATAACTTCATTCCTTGAGCAATGGAAATTAAATTAAACAGCATAGGATTAATGTTCATGTTATTAAAATGCAGCAAATGAACTAAAAATGTGACTCAAAACTTGTAGAATTAGAGAAAATAGCATATTAATATACAGTTTTTCAAAATGAGACAAATTAATTGCAAATAGTACCACCTCAGGTACATGTAGTGAGTTTCGATGGAGAGGAAGGATAGTGAATAGGTCTCAGGCAGTGATATTTGTCTCTTTTCTTCAGATGGTCTATCTCTAAAACAGTACCAGATCACACCACCCCTCTTCCATTAAAAAAAAAAAAAAAAGTAAAAATCAAAGGAAGAAGTCCTAAAGGTTGGGAAATTGAATGCTTATTTTTGCTATTGTTTTCTTACTAAGTGGGAACATGAAAGAAATTTTTCACTCAGCAGCTGCATCTAATTTAATATGAAGCTCCCAAAAGAGGAGTGAACAGGATGTGATGAGGAGCAGTTAAACATGGATGCTAATATTTTGTGTGGCATCTGGTACTGTTCCACCACCTAGAAATCTAAGAATCAAATTAGCAGATTCAATTCTGCCAAAGTTATCAAATTATTGTCAAAAGGATTTTTGCAAAGCAGGCTCCTCCTTTCCAACATCTGCTCTACCCATCCAGCAAAGGACCCAAGATGACCGTCTATTTGATTTGTTGATACAGCACATTATACCAGTTGCCAGTCCACTAAATACTGCATCTTCTTTCATAAAAGCCTTTAGATATTGAATCAGTCAAAAGAAAGCTCTAATAAACTAGTGAACCTGCAGGTTCATATGTAAGTGATGCAAGTATTTTATTGAATTTATAGAATATTGAATTGTAAAATTTTTACGTATTTTAGAAATATATTAAAAATGTGTCAAGATTTTAAGTGAAAATCTAAGAACCCACACCAACAAATACATAAAGGCAGTTCTTTTGGGGGAGCCATGAGGTAATAAAGATTACACTGATCTGATACTCAGAGCCTTTTAATCTGCTTGAGAAATAGAATTTAATCTTGGAAAAAATGCAGAGGCTACTACCAACACCTGCTGCTCATCTTTACTACACTATTGAAATCAGATGACAGATTGCTCTGCAAAATCTGTTAAGAAAAAAGAAAAAAAGCTGAAATGAAAAGATGCCAAGGACTTTACTTGCCAGTGTCTTGGGAGAGCTAAGGAATGAGAGTGCTTATTTGTCTGGGATATGTGTGCTCTGGCTTTTCCATATACGAATTTCTCTTCCCTCCAACTAAAACTAAAGCTGAAGTTCCAGGGTGCATCAACCATACTGGATTTGAAGACAACCGACTGGAACCTCACAAGGGAAGATGTGGCTTATGCAGCTCAAATTTATGACAGTGCATCTGGTGAGAGTGGTGTCTTGAATGGAGGCCAGGAGCTCTTCCGTCAGCCGCATCCATATGCTATTATGCATGTGTTCACTGCTACGCACATTTTTTAAATTTAGCTCTTGTGGGTACATGTTCTACACTTTCCTCCCGTATGTGATTTTTTAAAATATGCTTTAGAAAATATACACAATCTTTTCAAAGTCTTTGCTGACTCACCAAGGGTTCTTGGTGAATGTTTTCCTTTTGAAAGCCTTAAGTGAAGTAGTCAACTAAACCTACTCTAGTCTACTAAGATTAAAACCTATCGCTTAGTCTAGCATGCTGTTACCAGTATGTGATGACCTGTTAGAAAACCTTTTTTTTTTTCTATCTAGCAGCAAACTATAGCTCTTTTTGATAAACTTTAAATTGGTGAGAAAAGCTAAGGTGACAATCATCCTGGCCAATTTGGGGTCAGCTTCTTTGTTAGTTTTCCAAACATGTTTCATTTTAAAGTTTAGCCAAAGGACAGCATAGGTTTCAATAATACAATTATCAGTATAATTGCCTAGGAAGTGTCTCCTTTAAGCCCATGTTTAAACCTTTCTAGTTTATAAATTCAAGCAACTATGTTACCCAACAGATTGACTTGGGTTGGTCTCTTCTCAAATGTCTGGCCGAGTGGTGAATCAGTCATTACCTGGGTCAGGTGTTTGTGGAACAAGATTGAGCAATCCAGTCACAGAGTTCCTGGAGACGGGGGCTTTCACCCTGCTGATACTTTAGTGATCACATTTATCATCTTTGCATCTCAGAAAACAATAAGGTGTCATTAGTGTGGATGTTCATAAAGATGTTCTTATTTTACTGTTTATAAACTCTTGAGAGCCAGGAGTATGCTTTCATTTTGGTCTTTCCTTTCTTCTCTTTTTATCTTATTTTCTTCATAGCATCTATTCAGTCCTATGCATACAGAAAGCATGCTTAATTGGTTGTTTCCCTCTTTTCTCATTACAAAGCTTAAAACATGGAAAATAATATCAATAACTTCTGAAGTTGTTTTCTCTAATATTTATTTTTTTTGAAAAATACATATAATAATATGATGTAAAATACAGAATTTACATTTGTAATATGTGTTTGCATCCTTAACTGCTCTAAGGCATCCTTTAAAAGGCAGGCTGCATTGAACTTTTCAAAGGAATTAGAAGTATTATAAAAGTTCATACTTTTAGATTGGGTGACAGCAAAGTAATTTGGTGAGAGCAACATAATTGTTTAACTCAGTAAATTCAGCCTGTCAAATGAGTCAATTTGGAATATTTATGGAACAAACATCTAAATAATTCACATTCAGCCAATCATCTTATCAACATGTCACCAGCAAAGAATTAAAGAATAAAAATAACCCTCAAGAAATGGTTTTTATAAAGCATATTTCTAGATGTCTTCCCTGAGGAAGAATAACCTTCTATTCAATCTAACTGATATCCATAGAGTCACTGCATTTGATAAAACAATAAAGGCAAAAGTCATTATAGAATTTTACCCAAGACTGGGAACCACTGAGAACTAACACTCTGGATAACATGACATACTTCATGAATCTTTCTGAAAGCTACTACTATACACACTCAACCATCCTCTCCTCTCCTCTCATCCCCTCCTCTCTTCTCCTCCCCTCTCCTCTCCCCTACACTCCCCTCCCTTCCCTTTTCTTCCCTTCTATTCCTCTCCCCTCCCCCCTCCCCTCCCCCCCTCTCTTTCAGCAAGAGAAAATAGCCAAATTCAATATATACATGTGGATGGGAACCCCACATGCATGGGAAGGCCAGAGATAGAAAAGTAAAATGAATATATAAGACATGCTGAGGTAAGGTGCCCTGGGTGCTTCAAAAGGTCATTACAGGAAGATAAAAAGAGCAGGCCTTTAGTAAAGAGATAGGCCAAAAAAAGATAGGGTTACAGATAGGTCAAAAAAATTATTTCAGATAATCTGTTACTGGCAAAGCTTCTAATTCAAATTCTTCTAGGTAGTTAAGGTGGGCGTGGGCAAGTTTATCTTGAGCCTACAGATAAAGTTGTCCTTAGCTCAAAACAATCTTGAATACCACAGAGGCACATCTCTGGGTGACTCATTATGGATCCTCCCCCCGCCTTCCCCTCTCGGCCGCGCCCCCTGCCCCCCCCCCCCCACACACAAACACAGTTCCCTATTCTGAAACTTACCTGTAAGTTTCACATTCCAGATGTTGGGTTGGTACATTGTTCTATATCTCATTAAACAAGTTTCAGTCTTGAGGAAAGTTCAGTTCAGTTAAACAGTCGTGTCTCATTTCAGGAGATGGTGCTGCAGATAGGCTTCCGAAGTTCAGCCTACGGTGCAAGCAATCATGTATTTGATAAGAAATATCTATGTGGCAACAGAAGAAAAAGTTCACGACAATCCTGGTTTCTGTTCTGAAGGTAGGCAGTCAAGATTTCTAAATGTCTGTCTAGAATCTTTTTTAGGTGGAGTGAGGATAGGTAGTTGTAATCTCACAGATGCTCCTGGTCTGCAGTTTGAACATCTCAACAGGTGATCCTTCTGCAACAGGCGTGAAGATTGTTCATATAGGAGCTGTTGTGGGGATTTTTCTGAAATCTATTAGAACAATATGAGAGTTCTCTAAGGAAACTTTTTCTTTCTCTTCAATTTAGAAGTTTTTCCAATTAAAGGAAGGATTCACTGTCTGGCCTCTTCGGTTTCTATGCAACTCAAACAAACACTGTGGATGAAGAAAGCATCCCCCAAGGAGAGTGGAAGTTAGTCCCAGAGTTAGCCTAAGAAACATAGGAAACCTTGTCTTTAAGCAACTTTTCCAAAACACACACGATCACAGCCAGAAGGATATTTTTAATCAACTCCTCATAATAATAAATCATTAATTAAGGTCTCTCTCCCTCTGTCTCTCCCCCTCTCCTTTTCCCTTTCCTTCTCTTGAAGCATCCATCTTATATAAAAACTGCTGTCAGAAATTTTAACCCTGCTATTTGGCTTCTGTAAATGCTTGCTTGTTCAAATAATAAGGAAAATAAGACTACAGCCACTTCAGAGGGGCCATTAAACCTTCCCCAGATGAAATTATCGGTGCTGTCTTCAGGCCAGACCCTTGGTTAAGGTATCAAGGCCCTAGCACATAGTGGCTCTTTAAGAACTTGCAAAAGGGACTGGAAACACCCCATATTTGGGAGACAAAGAAGGTAAAAACATACAATTAGAAGAAATTCCTCCATGTTGGGGCCCAGAATTTGAGAGACATTTTCCTCTGGACCCGCATGTAATAAATGTAACTCTATCTCTCTAAGTGTTGCTTGGTTCTTCTCCGATTTTCTGTAAGACTCTCTCTAGAAAATCCTGACTACTATGCTACCTGAGCTCTACACACCTTCTATAGCAAGCTGCATGTCATTTCTTGAATTTGTTTTTATTCTTCTGTTTTCTCTTTCTTGGATGCCCTTCATTATGCTCTCCACCTCCACATTTCAAACCTCTCTGTTTTTACTTGGCTAACACCAACCTGGCTTTCAAAACTCAGTTCTGTGCTGTTCTCTGACTCTCTCGGCACTCAGGCATCTGTTCATCATAATGTTATCACCCTCTCATGCCTGCTCTCCAGATCCTCTTTTTTTCAGGACAGCAGCTCCCACATAATGAGTTTTCATTATGTCTATAGTAGGGACCAGCAAACCGGCCCAAGCCAAAATCCATCCTCCTTCTGTTTTATAACTAAAGTTTTGTTGGACTACAGCCATGCTCACTGATTTCTGTATTGTTTGTAGCAGCTTTTGTACTATAGTAACAGAGTTGAGAGGCTACTGCAAAGTTGGTAGGGCACACAATCTATGAAATATTTACTATCTGGTCCTTTCCAGAAAAAGTTTCTCAGCCACTAATCTAGTAAATAAACCAAGAATCAACTGTATTTTATATTTGACCATTAAGGGCAATGTGTGTTAGAAATCAATGAATTTGTTTAAAGGAGACCTTTTTCAATACATTAATCATTATTATTATACATTAGAAGGTAGGAATTAACAAGATGTTTTAAAAGAATAATTTCCAATGATGGCAAGAGTACAGGAAACAGACTCACACACTGCTGGTGTGCATGTAAATTAGTACATTATTTCTGAAGGGAAATTTGACAATATGTTTCAAAAGCATTTAAAGCATATATAACCTTTATTCCAGAAATTTCACTTCTAGGAATTTGCCCTCAGGAGCAATCAGAGATGTGCACAAAGATCTTGCTCACTAGAGCATTATTTACAATATGGAGACATACAAACTAAATGCCAGCAGAAGAAGAAGCAATGGTTAAATAAGTTACATCTACAACCTAGGAAATTAATATAGCAATTACAAGTAACACAAGAACATATATTAATATAGCAAAATGCTCATAATATATTAACTTGGAAAATCAAATTTTAAAACTATAAGTAGAGTATTATACCATTTTGACTTCTTAAATATATGTAATACATGCACAGAAACAATAAAAAGACTAAAAGAAAATATGCCTGAAGGCTGAATTACCTCTATTATTTCAGACATTTGTTTTCCTTGTTCGTTTCTAAATTTTCTACAAAAACACACACACACACACACACACAAAAAAAAAACACCCTTACATTATATTGGCAAGTATAATTTTTTTAGAAGGAAAAATGTGCAGTTCTCCCATTCTGAATTTTGGAAGAATTTTCACTTTTTTAAGTTAAATAATTTCAAATAGAGAAGGTACAAGAAAAGAGGCTCTAACTGAATTGAGGTCAGGAGCTAAGAAATGCTTTTTCCCTCACCCATCTCCATCCCATGGGAGTCAACACAACTCAGCTGGAACACTGGAACAGAGGGGAAAAGGCTTCTTTTGTATGTGTCAATACTAGGGTAATTTTTTGCCTAAGGTCAACTACAATTAAGTTTAAACAAAGATTAGTGGCAAAATGTTTGAAATAATGTAAACTATTGGGTGATATAGGGAGTAGAATGAGCTGTCCACCTAATTTCTAGTGACTAATTTTATTGATTCCCCCCCCCACACACACACACACACTTTTAGCTGAATATTAGGCAGTATGTATTTTGAACAACTTCACACATAGTTTACCCTCCAAGGAACAAGAAAAATTAAAACATAATGAGCCAAACTGCAACAAATGACCTCAATGTGTGTGTGTGTGTGTGTGTGTGTGTGTGTGTGTGTGTGTGAGAGAGAGAGAGAGAGAGAGAGATGGTAGATGGGGATGGGGAGTAACATGGATGCAGGTAGAACTTAATTAATTAATCTGTGCACTCAAGTTTTATGACTGTCTGTGATTTGTATAGTTTTTATGGTAGAATAATTGGCCATGATTTTCCAGGACTCTCTTTTTCTTTAGCTCCCTGTTTCCTTATTTTCCCTAAATCAACCCTACCCCCATCCCTGACACTCCAACAGACTCTCCATATTGCCTCTCATCTCCTGTTTTTTGCTATACTATAGCCTCCTTACTTCACTCCTCTACTTTCTTTTTCTAAAATATGCTTATGTTTATAAAATGTTCAAGTTCAGGATTTCTGAAAATGTGGTCCAGGTATCAAATGCATCTGGAGAGCTTATTTAAAAAGCAAATCCCTGGATCCTATCTTTTCCCAGACATACCAAATCAGAATTTCTGAGGCTGGGCCCAAGGATGTGCATCACCAGCAACTTCCCACCTGATTCTTCAGCATATTAGGGATGGGAACTCCTGGGTCAATGAAGGCTAACATTTCTAGGTAAATCCATTTTCAATGAAACTTTGAGGGTGGGGGCATAACATGTAAAGCATTTATCTTAAAACATAAATGTAAAGCTTAAAGGTAAAAGTGAAAATTTCAAAGACTAAAAATATTTTTAGGGAAGGGATGGTACCTTTTGGCTTATTGTTTTACCCACCCCCAAAAGTCATGTCAGTTAAGAAAACCAATCATTCTCTTAGGAAGGAAATGTGGCTGATCCAAGAGAGAATTAAATAGTAAAGCCATGTTAATTATTGATGTCTTTAAGAAATTTGTACCTTTAGAGTATTTGATATTTATTTTTTTCTTGTTTTTAAACCCTAGAATTACCAATTCTAATCCTAGAGGGATTATTTTTTTTTTACTTTATTATTCTATTTGTTATTTATATTTCTAATGATAATTTAATCAATCCACCCTTAAAAAAATCTTTTGATTGAGATAATACCTTGACTGAGATTGCTAATTTAAGTTTTTGTCTTTAAAATTAATTTGAATTAATGTGTTATTAGCTGAGATAGGACATGACATTAAGTAACAACATCGTCACCTGACTGGTGTGGCTCAGTGTTGAGCATCAACCTAGGAACCAGAAGGTCATGGTTCTATTCCAGGTCAAGGCACATGCTCAGGTTGTGGGCTCTGACCCCACTAGGGGGCATGCAGGAGGTAGCTGATCAATGATTCTCTCTCATCATTGATCTTTCTACCTCTCTCTTCCTCTCCCTTTCTCTCTGAAGTAAATAAAAATATATTTTTTAAAAAGGAAATAATATCCTTGTTTTTTTGGCCTGACATGTAGTGCTGGGCAAAAAAAGATCTCTTTTAGAGGGAAAGATTTTTCATTTGCATGCATATCCATATCAATTTCTAAGTGCAGTAATTACAACTCTGCTACTGTATCCTCATTTTCAGTTTACATTTCTTGGAGGAGAAGGGGGGATTGAGCATATTATAATGCCACATTATTTTAAATTGCCAATACATCCTATTATGTATTCGACTGCTACACAATAACCTTTATCTAGCCACCATCTTCATATTCTCACCAATTTCAGAGGTGATCTATTGCTCTTCATGAATATGACAGTTGACAAGGTACAGACTGCTGAATTTGATCTTAATAGGAGTTGAAAGATATTCATCAGACTCTTGCCTCTCTAAGGTTCTACAACAGATAACAAAATTGTGAAATGCTACATTTGAAAGTCCAAGATTGACAGGCTCACATTCAGAGAACATTTTGGTATTGCTCTGATGGAAACATCTCTGCAAATGAGGGTATCATAAAAGCTTTGCCTAATAAACTTTAATGCTTCCAGACCCCCAGGTCAGACTGAAGCCCTATAGTTTCTGTTGCCATAAAAATGTGACAAGCTATGATGGGAGCTTTTGCTATTCATTCCTGCGTTATAAATTCATCCTTGCTAAAGACATTGCATTAATAGGGTTTTGCTTGTGTGTATGTTCTGTGTGTGTGTGATTATTAAAAGTATTGTATATAACAAATAGGAACTTTAAAATATTATAGACCCATAACATATTAAGCACTTGAAGGATGTGTGTGTGTGGTAGTGGGGGCAGGGAAGGGGTATAAATTGTTTAAAAATCCAGTCCTCTGATACTAACAAATGCTTTTGTGGTCTTCCATTAGGAAAGTGAAAGACAATTTTTCGGATTTATTTGTCCCTGGATATGTACATATACTAGAGGAAGGCTATTTGTTTTTTATGTCAAGCCCTTTATATAAAGCCATTAAATCTTAGAAAATTTTGGTGAAATCAGGGTAGTTAGTAGCCTAGTAAATATATTCAATCAAAAATAACATTAATTTGGGGAGTTTCTATGACTTTCTAAAATTAAGGAAAGTGAGGAGGTGAAGTGGGGGTAGTGATGGAGAACTTGGACTCTTTAGACATTCTAGACATTATAATCTAACACATGCCTGCCAGCAGGAACTCCAAAGCTTTAAGTGATAACCAATACCTAACTCTCAAATACAGACTCAAAGTAAATTTGATAGGATGCTGTTCCAAGATAAACAAGAGTAAATTTAACAGAAGAAAAGGTGCTATATTTAGTTTCTAAAAATTGATTAAACAAATAGAGACTAAAAGAGACTTTTTGACTAAACAGCAGTTCACTGGAAAAATATCTGGGACTCACAGTTGTCCACAACTTTAACATAAACTAAAAGTAATAGTAGATGGCAGCAATTCACATTTTTACGTCAGTGTTTTGTTGGCAAAGCACTTTCAATATATTATCTCATTTGATCCTCCCAAAGATATTGTAAAATAAGTGTTTTACAATATATATATAAAGATTCAGAAAACCAATGTTGGGAAAGATTAAGGGTTTGTTCCAGAATAAAATATTGAGAACCCACGAGATCAATACATTTGAAGGCAGGATAGGTAACTAAAATGTATTGAGCACTGACTATGTACTGGGTCCTTTTACATATTATTCTATCTAATAAAAGAGTAATATGCAAATTAACATCACTCTGCTACACCCACAAGCCACGCCCACCAGCAAAGCAGTATGCAAATTAACCCCAACCAAGATGGCTGCAGTCACAGAGCAAGCAGGAGAGAGGCTTAGGTTTCCCCAGCGATGGAGGAAGCCAAGCTTTCCACACACCCTGGCGGGCCAGGCCTCCACTCAAAGTTACAAAGTTTCAATTGTAGAAGGTAAATAAATCCCAGATACTAGGGCCTCTACTTGGGTTGCCAGGGGGCATGGCCAGCCTGCAAACCACCACAGGCTCCTTGCTCAGGCCGCCTCATGCCCCAAGGGAACCCCCACCCTAATCCGGACACCCTTCAGGTCAAAAAAGCTGGCCCCCATGCACCAGCCCTCTATCCTATCTAATAAAAGAGTAATATGCAGGTTGACCATCACTCCAACACACAAGATGGCTACCCCAATGTGGTCAAAGATGCTGCCCCAAGTGGACACAAGATGGCCACCACAAGATGGTCAGCAGGGGAGGCAGTTGGGAGGGACCGGAGGGCAGTTGGGGGCGATCAGGCTGGCAGAGGAGGGAAGTTGGGGGCAAACAGGCTAGCAGGGAGCAGTTAGGCATCGATCAGACTGACAGGGGAGTGGTTAGGGGATGATCAGGTAGGCATGCAGAAGCCATTAGGGGCAATCAGGAAGGCATGCAGGTGAGCAGTTGGGAGCCAGCAGTCCTGGATTGTGAGAGGGATGTCCAACTGCCCGTTTAGGCCCTATCCTACTGGCATCGGGCCTAAACAGGCCGTCAGAGAGCCCTTGAGTGTTCCAGATTGGAGAGGGTGCAGCCTAGGCTGAGAGTCACCCTCTCCCATGCTCGAATTTCATGCACCGGGCCTCTAGTCTCATAAAAACCTCAAAATAATACTGTAAAGTGGTCATTTTTGGTTCCAAGTTATAGATGAAAAAGAAAATGAGGCTCATAGTTGCTTAAAATAATAATAATAAAAATGGTTGTAATGAGCTGAAGGGTGGCCATCAAAGGTATCAGGTCCTAAACCCTGGGACTTGTGAAAGTTATCTTATTTGGAAAAAAGAGCCTTTGCAGATGTGATTAAGTTAGGGATCTTCACATGAGGAGATAATCCCAAATTATTGGGATGTATCCTAAATGCCATCACAAATTTCTATGTAAAAGAAGCAGAGGGAGGTCAGACATCACATATACAAAGGAGACAGTGATGTGAGGGAAAAGCAGAGAGAGATATAGCCACAAGCCAAGGAATACTGGTAGCTCTCAAAAGCAAGAAGATTATCTCCTCAAGCCTCTAGAAGGGAGTATGGCCCTGCTGATACCTTGGTTTTAACCATCTGACCTCCAGAACCTTGAGAGAATAAATTCCTGTGTTTTAAGTCATTCAGTATGTAGTAATTTGTTATGGCATCCCAAGGAAACTAATACAGTGGTGAAATTAAAATCCATATTTGCTAGGCTCTAAAATCTATGTTCTTTGCATTCTGAAGATGCCAGAGAAACTGTGGGAGTTAGGGAGAAGATGGGGGAAACAGGCAAGGCTAAAAACTGTCTCCAAGTAAGATACCCAGGGCAGAAATATGGAGAAGTTAGATTCCTCTAAACAAACCAATCTCCCAAAGCTGCAAATTGAAAAAAAGCTAAAGATGTCCATCACCATCAAACAAGTATTACAATAAATGCTGAAGGGACTTCTTGAAGAAGGAGGAGGTGGGGGAAGAGGAGGAGGAGAAGAAGGAGGAGGAGAAGAGGAGGAGGAGGAGGAGGAGGAGGAGGAGGAGG
>JAAGEH010000018.1:44973269-45088269 GCA_011751065.1 Lasiurus cinereus
GGGGGAGGAGGAGTGGGGGGGAGGAGGAGGAGAAAACAACAAAACCCAGAGAGATAAAAGGCAAATCTCTAAATATAGGTTCAGCAAATACATATAATTTTAAAACCAAAGAGAAGAACATATTAACAGGAATTAAGCGAAGATATCTACTAGCCAACCAGCATAAATTAATAGGCAAGGGCGAACCAACATATCCACGGTTGAGGAAATGATAATTGTGAAAGAATGCGCACAGTTAAAGGTGTCATGAATGTTGGGATCACTATAGAATAGTGGTTGGCAAACTGCGGCTCACGAGCCACATCTGGCTTGCGAGCCGCGATTTGCTGCTCTGTTGACTAATGAGTTTGCCGATCACTGCTGTAAGGCATTAGCCTTACCCAGAAGTTTTGACTTCAGGTTAAAGACATTAGTACATTATTAAAATATGTTTTAAGTGTTTTTCCCTAAGGCAGTGGTCGGTAAACTCATTATTAGTCAACAGAGCAGCAAACCACAGCTCACGAGCCTCATGTGGCTCGAGAGCCGCAGTTTGCCAACCACTGCTATAGAGGAATGAAAATGTCACCTATACAAAGAACCACTGCAGCAAAATTAAAATCTAGTTAATTCATTAGAAAAACCAACACAGCCACTCCTACTTGGAACAAAATTACACAGATGCTAATATTAGACAAGTGCTAATATAAGAAAAGATGATGGACTTAAAGGATTACTTTAATGTAGAAAGAGGCCCATGCCAAGACACATAATTATATTTGTTCTATTTACTTCTAGAGGTTTCTACCAGATTACTGAGAGGAAAATTATAAGAAAGCCATTTGGGCTCAAAAAAAAGAAGACATTTTAAACAACCTAACTTTTCAACAGTTACATGAGCCCCCTTGTGTAACAGTGACCTCCCCATTATAAGAAAAATGACAGCGGAGGCTGTATGACCATCTGTCAGAAAAGCTGTAGATGAGATTTCAGCATCTCTAAATTTTAAGGTCTCTTCCAACTTCAGGAAACTATGATTAAAAAAAAATACATATATTGTTTAAAAATTCATAAACATTTTTGAAGGACCACTGTTTTTTTATTATGTTTAACAGTTCTCTAAAGAGAATCATGATATAATTAAAACTTAAATGTTTTGTTTTTAAAACATGATGATAGCTTACCAAAGTTCTCAAGTTAACATATTTCAGTAAAATGTAACATGTAAGTAGAGGTTCAATAGCTATGTAACTGCACTAATAGAATCTAGATCTTGGAGAAGCATTATATGTGATTTTATAAACCTTCTTAGCCAGCCCTGACCTGCCCAAGACAACATGCTAATTCTCACTTATCTCAGCTATAAAGTATGATCTATTACAGCACTGGCCTGTCAGTCAGGCTTCTTAACAGTGTAAGGAGTGGGATTCGCTTCAATAATCAACTGTGAGGTGTGGGTCCCTGTAGCTCCTCTGTTCTGAGCATTTGATGTCATTGACTTCCATTGTGGCCTTTGAGCAAGTCATTTAACCTCCTTGGCTCAGTTAACCATATGGAAAATGAACATGATAATATCTCACAAGGGCATTGTGAGATTACTCAATGTTTATAAAGTACTCGGGAAATGAAAGGCCCTGGATGTGCCTCACAATGTCATTAATCATGTGGCCAGTTGAATTTGGGCAGCTGGAATGTTACAAAACTCTTAACTTCCTAGATAATTTCGTTGCAATACCTCACAAATCATGAAGTTTAAATCTATGAGAATTTGGATGATGAATTTCACACCAGAGTGGAAGACTTGAAATATTAACTATCCACATTTGAACCACCCTCTCGTAGACTCTGTTTCTTCCTTTATCAAGAGCAGAAATTATTCAGATACACATTCTTTTATTTCAAGAGCTATTACCTTCCTCAAGTACAAGGGGCTTTGCCTTGTCTTCTTCTGTTACTTTGCTTGTTTACTAGTTTTGTGTGCTTAGTTATTCAATAAACATTCATTGTGCCCTAGCTATATTCCAGCCACTCAGCTAAGTGTTAAGTATTAAAACACAAGTAACGTAAGTTTGCAACTTGGAGGAGCTCCCATTCTGGAAGGGGAGACAGACATATACATAAATAATTACAAAGGTAGCTCATGCTCCAAAGAGGTATGGAAACGCAGATAAATTTCTAAACTCTTTGTCAGAGGTAATCATTCCTAAGTTCCTCTCTAGGAATGATTACCTCCTTCTGAAAACCTCTTCCTTGAATTCCATGATATTTCACTGTCCATCCTGGTTCTATTACTACCATTGTTCTCCTTCTCAGCCCCACTTTTCCTTTCAGTTCCTTAAATGTAGGCAATTCTCTAAGGTGCTATACTTCGTTTTCTTCTCCCTTTACTTTGCTTTCCTCAGTGCTACCTCCATTCCTGGGTGTAGTGTCTGTTAGAAGTGCACAGCTCTCACCCTGCCCCCTCTCCTCAGTTTTAGAGCAACCTGGAGATTCTCAAACTCAACAAGGCCTCTACCAAACTCACAATTTTCCTGTCAATGTAACTTTCTCTGCATGACTTATCACATTTTCTTAATAGTACCACAATTTCCCTTAAAACCCAGGCTTTAAACTGAGCATCACATGGACTCTTTCTTTTCACTCATCTGCACATTAAAATGACCATGTCCTCTTTGTTTTGATTCTGCAAGGCCTCTCAGAAACTGCATCCCACTACTAGCACCTCCCATTTACATGCTTGAAATATCTCTTACCTCCTGTCCCTGTATGTTCTCCTATGGTGCAGTCCATGTACGCTGACAAGCAGAAACTTTTTAAGTATTCTTCTGTTTATATTATTTTCCTGCTCAGAAGTATTGATTACTCCCCAATGTCTACTAAATTCATGTAAATATTCTGGGACTCAAAACCCTTTCTAACGTGTTCACAAACTTGCTTTCAGCCTTTCTCCTATCACCCCACACTAGGTGTAAGATAAAGCCAGGGAGATGGTTGCTCATCTCAAAGTAGATATCCCTCTGATCCCCTCTAGGTCTTTACTCACCCTGTACCTGCTGCCTAGAATGCTCTTCTGCCCAGTACATCTACCTTCACGTCAAGGCCAGTCTCCAAAGTTGTCACTTCCCTATAACACCTCTAATGGCATGAATTTTGCTCTACTACTCTGTTTGCATTATCACTCACCAGATGCAAACTCCTTGAGGAAACAGAATGTATCTTATTCCCTCTTTATGATTTCCCATAGCACCATAGCAATACTTGTTGAAGTGAACAAAATTAACCCTGCAACCCCAGTCTTACTGTTGCTTCAACTATTCTTCATTTATATAAATAGGACTTGTGCTACAAAATATTTTAAATGTAATAGCTAACCTCAGTGTAAAGAAAAAAAACAACAGAAATTAAAATGAACAACTCTGCAGTGTCTCCTTTTTCAATTTAACAGTGAAACAAACATTTTGTTTTTCAAGTCCCTGAGTCTGTGCTATTTATGCTGTGCTGGACTATAGAAATGAGTAAGACCTCATCCTTGCCCTCAAAAAACTCATAATCAACTGGGGGAGACAAACTAATAAATAAATGCATTGCCATGACAGGTAATAAGTATAAAACTAAAAATATAACCAAGACACAGCAGATGGCAGCAATAACTTAATCTGGGGGAATGTAAGTGTGAGAAGACTTGCCATAGGTGAAGTCAGACAGAGTTGTCCCAGAAAACAAAGGGGAGGACAGCACTCCAGGCAGAAAGAGCAGCATTTGCAAAGGCCTGGAGACAGAAAATAATGCAGTGCTGTAGCAGCAACATAAAATATACACAGAACACACGACATAACATACACATCTGCCTAGTGAGGTGACAAGGAAGTAGTTGGCAGCCACATTGCAAAGAGCCTTCCACGTCTTGCTAAGAAGTTTGGATTTTTCCCCCTATAGATAATAGGAAGCTGGCCAAGTGTTTAAGCAAGGCAAAGGGTCTGACATTCTTAAATGGTATTTTACTGACTCGATTCTGAGGAAACACACAAACACACATACACAACACGACAAAGCTAGCACTGGCTAGAAAAAGGAGTTCAGGTCAACATATGAGAAAAAGCGTTGCATTTTCTGAGGAGGGTTAAGGCTTACTTTGGCATGAGAATCCAGCTGCTTCTGTAACAGCAGTAGCAGTACTGAGAACTTGTATGCCCCAGGTCTAAGGATTTTTATGGAATATCTCATTTAATCTGCCTAGCAATCAAATGAGGGTCACTGTACAGAGGAAGAAACTGGGGCTCTGAGAAATTAAGCAGCCCATCCAAGGTCCCCCAGCTGTTACCAGGGGTGACCAGGGGACCAGGGCTGATTTCCCTCCCCTGCCGGTCACAGCCTCCCCACAGAGGTATGAAAACTACTGAACATCAGTGCGCTTCGGTTAGTTTTCCTCTTCCTTTATGTGAGAACAATGATGTTTACTACGCGCTTCAGGAGCCTCTGGTGCAGCACAGGGTTGATGAAGGATTCCAGGCATGCTCCGCCTAACTCCGCAGGAGGATTTCGGGTGCGAAGGGCCCCTCCTTCTTCACCGGAGTGCCTCAAGCTGTGGGAAAGGACGTGATTGTTTTTTCTAAACAAAAATATTCTCACTAGCCCTGGAAACTACATTTACAAGTTAAGCACACGTTTTCTAAAAGTAGAGAAAATTCCTGGAGGGGAAACAGCATCTCGCAGCCTGGAGGGCGTAGGCATCTCATTGCCTATTCATGAGCCCCTGCCTCTGCGGAGGGGACCTTTCCCAAAGAGGCAGTGCCTGGAATGGCAGCGACTATGAAACAGGTCCCCGGATTCCAAATCTCGATGTAAACATACACCACACAGACCTCCGAGCTCACTCTTCGCCGCATGCAGCATCTCAGTGTTAGCCCTACGGGTTCTACAGCGTGAGCTTAGGTGTAATGGGCACATGCATCTTTCAATATGCATTGGAGTCACATATGTCCAGGCTGAGATATTAATGCAATAAGAAAGATGCCAAAAACCGTGTCTGGCAATCTGCTGCCTTACTTTGGAGTCACGAGTCACTGTGGCTCGCGCACGCGTGCACATACACACACACACACACACACACACACTGATATAATACATGTTTATGGCTTTGGGGATGCAGAGATCTAGGGCCTTTCCTCTAACTGCCCTAATCTTTGCATCCTTGGAAAAGCTCTGGGCTCTAGCCTGTGTACCTTTCCAAAGCAAAGAATATGTAACAAATGAATTGAAACCGATCTACTGCAGGAAATGGACATGTGCTTCACATGACAAAATTCCTGCCTTTCTCCAACCTGAAATTTGAGTGCCTAACGTTGTTGACTAATGGAGCAAGATTTCTAATGGGACTAAATGTCTATGTAGCCACTTCAGTTTCATCCTATTCTGACTGAACTTACAAAAGCCAGCATTTTTCTTTACTTGATAGTTCCTCAGACCCACAGCCTTCCGTTCTAGACTCATTAGGACTGTCGGAGTGAGCTCAAGAAATGTATTGTTTCAAGTGGTAAAATGCACTGAAGGTGCAGCTCCTCATTCCTGAATGTGATTTTACAGAGCAAGGACAGGCATAGTACTATCCAACTTTGGTGCTAATTGGGTTTCTAGGACCTTTTTGAAGGGATCTGGAAGTGGGGTTCTAAAGAGCACCCAAGCTGCTTTGGAAAGCTGTCCAGGTTGCAAGAAGGAAGCATGAGGGAAATCGCACCATCTAGATTTGGAGATGACAAATGAAGGCAGCGAGTAGGAAGGCGCCTTGGGCACAGATGAAAGGAGTGCAGGCCAAGCTTTGAAGATGAAGAATGGCTCAATTCCATTAAGGATTGTAGGAAGAGGTGAGATTTACTAAGAGAAAAAGTATTCATTGCCTGAGTATTTTAAGAAAAAGAAAGTTGCCATACTGGAATAGACTAGAAAGAAGAAATAGAAGCAGGTTATGGAAAGGGGAAGTGCCAGAAGCTAATTCCAGCATGTCAGCAGGGCTGAATCATCTGGAATGGCCCAGGGCATTTCCCCAAATCTGAAAAGGATGCATAAATGATTGCTTACTGACAGATAGCTGAGGGCATTTCAATCTACATGCTATTGCCTCCTGCTGGCCAGATACCTAAACAGCCAATGACAGTTTCCCCCAATCTGACAATGGATTCTGTATACTAAACCTTGGCCTTTGATATGTATATCTACCTTGCCTTAGGACAAATGGTGTTAATAAAGAGCAAGGGGTCCTGGGACAAAGAGAACTTGGTTCCTTTAGCCAAGCTCCTCCAGACCCCCATAATGCCTTCCAAAATTATGTTTCGTCTCTGGACTCTTTATTAATTTACATACAGTGCCTTCTCCAGATTCCTGAACCACTTCTAGATGCTGGATTGAGACCACCAGCAGGGAAGGCTGCAATAAGGATACAGGGAATAGGGGAGCATCAGAAGGAAAGCATTCTTGGGGACCTGAATGCAGGGTCAGCTTTCTCAGGCTGATCCTTGCTGATGTTGGACAATGTTGGTTTGAATGCCATTAAATATAACCTAGTGGCAAGGATATCAGTGGGCCCGAGTGGGAGAAAGAGAAGAATCCGTAGTTAATTTATGGTGACTAAACTGCCTACAGGGACCCAGCCACCTTACAAAGGGGCCTTGTATCAGCAGTTCCTCCCATCTGCCTCCAGATTGGCTCCGTATATCCACCACTGTCCTCAGTAGTATTGACCACCACTGATGAGCTGGGCATCATTATAAACTTCACAAATACTGGTGTGACTACCAGAAAGTATGTCTATGCTTGAATTTAAGAGGGTAAATTCCATTTGAACTAGTGACCTTTCACACAGTGGCAGAGGGTGATCAGAAATCTCAGAGAACAGTCACAAGTTGTGTCAAGCAGTTGGTCCCCTCTGTAACATCCTTCCCATCCAATGTGTGTGTCCGTAGCCATCCATAGCAAGCAGCAGGGGAAAAACCTAATTTGTACTTTGTATTAAATGCCTTACCTAACCCCCACGTTGGTGTAATGGTGATCAGATTTGCCACCACCCAGAATCAACTCTTGATCATTTATTGGGGACTGGGAAATATATAGCTTGGTAAGTTAAATCCAGAGTTAATCTCGAGCCTTTTATAAACCAGCAGTTATAAATACTTGCCAACAAAATCTTTTATCAGAACTGTTTTGACAAAGGCAGATTTCCTCCATTCCCCTTCTTATTTCATTTCCTCCAAGATGTGCTAATGAACTGAGCAAAACTTAGTAGAGAGGAAAAGATGAAGTGAGCCTCTGAAAATTCAACTGTTGGCTCTCACTGGAAATAGAGCTCTTTATTACAACTTCCCTCCCAGAACTTGAAAATTAATTTTGTTCATTTTTTAAGGAGGGCCAATTCGTTAAGAGCAGAGTTAATCAATAAGAATGTACTGAACCCCAGAGGGTGCCACACACTTCAGAAATGGGCCAGCTGCTACATCAAGGTCCTCTCTAGCACCTGAGCTAAGCTGACTTGTATAGAAATAATTTTTCAATGCTGGGCCAGGATCCATCTTTGCAAATAGTAGAGACAACAAAGTGGGCCTTTGGCCTCCTCCCACATTCTTGCTGTCTGCTGGGTGTCCACAAGTCTTTCTGAGGGTTCTTCTTAACTAAGATGATTAGAATTCAAGGTCTGATCTCTCCCAGGAAGGGGAAAATATGAGATGAGAATAGTTGTCATCAGGACCACCATGTAGAATTAGCCAAACAGCTAATTGAAGGGCGACAGCTGCAACAATAGGCATGTTGCCAGAAGTTTACTTCATCCTTCTTCTCTAAATCAAGATCAGGGAGGTGTTTTGGATTGGGGGTAGAAAGGTTAGTGGCAGGGGACAGGTATTGCCCTTATCCCACTCAGCACCAGAGGAAGGGAGTGCCCTCCCCTTCCCCCAAACTCTTCTAAACACTTGGTCTCAAGTCATATACATATCAGATTTGATGTTAAAATAATTTCAGGTTGATCAAGTACACACTCAATTGACAATGCTCTCTGGAATAATTTTGTATCACTGGGTGTCAGATTGCATTTCCTGCCTATTCCAGCAATAAACCCCAGGTGTGGCTGCCACTATTTCCACCAAATTCCAATTATTTCATTTTGAAAGATGCCACCCATGGGTAAGTACACAGGGAAACTAACTTTGAAGCCCTGAACCATGCTGGTTTAAAATCCCAGGGAATTCCTTTTTGCAACAAAGCTTCTAGGGTGTTTTTACACAAGGAAATGAAAAACTAAAATTACAGTATAAGGTCTTCAACTGATTTCCCAGCGGGGGTTGGTTGGGAAGAAATATGTTACTGTGAAAATTTCATCTATTACGGAATTGTAAGATTCATCTCTTTCATCCTAAATACATGTAGGCTATTCAAAAACCTCAGATTTGGGACATCTTATTTGCTGTTTATTATTTGGAAGCAATATATTTTATTAAATTATCTATCAATGTCGTTTAAGTTATTTGTTTCGCATATGTATTCCTATGCTTTCTTCCCTTTGATATGAATTTTAATTTAACTTTTACAAGTAAATAAAACTGTCGATGGTACAAAGTGCATGAAGTATAAAATGATATATAGGGAAAAATAATTCTCTTTATATTTGTGTCCCCTGATCACCCAGTTCCAGAGGCAACTGCTGCTATTATGTTTCATTGTTTCTTCTAGTATATTCCAGGCAGAATTGTAAAGTAAATTTTTATACAAATAGTAGAATATTCTCTCATCTAACAATATACCTTAGAGAGCATTTTATATTAGTATGTTCTTTTTAATTTCTACAGAATGTCTTAATGCTCTTACAATTACTTAGCAAATAATTTTTAAATACTACAGAACATCACCTGTCCACTAAGATCAAGGAGACTTGAAATTTCACATTATATGTGTATTAGTTTTCTTTTACGCATAACAAATTACCACAAACTTCACAACTTTAAACAATGTCCACTTATTATCTCAATTTTTTCTTCAAAATTTTTCTGAATTAGAAGCATGAATATGGTTTAGCTGGCTCATAAGTTCTCAAAAGGCTGCAATTAAGATGTTGGCCAGGGCTAGGGTCTCATCTGGAGGTTCAAATGGGGAAGGGTCTGCTTCCAACCTCACTAAAGTTTTTGGAAAATTTATTTCTTGAGGCTTTATAATTCATGACAACTGTCTTCTTTAGAACCAGCAATAGAAATAGAAAATCTAGAGTCATAATTCTGGTAAAATTGAGTCACTTATAATGTAACATAATTGTGGGAGTGATATCCATTGCTTTTGTTGAATTCTGTTGGTTAGAAGAGAGCCTCAAGACCTGCCTACACGTGAGAGGAGAGGCTTATACAAGGACATGACTACTAGAAGACAGGGATTATGGGGTTGGATAGGGGAGATCACCTTAGGAATAATATGAAAGTCTATGGAAAGTATAGAGATGAAATGGTTGGGAAGTGTTCCCTCAGGAACTTTAGAAGAAAAGATAAAAATAACTTTAATATAAGACATACTATGTATACAACATGGTCACAGACAATAGTGTGGTGAAGGCCTGGGGTAAAAGGCAAGTGCAGACTAGAAGAGGTCTAAGAGGGGGAAGAGGGACATCTGTAATAATTTCAACAATAAAGGTACATTTTTAAAAAATTGTTTCCAACAATAGAATTCAATCACATAGTAAAGCAATAATCTGTTTGTCCTTCTAATACTCAGAGAACAATTTCCTTGATGGCAAGCTTGTTTTAGTTTTGTTATTTTATACTGCTCACAGAGTAAAAATTTATTAAATACTAGAAGCCTGGTGCACAAAATTTGTGGGGGGGGAGAGGGGATGTCTTTCAGCCCAGCCTACACCCTCTCCAATGTGGGACCCCTCAAAGGATGTCCAACTGCCCGTTTAGGCCCAAACCAGGTAGGAATGGGCCTAAAAGGGCAGTTGGACATCCCTCTCACAATCCAGGACTGCTGGTTCCCAACTGCTCACCTGTCTGGCTTCCTGATCACCCCTAACCACTCCCCTTGCAGCCTGATTGATGCCTAACTGCTCCTCTGCCAATCTGTTTACACCTAACTGCCCTCCCCTGCAGGCCTGGTCACCCCTAACTGCCCTTCCCTGCAGGCCTGGTTGTCCCCAACTTCCCTCCCCTGGGGTTCCCTTGGGGTGTGGGATGTCCTGGGCAAGGGGCCTGTGGTGGTTTGCAGGCCTGCCATGCTACCCAGCGACCCAAGCCGAGGCCCTGGTGTCTGGGATTTATTTCTTTTATAATTAAAACTTTGTAGCCTTGAGCAAGGCCAAGGCAGGCCAGGGCTGCGGGAGCTTGGCTTCCTCCATCACCAGGGGCAATTCAAACCTTCTGCTTTCTCCAGCTCTGTGGCTGCCATCATTTTTGTTGGGATTTATTTATCTTCTATACTTGAAACTTTGTAGCCTTGAGTAAAGGCTTGGGCCTGCCAGGGTGTGTGAAAAGCTTGGCTTCCTCCATTGCCAGGGAAACGCAAGCATCCTGCTCATTCCCTGGCTGCAGCCATCTTGGTGGGGTTAATTTGCATACTTGCTCCTGATTGGCTGGTGGGCATGGCTTGTGAGTGTAGCAGAGTGATGGTTAATTTGCATATTGCTATTTTATTAGATAGGACATTTAGAACATAAAGAAAAGAAAAGATATAATATGGAAACTTCTACCAAAGGTGGTTAAAATGCAGTATTGTGAGAGCTTAGAAAAGGAAGGGGGAATCTGAGAAGTTTCCTTGATGAAGGAAAGTTGTTATTGCTATTTTCATTATTTAACAGTTAGCATTAGTTAGTGCTAACACTATGCCAGGCAAGACACTGTATAAATTATTGTCCTTACATATTCCAACCAGGCAGCCCCATTTTAAAAATATTTTTTATATATTATAATTTCATGTAAGATTTTTATTTTATTAAAAGGTTTTTAGGGCTAAAAAACTAATACAAAACCATTGGCTGGGATTGTGTAGGAGTTTGGGGGAAGGTCTTTCAATATCAAAACTAAGGTTCCAAACTGAGTTAAAATTTTTCAAAAACAGAGGCCAAACAGATAGGACCAAAACTTTACATAGTGACAATCATATCATAGGGAGACTGTGACTACAGGGCAAGAATATGACCTTTCATTTAATCCTGGCCTAGACTTTGTCACAGGAAAAATAAATTGCCCAAAAGTTAGTAAGAATATAATCAATGCTAAACCCTTAAACTAAGTGCTTAGGACAGAGGGCATGGACTGTTCCTCGAATCTAATATTGGGCCTAATGGTAAGTGACAGGAGTGATGGGTGTGGGAAAGAGGTGAGGAACATCACCCATAAAGATTAGGAGACTGCAGTGGCAGCACAGCAAGCAGAGTGGTGAGTGTAGTTATCTGGATAGCTATCTCCAAAGTCCCTTTTCTATTACAATTAGAGAATAACTTATTTATTCACTGTGAAGTCACATCTTGTATCCTACTTCTGATTCAGAAAACTGTTTGATAATAGCTACTCATTCCTTGACATAGTTATGCTTGAATTTTTTTTTAAGTTGTACTTCTAAGATACTATCATTTCCAGCAATATTTTCCTAACTATTCTTGTGTGGAGTGCCATGTGCATCTAAGGAATGTGGGAAGGTTTAAGAGGAGGGGCACAGGCTTTCTATCACCTTCACCAGAACAGCTCTGTTTTTATTGGTTTCATTTGCTTAACATTTCATATGAGGTATATTTCAAGGAGGATTTTCTCAGTTTTAAAAAATAAAAAATAAAATATTTTTTAGAGTACCTATTAGTTCTCTTATCTTTACCAAGAAAAATAAGATTAATGTCTTCTTAGTCACATTTCATTTTCTCCACAATGATCTTAACTGAGTTTGACTCCCTTCTCTATTCATTAGACTTAATGCTAAAAGATTTTGGATGCTATTAAAGAAACCAAATTTTCACTTAAAGCATAAAGATCAGTCATTAATGTGAAGTTCAATAAAATGTACTGTGACCTCTGAGGAAAACTCCAGAAGACAAATTCTGCAAATATTTGAGCAGAGATATCATTTTTTAGATAAGAGCATAATTTCTCAAGATGGATACTTTGGGAGATAGAGCACATAATAGTAAGCATGGAGCAGGTCCTCATTATTCACAGAGTTCACAGTAATAATTTTTTAATTTGGAAGAAATTCCAAAGGTCTATATCTAAGGCCTTAATTTGAATTAAAAATACTGTGACACTGAAATAGAGGAGTGAATTATCTGGACCCAGTTTGGTTACTCTGGAGAAAGTAATTTTCTTGAAGTTTTCATTTTATACTTTTTCATAAAGAAGTGACTTACACTTTTCAGTTTTAACTTATTTTATTTAGTAAAGAAAATATATGCTATAATGTTCTTTTGAGGTATACCTCATCAATCTTTTCTAAATTTTAATATGTTTGCTTAAATATTAGTCAGTAACTTTGCAAAAAAAATCTAAACAAACACCATAATTTGCCTATTGGGAGAATTTAACCAGATAATAAACTCAACTACAAAAAATTATTATTCTCTTTTTTTAAAACTCAACTTATTTTCTATTTTAAACTCAAATTCCAGCCAATTCAGGGCCTTTCCAACATGGCTTTTCCACTCTCAATTTCTGCCCTACTGCTGCTGTATCATTTATGTTTCAGTGGACATTTTAGACATAGTGAAGATATGGTGAAGGCACAATTGGTCCTTGATATCTGTAACTTATCTTTGTTAGATTCCATGAGATATATATCTTATCAGGCCGCTACACAATTATGGTCTACACAATTGTTGCTGACCTAGGCCAAACATGTCTGGATTTCTCTCATCTACATCAACACCCCTCTTGGACACCTGGTAAATATTTCTACCTGTACTATTCTGAATATAAGAAAATTCAGCAAGATGGTTTCAGGTTGGTCTGTCTACACAATCCAAATAGTAATTTCTACTCTACTTGCACTTCCAGGAAAAAAATACACAAGCTCATTCTGTTTGGATTCCTACAAACCTAACCAAGGTTCCTATCATGTACACCCTTCCATAGCACCACTGGAGATTCAGTTTTTAGGGGACAAGAAGTAATGCCTCTTTTTAGAGACATTCACCAGCATATAGTGCTCTTTCTCCTCTCTAATTATCTTCCTTTCTCCCACACAAGTATTTTTGTCTGAGAAATAAAATCTGACTCACACATTTCCTTAAACACACTTCCAAATCCACACTTTAGAGTTTATTCTCTGAATCTTTCAGAGTTTAGCACTTGAAAGTCAAAATTCAGGCTCTTCTAAATCAAGAGCCATGACTCTTAAACTTCTGCATCAGACCAAGATGGAACACCAAAAACAAATCTGCCTTCCTACCTGAAATAACTGAAAACCTGGGCAGAATTTATAAAACATAGACATTGGACATCAGAGGAAAAGTGAGGTAGTTTCTGAGATATGGAAAACAAGTGATAATGACCCCTACCATTGTACTAGCTTACTGCCTAGAGAGTGTCCATGCTGAAACATGGCGATCCAAGAAGAGCCCAGCAGTTTCAGTAACTTGAAGAGATGGAGCTGGGAGATCAGGAAGATCCAATGTTAAAGTTCACAGGGCAAAGTGCTACAGAGGAGAATACTACATAGTGGAAGAACTCAAGAGAGATTAAGATGTTTCCTCATACGACTTCATCTGGGTACTGATGACTATAGGTGTGTTCAGGGAAACACCTATTTGAGGCCAGGGAAAGAACCACCCAAAAAACCAAAGGAGACAGTTTCACAACTCACGTAGATTTTCCCATCAGCTCTAGGGGAATGCTTCATAATTTATGGGGCATGAATAGAGTATTCAGAAAAATTTTACCTCAGTAGTGGAGGTAAATTAGCCACGTTAGTTAAGCAGCTCTAAATAAAGCTCAAAGTCAAGACTCAAAAGCATCAAACTGTTTCCAAGTAACTCAATCACACCATAGAACAAAGTTCAATAATATTTATGGGAATAGAAACAGATCCACTTTTAACAAGGTAAAATTCACAGTGTCTGGCATCCACTGCTGCAGTGTACAGATGATGTTTTATTAAGTTGTACACTTGAAACACATATGGTTTTTCAAGCCAATGTCACCCCAATAAATTCAATTTTAAAAATTAAAAACATGCGAGCAAATAGGAACATATCCATAATGAGAGATTTTAAAAATAAAAGCAATCTAAACTGACTCAGTAATAAAACAGATGATAGAGTTAGTACCTAAGGATTTTAAACATTATTACAATGAATTTCCATATGTTCAAGAAACTAGAAGAAAGTTTGAATATATTAAATAGATAAATGGAAGATATAAAAAAGGCCAATAACTTTCAAAGATAAAACTATCAAGCCTGAGATGAAAATATACTGAATGCAGCAGACATATTAAAGAGGCTATTCAAATGGCTAATAATAAAAAGAAGAGGTTCCCCATATCATCAGTTATCAGAGAAATGCAAAGTAAGTTCAAAATGAATTACACTTTACTCCAATCAGAATGGCTAAAATTAAAAAGATCAGTTATATCAAATCTTAGTGATAAGGTAGTACAATAGGACCTCACTCTCACTTTGGACATCTGTTAGTGTTAGCTCCCAACCTTGGAAGTTCCCCAGGTAAAATTCAGGACTTAAACCCCATACACAGAGGTTAGGGAGAGACATAGGAAAGAGGACTACCACCCTAGGTTGGTAAGTGGCAAGTTTAATAGCAAGGGAACTTCTCCATTACAGGATGAATAGATCTCCACATATGCCTGCCAGATCTTAACAGTTATATAGAAGCCTTAACAAGATTCATTCCAGATGGGCTCAACAACACATTACCTTCCCAAGGCTGTGTGTTTGAAATGACTCCAAGTCTGAAAATTGGTGGGTGGAATGAACATTCCAAGTACAGGGAAGGGGATATAAGGAGCCTCTGATTGCTTAAGTCCAGGTAGTGGTCAACTGGCTGTCTCAGTGACCTTCTCCAACAGTTAGGTAGTTTCATATAAAATTAAACATAAATTTATCTTATGACCTGGTAATTCTATTCCTAAGTATTAACCCAAAACACATGTCCCAAAAAGAATTGTATAAGATGATCCAAAGCAGCATTATTCATAATAATGTAAAACTGGAAACAATCCAAATGTTCAACAACAGGAAAACAGATAAATACATTGTGGGTATCCTCCTACAATGGGATACTAATTAACAACAAAAAGGAAGGAACTACTGATATATGTAGCACCATGAGCAAATTTCAAAAATCTTGCATCCAGGCCAAAGAAGCCAAACAAAAGAGATTACATATTGCTTGAAAGTGGCACATGCCAATTCTGCCTATATTCCATTGGTCAAAGTTAAGTGGCTGCATAACTAACAGGACAAGGATGTATAATTATCCCATAGGAGAAGAATTGAATATTTTGAAAAATAATTCAGTTATCACATTTAGATTATGACACAAGAGCAATCTCCATATCACAGAAATGATTTTGTGTTTTGAATTGATATTTTTTGCCAGATTTTAATTTATCTTTTGACTAAGTTTTGGCAATATAAACTAAAAATATAATGTTTTGTTCTTGGTCCCATAACTAAGTGGAATCAATAGTCAATGCCAATCTTTTTGTGGTAATTTATACATTCATTACCTGTTTGGCTGCAGTTTATCTTCTACTAGTTTCTTAAACAAAGATTTATGTTAATTATTGTCTCTGGGTTTTTAAATATTTTAAAGTATTTTTTGGTTGTCTTTTAGCTTGAATGAATAAAATTTGGATTTATATATTTTAAAAAATACACTGGATGAGATTAATGGCAGATTAGCCATTACAGAGAGTAAATTTAGTGAACTTGAAGACATAGTAATAGAAGCTATCTAAATATGAAACATAAAGAGAAAAAAGAATGAAAGACATGAAGCAAGCATTAGGCCTCATGGACAATTCAAGCATCCCTATATACATGAAATTGGAGTCCCCAAAGGAGAGAGAAGAATAGGATGGACAAAACAAAACAAAACAAAACACATTGATTAAACAATTGGTGAAAATTATTCAAATTTGATACAAACTCACAGATCCCAGAAGCTTAACAAACCCTAAGTCCTAGTAAAAAATCTAACAACCATTTCTGAAAGAAAAAAAAAAATCTGCAAACTATAAATAGAAGACATTTTCCTTAGCCAGGTAAAGGGCATCTATAAGAAACCTATAATTGTACTAGCAGCCTGCTGCATCAAAATTCATGCACTGGAGAGGGAGTCCCTCAGCCCGGTCTACTCCCTTTCACAGTTCAGGAGCCCTTAGGAGCAGGAGGCAACCTGGCGATCAGGGGAAGCTGATGCTCCCATCATACCTCTGCTGCTTCCACTGCCAGCAGCACAAGCGTTGGCTGGCCCTGGTTATTTGAGCCTCCGGTGGCCCTGGGCAGGTAGGCAGCTACCATCCAAGGCTGGCCTGAACCTCAGGTTGGCCCTGTGCGGCTGAAGGGCTGAGGGGACTGGGGGAATCCTGAGGCATGCATTCAGAGTCAGAGTGGCTGGGTGGGCCCAGCCATCATCCTGCACGCCTGCCGCCCCCGCGGCTGATGGGACTAGGTGTCGCCATCTTGTAGGCACCTCCATCTTTGTGAAGGCTTGATGGTCAATTACCATATTCTCTCTTTATTACATAGGATCATACCTAATAATAATAGACTGAATGCTTTTCCCTAAAATCAAAATAAAGACAAGAATATCTGTTCTTGCCACTTGTATTTAACATTGTATTAGATGTGCTAGACCAGTGGTTCTCAATTTTTCTAATGCCGTAACTCTTTAATACAGTTCCTCATGTCGTGGTGACCCTCAACCATCAAATCATTTTTGTTGCTACTGCATAACTGTAATTTTGCTACTGTTAATGAATTGTAATGTAAATATCTGTATTTTCCGATGGTCTTAGGCTCTACAGCAGCGGTTCTCAACCTGTGGGTCATAATCCACAGGTTGAGAACTGCTAGCAGGGTTGCCTTTAAATATTTTAATAGTTTTTAAAATATGGCACAAGATTTGAACAAACACTGAACTATAAAAAAATTAGATGGCAAGTAAACACATGAAAGGATGCTCATCATTGTTACTCATTAGGAAAATGCAAATTAAAAGCATAGTCAGCCCTAACCAGTTTGGCTCAGTGGATAGAGTGTCAGCCTGTGGACTCAAGGGTCCCTGGATCAATTCCAGTCAAGGGCATGTACCTTGATTGCGGGCACATACCCAGTAGGGAGTGTGCAGGAGGCAGCTGATTAATGTTTCTCTTTCATTGATGTTTTTAGCTCTTTATCCCTCTCCCTTTCTCTCTGTAAAAAATCAATAAAATAAACTTGAAAATAAAATAAAAGCACAATCAGATACCACTACATACCTGTTAGAATATCTCCACTTAAAAAAACATGACTCCACCAATTCCAAGACATCAACAAGGCCTACAATAAATTGATGCTGCTTAAACCTTGTTCTTATATCACCTAATTATTAACTAGAAGCCTGCTACACAAAATTCATGCACTTGCTGGGAGGTCCCCAGCCTGACCTGTGTTCTCTCACAGTGCGGAAGCCCCATGATCAATCACCCTAAAGGTAGGCCTCACCCACCCATCCAGGACTCCTCGATAGATTGCCCCAAAGAGGTAGGCCAGAGCCAGGGGTCCTGCCTCGGCCTCGCTGCACGGAGCCTCGGTACCCACCTCTGTTCCGCTAGCACAGCGTCAAGCACCCGCGCACCCGCGCACCCACACACATCTCGCTATGCACGCAGCCCCACCCACCTGCGCATGCCTGCTGTGCACACAGCCTCCTGGTGATCACTCATTACAGCATGAGGGCATCACAGTATGAGGGCATCATGACCATATTGGCTTTTATTATATGGGATTGAATGTATATAAAATGATTTTTTATATTGCTATTATCCTCCTATGGTTTCCTAGTGGAAACAATATCTGTCTCCCTAGATCCCTTTCCCTACTAGAAATGTAAAATTTAACTTGGGTACCTGCTAATCTTTCCTACTAGACAATTATATTCTGATTATCAGCTATGATAATTAAATTGATATTTTGTTGGCCACACATTGGTGGTCTTCTACTATCAATATAAGCTTTGGTACATTTTTCAGGCTATATCTATTATAAAGGATCCACCTTGAACAAACCTCTCCAACACCTCCCTAATAATTCCCCTGGTAGAATTATATATAGATCTAATCTAGATGAGTATTTTAGATGAATATTGTCTAAACATAGCAATAGATGAAATTAACTGCCCAGAAGAAAAATTGGAACTTTTGGATAATAGTAGGTACTTGTTCCCCTTCAGATCCTTTCTTTTATAATATTAGATATTTTCTGTTCCTAACCAATGTTACTGGATTAATAGTATTGCTTTTGTTCCTGATATGTAAATGTTACACTAGGTGCAGAAAAACAAAACTTGACAAACATCAAAAAGACTCAGATCATGGTGGCTCAAAAATTAGAAATGATCCAGAATACCTTTTAACAAGGACATATAGGATCTGACTGCCTCCCATTTACCTGCCCTTTTTGAAGAATAGTAATTTCACCTTAAATGCCATCTAAGGTTATGGTCTTACCCCATCTCCAGTGGTCCACCTTGTTCAGCAAGACATGCTGAAACAGACATCCTAGGAATGAGCCTTCCTAGCATCATAGGACTCCATTATCCAACCAAAATGTGGTCATCAATGCCATTCTTTGGATTGATTGATGACCATAAAAGGGATGTGTGGACAAAAGGGGCCACATGCTAACCTGACAAGCTCAAGGGAGCCCTGCAAGGCAGTCTTGCAAACTCAGAAACCTAGAGTAACCGCAAAGGATGGTCTGAAATTAAACTTTAACTAAAAGCAGTTATGGTGGGTAGTTATGTCCTAGGCCAGTATCTTCACTGACAAGGTCAACCTTTACCTTAACTGACCCTGTTTTTTTGCATCTATGATAACATATCCTTGAAATGTCTCGGTAACTTGTAACTTCCCTTTTCCCAGACCCCTTGGGGCACAACTTAATGTGCCTGGGAGCCAGGAAAGATATAACAAATTGCTTCATTGTTATTGTTATCATATTAATTGTTGACTGTTAATTATTCAGCACCCACCAAAATATGTCTATTAGTTTGTTTTTTATACAATCCCAGAAGTTTCCCTGCTTTGCTTTCTCTTACCTCTCTAGTCTATCACCAATGGATTTCAAATAACACACCTACATCCCCTCCTTTGATTGCAATGGATAAAAATAGATGAAAGATAGCCTTTCTCTAGAGCATTATCCCAATTCGTTGAGATACTGCTTCCTGGCAATTGTCAACATTTTGGCTCAAATAAACTCACAAAAATTCTTTTTTAAAAAATTGACCCCACCACATGTTGGCAAGGATGTGGAACTACTACAACTCTCATCATTGCTGGTGGGAATGTAAAAATGATACAAATTATTTGGAAAACAGATTGGCAGCTGCTTAAAAAAGTTAAACATGCACCTATTACATGACTCACTCGTTCCACTCCTAGTTATTTACCCAATAAAAATGAAAGCATATGTTCATACAAAGGTTTGTATACAAAAATCCATGGCAGCTTTATTTATAAGAGCCCTAACTTGGAAGCAATCCAAAAATTCAACCGACAAATGGATAAACCATAGTACAACCATACAATGAAATAATGCTCAACAATAAAAAAGAATGAAATATGGATACAATAATCTGGATGAGTCTCAAAATAATTATGTTGAGTGAAAGAAGCCAGACAAAGAGAATAAATATTGTATGATTCTATTTATATAAATTTCTTGAGAACCTGTTAACTAATCTACAGTGACATAAACAGGTCAAGGGTTGTCTAGAAAAACAAGACACGGAGAAAAGGAGGAAGGAGGGATTACAAAAAGGCACAACTCAACTTTGGAGTGATGAATATGTTTATTATCTTGATTGTCAAGGAGTTTTCATGGCTGTATACATATGTCAAAACTCATAATATTGTGCACTTTACAATTTGTTATGTCAAAAAAGCTTTTTAAACCTTGAATTTTGAAATTCAAAAGTATTTTGTCTCTTCCCCTCTATTTTTTTCTGTATTATCTCTTCTCTAAGGCAAAGGCTGCCACCAACTGAATGTAGGGTTTGTATCTCAAAACGCACCATTTTATACAAACACAGGCAGGAACATCAACCTAATAGTAGCTAATCTGGCTGTGTTATATAATTTCCCATTTGAAAGAGTTTTCCTGGTATCATACTCTTGTCCAATTTCATTGTGAAAATGCTGGTGGTCAAGGAGTATGCCATAGCAAAATTGTAAGGTGAAAAAATCTTGTCTATAGCATTCTTTAATTCCACTCTTTGAATGTCTCTTACCTAATTTTCTATATTACTCTCCTTTATCTACCATCCTTACTCATCCTCCAGTCAAGACCCACTGCTTTCAGGCTTCTGTCAACCCATTCATTCCTGTGTATTCTGGCAGACACTGAAAAGCTATCTGTTAAATTTAGCCTGATTAGGATATTAGTAATGCATTGTGAGTCACTATGGGTGGCATAGGGTTTAAGAACATAGGCATAGGGCTGTCTGAATTCAAATCACAAAATGGCTGTGTGACCTTGAGTATGTTACTTAGTCACTCAGAGCCTCAGTGTATTTTATCTGTAACATTAGTATATTTGTACCTACCTCACAGGTTGGTGATGAGGGTTAAATGAATCCATATTTATGAAGCATTTAGAACAGTATCTGGCACATAGCAAATATTACGTAAGTGTTACTAAGTAAATTAATTGAATATCACTGCCCAACAACTACTGCTTTAAAATGAAAAAGAATATGTACATCAAGCGAACTCTTAAATAGTGTAGTCTTATTTTTCTTGGAAGCAGAAATATCCCCATGGCAGAAATGTCCGTCAAGAGATTAAAGGATCTTTCTGGCGTGTATCATATCCCCCCACTGACTGGCCACCTCTTCTGCCTTTACATCAGCCACAGCAGGATGCTCAACGCCCACATCGTGAATTGTGTTGGCCTGACGTGGACCCACAGTGCTCGCTGCTGTCCTTAGCTGCCATCCTAGTGCTCTGATCTACTCAAACCTCTCAAAACCCGAAGCCTAAGAGCTGCCTGCCTCTCCACTGAAAACTCAGTAAATCTGCTACTGCAGATTCAAGCATTAATGAGCACATGTGCTAATTCAGTTTCAAAACCTCCTGTGTGAAATCTTAATTCTCTCAAGGATATGTAAACCTAGACTGAAATGCTCATTAAAAACATTTCAAAGCTGTTAATAACTGTGGCTTTTAAAAGGCAGTGGGGCCGTAGCAGTACATGAAGGGAACCCAAACTTATTCCTCCAGTGCCTAAGCCCTCTTGAGAAAGAAACTATATCCAGAAGGATTAGAAGATTTCTCCTGAAAATCTATTAACCCAGTATTGGGAGGAGTGGGATATACCCTTAGCCACCTTATTGTTGTTTAAATTTGTCAGGAAGGTTTTTGGCTTTCTGCCTTAGTGATATGCTATTATCCTATAAGAAAGCAAACCTAATTTATAACATGGTTGATTTCCATCTGGGTCCTAGGGTCGAAGACCACAGGGACCCCTTTACTCAACATTCTTCCTATCATCATTTATTGAGTATCTGCTTTGGGAAAATGTTTTGTGGCACAAGCTCTTCCCTTACAGAGCATAGTAACCATATTTGGGGGGTAACTGTCCTTCTCATGACCCCATTCTTAAAACTATTGGAGGGGAAAAAGCAATGTTTATATATATGACATAGCCCCAAGAACTGCTGATTTAAGCTGGTTGAACATCCAAACCAAAACCAGACCTTCTAATGGCCAGCTGGTGCCTAATTACATTCTGTTCCATGAAAATTATAATTGACAGAGGCTGTACTTAGCTGGATCTATAGAAAACACATTGGCCGAGGCTGCTGGCCATTTGGGACCATGTACTAGTATAAACAGAGAAAAGGACTAATATACCAAGGTATGCCTGTCTGGTGAGGCCAACCTACCATGTATCTACCAGTATTTGCATAGGGACCTTATTGTCTCCTGAGAAACAGTTCATCCTAAGGTGAAAGAAACAGTCATATAAGTTTGGTCCACAAACAATGCCCAGTATGGAGCAGATGCTAAGCATTTTAGTACAGTAGTGCAATAGCTGCAAAACCCATCCTGGATTTTCTAAAGAGGGACTTAAAATTAAGGCATATTTTCAAAAAGAAATAAACAAGAAAAATAACAACAACAAAAATCCGCTAGTTGGTTGAACTAAAACATTATTACTTTATATTCTAAGTATTTGAGTGGTTCCTATGTCAGGGAGAGAGATTCTTCCCAGTTTTTTAATAGAGAACCTGGTGCAGCTTAGAATAGTCAATGTTAGCCACAATGGTTAGAGCCTCTGAACAGAGAGCTGTGACCACAGAGTGGAGATGGGGGCCCTGTAACCACATGGGCAGGCATTTTCAGTGATGACAGGCCTCAGCAGCCCCACGATAGGCCTTGGGGGAAATAGAGAACACAATAGCTTTGTGAACTACATCCACAGAAGGGCATGAAATATCCCCAGAAACTCTCAGAAGTAGGAGGTTGGGTTGAAAATAGAGCTTCACAAATGTTTTGAAACTTTCATAGAGGGCACTGTAGGCAGAAGGGATTATTTTTATGGCTATTACAACAACTCCTCTTCTTCCTTGCTTTTGTTTTTGAACTCTAGGCTATGTGACCAAACAGCAAGGATTATGTGGGGAGCAATTGTCCTTTTAATTGTGCTTCCAATTTTGAAGAGCATTCATTCTGCTTCTGTTTTTTCTTGGCTTTGATGAGCAAGGCCACCACACCCTTCATCATATTGCAAGCTTCCCCACTCTCTACACTAATCACACTTTCTCTTAGAGGACTGAAGTTTCCTGATGTATTTTCTCCATATTTAACAGATAATTTATTTCCATAATAGAAAATGATGAAGACATCAAATCAAAGCCCCCATAAAATTGGGGTTTTCGGAGCAACCTCAAAGTCTCTACCTCCTGAAGCCAGAAATGTGTCTGCCGTAAGATAGTAACATGGCAGAGAAAACCTTTGATTAAAACTAAAAGTTGAATCTAAACTAAATAATAAGTTCAAGAACATTTGCAATGACATAAACATCTACCTTAGCTTAGACCACAATTCAGCAATGCACTGAGGCCTCTGCTTCAGCAGGCTGAGTCTTCCTTGCTATGCTAGGCACATGTGAGAACCAATGCGAAATCTGAATAATACTTTGAAGAAATATAGCCCATTCTGGGAAGATGAAAGCACTTTGCAGAGAACATTATCTCTTTAATTCACACACAGTCCCTATGCAAACAGTAGATAGGAAATAGGTATTTATTCTGGGATTCTGACTCCATTAGTGTTGAATAATTTGTACATTTATGGGAGCAGAAGGGCCCCTGAAAAAAATGAAGACAGTGAAAGCAGAAATGCAAAAAGACCAAGGGTAGCTATCATTAAGGTAATGAGGTAGCCAGTTGATTACACTGATTGTCTAACCTGGAATAGTGGCACGGAGGAGAGAAAGCATGGGTTTATTCATGAAAAAGCAAATAGTTTGGCTGAAGCTATGGGTGTGTGTAGAGAAGCTGTCATGAGGGAATGGAAAGGGATAAAAGGATCAAAGGAGAGAAAGTAATGAGAAAAAATAAGGGTGAGTAAAAGGGCAGCGGGGTCAGTATATAAAGAGCTTTGTACACTGATGAGAATAGAGTTTGGACTTCATTTGGTGAAATATGGGGAGTTGTTGAAGGTTTTTAAATAATGGATTGAACCTGGGCATTATGGCTCAGTGGTTGAGCATCGACCTATGAACCAGGAGGTCAGGGTTTGATTCCCAGTCAGGGCATATACCCAGGTTGCCAGCTTGATTGCCAGTGTGGAATGTGCAGGAGGCAGCCAATCAGTGATTCTCTCATCATTGATATTTCTATCTCTCTCTCACTCTTCCTTCCTTTCTGAAATCAATAAAAATATTTTTAAATAATAAATAAAATAATGGGTTGAAATATCAGAACTAACTTTAGGAAAACTACGTGGTACAGTGAGTAGAGGGTTTGGAAGCAGGAGAAAACTAGAATAACAAAGAAGGCCCAGTCAACATCAGGCCTTGTTCTTGAGAACTTGGTTCTTTAGAAACTGATGAACCACCTTCTCAAACACTTCAAGAACCACCAAAGGCACTGAACCTTTAGTGTGTGAGGCTTTCCAAAGAGGAAGGGGTGGGCAAATGCCTGGGCCAGTTTTGTGTGCTTTGGGCTTTTTATCTCATTGACATCTTAGGTTGAGCTTTCTTAGGTGGCTGAAGTTCTGGTCCTCACATCTCTAGACATTTGGCTACTCTCTGGACAGCCAATCCCATGAAGCCATGCACCCTAGGTGTCTTGGCTTTGTCCAACCTTCACTCTTTGACACCATTTTTCTTTCCCTCCTTATCAGTTAATCAACTAGCTCAGTTTCTAATAGAGATATAGTAGCCCTAATTACAGTACTTAATTAAGCAAATATTTATGATTCATACCATGTACCAGGCACTGTGCTACAGAGACTACAATGAACAAGTCCTCAATGCCCTGTCCTTGCTGACCCATGATCTTGTGGATTCAGTGTAAAGCATAGACTATCATAATGCAAGCTTGACCTTATTAATGCCGGAAAAACTCAGTCACTCAGAAAACCTAAATAAACTCTAATTTATATGGACCTACCTTTTTGTTTTCCTTTGCTTTGCATTTCATGGGGAGCTATGCATTTTAGAATATTTAGCAGCATTCTTAATTTCTACCATTTATGCCAGGAGCATGCTCATTGCCCCAATGGTGACAACCAAAAATGTATCCAGACATTGCTAAATGTCCCCTGGGGAGTAATATTGCCCATGGTTGAGAACCACCACTTTAGAAGTTCCACACAAGTTTATATAGATATATGCAATCTTAACCTGTAAAGGAAAAAGAGTCCCCACATCTCGGCTCCAGTTTCTTTTCATGGTAGCTGGTTCTCAGTGGAGACTGAGCAAGAATCAAGGCTAGACTTCATGAGCTCACACCATCTGGGCAAGAAAGGCAGCATGGGACTCTACATTCCACAGAATGTAGCCGCTGTGCCAGATCCTAGAGAATGGGGTCCTGGACGAAAAACAAGATGGTCCAAACCAGGGATAGAAAGACACAGGGAAAGGTGCCTTGATTGTAGGAGTAGTCAGTGATTATCTTCCTTTTCCTCCTAGCTTGATTGTAACAACCAGAACTATAATCACTCTGACTGTTGCTCTCTATGATTGGAGGCAGTCTTCACTGGGAAGGAGGCACTGAATTCCATTATCCACTCTTGGAAGCCTAGAGTGTGAGAGAGGAGTGTGTCAGCCTCAGAGTGTTCTTTCTGTGTTGGGGATTTTGTTCTACTCCCAGGAATGTCCAGAGTTTCCAGCCACTTGGCTCCAAGGCAGAGGTGATAGGAATAAGGAGAGGGTATCTGCTAAAAACTGCAATCTACATCTACATCTATGGTTGTGTGTAATGAATTTAAAAGAGAAGAAAGATTGATGATGTTTTGGTTCCTTGAAGCCTCATAGAGGCATGAAGGTCCATGATCCATCTTCAGACTGGAAAAATAAATTTGTCAGTGTTCTTGAAGTGAATATAATTCAGGACAACTAACAAACTAATCAGACTCAACAGAGTGAGTTGCAGGAGTCAGATCAACACCATTTATATTCCTATAAAGTGAGCAATATGCTTTTCAAGGCTTGAATATTTATATCTGCTCTCTAATCTACCTTTCTTTATGTCAAAGTTTCTATGGTTCTATCAATAAACAAATACTTTCAACAAAGTAAACAAATTTTTATTAAGTGCCAGATTCTTTGCTAGCAAATCAGACAGAATGATTTCGGCCTTCTTTGAGGGTACATTCTAGTCAAATTAATAATTATAAGTTTCCTCTCTGGCTTGAAAATTAGAAGAAAGGGTATAGAATAATTTTAAGTGATTTTTAGAGAGAAAGAGAGAAAGAGAAACATCAATATGACAGTGAACCTGCTGCCTCCCACGGATCAAACCTGCAACCCTGGCATGTGCCCTGGCTGGGAATTGAACCATCAACCCTTTGGTGCACAGTATGACTCCCAACTAACTGAGCCACACTGACTAGGATGGATATAAAATTATTTTAAGAAATGTATTCGGGGTAGAGAAAATCCTAATAAACTATTTTAACCCAGAACAGAAGAGAGACCTCAGACCTCTCTTTTGAACAGTTATATTTAAGCTCTAATAAATTCTAGCTTCAACACTTACTTGCTTACGAATAAAGGCAAATTATTGTGTCTCTGTAAGTGGCAGCTTCTTTATGTATAAAATGAGGCATAAACATCTTTTTCTGTCCTCTGTGTACAAGACTATGTAAGGAAAATGGATGTAAAAGTCCTTTGTACTAATGAAGGGGCTACTGTTCATAGTGGCAGTGGTCAGAGCGGCTGCTAGTGTTCTGTTTAATTCATCCAATAAATGGTGTTAGGTGCCTATTCCATGTCATCCTAACTTCAGAGGAAACAAAGCCAGTGTAATTATTACAGTCAGCAAGGATTTTGGTGAGTCTGCTAATGTAAAAAATAGGAACAATTCACCATGGTCCTCTAAAGAAACATTTATTCAAGAGAAGTACAGTAGTATACTGACAGTCTAGGTGGGCCAGGAACTATGTGTCTGTTTACAGAAGTAAAAATGGAAGATCTAGGAATCATTTCCATAAATCCAATAACAAGCCTTCCTCCTCCTGCTAAAAACCTGTAGATTAGTTGGTTATGATTGATAAATTGCTAAGTATGTGTAAAGTTCTGTAACACTATTAATTCAGATGTCCTTCACGAAGACTATGAAGGAGAAAGGAAAGTCTATCAGATTGCTCATCCACTAAAATAATAGAGAAAATGTTTAAAACAAACAAAGATAAAGCCCTTCCTCCTCTCAAATGCTATTTCTAAATCATTTCAAAGGGTTATTATTAAACTTCAAAATGTCTTGCAACATTATCCTATATTAAATTTCAAAGATCCATTAAGTGCCATTTTGCTGCAGTAAAAGGAAAGGTAGAGAGGACTAATTCAAGAAGGACAAAAAAAATCTAGAAGAGAATAATTTTAAAGGCTGGTTTTCCTCAAGAAACAACTGGAAACCCATAGGAAGCAGTGGCTGGGTTTTCGTCAAGGTCACTTTCTATCCTCAATGTTCAGTCAGGGAGACAACCCCACATTCGGCAGAACATGGTTAAATTACAATGATTTGAAGAAGTTCATGCTACTTACTCTCTTTCTTAAACTACCAACTCCCTCTGGCCTCCTGTCTAAAGAGTATGGTCTCATTGTAGCTTTACAATAAACTTCTGTCAAACAGGTCACTGGGAAAGGGATGACATGGGATATCACGTGGTCCTCAACCAGGTCCAATTCTGTTGCCTGGGGGACATTTAGTAATATCTGGAGTCATTTTAGATAGTCACAATTTGGGGAAAAGGTGCTACTAACATCTGGTCTGTGGATACCAGGGATTCTGATAAATAGCCTAAAATGCTGCCCCATCCACAGAGAAGAATTACCCAGCCCAAGATATACACAGTGCTAAGACTAAGAAACTCTGTGGTACTGTGATTCTCTTTATTTTCTACCCCAAGTTCTGTGCTCTTGAGAATGAACTCATATGTTGACAGTTGTGTGATTCATCGAATGTGAGATAGGCACATCAATCCTTTTAATTAATAGACAGTTCCAATTAGTTGGTTATCATTTTCACCCCTCATTTATTCTTTATTCATCTTGGGTGAAAATTCAAGTAATAGCATGTGGATGTCTACAGCCACCAGTTCACTTAAAGGAGGGAAGAATTTTGCTGTAATCATTCTGTCTGGGCTGCAATCCCATAAAATTTCAGTATTTTGCATGGCATTCTCATAGCCTCACTTTGCCAGGCATCAGGGAGTTGAAAAATAAGTTCCAGCAGAATCAGCTCAAATATATCTCATCTTGTGAAAGGAATCACAGAGAACTGGATGATGTAATATTGATTGCCTGTTAGTAAAGAGAATGAGAATGTCTGCCAGAAAAATTAAACCCAAGAGCAGGAGATGAAGAGGAAATGATGAGAGGGTTGAAATGGTAAATGAAGACATTAAGTCAGGTGACCTGGGAACCGAGGTGCCAGCAGCATCTGGAGCCAGTACAGTCATCTCGTCCAGAATGGCCCAGGTTTTCACTTGCAAATCTTGAGTCAACACATCACACTTTTCTATTTGATCATCTTTATTTTCATATATCTATGTGCTGCTATCAAGCAGTATGGTCTGAGCCAGAACAAAATGTGTTGCCTTTCTTCAGTTAACTAAGCAGGTTTTATTTCTCTGTCCTGAATTCCATTTAGTCAAATAAATGCTTTCATCATAGATCATGTTTGTTGATGAGGAAAGAGGCCTACCTCCATAACCTCAATAGATTCTCTGCTGTTGGTTTCAGTGTCTTTAATACTCAGCTGTTTGCCTCTAAGTAGTACTGTTTAGAGACAGTTTCCAAGTGTAAACCAAGTCTCTCTCCTCTTCAGTATATTTCTGCCTCTCTATTTCCACCTAACACCTTGTTGATATTTTTAGGGAGGGAAGAGATGCAGGGAGGGAAGGGAGCTGAGCTTGAACTCAGGGTTCATTGCCAGCTGAGTAAGTAACTAGCTCTGAGAGTGGAAGCAAATGCAGAATTAAGTGTTTAAAGATCAGCCTACTTTGTTCCCATGTTTTTTCTATATCAGCCATCCTCACAATCAAATCATCATCATAAAAATATCTAGTATTTATGGAGTGACTGCAAGTTTCACAAACACTTTTCCATTGAGATTCTCTCTATAACACTATGAGAAAGCAGGTGCTATTCTTACAGCTAATTTGGAAGCCTGTGGGTAGAGTTTCCCATTACACCTACTGAATTTGCTCCATTGTTAACATTGTCAAACTTTTCATAGAAATAGAACATCATAATGTTCTTAAGTGCTCTTTTCTCACCCTGGAATTCAGGAGTTCCCCTGGGGTGACTGTATCCCAAATCTGCCAAGTTTGAAAGCTCAAGGTATACAAGAGAACTATAGAATGAACTTTTATGCAAGATGTGACTTAGGGGACCTAGAATTTGAACTCACCTTCTAGAAATTTCTTTCTTTTTTTTTTTTTTTGACTCTTAAGCACTGCTCTCACTTTATCCTTTCACCTTGGTCTGAGGATGGACCCTCTGGCTTTTTCTGATTGGCCTTCTCTATACAGATCACCATAGGCATAAGGTTTGTAAATGCAGAGTTCTCTGTCTCTCCACATCTTGTACTGAGGCAGTCACATTTTTTCGTCTTCTTTTTCCCAATATCATATAACTCAACTTCAGCATGATAAATGCCTAGTATAAATATTTGTCACCTCTGAGATTCACTTCCTTCCTTTCTGTCGTCATTAGTTGATCACTGGGTTCCCACAAACCACTTATTTATGGTAAACCTGGTTTCTAGACAATTTGAGAATTTAAAAGAGGCAAAAAGAGGGATAGAGAAAGGAATGGAGAGACAAAGAGAAGGAGAGAGAGAAACTTGGCCCACATCCTAAAGAAGAAAGCAATGATAAAAATTGGATGAAGAGAAGTGTTGAAGCATCCACTAAACTTATTATTCCTTACCTCTCACTCTGGGTTAGGTGCTCTATGTGTGTAGGTGCATTTGGGTCAAGACAGTTATCTCTAGTTCAAAGTGAGGCCAATAGAATTGTCCAAGATCACTTAGCAGGAAATAACTTGGTCAGAACTCAAGCTGGGTTATGTCTGTTTCTATCTCCTAGGCTGCCTCTGAAAATTAGTGTGTTCCAGATAGGACACAAACCCCTACATACCAGGAAAATCAGCAGAACACCACCATTGAGCCCCAGATTAAGTTCTTACCCACACATCCTAATAGAGTGACTATTCATTCCTACCTCTGGAATAATTTGATGCATGTTACCTGTCTCTGAAAACAAGAAACCTCCTGTGTCATGCCAAAGATAACATGTTAGTTCTGGGTTACCCAAAAACAATCAATGAATTTCCTTATCTAGAGAGAACAACACAGGCCAGAAAATTAAGAGATGGCCAAGTTTTGCTCCAACTAGATGCTAGCAAGTCACTTAATCTTCATGGTCTTGGTTTCCTCATTGGCCAAATTGGAATTCACTTGAGAAATAGTTTTTTTTAGCATCTACTCTGTGCCAGGCACTGTTCTAAATGATGAGATCATCGCAGTGAACCAAATAAAGAAGGCTCATTCTCTGATGGCTCTTGCATTCCATAGGTGAACAGAGTCAATAAACAAATACAGTAATGATTCCAGAGAAGGATAAGACCTTCAAAGATAATAAACAAGATAAGGTAATAGAGAATCATGTGTTGGGATAGGGAAAGGGTTAGGACAGTGTCTCTTTAGAATGTCCAGAAAAGCTCTCTTTGAGTAGGAAACATTTTAGCTGAGACCAATGTGGTGAGGAGGTAGTCATTAAAAGAGCATAGTCAGGGGAAGAGCATGCTACAGAGGGAACAGCCAATGCAAAGGTCCTGGGGCATGAATCAGAATAACATGTTCAAGAAACAAAAGGAAGGTCAGTGTGAGTAGAACATAGAAAACAGAGTAGGCAAGGTGAATAGTGGTATAAAGTGGCAGGGGCCAGATTCTGTCTGCCTCATAGGCCACGATTAGAAATAATATCTGCCTTCCTGCACTGACAGCATAACTATAAAGGCTCAGGTTGGAGAGTACTTTAGGTAGGAAAGTACTTAAAACAGTTATAGCCTAAATAAAGGTTATGTGATGGAGTTTTAAGCCCTGTAAGCATGTTGAATGTTCTCTCTTTATTACCAAAGTATTTGCCAATGTCACTTATGTGCAGTCTTCATTAAATCACTCTTATCCTGGGGTTGTTTTCAGGAAAGAGCTTATTCAATCTAAATAAAGTCAGGGATATTTGGCCTCTGCTTGTTCTTCTAATATATTTTTCTGACTATGAAGAACAAAACAGAACGGTCAGAGAAGGGATGTTACTTTTGGCCCATAAAAGCATTGCAAGCAAGTAGGGCAAAAGCTGTGCTGCTTTCTTCAGAGCTATTTAATTGTATTTACATCTTTTTTTAAAAGCCAGATGTTTGTGGTTGGTAATTTGGGAAAGAAATAAAAACCTTCTGGGAAGAGATAACGACTCCGATATCCTCTGTGTTCTGATGATGTTAAGATGCATGTGCAGACAAGAAATGAAGCAGGCTGCCCTCTGTACCCACGAAGGAACACAAAGCAGAACCCAGGCTGCCAGGGAATGCCAGCAGAGCTCTGGGAACAGGGCCGTTCATTAAAAACGTAAATAAATGTAATAATTGCATGTGGTTGTCTTCAGGGCATTTTACTTTAGACCATTTGTGTGTTGAAAAACAGGACTGCAAATGCCATAATTATTTTAAGATATAAAATTATTTAAATTGGCTAATGAATGCAGGCTCTGACACTAGGCTGCATAAATCTGGATTTATTGATGTGCTTTTGTGGGGGAGGGGTTGGAAGCAGCTTTATTCATTAGCAGCATTATCTGCACTTTTTTTTCTTCCTCAGTCTGTTCAAAGACAGAATGTCCTAAACTGCATGATCATCTGGAGGCAAAATACACCTTCACATACATTAGCTCAATTAATTCTCATAACTGATTAATGTTGCTATTATCTGTATTGTACCTGTAAGAAAGCTAAACACAGAGAGGGTACGTGTCTTGCCTAAGATCACGGACATGTCTGGCTGAATAATCTGCGCAAGACACGTATCCTCTCTGTTTCAAAATTTCTGTACACTATCTTATAGCAACGGAATATTACCAGTTAGCAGACTAATTTAAAGTGATGGGTCATGTTAGAGGGGAGACTATTCTTTCCACCTGGGTGTCTTGCAGGTTCCAGGAATACAGAGAGTGTGTGGAGGAGCAGCTTTGTACACAGAAGCCTCTGCTTATTCATCAATGTGTCAGATCAGTTTTTGCCAAGGACGTTCTTTCTCCCCTCCCCTTTCCTTTACAGCCACTTTACTGGCAAACTGACCTTGCCCTGGTTTTAAAGCTGACATCAGCCGTCATCTCCCTCAAAGGGCAACAGGTCTTGCTAAGGTAATGGGATTCTGCAGTGCCTGCCTCGGTCTGCAGCTTCCTGAGTGCGATGCTCTTTCTGCAGCCTCTTTGTCGTCTCTCTGAGAATCCTTGTATCGTTACTGTGGTTTTCTAGCAGAGGATAATGATTAGTTATTTGAGACAGTGCCAAAAACATATTTTACTCCATTTTATGATTACTAACTTTATCAATTAACATTTATGGAGTCCTTGCTGATGCATGATACCAAACAGACTTTGGATTCTGTTCTACCCAAGAATTAGAGCTTTGAAATCAAGCTTGGGTAGAAGGATGTAAACTTGCAAACTGAAGAGGAAGTCACAGCAGTGAATTCTGGGGACCAGCATGAGTTTACAACCCCAACTTCTGAGAAAGATGTGCCTGAAAAGAACTCAGCAGTCAACTATGGCATGGCCAGTGCTGATCCTTCTGGTTCCACCCAAGTGAAACTCCAAGGACTTGATCAACTTTGTCCCTGGGATTGTTTGGGGGAAGGTGGATTAATCCCATTTGTCATCTCAGATGGCAGGGACTGAAAAAGAATAGCAAACTAGGAGACGACCAGCTTCATACTGGAAGGAACATCACATCTTCCATATCCCCGGGAGCAGCAATATCTAGCAATTTTCCACTCTCTTCTTACATTCTCTGGGATCCACACAGAAGCCTGTTATTCTTGGTTATTTCTCCAGCACCACCCCATCTATGAAGGAAGATTTGGTACTCATTATCTCTCTAGGAGACTTGGGCAGAGCTCAGGCATGACTAAGGATTGGAAAAGGAACCCAAACCTCTGTAGAATGAGTCTCCCTCATCCTAGCAACCTAGGTAAGGGAAGCAACCTTTGCATAATACCCATTCATGAGATTGTAGATGCCGGATCTTGTTTCATTTCTAGCTCTTCCTCTGAAATTTATTCGGTTGTCTCTTTCACCTGGAATTTATATTTTAACCCCCAGGATACATTTTTTCTTCTCCCTAATACAACTGGAAACAACTGAATTTAGTTGGAGAATATGATCACAAACATTGTGAATTTAAAGAGCCCCAGAGGTATCATTGCCCTTGTTCCCAGATATTGAAGGCACCTGATGTTAAAAGGACAAACCTAGACAGTTCAATTCAGTTCAGTAAATATATAATGTTTGTATTATGCTCTAGGCAACAAAAATATATACTAAATTCCTTCTGTGTTCTGAGAACTGTGTTGAGCTACCAAAGATGAGTAAGTCCCTTGAGGAACTCACACTCTAGTAGGAAGTTATATTTTCAATATAACAGAGTTGTTTATATAACTGCTGAAGCAGAAGAGCATGAAGGGGGAACACTAAACTCAGCCTTTGGGTCTGGGAGGCTTCCCAGCATTGAACAGGGTCCTGAAAGAAGGATGGAAAAGGCACACAGATAATAGAGTGAGCAAAAGCAAGGCAAGAGGGACAAGGTTATATGTGAGAAGTAATGCACCAAGTTGAGTGTCACCAGCACAAAAAGTACAAGACAGAGGATGAAGGGACTCATAAACAATGTTTAATGGCTTGGTTCAATTCTGTAGGCAACAGAAAGCCACTGTAGAGTTTTTGAGGGAAAATAGAGTAGTAGTCAGAGTCCCATGTTGAGTATAGAGGATGGAATTAAGAGAGACAGACTGAAGACAAGTAGGCATAGAGTGATTCTCACTAGAGGTACATATTAGAAACATCTCCAGAATATTTTAAAGTACAGATTTCCTCAATTCACCTCATATTTTTAAAAACATATTTATTCTTTAACATAACTCTGAGATTCTGAAATATACGTTCAACTGAAGAACACGAAACTGGGAGGTTACATTGTAATAGTTAGGGTCTGGACTAGGACCATGAGAGTGGAAAAGAGCTGAAGAGACACATTTGACAACTATTCAGAAAGCTTAATTAGCAGAAGCTATTGATTGATTCACTCATTCAACAAGCACTAAGCCAAACACTATGCTAGATGGTAGACACTCAATGATGAAAAGGATGGAGTTCCAGCCTTTAATATTGTATAATCTAGGGAAGGATTTCCCCATCACAACACTAATATTTTTTTTTCAACATTTTAAACAATTTTATAAATTACTTGTCATTTTTTGTTTGTTAGTGTCACTCTCGCTACAATATACAAAAATAACGCTACAGGACTATCCACCTAACCTGTCTCCATCTCCCACACAGTCCTGGGCCCTAGAAGAGACTGGTCATCAATCTTCACTGTAGATGTCCCCCGCAAAGGGCAGGTGCATGTGGCTGCCAGTGACATTGGGCAAGCGAGATAAATCCGGCAGGCTCTGGATCCGGGACCTGAGTTCTTTGCGTACCAGGGAAACTCTGGCTAACTTGCGCTTGTATTCTTCCAATTTATGCTCTTTCTCTGCAAGGGCTTCCTTTTGACAACGAAGAAAATCTGCTAACATTCGAGTAAGTTGTTTCCTATCATCTATTTCAGCCGCCAATCTGCCATTGTAATCTGCCAGCAACATACAAGCGTCCTCTACCATTTTAGAAAGCCTTTCTCCAGATTCTTTATCTGTTATTTTATCTAGTAGGGATACTTCTTGGACTTCAACAGGCAAAGAAGCTATCCTCTGATGAACTGCTGCATCACCTGTAGCAGCATTTTCTAGATCTTGTAATGCTCTAACGAGATCTAGAGTCTGTGGTGGTTCACCTGGAGATCCCAGAGAGGAACAGTTTTCATTTTCATCCACTGTTATCTGTTCATAAGTTCGTTTCCCAGACTTCTTATCACCATACAGAGCTTGCTTAAGTTGTTCTAATACATCATTTTCATAAACAGATCTTTCTTCCCAAATAGAAAGTACTCTTCCAAGGTGCCTTTTACAACTTTCATCAGTTTCACTTGAAACATGCTTAAAAGCCTCCACTATAACTGGTGCAAAATCTTTTGTAAACTCCGGCCCCTTCCTTTTGCTGTTCTGAATGACATCATTGGCTAGGTAGAGAAAAGTAAGCTTCCTGTTTGGTTTGGCTTTCCGCAGCTCCCGCTCCCACACGGTGACGATGGGGCGCGAGTGCTTGCGGTGGTGGATGAGCCACAGGGACAAGGTCTGCACGCTCTGCTGCGAGTTGCTCAGCTCCGACAGCTTCTTCTCCAGCGCCGCCTCCGAGAAGGCGGACATGCCTCCGACGCCGCGCTCACGCCGCCGTCGCACGCGGTGGGGCTGCGGGCCCGGGAGTTTTGCCGCACTCGCTGCGGCCTCGCCCCCTCACCCCACCCTTCCCTGCGCCCCAGCCACCGCCGCCGGCCTTACACACCCAAGCCCCACCGCGAACCAGCAAGATGGCCTCCGACCGGATGTCACAACACTAATATTTTTTAGTAACAGGAAAAATAAGCAAAGAAAAATATTCCTGAGATATTGTGGCCATAAACCAGCCCTGACATGGAGCTACAGCATGGGTGGTCTAGGGAATGTCAACGAACATAGTTTAGGTACCAGGCAGAACAAAAATAAGTCCTCCTTGGAGAAGCACATTATCTCCTCAAGCCTCAAAGAACCTCCACTGAAAAAACCTTTCAAGAGCAATGAGCTGTATACAATTAAAATAAAAATATTTGTAAAAAGTACATAGGAAACAGACTGCAGAAATAGACCTGTACAAATTTCAGATATTAGATATATTAGAATGTTTATATATTCAGTCTCTCACAATTATGGAATTTACATTTGAATACTTAAAAGAACAGCTTGAAAATAATAGCAGGGACAAGAAACTGTAAAAGGTGACTTGACAAATATATGAGGGTCTATTCAAAATTTAAAATATAATAACCAAAATGAGAAAAACTTACTGGACCATTTAACAGTAGGATGAACAGAGATGAAGAGAGAATTTGTGAACTGGAAGATCAGAAATTATCATAAAGGGGCAGCATAGTTCTTCTGTAAAGAGCCAGAGAGTAAATATTATAGGCTTGTAGGCCACATAATTTCTATCACAACTACACTCTCACAGACATTATATAAACAAAGGAGGGTAGCTATGTTCTAATAGAACTTTGTTTACAAAAGCAGGCAGTGGGACAGATTTGGTTCACAGGTAATAGTTCCCCAACCTCTGGTCTAAAGTGAATCACAGAAAAGAGAAACATATGAAATAAGGATTAAATGTTAAGGAAAAAAAAAGATTGAAGTAAGCCACTCAGAAAAAGATAAGTGCCATATTATTTCAGTCATACATGGTAATCTAATGAACAAAAGAAACTAACAAAATGGGAACAGATTCATAGAGACAGAAAACAGACTGACAGTTGTCTGAGGGGAGGAGGTTTGGGGCTTGGGTATAGAAGGTAAATGGATTAAACAAAAAAAACAAAACAAAATACCTCATACATAGACAAACAACAGTATGGTGAACACCAGAGGAAAAGGGATGGGGAGAAAGGTAGAAAAGGGTAAAAGGTGTATGAATGGTAAAGGAAACAGACTTGACACAGACAACATTGTGGTGGATTACCATAGAGAAAAGGGGTTGGGGCAGGGATGGGGGAATTGAAGAGGGTAAAGGGGTAATAAATGGTGATGGAAAGAGAATTGACTTGGGGTAGTGAACACACAATACAATATACAGATGATGTATTATAGAATACAAGATTAAAATAGAAAATTACATACAGGACCTTGTCTATCCAAAACCTATATAATTTTATTAACTAATGTCACCCTGATAAATTCAATTAAAATAAAATAAAAAATAAAAATGAAACAAGAAAGATAGAAGGTCTGATGTGTTTAACTAGAGTTCCTACAAGAAAGTAGGAACTCTTTGGGAAGACAATGGAGCAGAAGTGATATTTGAAGACATGACAGAATTTTCTAGAACTGATGACAGATATTGATTTGCTGATGGCAGAGCCCAATAAACCTCATGTAGAATAAATAGAAAGAAAATCACATCTAGATACCATCATGAAACTGAAGACCATCAAAGCCAAAAATAATGTAACATGTAGGCAATAAAGACAAATAAACATTCACACTCCCAGGGACTCCCAGTTATGTATGCTGGGATGCAAGTGGGGCCCCTGAAATTGTGTAAGGTGAAAGCCCTGATTAAGCTGATAGCTGCTTTCCTAACAGTAATAAAGGATGCCAGAAAGTAGTGGGGTGATAAGCACCTACTTTGAAGTCTAAGAGCACTGGGGACTGTATTATAGGGATGATTGGGGACCAATCTAGGATTTGGTAGGAAAGTGGGTATCAAGCTTATATAACTTGGGGCCTTCTTTGTAAAAAACCAAGGTTTTGTTCAAATGAGAAGCCCTAAGTTTGAGCTTTCTTAAGTTCATGGTAATTCTACCTCTGTGGATGCAGCATGTTCTCTTCCCGTGTTCCAGCTCTCCTTCCTCCAGTATCAGTGTACCCCAACACGGGCAGCAGAATATCATGTTCATTCTGGGCTCCTCTACTATCCATCCTTGTTCAGAGACCTTCTGAACCAAACCAGAGGGAACTCTTATCCTGGTCTCCATCACATTGCAGGGTTCTACAAGTCAGTGGAGTTCAGAAGTTCTAAGCAACTATATAAAGCATTAGTAGACAGACAGGTATATTTACTTTAGGTTGGTGCATGTCTATGCACTTCATTTGATTTAGCTTGAGCTCTTTTCCTACTTCTGCATTTCCACTGCCTTCTGCCCTGATCCAGATTTATCTCACCACCCTCGTTCTAGGTTATACACTGCTGACAAAACTTATCTTTTATATACCTAGTCTCTACAAAAGTTTTTTTCAACCACCAGCCAGTAGGTATAGTCATGGCACAAAGCAAATAAACTTCTCCTTCTGGTTCAAAAATGGGGCAATGCCTGAGGCATCTTTCTTGTTTCTCCATGGACTATAACCCCCAGAGACCAGCATTGTACTGGGACCCTCAGATAAAGGTGTGCTTTCCAGAGGATCCACACTTATTGCTACTTTTGCTGCCACTGCCACCACTGCAACAGGCAAACCACACTCAACAGGGGACCCCAGACAGAGCTTCAAGGAGACACAAGCCTGCACCCCAGAAAGGCCCAGACCACACACCCCATGCTGTCTACTTCAGAATTGCCTCATGAGTGCAGCCTAGTCACCCACTATCAAGCAGACACCTGCTCTGTGCAGCTCAAAGAAGTTGCCCTTTGTCATCCCGTTTCTAGCGCCTTTGCGGCACCTGCTTTCTTTCCTTCTCTCACACAGCTTTGGGACCCTGTTGACTCCGGAGGCCAGGTGCAGCAGTCACCCCAGCTTCCTGTTGTCTCCTAAGGTTAGCCTGCCATTCCAATCCTTCTATCTGAGAATCCAATGCCTTCCCTTTCTCTAGAAAGAGCGAAGACTCTCTTTATGAACCAATCTACATGGTTCCCTCCAGCCCAAGAGATAACTTCTTCAAGGTCATCCAGCTATCCTGGACATTTGAAAGAAAATTCTTCCCAGATTGGTTATATATCTGTTATATAATACCTTTATTCAAGAACCCGCAAGCAGTTCTTGTTTTCAAAAACAAGCTCCTCTGACTAACTTTGAAAACCCTTTACTCTGACTGCACTCTCCCTTCCACTCTGCCTCCCAGAACCCCCCAGTCAGAACTGGCTGCTCACCACTCTCTTCTCAAATCTTTGTCTCCTTCTTACTTTCTTATGTGTTTCCCTCCATCTCATCTCCTCTTAGCTAAACCCTTTTCATCTACTGCAAAGCCTTTTTTAATGCTCAGGGATCCCCTGACTTGGATTCCTCAAGTCCACCTTGAACTTGCCTTTATTCCTGGAGCTTTTAGAGTTCTTCTTATAAAATATGTTACTGTAGTCTCAACCCTGAATGGAGTGCATTTTTAAATGTGCTTGCCTGAGCCTGCACTCCTGAGGATCTTTATTCTAGAGACTTCTGGAGCTTTTGAAAGCTCCCTGCGTGATTTTGATATGCGACCAAGAATGAGAAACACTGCTTTAGAACATGCTATCTTGTGATTTTATGTAATTGCCTTTTATGTCTAAGCCTTGTTTCTTCAAATAGACTGTAAATTGATCAAATACAAGAAGCTATAGCTGTAATTTTTCTGTGCCTCTACATAGTCTTGTCTACCAGGCAAATGTAGGTGCTCAGTGATGACTTAAATGATGGAATGATTGATTCAGCATGGTGTTGGATAACAAGCTCTTGGATAGGAAAGAAGAAACATGAGATCTGTTCCTGACTCTGTAACTAGCAAGCCAGTATCCTCTCTGGATTTCCTCTTGCCTATTTGTAAAATGAGGGTGCTAATTAGATTTGCAAATTCCTGGGAGCTCAAAGGAAACAGTAGAAGCTCATGAGTTATTTTCAATATTTCAAAAAGCCTTTGAAAGTTATATAGTTCATATCAATCTGCAGATTAGTAATCTATCAAAAAATGTATTAATGAATGACAATGAGGAAAAACAATAAAAGGAATATTTAGCTGTGAAAAAGTTTAAAAGTACTTTATGATCCAGATCCCCTGGGGGAGATAGCAGAACAGAGTAAAGTAAGAAATTTGGAGTTAGATTAACTTGGATGCAAATCCCAACCCCATGACCTACTAGCTGTGTTAGCTTGAGCAAGTTCTTCTCCTCTCTAAGCCATTCCTTCATCTGAAAAATGGATTTACTGATAGTAGCTATTGCACAGAGTTGTTATAAGGGTACATAAATCGATACCTTTAATGCATTTCTGGCACATAGCAAGTGCTCAATAAATGTTACCTGAAGTATAGTATTAGTCTTCTCAGGTTGCCATAAAAATATCATACAATGTACACACATACAATGGAATATAACTTGGCCATAAAAAGAATGAAATCGTACCATATATGACAGCATGAATGGCCCTACAGGGTATTATACTAAGTAAAATAAGTCAGACAGAGAACGATAAATGCCATATAATTTCACGTATATGTGGAGTATAAAGAGCAAAATAAATGAACAAACAAAATAAGAAACAGACTCATAGACACAGAGAACAGACTGATGATTGCCGGAGGAAGAGTGGTGGTTGGGAGGCTGGGTGGAAAAGGTTAAGGGATTAAAAACTATAAATTGATAGGTACAAAATATTTATGGGGAATATAGTCAATAATATTGTAGTAACTATGTATGGTGCCAGGTGGGAACTTAAATATCAGGGGACCACTTTGAAAAATATATAATTATCTAACCACTATGCTGTACATCTAGCACTAATACAAAATAGTATTTAATATACACTGCAATTGAAAAATAAAAATTTTATAAAGAAAACAAAAAAGCACAGACTAGCTTAACAACAGACATTTATTTGTTCACAGTTTTGTAAGCTGGAAGTCCAAGATCAAGGTTCTGACAAATTCAGTTCCTGAGAAGACTTGTCTTCTTTGCCTGTAGATAACTGCCTAGCTGTCTTCTTCCTGTAGTGCACATGGCTTTGTGTGTGTGTGTGTGTGTGTGTGTGTGTGTGTGTGTGTCCTCTGGTGTCTCCTCCTATAAGGATACTAATTCTACTGGATCAGGCCCCCCTTATGACTTCATTTAACCTTAATTACTTCTGTAGAAGCAGGCCCCTATCTCTAAATATAGACACCCTGGAGGTTAGGGCCTAAACATATGAATTTATTGGGGAATGAGAGACACACACATTCAGTCCATTCACCTGAGATGAGAGAGGCACTCAGAGTTAATGTCAAAGAGAAAAAGGGTAGTGAAAATCACAAGAAATATATCTCTAAAAAATGGTCTATCTCTTTGGCTGGGAGGTTTATAACATATTTGGAAATAACCCTTCAGCTCCAGAACTCATGGCCAGTGTGTCTAACAGTAGTCTCTATGGTGCAGCCTGCATTGCAGAACAAGGAACTGGGGGTGGGGGGAGCACAACCTTCCTGGGCCAGTCGTTTCCCACCTCTGTGGGTATTTATATCACCCAGGTGATCGGGTAAAGTGCTGATTTCCAGGCCCCACCATCAGAGATTTTTGAGTAGGTCAGGAAATTATAACTGTATTTCTGCATTTAAAAATATATATATATATATATGTTTTTATTGATTTTTTAGAGAGAAAGAAAGGGAGAGGGATGGATAGAACATCAATGATGAAAGAGGGACATCACCAATTGGCTGCCTCCTGCATGCCCACTACTAGGGATCGAGCCCGCAACCCAGGCATGTGCCCTGACTGAGAATCAAACCAGTGACTTCTTGGTTTTTAGGCCGATGCTTAACCACTGAGCAACACTGGCCAGGCTGTATTTCTGCATATTTAACAAACTTGCAAAAAATACTGCTCTAAGGAACTTACTCTAGAAGAAAAACTCAAAGCCCAAGTGGTGAGGTAGAGGGTAAGCTGAGGATGCTTTTGTACTGCTATGATTCCTGCTGGGATACCAGCTGCATGTGTGATCAGCAATTCGGCAGCTATAGGCAGAGAGAGCAGGAAGAACAGAGAGGGCCAGGAAAGTCGGCTGGGCACAGATGTAGAGGCATACGGTGGGAGTGGGAGACAGGAGGGATGACAAATGGGTGACTGCCTTCAGCAGTGGTTCTCAACCTTCCTAATGCCGCGACCCTTTAATACAGTTCCTCATGTTGTGGTGACCCCCAACCATGAAATTATTTTTGTTGCTATGGCATAACTGTAATTTTGCTACTTTTAATGAATCGTGATGTAAATATCTGTGTTTTCTGATGGTCTTAGGCCCTGCTAGCAGGGTCGCCTAAGACTACTGGAAAACACAGATATTGACATCACGATTCATAACAGTAGCAAAATTACAGTTATGAAATAGCAACAAAAATAATTTCATGGTTGGGGGTCACCACAACATGAGGAACTGTATTAAAGGGTTGCGGCATTAGGAAGGTTGAGAACCATTGCTTCAGAGGAAGCCAGCCCTGGAGAACCCAGGTGTAGGATGACTGGGTGGGTGTGGACTGCTGCAGAAGCCTGTGAGTTCCTGGACTCCTGGTCCAGATATTCAGGGGTGGCAGGTCAATCACAGAGAGCCTCCAACTTGGCTTTCTTACAGGTGGCTTTGTTTTCTTATGGACTAACTTTTTTTTCCTGTTATCATCAATCCAAGAAAAGTAGAAGCACTACTAATTCTCACATGAAGTCCAGGGTGCTGAGGGTGCTAATGATGATGACAGTGGTGATGGTGCCTGCCCAGCATCGCTATAGTGGCATCTGGTAGCTAGGCCTGAAAAGGGACATGCCCCAGCAAGAGGAAGCCTTGGTTTTCATAAAGACAGAGTTAATTTCCCTGGACAACTTCTTATTATTTTTCTTTCTTGTCAATCAGAGGAGATTAACCTTTCCTCTGATGATTGAATACCAGGATCACAGGCAAGACACATGTTTGATGGTTTGATTGATTGTTGTAGACATGACACAAACCTTGTTTGCCTTTCTTAAATCTTATTTTTGCAATCACTGAGAGTGTAGGTACCCTTTAGAGAGAATTCTCAGCCCAATACTTTACCCTCATTCCTGGTCATTTGGGTTTCTATATTTCATGTTTTTACTTGGCATGTAGTTTTCTCAGCTAAGCTTGGAAGGAAGATCCCTGCGCTAAAATAGGAAGAGAGACTATTGATTTCTGAACCTATCCTCAACCTCAGTCCTTATTTGAAATGGAATCTAACTTAAGAATTTAAAAGCTCAACAAAGAATATCAGGGATAAGCATTACAAGTCCTCCATCCAGAGTTCATTTCCAGTTAAGGCTGCTAAAATGAAGCTATGATTAGTTACTATTCAGATTAATAGGGTGGACAAGGCTCTGGGTTGTACAAATGGTGATGGAAATGTGAAGGACTTTCTTCCCATTGCCTTGCTTTTATTTGACTTATATACACAGCCCTTATTTCCACACACTATTTCCTATTCACTTACACAGAGTTGCTAATCTACTGTCCAGAGTCTAACTTCTTTGGGAAGGGCCACTGCATTAGAGAGTGATGGGTGGTGCCACGCTGGTGAGGCTCAGTGTTTGATCATCGACTGAGGAACCAAGAGGTCACCAGTTTGATTCCTGGTGAGGGCACATGCTTGGGTTGCAGGCTTAATCTCCAATAGGGGGTGTGCAAGAGGCAGCCAGTTGATGATGTTCCTTTCTCATTGATGTTTCTGTCTCTCTATTCTTTTCCCTTTCTCTCTCTCTCTCTCTCTCTCTCTCTCTCTCTCTCTCTCTTTCTCTCTAAAAAATCAATAAAAATTAAAACAAAAGTGATGGGTGGCCACAGCACCATGTCCTATACTCGCTGTAGCAGAGTCAGGAAGGTCTGGTTCTCAAAGGGCAGGCCTGAGTCTTCTTACCCTCTTCCCACCCTTCCTGGCCATGTGGAAATCAGGACAGTCAGGACCTTCCTGTCAAGAAGAAGCTTTTCAGCCTGCCTTTAGCTTTATTTAACCAGAGATCCCTTGCTTGGGGGGTAGAGTGGTCATGTTGTGATGGGGAACCTGCTTTGATACTAATAAGTCTGTTTATTCTGCATTTGGCCATTGATCTCCATAAATATAATTCCTTCAGAAGGAGATGCCAGTCTTAAGATTTAGACACCAAACTCTCCACCTTGACTCTTAATCAGAATTTCACCATACTGGGGGCTGAATATTTACTACAAGTTATTTTGTGACTCTTACTGGTAGGTCTTGTGTAGCTCTTTCTTCTGCTCAGTGATTAAAATCCACACTCTATGTACTACTATTTGTAATACTTTAAACAATAAAATTAAAATAAAGTAAAATAAAAATAAATTCCAAAAAGAAGAAAGTATAAAGAAGGAAATGCAATTAAATGCAGACATTAATAAATGTATTAATCAATGGCAGGAAAAGAAATCCACACTCTGTATTACAAAAAAATCTAAGATATTTTCTACCACTTTAAGATTGGTTTGGAAAGGCAGAAGGAAGGACGTGAACCATTTCCACTTAAGAGAATCACCTATAACTGGATGCATTGTTTCCAAAACATTTGTGCAAACTTTGGTTTTACTTGTGTTGATACTGTAAGGACCTGGTATATTTAAAAGACTTCATTTAGGAGCTCACCACCCTTACCAACTTAAACATGAAGTTATCTACCTCATTATCTGGAAGTTTCAAAGTGTTGGGGTCTTAACTGTCATCTTGTCTATATCCCACCCCATTTGAGAATTCCTCTTACAGTATCCCAGAATCTAAGCACACTTTCATAACAGAGGCATCACTATCAACTGTAAAGTTATGTTTATTTTTTTTAATGGCTGAAGGAAATACAGCAAAATTGGAAACTCTGAAAAAATTATGTGGTGGGAACATGGTTATTTGATATAATGACATATATTTGATATATGTATTTGGTATATTTCATGAATGCCTAAAATATTTAATAAAGAGAAAAAACATTTTAGTTACTGATTATAATAACAAAACACAAACTAAAACTAATATTCTTATTAATTGCCTTAAATTGCAGCCCTATTGGCACACATCGAAATTGTTCTCAACTATGCCCCCAACACTAAGTAGATTATTCCATAGCTTCTCATTATTTACCCCAAAAGTATTAGACAATCTTTGGAACCAAAATGGTACTCCCTCCTAAACAAAATGCCTTAGCTTTAGTTCCCTCTTTCTTCTATCTAGCAGTTTCTCTCCAGTTGATAAGCCTTTATTTATTTGAAAATCAGTAAAGAAGGCATTCCTGGTATTTCTTTTCTCTCTCTGCCTGATACAGATTCTGTTAATCATGAGTATGCACAGAGTCTTTTAAAATCACTATCCTTTTCCCTAAGAGATTAAACTAGTGCAGAAAGAGGACAAAGTCTGATTCCACAAAGGCCTTCAACCAAAACAATGTCCATCTTCTGGGGGCAACTCACCAGGAACTAACAGTTCTTAGTGCCAACAAACCCTTTCTCTTGTCCTAGATAAAACTCCTCCCCTCTCATACTCTAGGATAATTGAGCACTGTAAAGCTACCCTTCATGTACTGTATATATTATTTTTAAACAGTTAGATTAGCCTCAAAATACCCCCTTTCTGTGTGATAGAGTCCATAGTAGATCCAGCTAACGCAGGAGCTGGAGAGGATTGAATAGAACATATGGGCATATTGATTGTTTTAATGGAATTTAGTATGTTAATAGAACAATTTAAAAATGATTCTGGTTTATAAATGGTCCCATAATCCTGTTTTTTCCTTGTTTCTGTCATAGCTTCCTCATCAATCAAACCATCATCCCAACACCTGCCTATTCTGCTGAGTGTATTGATTATCAGACTGAATTGTCAGTTTTGTACGAAATGCATCACCTGCCTTCCTATTGACTTAACCAAGTGAGTTACTTTGTTTTCCTGGAGAGCTGAAACTGAGTCTTATTCGCCTCCATACACTCAAGCCCTCCATATAAATTTATTGGTTGAAAAAAAAGGAACAGATCAAAGAATCAGAAACACCTAAATTAAACCACTATATTAACCAGAAATGTCTAAATAACACCACTGGATCATGTTCAATCTAACCAGATAATAATTAATATTATTTTACTAGAGGTCCAATGCACGAAAATTCATGCAAGAGTATGCCTTCCTTCCCTCTGCTGCTGGCACTGGCTTTTCTATGACACCTGGCTTCCCTCCTCAGGCAGTCAGCAGGCACCCAGGACTTGGGGTGGCTTCCCTCTGGCCCCAGCTTCATCAGGAAGGGCGCCCAGAATGACATCTGAAAGATGTCCAGTCTAATTAGCATATTACCCTTTTATTTTATAGATATCTACCAATGTTGAGCTCTTCACATTAGGCTTATTGCTTTACCTACAATATTTCCTTCATCTTGCAATTCTCATATGAGGTCATTCGGATTAAGAGAGGATTAGGAAAGGTTAAAAGAATGACTTCAGTGCCACCCTGGTCTTGCCCTCCCTGAAGTCGTGCAGATATTTGTCCTCATGGGCAGCATTCAATGCCTCAAGACTGAGAAAGTCAGCCAACGGATCTTGCACTACCTGGGCCTCATCCTCCACATCTCTTTGTCCTGGGCCAAGGTGTGTATATTCTGGTTCCCATGTGCCACCTGCTGGTCTTCCGAGTCACTACTTCTAAAGTGCCTCAGGAGTGCCATATTGTGGCTGGGGAAAAGGCAAGCTGTATAGGACATGAATAAATTCTTACCACCTGTCAGTGGTGGAGATGAAAGGCCAGAGCCACTGAGAGAGAAGTCTCTCCTAAAGCCATAATCTGTGTTAAGGAATTCTTAGTCCTTCTCAAAGCATTCTTGAGCCTGACAATCCCCCGAACATCCACAAAAGGATGGTACTTAAAAGAAAGAAAGAAAAATCTCTGCACTTATAATAAAGAGATGCATGGGATGAATGGGTCAGATAAAGTGAGAGAGGATTATTTGGACCGTCTTTCTGGAGTAAAATAAAAAGAGGAGAAAAGGAGGAACAGAGAAGGGAGGAGGGACAAAAATATTTTCACCAAAAAAAATATTGCTTATTATGCATTCAATTATTCCTAAATTCTCTAGCTGAAAATATTTAATTTTTTTTCACTTGAACCTTCTTTATATTCCAGAAATTACAAGTATAAAATTAAAATAATAACCTATAAAAATTATTGATTACAAACTTACTTAAAAATTAAGAGCAATCAACAAGGTATAACATGGCTATACCTTGGTATTGGCCTGGTGCCAATGACTCTAGGCTCAGTGGGCTCCTTGGAGGTTTCTGAGGTGTGCATTATGACCTCAGCCAGTTTGAATTTCTGTGCTAACACTCAGCAAGAATGATTCTGCACAGACTATTCCCACATCTCCTCCCATCTAGTCTTCATCTAGATCACTCTTAGGAACATTGCTAAATTTCCAGAGACATGTGTCTTTGCCTTCTGTTTTAAGAAGTATTTATTTCTTGCACACTGTGATATCTGCCAAACATCACTTTTATGGAAAATAATTTCCCTCCTGCATATCATCCCTGATCTCTCCTCCTCAGCCAGAGGCTCAAAGTTTTGTATATGAAAGCTGTGTCAAAGCGTAATTAAAGGGTACTTTTTTATTCCTTCCTCCAAGGCCAGAAGAGCTAGCTACTTTCTCAGTAGGTCAAATAGTTCTTCCCCACTCTCCACCTGCCTGGGCCCCAGCCAAATTTCTCTGCTATTTCACAGGTCTGAGCAAAGTCTAAAATCCCAGCCCCTCGGGCAGAAGCCTCATAATACTTCTTTAAAGTTCAGAACAAGAAATAATGATGTCAGCTTTTTTCTTGGCACTGTATTTGGTCCTCAGAGTTATCACAAAGGCAAGCCATTTTCTCTGCATGTTTTGAAAATGAGGATATCAATAAGGGAATTGGAATGTTGGTAATATAATGAAGGTCACCGTTTACTGAGGGATGGCTATGTACAAGGCACCCTGCTAAACATTAACAGTGGGTTTCTCACCTAGTTCTCATAAGACTCTATGAGATAGATACTCTTATGCCATGTTACACATGAGGATAGAAGAATGCACCTTGTTTATTGTTTCTTCAACATGCTTTCCTTCAGCATAAATAAATACCTACTATGTGCCAGCCAACAAACTGGATTCTGGTAGCACAGAACTAAATGTGCGCATGCCTACCTCTGAGGTTCTCACAGGCTAGTAGGAAGCCCATAAAGGTGGAGAGGTTTGAGAGAAGTACATATCAGATTCGTGGGGACCCCTGCATGGGAGTGGGAAATCTCTGCCTGGGAGAGGGGTTTTAAGTGAAGGTCTCAGGATGAGAGATGTCTTACAGAGAGTCCTCAGCAGGGGAAGAAAAGAAACCATAGCATCCTGGTGACCAAAAGGGACCTTCAAAAAACATCTTATCCCGATTTTTCATTTTCATTGAGGACTGCGAGGTCCTGGATTGGGGATGCTGACCTGCCAAAGCACACATATCCCTATTAGTGCAGCTGGGGTCCGTACTCAGGGAACATTCAGGAAAGGTAGCAACTAGATGTATGTAAAATTGAAGTGAATGACAGGTAGCTCTCTTGTTATTTCTGCATAAATTCAGATCTCAAAAGGCTCTTACCTACTTAATGAAGGGATTCCATCGTTTAGTTGGAATCTGATTGAATTGCTGCTTGAATTTCCTTCTAATGACCAGACTTCTCTTCCTTGAAACTTAGTTTTACATGGAGGGTCACCTAAGTGCCTAAGGATGTGGGGGTCTCCTGGTCAAGAAACAGAAACAGAGTTGGGGAAGTCTGTAGGACAGGTCTGCTTTGGGAAGTTTGGTGGTTAGGCTATGGCCGAAGGAAACTAACGACCAATGTGCATATTCTGGGGGCCAAACAACTCTGGACATATCTATGACCTCATTTCAGGTGGACAATGCTAGTCAAGGTGGCTCTTGTGATCCTTCACACAAGGATCTGTGTAGAGCAACTAGCATGAGATGATTGGTAAATCCAGGACTAGGAATCAGATTTGCTGGATCTTAGAGCCTAGGATTATTTCCTACCTGGCATGCCATTCTCTACTTAGGCCATACAGTTTCCAAATGATTCCCCCAAAAGAGCCATTATTATGAGTAGAAATGGATTGACGGTAACATGTCTCCAAAGGAAAAACAACACCAAATGCACATCTTAATGATAATGCCTCTGCCATGTCATCTCTGTAACCAACATGACACCAATTTTGTGCAAGGTACTGAACTGAGCAATCTATAGCAAGATTGCATCTTATTATTATCCCTATTTTGTAGATGGTTAAGTGACTTACTCAAAATCACAGGTAAAACCCAATCAGTCCACTCTAGAATTAAAATTTAATGACTATATTCCTGATCCCTGTTCTTCACTGCCTCTCTGTGGGAAAAAAAATCGTCAGTGGGCCCTGTTATTTTAAAAATGCCACCATGAGGCAGGCAAGCCACAGTTCCTTGTAGAATTTTCTAGTTCTAATTTCTAGGTCCTATTTTAGTTACCTGCATGGATGGTAATAGCCTGATACACTGATATGAATAAAACAAGTCTCTCATTCCCTAAGTTAGTGGTCGGCAAACTGCAGCTCGCGAGCCACATGCAGCTCACAAACCGCTCTGTTGACTAATGAGTTTGCCGACCACTGACCTAGACTCTCGATTCCAATAACTACAGGCTGTTGTTGTTCCTTGTGATTAAACCCCTACCAGTGGTCAGCAAACTCATTAGTCAACAAAGAGGCAAACTGCAGCTTGTGAGCCGCATGTGGCTCGCGAACCGCAATTTGCCCACCACTGCCCTAAGTAATCTTGAGGGCTATGATGTACTCTAGATAAATGAGGGTAGCTTGAGCATTTTAAAATGGAACATGTGAAATGGGTTGGTTTTATAATCAAAAGAGAGAAAGCACAAGCTTTAGGCCCACTTTCCCCCCAAGACCCTACTCATGACAATTTGCCATCATTAAATCTTAAATGAAAGGGTCCAGATGCTGGCATTCAGCCTGGCTCCACTCCTGACAAGCTGAGTGAGCTGGGTCAGGTAATTTCATCTCCCTGAGCCCCAGCCTCCTTGTATGTACAGTGTACCTAGGAGCGTGCCGGCCAGAGGGTTGGGAGAATGGATCAAGGTTGTCTATGTGAAGTGCCTGGCACTGTGCCTGACACCCAGTAAAGGATCAAATACATGTTCATCAAAAATTAACATGAGAGCATAGTTTCAGGGCTGTCAGAGGCTCCCTGATCACTAGGCTGTAAGCACCCCTCCCCTTACCCCCTCCTTACTACTGCCTCCCATTCCTATGCTGGTGCTGCCTCCCTGAGTCTCTGCCAGGGCAGAGGCTTCCCAGCACCTCAGGAGAGAACATTCAGGATCAGGGAAACAAAGCCTGGAAGCCCACCGAGAGCTGACTTTATTCTGCACCTGCTCGGCTAGACCCCTGCTTCTCCCAGAATCCGCACCTCTGAGTGAGAAAATTCATGTCTAAGCCCGCAGTCAGGTGGTCTGTGGAGAGAGGGGGAGAGGTTGAGAGCTGGAAAAGCAACAGCTCTGGACTCAGAGTTGACAGCCTCAAATCCCGCAGGGATTCGACTGCCTTCAGATTTATAGGCCCATAATAGCAGAAACGGCCTCCTGGCTGAGACCAGCTCTGTCTCGAGGCCAGGGGGCTACTGGCTAATGCTGTTTGTGAGCCTCTTTATCTCTCTAATGCCATGTTCCCTAAATCTGCAGTATTAAAATGATGGGAGGAGGGTGATTCATGCCGGGTTACACTGACAATGAAATTCATGGAAATCAAATTTCTCCCAAGCATGCCAACAACATCCCCGCTGGTGCCTGCCTGAGCTCTAGGGCTGGGTTTGTTTGGTTTCTACAATGATTTTTCTTTTTAATGTCATTATTTTTATTATTTTCGCCTAGTGTTTTTATAATGTGCTTACTGTGGAGGTTGCTCCATGCCTGCCAGCTCTCTGGGGGTGGGGGACAGGCTTGTCAACCCCCAAAACTGTTGTTTTGTACATCCCTCCCACCACTGAAGGATGCAGTCCCCACTGTCTCCCTTCTCCAGCCCTGTCTTGACAAGGAACCAAACACTACACATAAAATCACAGGCTTGTTCAACCCCATAATAATTGAGCAAAATGCCAATATTAATTAATGAACCCATTTAATACTCCCTTTTGCCCACCCACCTTCCATCTTCCCGTTAAATATCTCTGGTTGCTTTGGTCATTCTTTGTATATCACAGCTTCTGGCTCTACCTTCTACCACCTACCCTGCAGATTCATCCCCTCCCCTATTTGCCAATATTCTCTTAAAATGTGACACTGAGAAAAGCTGAATAAATGGTAGCACATCCATGCCATGGAATATTAAGCATTTGTAAAAATACTGTAGAATTATTCATATTAACCCAGAGAGGTATTGTGATGCATTGTTAAGTAAAGGAAGAAAGTTGAAGAGGAATTGGTTTTGAAGGATTCACTTAATAAAAAACAAGCAATCCAAATGAAAATCTTATATGCATGAGTATTTGTTTGTATATGTTTGTATCAGCATGAATAATAGCATAGAAGGATGTACCCAAGCTATTAACACATGTTACCTGGTTTATGAGTTGTTGGATGTTTTTAAAAATACATCTAATAATATTTGACTAGCTCAGTTAACTTATGCCACTCCAGTAATATTTGAAGATGAAGTTTATTAAAAAATCAATGTGACATATATTTTGATTTTTATTTTAAATGTGACAGTCACCTGGAGTCCTGCAGATATGGTTGGATCTGTGGATGGACACTTACTGCCTCTATTCATACAACCTACTTTTCATTACTTTTTTTTTTAATATATCTTATTGATTTTTTACAGAGAGGAAGGCAGAGGGATAGAGAGTTAGAAACATCGATGAGAGAGACATCAATCAGCTGCCTCCTGCACGTCCCCTACTGGAGATGTGCCCTTGACCGGAATCAAATCTGGGACCTTTCAGTCCGCAGGCCGACTCTCTATCCACTGAACCAAGCCGGTTTTGGCTATTTTGCATTACTTTTGTGGTTAACTTACAGTGAGGCTGAAGTCCACTGAAAGTCTTAGTTGTTTTCATTAGAAGTGCTACAAAGACAGATATTTTCCTTCCATTCTATATACTTTTGAAGCATTTTTTTTTTTTTACTTCAAGTGCAGGACCTTACGTTTTTTTCTTATTAAATTTTTCATGTTGGTTTTGGCCTTTTGTTCCACTTGTCAAGATCTTTTAAAAAGCTGATCTTCTTATCTAGCCTATGAACCATCCTGTCCAGCTTCATGCCAATTGAAAATTTGATCAGCGGGTCTTTTATGTCTGGTCTAAGTTCCTGATAAAAATGTTCAACAGGACAGAACCCATGATGAGGTCTTGTACTTGTCTATTTTAGATGAATAAATATAAATTATTTTATTCCTCTTTCAATGAGTTCCTTTCCTTGTGTGCAGGGCTCCTACTAAACAAATTAATTGATTTGTCAAATCAATATTGGGCAAATCAATAACCATCACCATTATTTGACTTACTGATGAGAACAATAAATGATAATCACAATCCCACTTGAGCCAATGTACAAACACACAGTGTTAAGAGCGATGGAACATATGGCTCTGTCCACATCTGCTCGGAAGCCTCCAGATGGGAGTAGGAGTTGGGGGAGGGGGTTCTGGGTGAGCAGACTGTGAGGGTAGGGGTGAGGGAAGAGAGAGAAGGCAGGTGAAAGCAAACAGGGGAGGGCTTCGGGATCCAGGCTTCCAAATCAATCTTCCTGATTGTGTGGTTAATGTACGAGTGGCACGCAACAGCTGCCAACGGCTCCCATCCGTGACAGTACAACTGTGTGACAAATATTTCCCATCATACTTAGCCGCATCTTCTGCTTTTTGGTTAATGGGACTTTGATGCGCCTACTCACATCACTTCTTCACAGGCTTTACCAGTCTTTATCACAAATGTGTGGTAATGTTTTTCTTCTCCACGTAGCGTTTTCTCAGTGCTGTAACTGAGCAAGTGGCCTGTTGTGCCCTTTCCTTCCCCTAACACTCCTCCACAGCTTCCAGAAACTGCCACTCTCCTGATTTGTGCATCTCCTTATATAAAAGAACAAACACTCACCCGGCTGGTGTTGCTCAGTGGTTGTGCATTGACCTATGAACCAGAAAGTCACGGTTGGATTTCTGGTCAGGGCACATGCCCAGGTTGTGGGTTTGATCCCCAATGGGGGGTATACAGGAGGCAGCCAATCAATGATTCTCTCTCATTCTCTATTCCTCTCCCTTCCTCTCTCTGATACCAATAAAAACATATGAGAAAAAAAAAAAAGAACAAACACTCATCTAAGTGGTAAAAGATGAAAATGCAAGCACAGTCCTTGCTGAGGGTTTGTGGTATAGCTTGAAGCAATGTTGTGCCTGAAAAAGGAATTATGACTGCACCAATTTTCTAAGACTAAGTGAAATAGCATGTAACAAAGAAGTGTATGCTAAATAAATATTAGCTGCTTCTGACTCTGTAACCTGCAGAAGACACAGGCATGACTTACTCTGAACTTTGCTTATTTGCAAACATGGGTAGGGCTAGCAAATGAATTCTGAAATCCTCAGTGTTTTGTCATTACTCTTCTTGGCCTCCTGAGAATGTGCTGAGAACTTTGTACAGGATTCTCACAGTCGCACTGATTTTTTCATTCACCCAACATTTGCTGACTATCAACCCTATGCAACCACTGACCAGGCCTAAGGCATACAAACATAATTGAGACAAGATTCTGGCACTCAGACCCAGCACACACACACACACACACACACACACACACACACACACACACACACGGCAGCAGCAGCAAAAGTTCACATACCAGACGCTTACTCACTGCAATATGCTTGATATATCTTTTGTTCTATTTCATTTAAAAGATTTATTTCACATACTAATGGGATATTAATAGTTTTTAAAACTCCATTCTGGGGTTGAATATAGGAATGCCAAGCAAGAAGTTCCCAAGCCTGCCTGGGGGAGTCAGAGGATGTAGTACTTAAGCTTAAGGGAACTCAGGTACACACAGGGCATTTGGTGTTCCTGGAAGAGGAAACAACATGGGCAAATGAATGGAGGAATGTAATCATAAGTGCTTAGGGAATTCCAAGAGGTTTTGAGTGGGTAGAACACAAGAAGCTTTGGGGAAAATGAGGGAACATGAGGTTTTAGAGATAAATTTTAAAAATAAGCAAAGGTTAAGAGACCAATGATTGACTGCTCAGGGGAAAAGATCTTCATTGCCAAGCATAAAACCCAATCCAGCACAGAGTCTAGGTTTGGGAAATGACATTTCAGAGGAAGAAGAAAGAGGGTACATTTTTTAAAAAAGCCAATAGACTGCCCACAAAATATTCATGCTCTGTATTTAAAAAGTAAAGTCTCTTGAATATGACTGATTGTTTAGCAGCATCTGGATGCATAGATTTGGTTAATAATGGACTGAGTACAGGTGTTTTCCACTATATATTAGAACACCCACCTTGGGATTGTGGCACAAAGAGGTCCTTTTAGCAGAAATTATGTCTGAACCAGTGACAGCAGCCTAGTCAACTTTGTCATAAAGAGATCTGTGGCCTGCTAAAGAGTTGGGCATTAATCTGGCCAAGGAGATTACCTAAAAATTGGTAGAGGCATCAATATTGTTGTAGAGTAGTTGACAGATTAGAAGGATGGACTGACGGGAGGAAGGCTAAGGAGAAAAGGAGTGGATGTTAATAGTTTATAAGATAGTGATGGAAGCCAGAAAGGAAACAAGGCTGACAAGGTTGGAAGGGCAGGGTGGATTAGGAAATATAAAGTTGAAGAATCAACATGACCCAGGGACTGATTTGATGTAGGCAGCGAGAGAGGTAAAATCTCAGAGTAATTCATTAACTTACAAAATTGGATGGCTTTGGAGAGTTGTAGAGTTCCCCAAAGAAAAGATTTGGGTAGTTTAAGAAGAAACAGATGGATCAGGATAATGCAAAGACACTGCCAGGAGACCCAGATCTTATCCTATGAATAGCCATGGCCAGAGAAAGAATTATTTTCCCACCCACAAGATCCAAAATCCCAGGAATTGGAGAGCTACACTCCTCTCCAGGACCTCAGTGGATCATTGATAGTCTGAGCCAGGAGGAAGTGGAAGCATCTTCCTGTTGGTGTGAATGGAATGAAGGCTGTCTTTGCTGTCCATAAAGCAGCCCCTTCTCCTGCGAACACTGGATGCAGGAGGATTTGGGAGCTGCAAAGCAATTTCTCTCTCTAGTTTCACTTAGAACTGGATGAATAGAACAATACATGAATAGGAGAAAAGCAGAAGGAAACATTTGTCAACTCTGCCTCCAGAAACAGTCATTGTGGTCATTGTAATGTGGTTATATCAGAGAACATTATTCTTTAAAGAAACACGTTGAAGTATTTAATAATAATATTATTATTACTAAAGACCCAGTACACAAAATTTTTGCTTGGGGGTGAAAAGGGTGTACCTCAGCCCAAACTGCATCCTCTCCAATATGGAACCCCTCGAGGAATGTCTGACTGCCCATTTAGGCCCAACCCTACTGGGATCAGGCCTGAATGGGCAGTCAGAGGTCCCGCTCAAATCCAGGACTGCTGGCTCCCAACTGCTCACCTGCCTGCCTTCCTGATTGCCCCTAATGGCTTCTGCCTGCCAGCCTGATCATCCCCTAACCACTCCCCTTCCAGTCTGATTGATCCTAACTGCTACCCTGCCAGCCTGTTTGCCCCTAACTGCCCTCCCCTGTAGGCCTGGTCACCACTAACTACCTTTCCCTGAAGGCCTGGTCCCCCCAAACTGCCCTTCCCTGCAGGTCCAGTCACCCCCAATTTCCTTCCTCTGCCAGCCTAGTCATCTCTAACTGCCCTCCCCTGCAGGCTTGATTACCCCCAACTGCCCTCCCTTGCAGGCCTGGTTCCTCCCAACAGCCCTCCTTTGCAAGTCATCTTGTGGTGGCCATCTTGTGTCCACATGGGGGCAGGATCTTTGACCACATGGGGGCACCCATTTTGTGTGTTGGAGTGATGGTTAATCTCCATATTACTCTTTTATTAGATAGAATAGAGGCCTGGTGCCTGGGTGGGGGCCAGCTGATTTGTCCTGAAGGGTGTCCTGGATCAAGGTGGGGGTTTCCTTGGGGCATGGGGCAGCCTGGACGAGGGACCTGTGGTGGTTTGCAGGCCTGCCACACCACCCAGGGACCCAAGTTGAGGCCCTGGTATCTGGAATTTATTTATCTTCTACAATTGAAACTTTGTAGTCTCAAGTGGAGCCAAGCCTCCTGCTTGTTCCATGGCTGCTGCCATTTTTGTTGGAATTTATTTATCTTCTATAATTGAAACTTTGTAGCATTGAGTGGAGGCCTGGACTGGCCAGGGTGTGCGGAAAGCTTGGCTTCCTCCATTGCTGGGGAAAACCAAGCCACTCTCCTGCTCTCTCCATGGCCACAGCCATCTTAGTTAGGGTTAATTTGAATACTCACTTCTGATTGGTTGGTGGATGTGGCTGATGGTGTAACAGAGGTATGGTCAATTTGCATATTATTCTTTTATTAGATGGAATTGTCAGTTTCTGTCTGGAGTCACAAGAGATACCTAAGAAAATCTAGAGATTGTTTCAGCTTCTCCCCAGATCCAAGATTTGAAAGATCACATCTGTAATGGGTTGAGTTTTATTTCCTAAAAAAGGAACAACCAAGTCTTAACCCCACTACCTATGAACAAAACCTTATTTGGAAAGAGGATCTTTGCAAGATGTAATTAAGTTAACAACAGATAAAATCATCCTGGATATAGAGAGGGCCCTAAGTCTAATGACTCGTGTAGAAAGGCATATTTGAGATACACAGACACAAAGACACAGAGAGAAAATAGCCACAAGAAGACGGAGGCAGAAATTGTAATGATACATCTACAAGCCAAGATAGTTGCTGGCAGCCACCAGATGCTAAGAGAGAGGCTTGACACAAATTCTCCCTCTGAGCCTTGGGAGGAAACCAACACTGTCCACATGTTGATTTTGGATGTCTTACCTCCAGAACTTTAAGAGAATACATTGCTGTCATTTTAAGCCACCACGTTGGTAGTGATTTGTTTTACCAGCCCAAGGAAATCAGGACAATATCCCATTTAGTGCTTTCAGAACATTTGTGCAAAGGTCGCCAGTGACCATCTCAAAAGTGATTATTGCTCTCTGGGAGCTTGTGTCTTCTGTCCAGTCTACTTCCCACAGTGTAGATACATCTCCTCAATCTGGGTCTCTGTTGTCCACCTCTTCTTTGCTCTTTCTTAACAGCAGCAGATTTTCCTCCCAATTCAGATGCTATTGTGAACTCAGGGTAATAGCCAATTAAGCAGGTCTTTATTGAAGTGCCAAAGAGTACTACTGGGTGCAAAAGTGCCCTGTAGATCCCAAATGCGACGAGGTGCAAAAAATCACTATTTTCTTAAGCATTTGGTAGGACCATGAGACAGCCTTCCCAGTTTGCAAGTCCTTCATTTCTAGAATCACCATTGAGTTCCTGAGGAGGTAATAGGCACGTTCTCAATCTTGAACTTTTACCTGCTTGATGTGTGGGTCCCAATTTTTCCTTCTTTGGAAAGGTTTCCTGGGAAGAAGACCATGACCCCCAAACCTTTCCTATCCTATGTCTTTGATTTGCATTATCAGCATTTCTTTCCAGGGCAATTATCTTTAGCTTTAAAAAAAAACAGCTTCTCCTCAAAAAGAGATTCTATTCTAAGACTTGGCCTGAGCCTACAGAGCAAGGAGGTTGCCATAATCTTAAGAAATCATAGTGTTCTCATTTCCACTTGAAAACCTAACACTGTACAAAGAGCAAATGTTTCCCCAGATTGTCCAACTTCATTAACTGACCTTCATAGTGTAATATTGAAGTTGCAAATTTTGGTGAGCATTAAATTGTATCTTCCTTATTGAAAATTTGAAAAACTGAATAAAAGGACTTAGTCAAATCCCTATGTGGCCCTCGCCTAGTCCTTTAACCTCTGCTTGGCCCATTTTGCTTATTTATACATTAAATGGAGATCATGAAAGGACATCTTATGCATTAATTAATTAATGATTGAAAAGGGATTTAATAGTGCTGTGCAAATGATAAGCTCTATTATAAGGCCTATGGGAATCTGAGACAAAGCAGGGAGCCAAACTCCAAATGGAGGATTATAATCAAGAAGCAAATGTAACCACTTAGGAATGTGAAGGAACTATTAATATTGGTTGCTATGATGAATTTGTTTTTCCTAATAAAGATTGAGGTGAGAAACTGTTAAACTGTGGATTCAGTTTTAAAACCCATGCGAGCCCAGATGCTCTCTAAATGGTTACACTTCAGCAAACCCCTGCACATTAAAACAAAATCAAAAGATCGAAGCAAATTGAAACTGGAGAAGAAGCAGGTGCATAAAACAAATGCTGTCAGCAAATGTGCTAGCACAAACAATTAATTCAACCCATATAAGTCACATGATTGGCATTTGCAGATGTCCATATATATGGTTCAAATACTGCAAAAATAAGACCTCCTAATTTTAATATTATACTCATTAGAGAGATAAAACCTCGCTCAAACCACTATCCTGTGGAGGCCCTCCAGGCAAAGCAGCTTAGTTTCTGTTTTCTCTCCCTCAGTAAACGGACCTCTGGCTTTATAGGGGCCTGGGGCAGCCACTGATCCTTATAATTATAAACAAAATGTGGCATTAATTCATCCCTTTAAAAAACTCATTCAAATTAAGCTATTAAGATGTGGCTGTGATGTCTTCTGAAGGAATAAAAAAAGTTAACAACAACAAAAATCAATACATAACCCAATCAAGCTTTTTTTCTATATAAACAACTTCTGGCTCCAGTAATTACAGAATAGTGGTTTTGCCTGATTCCAAAAGCATCTTTTAGTGTCCAGGCCTGACTTAACTTTTATTTTTATGCCTGAATGGCACTTCAAAGCTATTAGCACTGTGTGGTCTTTGGTTACCTGGCAAAAGGAGAGCTTTCCAGACGAGCAGCTTCCCCTTTCCCAACTGTCATGATTTGTGGGTAAACAGCTGCAACTATGGGACTCAGGACTAACTTTCTCAATTTAGAGACCAAACAGGCAAGATGCACCAGAAAATCTTCCTGCTTTCCTAGATATTTCCTTTTTAAATGGGGACAAATGTTGATCTTTACATTTCTGTGCTGCTTTTGTTGTTGAAAATTCTGGTCCAGTTGAATAGCCAATTATGGCCAAGGAAGCATTCAGGATGGTCTGGGAATAGAAAGGTCGTCTAGCAATAGTAACTACTTAAATTAACATGATCCTTGAAGGAGTCACAGCTGCTTTTTTCACATCTCTACCATTAATTACAGGATGAAAAAGTTAATTGCTAAAAAAAAATTGGTGAAACCCATTTATAGGCATTCATTTTGAAAGAGTATTTTGATCATAAAGGCAGTGAACCCCGGTGGCCTTAGGGCACAATGATTCAGCTATATATATATATTCAGCTTCCCTGAACCTTTTTGAGTATCAAAGATTAGTTTGTAGGATTTTGCTTTCTTGATAGGTGACAGATAGATAGATAGATAGATAGATAAATTCTTTAATAAAAATGCTCTTTTATATTCTTTCCTATTCTGCTCAAGCTCAGGAGAAGTGGGAATATCAACATCTATTGAAAGGTTAAAATAATTATTGAAAATTCCAACAGAAAGAAATGTTTTTAAACCTTGCACTAAATATAAATGGTCTTATATTCTGAAAGAAAAATATCCAGGATGTTAAAAACCTTTGTGGTGGCCATCTCAGGAAATCCTGGATCTTAACTTTGCTTCCATGTTCTCATGTCTTCAAGAGCAACTTCTTTCTAGCACTGGGTTCTCTTCTATGACCACATTCTTTGAAACCCCGTTCTCGGCCTACAGGATCCACCTCTTCTGCAGCAGCACAGTTCCCAGGTCTGAGATATGTAGTCTGGAACAATAGTCAGGTGCCTCCAGGATAACAGCTCACAAAAGGCTTTGGCACTTTACGGTCCAAGGTTTATGTTGGAGTTTTGACACTCAAGTCCTTCAACAGAATATAGCAAGAATGTGGGTTTTCCTTTAGGCTGTAAGCTAAAGACACACCTATCCCTGTTGTCAACAGGTAACTTTTGGATCTCTCTCTCTCTCTCTCTCTCTCTCTCTCTCTCTCTCTCTCTCTCACACACACTCACACTCACACTCACACACACACAACTAAAGGACAATGGTGAAAAAGAGAAATATTTTTTCTAACTCAGTCTTAATTTACAAAGAAAGTAGACATATTTTTCAGAGCAGTTCTAATTCCTTCCCTTTGTCCTTCCTCCCCTAGCCCTCTCCTCCATTTGTGAATTAGTATGTCCCATTAGGCTTTCCTGAGTTCAAAAACTGACCCATTAGAAAAGCCAGAGATATCTTAAAAATCCTTAACCACACAAAGCCCCTCCTAAATGTTTCATTCATTCATTCAACACATATTTATTTCCTTCCTGCAGGCACCATGCTAGGAATTTGGAGTACAATGGTGAATAAAACTACCTACAGTGCCTTGTCTTAATATAGTGCAGGATTTACAAAGGAATGGCATCCTATTCCCCATCCTCCGAGCAGAAGAAAGTGGAGATCTTTCTTCCAGTTAACATTCGTTAGAAACCAAAATGGAAAGCACTCCCTAATGAAACATAATTTTATCATTAATTTCAAGCACGCAGCCTTTTATCCGGAGTGCTGTTTGTACAGATGTTGTAACACAGGGCAGTGAACTAGTTGATCCTGGGAAGGCCTATCAGATCTTTCTGATTCCATAATCAAATGGTCATAGTATTAAAACCCAGAGCTTAGCGATTATCTAGCCCTCCCTCCCAACCTCCTCCATTTCACAGATGAAGAGACTGAGGGACAAAGACGGGAAGTGTTTTGTCTAAAGTGAAACAAGCTGTCAGCAGCAGAGGGAGAGCTAGCTGGGTCTGCTGCCTGCTGGTTCTTGTCTCCATTGCATCCCACTGCCTTAGACAGAAAACCTGCCTTCTGGAATCTGACTCCCAGCTGTTCTGCTAAAGCTGCCAATCAGCACTGGCCAATCCAAGAGTAACTCAGTATTCTCTATATTAACCTTTTTCTAACTTTACTCACATTCCGAAACAGAAGCTAATAAATAAAACTAACTCTCTTACAGTGCTCCGTTGGAAGGGAACCAGTATTCCTCTTCCAAAAAAAAAAAAAGTGAAAATGTATACAAGATAGCTAAATGATAGGTAGCAAGAAACAGTACATTGGAGAATATCTATACGTTTTGATGATTACATTGGAAACCAGAACCTTTTAAAATTACCTAAGAAGAAACCACAAAAGTAGCAAGGCAATGCTAAGGGATGTTCAGAAACTGTGTGTATTATATTTTTATTCATTAGCAAGTGAAAGCAGTGACAAATAAATTGTACCCTGCCTAAGATATGTCATCTAAGGTTATAAAAGCTGACACTCTTCATTCATTAAAATTAGAAGACATGGTTTTGTTATTAAATATCTAAGTGTTTATATTATTTTACTGATTCATAAAACTAGTGCGTGCTTCTTGAAATATATAAAAGCAACACAGCATCACTGCTCCATCATTTTAAAAAAAATTTTGGAAGCGGGGTGGGTGGGGAGGAAGCCCAGGGTTGGAAAGTGTCCTCGAATCCCAGTTGTAGCTCTAGTTTCATTTCTTTATCTGTCGTCTTAGAATCCTAATCTGAAAGGGTTATGGGGGTTAAAGACTGCTCTATCTTGGGATGTATGTACACGCATTTGTAAGTTTTTATTAGGTGCTCTTTATTACTTTTATGCTTGAATCCCTGGTGGCTACACTCTATTTTTAATAAGCTGGAAATCCCATTAAGTGATTGTTCTGTGGTTGCATTTAACTAGCAGGCCGGTTGTTGAGCCAAAGGTCAGCGCAGTGCTCACTGAGGAAGCTGGAGAGAAAGCAAGCTGATTACGCCTCCCCATTTCTCTGGGCTTCTCATTCAGAATCAAAAGGATTTCAAAATTCATTGGCCTTCATGAAAGAAGAGAGTGAAGGGGAGAAGGGTGCATTTTGCTACTTGATATTAGGGAAGACTTGATGAATACAGTCTTAAAGTGCATAATTAATAATGTTGCTGTTATAATTTGTTTATGAATATGGAGTCTTATTGATGAAAATATATAGGTCTCTCAGCTAGGAGTTCAACACAGATCAGTAATATAATTCCCGTTTTAAAGACACACTAGGGGAGGGATAAGAGGAGGGTCCTAGCCAGTTTGGCATAAGGGTTAGAACGTCAGCCCACAGACTGAAGGGTCATGGGTTTAATTCTGGTCAAGGGCATGTACCCGGTAGTCTCAATCCCTGCCCACTCTCTCACATTGATGTTTCTCTGTGTCTCTTTCCATTCCTTCCACTCTCTATCAAAATCAATTGTAGGGGGAGCAAAGAGGCAGGGAGGACAGGGGCAGGGAATAGCCTCAGGTAAGAATTAAGATAAAAATAAAATAAAGTCACACTGGGTTCCATGCTCTATGCCACCCTCTCTTTTACACATAGAACCATCTGGGGTCAAGAGGAGGCACAGCTTTCAAGGGGGCCTCGTAGGAATCCTAAACAATCCCAGCATCAGTGTGCTGGCCACTTGACAGGGACAGTATCTCTGGCGTACATCTTCATGTCTGGGAGTAGAAGCTGAAATGCATTCCTCACATCTGAAAAAGATGCTAACTTTTGGTCTACTTCCTCCCAGTACAGTGCTGCTAACAAGATGTCACTATCAACTGTTTCCACTGTGGTTGGAGAAAACCAGGACATGGAAGATTTTGCAAATGTGGCCTTTGCCACAGGCCAGGAGAGGGCTGAGGTTAGCCAAGAGGCTTTGCAGGGAATTAAATAACATAGATGACCACAAACTCAGAAAAATCTTAGCAGATTTTGCACAAATTGGCAAGGTCCTCCCAAGGTCAATGTAGGCTTCAGGGTCTGGCAGTTTTGATGGTCTTCTTGAGAATCTTACTTCACTGCCACTCTGTATAGCCATGGGGAAGAGAACTCACTAACAAACACACACACACACACATACACACACGCACACACACGCACCCTCATCAATGTCACAAAGACCATTTCAACTTAAAGTTATAGGACATTCTCCACTAAAATTACACAATCATCTGGTTATCCCAATTCCTGGACTTATTTCATATTTAAGATAGTGTCTGGGGTCCCAAACAAACACTTACCCATCTTCCCCTCCACCGCCGTGGCTACCAGAGTAGACATGCCAGAGTAAACATATGAACAAGTATTCAAGCATTGGCTTTATGAACCAACTAAACAACCACCTACATAGCCCCTGGCCTGAGGTTTAGGCTTCCTGGGAACTGCTGGATTAGAGAATGTGGTTTTGCTTTATATATCCTACTGCACACTGAGGACAGATAGACCAATGGGAAAGGGGAGACCTGATCAGCCCTCTAGTTGTAGGTAGGAAAACTAGAACAAAAAGTGAAAATGCCTGCCCCTCCTCCATTATCATCACCAACATAAGATGAACTTGCTTTGGGTATAGAAAGCAAGGAGAAAGTGGCCCTTCTCACTGGTCAGAGGGCAGACAATGAAAGAAGAAAAAATGAACCCATTCTTTTTTTTTTCTTTTTTCCTTTTCCTTCTTTCTTTCTCCCTTTTTTTTTTTTTTTTTGAGAGAGAGAGAGAGAGACAGAGATATCACATAGTCACATTCCCATTCTCTTTGAGGAACACAAGCCCATCTTCTTATAATTGACCAAAAGGAATATCAAGCTTGGCCATTTGTAGTAACCATTCATTCACCCAAGGGGAGGAGCAGGTGGGAGGCTGAAATAAGTATTGACTTCTATGTGTCCTATGTGGGAAGAGAGAAGAAGTTCTAGCCTCCATTAAAATGTGGCAGAGGGCTTCATAAATATTCCCCTCCCCCAAATCATTGTAAACATAGAAGTAAAAAGTAGCCTTTGACAAAGACTATCACACAACTCCAGAGTAACAGCCCAGTGAAATTTAGGGAGGCCAGCAGAAAATAGCAGATTATTTTTAGGGTTCCAATTTAGAAAATGCAAAAAAAAAAAATTCCCCTTTGTATGGCAGGGTACCAAAGTTCATAAGATTTAACAAGGAAAAAGTGTAAGAAGATATAGAATACTAGAATTTCAAGTTTAAATTGTGTGATACAGATTATAATCATTGTTAGGTTCAAATGAATAGGAAAGTGTTGTGGGATAGAAATAGCCAATGAAAGCTCTTTAGAAGAAAGTGGCCCTTGAGCCAGCCTCAGTAGGAAGTAAAGGGAAGTCATTGTAGACAAGGAAAAGTATAACAATGAGAGTAGGACATGGTTAAAGAGGGAAGAGGGAAAACCCATTATAAGACAGGAAGCCAATTCTAAGGGTAGTGAAAGAAAACATAGAGTTAAGATAGAGATAGTTGCTGGGGTCCCGAAAAGCCAGTAATAACAATTAAGATTGAATATGATAAGCACTAATGATTATGACAGGCTTTCTAGCACAATGATGTCTTCTGTAACCAGTAGAATGGTTATTAAGCCATGGAACAACATCTAAAGAAGAGGATTCTAAGTTTAATGTCATGGAGTCTCTGGGATCTAGAATTCTTAGAGAAAATCATCTAATCCCAGAAGGCCTTTTATTATTCCTTTTCTTATGATATACCTCAAAGGGTGGAAATCTTTGTGGGGAGGGGGAGTATGTCATATCTCCACTTATCTTCTCTTCCTATGTAAACTTCCATGGATGCAGGGGCAGGGTGGGGAGCAGTTGGGAAGGACACAAAACAGCAATCCTACTCACAAGCAACAGGCCACACTTCTTGCTTTCTACTTCTCCTCAGGGAATCTCTTTTAGTGTAAGATGCCCAGTTTCAATTCACGGACCAGCAGCTGGAGACACCTGTTGAGCCCCAAGTTGTCTGAGCAAAGTAATAACAAATGACCAAAAAGTAAGTAATTGGGCTGTTCTTCAGCTCTGTGTGAACTTTTCTTTAACCCCAGCACCATCTGTTCCCTAAGCTGGCTTGTTAAACACTACTTCCATTATTCTACCACTTTAATTGACTCCTTCCCTCTGAAAGACTTTTCCAACCAAAGGAATACACTTTCCAGCCTTAAATCTCTCCTGACATCTTTTCTTAACAACTTAATTGAGATATTGTTTGCATGTCATCAAATTCCCCTCTTTTACAGATATATGACATTTCTATCACCCCAGTAAGATATCCGTTATACCTGTTTTCACCTAATGTCTGATTGGGGGTGGGAGGTGTTGATAATGGAAGAAGCTATGTTTGTGTGGAGGCAGAGGTTATATGGGAAATCTCTGTACCTTCCTTTCAATTTCACTGTGATCCTAAATCTGTTCTTAAAAGGGAAGTCTTTTACAAAAAGAACTATGGGAGTACAGGATCTCCCTAAATACAACACAATTGGTAATAAAGTATAGAAGCATTCTTCTCCCAGAATGCCCAATACCTAACATAGACTTAGATGCTTAAACGTTTGTTGAATTGAATTGAAATGAGGTGGAGAGATGAGGAATTGGGAAAAATGCCTCCTCATGGACATTTGTTAACCAGCATCCTTTTCCACTTTCTTATTGCCCTCCAGTTTCATTTTTGGTAATTACTTCATCTCCCAATGCATTGTTTTGGAGAAATGCTAATTCCAGGGATGCAGAAAGCTATGGGATCAGATTTTCTTTCTTCTCATCCCGAGACAAAGAGTGTCATTAGGACACTCTTTCAACCAATGATTCAAGGTCAGAAGGAATGACTGAACATCATCCATGACCACAGTTATCCTGGCCCCAACTAGATTCAATCTGCTGTGAAGCAGGTATTTTGCTTCTTGATTCTTGGTCTTCCAGAGATACCTTGTTCCTACCTGCTCACAAACCCAGTTATCCATCTCCTGCTGATTTTATGTGTCCTTTCAGTAATTCCTTTTTATTACCCAGAATTGGTTCTGTTGCTTGCTGCCAAGGAACCCTAACCACCTCATGCCCTTTAAAGGCAATAGCAATGACACACATGAGAGAAAGGCCCAAATTAGATAAAGGGTTAACCTTCCCAACAGGTGGTTTAGGGGTAAAAATCTTGTGACTGAAAAGCTATTTCTAGGAAGGAAAGAGAGGATAGTCAAAGCTGACCCCAGTATTTTGTTACTTCATATGTGTTTTTATCCCAAAGAGTTTTCAGTCATTTGAACTTTCGCCTAGGTGGGCTAAGAAAATGGATTGCACGTTTCTTATAAATGGATCAACAGTGCAAACTATTTTTAAGACCTAACATATGAGGATGAATAATTTTCTCATGCTTTTTACTTCACTGAGAGAACAACCAACACGGCTTGTCAGGCAGTTGGTTGCACTGCTCAACCTCACGCACGTGCTGCCTGGGTAAGTGAGTCAGTCTCCCGCACGTTCCACTTCCTGCTGAATGGAAGAGCCAAGGTTGTGAGTCAGCCCTGCTCAGAGCCAAGAGTCTTTGGCTCAGTATTATTTTCTGCCATAACACACAAGGTTCCAAATGTCCAATCTATTTTCTTTAGTGCTTCTGCCCAAATAGTTAGAAGTCACAGTCCAGTACATTTTCAGAAATCTATGATCCTTGCTACAAAATAAAAGTCTAAATAAATAGAAAGAAGGAAAAAATCAATCAAGACAATAGCAAAATGTTAAGGGGTACAATGTAACATATTCATGCTAAATGCCAACTTTGTGGTTCAAGGCCTGGTTTATTATCATGAAAGCACTGGACAGAAGACAGGCATCAGGTGAAATGAGGACTGAATGCGTGTGCTACCGCATGAAAATTATTTATGAATTTCCAGGCTGATGGTCATTGAATAAAAGCTATAATCCTTTGATGAATGCACATTTTGTTAGTGCACCTTCACACAGATACTTTATCAAATTGCTACCATCCTTTCAGGTATAGCAATCACAAAGGGTATTTGAGGGAAATTATGACTTAATGCACTAGAGCTGAGAGTGCAGCAAAAGTAACAGCAGAGCAGCCCTTGACTAAAGGGCTATGATATGAAAGCCTTATAATGCATTTCAGTTAGAAGATATCTCTGAGGTCCAATCCCCCAACCCAGGACTGAAACCTGCCAGAGAGAAGACACTCATCAGATAATTTGCAGTGGTGCCCTATCACATACTAATGCTATGGTAATTCTCCTAGTATTTCAAAGACTGAATCTGATCCAAGAGTGGGACTAGATTAGCAGAGTTTATTCAGCTTATGCATGAATCCTCTCATTGCTCTCTTTGGAATGGAAATATGTCATCATAGTTCAGTTTCCTGAGGTCACGAAGATAAGACAATATCTTCTTTGATTTCAAACAGAATCATTTATGGATAAAAGGAGTCTCTTCTATAAAATGAAACAACTTTTCAAACAGCCTCTCACCACAGTTAGTAATAATTTATGCTTGGTGAACAGGAAAATATGCTGAATGTATTCATTTTACTGTGCACCGCCTGACAAAAGGGCAAACTGATAAAGAAAAAGTGGGGGTGGGTAACACTGGTATTTGCAAATCTGATGTAAAAGGTTTTTGTAATTTCTCCTGATTTCAAGGGAAGAAAATTAACTCTGAAAGTGGCAGACAGAAAATTCCTCTTATTGTCAAAGCCTGTGGTATCTGGTATTTTACCACCTCAATAGTTCTAAATGCTGGTTTTTTTCTTTGTCCTTCAATATAATTTCTGCTACACTTTTGAATCCTAATTTAAAAATTATGCCACAACAAACGATTTCCAGTTATGAATCTAGAGTCTGACACAGTTTTGCTGGCCTTGACCCACCCTGTCACATTATCATAATCACCTCTATTGCTGAACAGCAATTTACACCCTCCTTTGCCAATCACCCCCATTGCTTTAACCAGAGCCGGTTTATTTTCAATCTTAATTATTTCTGAAGTAAAATCTTAATTTTCTTGCATGGTTTTAGAATGTGTTTTAGAGTGTTTTGAGTTTTCAAACTCCACTTAGAAATGGGAGATGGTTTTTATATGCCCAGGTGATCTTCTTCTGCTCTCTCAGCTAAGAAGTTGTTGAAACTCCCTACTTTTAAATAATTGTTCAGAGGACATCTGTGGCTTTCTGCTTCATGTAGTGGAAAGGACATTAGGTACAGCCTGAAATTTAGGAAATTAGCTTAAATTAGAGCCCAGATAACTGCACGTCTTAATTCATAGGTCACTCTCACTTCTTTCCAACATGTCAGATAATAAAATATTATAAATTAAAAATGTAACATAAAGTTTGGGGCATTTTGAAGAAAAAACAATGTATGACGTTCAGAATTTAGCCAGTTTATCTTATAGACCTGATATATATTTTTAAGTACATCACAAAATTTTAGCTGAGAACCATTACATAATATAGCTTCATGATGCTACGTTTCATACATAAAGATTATAACCTAATCATGAAAATCCTGCATTTTTCAAGGCAAAACGTTTTTGAACTCACTTTTTTGCCCATTTAAATCTGAAAGGGCACAGGCAATGCCACCCACTGAGAATTTTTGGTGGTAGCTGGGTAGAAACCTCCAATTTCAAAATAACCACCCTCTGGCATACCACAACCACTTCCTGGTTCCTCAGAAACTGAGGAAATTCAGTGCTGAATTATTTCTTAATCACACAGGAATCTACAATGGGGAGGAGGACTGCATTGCTCTAGCTACTCTCCCCCTGGTTTGTGGCTTCTTTGACCTTTCCTCCCCTTAAGTTATAGCTCCAAATTCTCTTGTAGGAGCCTGTGAGGCTCTATGGAGACCTAATCCACCTGGAGTTTCACAAAGACATACCCTAAAAGCCCTCCCCTTCAGTCACCCAGCCCTTCTCCTCACATTTGGAGGTAGTTATGGAATAGACTTATTATTATGTGGTAGTTGTGAAACCCAGAGGCACTGTGGCATGTTGAGTGAAATAACGTTTTCCAAAGTACCATTCAATCAAAAGTTCCCATAGTCTCCCAAGATTCCTTTCATCACTACCATTCAAAGCTTAAGGGGATTGGAGTCTTTCATGTTTTGTGTTTGATTTATTTATTGTTAGATGGTAACCTAGGGATGGGTCCTGGCCAAATATTTCTACTTGCCCTTGCCCCTCCATTAGTCATGGAAAAACCCTCAATCGTAAGAACTTTCCTGGAGTATAAACTTGACTTCATTCTGAGAGATTTAGGTAATACTCAGCCCAACCAAGTAAAAGGCAGGTACCTAGCTTACTTACAAGATAAAAGTGTCAAAAATTAAGAAATGATTCTCCCAACTCCGGTGGATTTTTTTTTTTTCACTCACTGAGGAATCATCATGGGAAGCCAGAAATTCTGGCCTTTGGGTCTGACTTATTTGGATTTAAATTCCAGCTATATTTTCCTTGAGTGAGTTACCCTCACCTTTGAGTCTCTTTTCTCAATTATAACCAACTGTTATGAAGAAGCAACATGAAACAAGCACTCAGCACTTGGGAGGCACACAGTAAACATGCAGAAGATGTTAGGTATTACTATGGTGCTTTCCTTCATGAGGATGTGTACAGAATTAAATGAGATGACATCTCTGGAAAACATGGCCCTTATAGATGCTTAACAAACATCTGCTCCTTCTACCTTGAAGAAAATGAAGTTCTTTTCAAATCTTCATGGATTTTAGGTGATCTAAATCCAAGGTGCTTTGCTATGGCTACCTAATAATATCAAACCTTCCTCTTCCCACAGAAGAAAACATCTTGAACATCTATCTCCATGCCATGTTCCCTCTCTCCACTTACGTCTAGTTCCAGCAAGTCTTCTGCACTTCCCTGTCCAGCTTCCTCTTCTCCTAATACAGATAATTATTCTATTTTTTTAATCACAGAGTTTCCAAGTGGGATCCCAAATGCTGCCCTCAGCCCACCCATTCCTCTTTCCTCCTCTGGTCCTCTGTATTCCCCCATCGAACCCTGACATGCTCATTACCCAAACACATTTTACTATGGCAAAGCAAATGAATTTGAGTTTAGATTAACTTTATCTTAGTCAATGGGAGTCCATTTACAATGCAGAAATAAGAGAGAATTGATGTGTTTTATCACAAGGAATTAAAGCAGATCGATGTGAGCAGCCAAAACAAATATATTGAGTAATTTCTTCTCTCACTAACTTTTTTGCCTACATTTTCCAGACTATAGTTTCACATGGGAACATCTCAAATGGTGTATTATATTCTGTTTTGGATGTGATTTGAGAGAAGACATCTTAGAGATCGAACAGGTAGATATAAATAGGTAAATACCAAGATTTCAGAAAGATAAAACATAACAATGACAACAACAATAATAATATAACGACTATACTTTTTCAAGCATCTTCAGACAACAAATGAAGTGCTGGGGGGAAATAGATGTATTTGTTTGCCTCTTGCCTTATGTCTGAAAGTGCATGTTTTTTACGATCGGGCTTGTTATGTTTCCCCTCAGGGAGCTATTAACTCTATCCTTGTAGAGGGTGTCTGATTCCTATCAAAATTAGAAATTGCTTAAAACCAGGGGTGGGGGGGGTGGGGGGAGCATTTCATTCCTAAATAGACCATTAGTGGTATTGGATAGATTGTTATTCTGTAATATAATATTGAAATTCCTAGAGGCAACTGATTTTCAGTAGTGAATTAAAAAGATCAGAACTAAACTGAGTATTTGAGGAATGAATGAAAAGAAGCTTGTGTATCAGCAATTAACCTTTTGAAAATAAAAATCATTAACCCTCCCAAGACAACTAAATGCAAATGAGCCCAGTGCAATTGTGCTATAGGTATGAAAACAATGATGGAAAATGAATATCTATTTGAACATCAAGGGCAGAGGGAAATATATATGAAACAAAATATCAGAATAATGACCATCATCCTCAAAAGGAAGTAGTAGTCTAAAAATAACAATGGAAATTTTTGGTTCTTAAAATGTATAAGCACAGATGTGTTGGATTGTGGGAACAGACCAGTTCAGCAGGGTTTTTACCTGGAGTATGGATACCTGTCCCTCCAACACAGCGTGGCTAAGCAACCTTTGAGAATCTTTTCCCAAAAATGCAGAATTCCAAGATAATGCTCACTTATCTTCCACAAGCAAAATATCATCATTCCTTATCCTGCACTTAGAGAAAAGCTGATTTACTGTCTATGTGTTAAAATAGATTTTTTTTATTAAAAAGATACCATTGTTTTCATGCCTATTCCTATGTTCAGGCTTAATGTAAATACTTGTTTGAAAGATTGCAACCAAGTCAGTTGTTTGGGTGATTTACTCACAGCTCTTGTTACAGAAGTACAAAACTATATGTACCTAAAGGCTTGCAAATGCTAACTAATTCCTACTTCTCACCATTTGTACAAAAGAAAAAAAAAAAGACACACCAGTTAATTTTCTTTTCCTTAATATAGTATATGAATTACAAAAATGTGGGAAAAGTTACTGGTCTGGTAAATGTATCTTTCAACAAATAGTTTCCTTTCTGAAGTACTATAATTTATTTCAGGAACTGAGCCCTTTTTCCTGGAATTCTTCTTGTTCATCAAGACAGACATGTTCTCCAAGGATATTTATATATTTCTCCTGGCTAAACTCTGGGGACATTGCAAATGAATGATACAACTGGTTAATATTTCACCTAGTTTAAGAAAGAAAGAGAAAAGAAAAAAAAAGAACACATCTAGTGGTGGTAGGATGGTGTTAAGAATCATATCAGGTTAAAATATTATTAAATTTATAGAATATAAAAATTTTACATCATTCTAGATCATTTCAACAAACATGTACATCAAAGCCCTTCCTAATCCCTGGCCTGATTGATGAGCTTTTTCCATTAAAATTGCCCATTCCATCCCAAATATGGATAATATATAATTCCAAGTTGAAATCGGGTCCCTTGAGTTTCTTGAGATTGGATAAATGTCTCAAAACATCAGCAAATAGTCCTTAAAGGGAGGCAGCAATCTATAAACCATCCTGATGCCTTGTCAATAGCAGGAGGGAGGCAAGATGAGACAGTAAACCAAGCAACCTTTTCATGACCTCAACCCTCCCCCAGCCTCAGAAAAGTAATAAGGACTGTTCCTTGGGTCTTTGTTTGAGGAAGCTGAAACTAACATTGAGAGCTTCTGTGCTCCTACAGAGACTTACAGTAGTCACAACCCCCTCCACTCAAAATTGCTTTATATGTGATGGTCTGAGGTTCAAGTAGATGAGATTTTGCCATGTTCAAGAGTTCAGAAATAATTCACACTATCACGACCGTGAGCAAGACAAACCAATCCAGGCTAGTGTGGCCCATGGGAGTGGGGGCAGACAGGGCAGAGAAGGACATATTTCAAAGTGGTAGGTGGAGAACAATCTGTTTGAATGCCTTGCAGGGACCCTGTGATTTTAGCTGCCACAAAGATGAGAAAAGAGCACCAGATTCAAAATTAGTAAACCAAATTTCTAGTCAGCTCTGCCACTAACTTATTTTGTGACCTTGGTTGCGTTTCTTAAGATCTCTGGGCCTCAGTTTCCCCATCTACAGATTGGCTGAAACAATGTCTAAATTACTGTCATCACTCAAAAGTCTACAGTTTTGTGACTGTTACTTATTCCTCGGAGATATAAGAAAACTTACGTTCACTGCAATCATACGACTGGCGGAAGAAAACAAATTGAGTTTTCTCAGTCTGGCTAATGACACTGCTGCTCAGCAGCAAGGCAGTCAGTCAGAGGCAATGAAACAAATCAACATCCTGAGGCTAATTACAGGAGGAAGACCTCTGTGCGTCACCATGGCAACCAAAGAAAAGGTAACCCCAGTAAAGGTCAGACACTGGTAAAGTGACCGTGGCATTATAATAGGAATAGGTAAAATCTACCACAGTAGCCTGTAACTTGACCAAATTAGTCCCCAATGCTGTGGGACCCTAATTATTTTCTAAAACAGTGTCTCAAAGTAGGTTTCATGCTCCACCTGCTTCAAAATCACTTGATACAAATGCAAATTACTTGATCTCACCCAGACTTATTGAATTTCTTGGGGGAATAGACGGGGAGGGGATTAGCGAATTTCCATTTCTAAAGAAGTTCTCCAGGTGTTCTTTTGCACAATTAAACTTAAAACTATTTTTCATAGCCCCTTTTATGCCACATAGGACATAGTAATTGCTCAGTAAAATTCTTATGAACTATTTTCTTTAACACATAACACTTTCCCTATCTCAAGAAGACTCTTAAAATTAAATTAAATATCTTTCTAACTCCAAGATAAACCACACATTGTGAGTTCCAACAGTTGTAAAAGAGGATGCTTAAGGAGAAAAGGGATGGAGAGATCAGGACCAGGGGGGCCAAAACCATTTCCACATATGACTAAGGAAGTCTCCTGGACTAAGAGGCCCACAGTTGTGACCTTAGTGAATTGGAGGAAACAGGCAGGCTCTTCTGCCAAGACAAGTATTTTGTTTGTTTTAAATTTTCTTTTCTTTTCCCATCACCATTTATCCCCTCAATGCTCTCTTCCACCTCCACCCACCCCCTTCCTCCCACCCCCACCATCTCCAGACTATTGTCCATGTCCATGAGGGCAATTGTTTTAAATGAGACACTGTGAGCTTAGGTGAAATTCATTAGAAAGAGTCCCCCCCTCCCCTTTGCTCCCTCTTCTCCTCCTTCCCCTCACCCACTCTGCCACCATCCAAGCCTTGTGAGAACCAAAGGAATAGACTGCATTTTACCCCTGTGTAAAGGGAGGGGATGAGCAATACCTGGTATGAGGATGAGAACAGCACCACCAGGCCTGGTGCTCTTAAGTGCCTATCAGAGAGGCCCCCTTTCTTTCACGTCTCTGCCCAAGACAGGTGGAGACAAAGTCGGGACAATTAGCCAAATATCTGATGGGAAGTGTGGGGGCTAAAAAAATACTTTTCCTCCCAACAAGTTCTGGCCTACTATTAGTCAAATTAACAATGATAAACAGGAGAAAATGTGCAAAGTTTTTTATAGATGATGTACATGCCTAGTGTGTCCTAAGATATGAGACTCGAAACATATTGAAAGTTGAGTTTATCTGCCATTATATAAAAAATGGAGAAAGTGGGCAGAGTCTGAGATTTTGACGGAAATAGGCAATTTACAGGCAGCTGAGGAAGAGAGGAATGCACATGGCAGGCAAATTCTTGAGAGGCAACTGAGGAACAATGGGACACAGGGTAGGGGAATCTAGATACCAAGCCCCTGCTGAGAGCCTTCTTATCTAATGTGAAGGTGGATTTATTAAGATTCCCTTCCTGGAGCAGGACTTTTTATCTGAATCTCTTAGGCATGAAAGGATGAAAGTCAAAGGTTCTTTCAGAGTCTTTTGTTTCTTAATAATCAACTTAAAATCAATACATCAAAAGGCACTATTTGGGGGTAGCAAAACTTTGGTTACCTGTAGAAGGAGAAGTTGCTTCAGTGGTTCAAAAGTAATGAGATGACTGCTTGGCAGTGAGCAGTAGACAACCATTTGATGCAAGATGGGCATCTGGGCCACTGGACAAATAGTGTTGCCCTAGAAAAGCAGCAGAGCAACCCTGAAAGCTCATTGTACCCCAAATGCAGGATCTTCTTCTATGGCACAGAGTTTTAAGTTGTCTCTAGAGAGCTGCTGCCCGACCAAGGATACTTTCCCAGTCCTCTAGCATCTAGAGACATTATAATGTGAACAGAAATGATGTGTTCAGACCAAGGCTTTAAAAAAGTTCTTGTACCTTGTACCTTTGTTCCCTTTTCCATCCCCTGGCTGGGTGCAGAAAATGCCGAGGTCTATGGGTTGAAGAACCACAGGATGGAAGGAGCCTGAGCTAGAAATCATTTCATAAAGGAAACATCTACCAACAAGCAACCACTGCTGTGGACTATATTCACAAGAAGTAAACTTCTGTTGTGTTTGAGATGTTATATATCGTGTTAACTATTTGTAGTAGCAGTTAGTGTTACCCTAACTTGCATACATGGCCAGGCTGAAGGGAAACACTATCATTCTGGAACTCATGGCCAGCATCTAGACCTGAATACAGTTCAGTAACAAGGGGGCAGCAACTTGGAGCTGCTCTGTTCTGACTGCAACAGACGAAGATCTGCCTTGAGCGGGAAGTATTCCTTTGGGGATTTTCTCCTCTCCAGGAGAATAATGTCCCTCCTTTTTCCTCCTCTTTTAAGAGGCATGCCCTGTAGAGAGGGACGTGCGTCCAATGCCTGGAACATGTTTTAGGAGTTCAGTTTCCTTTTGCAAAGAGCATCCCCATGAAAGAACAAGGCCAGGAAGCCCAGCCACAGCCCAGAGGAAAGCCTACAAATCCCCCCTGAGAATGTTGACCAACATGTTTTCATGGAATAATAGACCTAGAAGATTCTAATTCTAATAGTGGCTGTAGTTCACTAACACACACACACACACACACACACACACCATCCCTGAAGATATTTGTCTTTTGGATACCATGGCTATCAGAGACACTGGGTAAAAATTAAATAAATGTAGTTCCATGATCTCCAGGAACTGACAGAATATACTAGTAACCTAAATGTTACAAAAGAGAAGGATGCAGAATGTGTTATAAAAACAAGACAGAAAGGGGCACCAAGGAAGTTTTCTTAGGAGGGTCAGAATTATGCTGTGTGTGTAGGAGGAGGATCACACAGAAGGGCAGGCAGAAAGAATAGCTCAAGTACAGAACCTGAGATAAGCGAGGACAGGAAGTTTACTTACACTGGATTCTCTTGCTTACAAAAAGTTTTGTACCCTAACCTCAAGGCAAGGGAGTAATACAGTCTTAGTCATTAAGCTTCTTAGCCTTTTCCTTTCCAAAAAGATTTTAAAAAATGTTCCATTTTAAAGCAATAAATCTGCTGCTATGAACTCAGGGATATTGGGTAGATGCAGGGAGATGCATATTCAGAAGCAGAGAACCAGGATTTTAGAGAGCCGAATACACAACTTGACAAGGTTTTATAATGCTTAGTTTCTGTTAAAGCTAAGACATTCAGTAAGGGGATAGAAATGAAGGCTGAATAATACAAATTGCTTTGGGGTAGACACCTATGAAACAGAGTGGGGCCATACCTCAGTAGTGCCAGACACCCAATAGGCGTTCAGTAAGTGCTTGTTGGAAGAATGGCCCATTCATCACGTACATGCTTGACCTGTGCCAGGAATACTGTTAAAAATTCATCAGTTCTGTTGTCCTGATTTAGTGACTCATCCTGGCCTTACCATGCAATCAGACCATAGAAACGTCTCAGGACTAAGCTAGAAAAATAGTTTTACATATACAAAACTAGAGGCCCAATGCACTAAATTCATACAAGGGGCTTGGCTCTCACAGCCCGAGCTTCATCCAGAAGGTCATCCAGAAGGACATTGGAAAGATGTCCAGAAGGTCATTTGGCTGTCCAATCTAATTAGCATATTACACTTTTATTATTATAGATTATTATATATATGTGTATATGTATATATATATACAGTATCAGGTTCTTATATCAATTTTTGAAAACCATATATACATATGATTTATGTAAGAAATACAATGTATGACTCCAATCAGAAAACAATATGTATACATATATAGAAGCTATACATTGTGTTTCTTGCATAAGTCATATACTATATGTATTTTTTTAAATATTCAAATGGCTGGCCAGGCTGGGAGCTCCATGAATACCAAGCACTGTCCTCTCGTCAAGCTCTGCTTCTGTCTTGCTCTCTCAGTTACTGAAAAAACCAGGAAGACACATCAATCTGTTCAACAAGGACAATATTAAAGTGTCTAACGTGGTGAGAACTATGAAATCATTCTTCACGCAAGCATCTCGAAAGGTCTATACGCATAAATTAGTTTCCCATAGTACTGCAGATCTCTAATTATTTTTTAATTTATACAAATATGTGCGATTACAATGCAATTAAAATGCCAGTATAATTAAAATGCAGACAGAAGAAAATTTATAAATCTGTTCATGAAGCCCCTTGATTTCTTCTTGGGTTCAATTAATGCCACTTATGATTTAAAGATTGTGAAAAACCTTATTGCAATTAGTAAGACCATTCCATCAATCCATGTACCTTAGAGTGTGAAGTCTCCTCTAGGTCTGCAGGGTATATCTTTATGATGAATGTTGGCCCGAACCAGCCAAATGAGAGTTGCTTACCAAAGACATGGCTAAAAGAAGGGGGGGGTGGGAATTAAGTGTGCCTGCCCTATAGAGGAGTGAAGAATGCAAAATCTAGTATTTCTTAAATATTGGCTGGGCTATATTTACATATTTCCTTAACAAGAGCTCTGACCCTCTTTACCCTAATTTCTCTGTAGATGAAGCCATTCAGTTAATAGGAACTAATAGGAGGTGCCAGAGGTATTTAATAGACATTTTTTAAAAAAACTGAAGATGACTTCTGCTAACACTCTTTTTTTTTTTTTTTTTTTTTTGCCTTTTATAGTTAAAAGCGTTTACTGGAGAGGGAAGAAAAAAAAAACACAGATAGGCAGCAAGCTTGTGACATGCTAGAAACTCAGACCTAAATGGCTAGATTTGATTAAATTACTTGTCCTAATACAAACATTTACTGAGCACTGCTTGGCTCTGGGTATACAAAATTACCAGTGGTGTCAGTCCTCTGGGAAGCCATGGTTTGGAGGAGAGAACAGATTATGTAAAAGCTAATTGCTATACTGTAGGATAAATATTATTTTGGTCAAATGTACTGTGGAGACACAGAGAAATTAATAATAAAGAGCTTCCAGAAAAAAGAAAAATTTAAGCCAAGTCTAGATTGAGCAGTGGTTCTCATTCCCTCGGGGGCTTATTGTCTCAGGGACTAAGGCACAGAGCTTTTCGTGGTAAAGGTCAAGGAAGCTAACCATCCTCACCAGGGATCCATTCCCCACATACCTTTCAAATGTCAAATGTCCTACCAGGCATTTAGGGACCACAAAACCGGTTCACAATGATCTGAGCCTTGATGCTTACACCGTTTTACATATAGACCACAAAAGATATGTTTTCCTTTTCTTTTGTTTTGAGCACTGTTCAAATATCCAGGAATATTTTTTTTTAATTTTCTGGGAACGCAACTACCTTGTAAAACAAAGGGAAATTGCGTTTTGTCTTGTTCAGAACTTGACATTTTCACATAAACTTATCTAAGTATATTTATTCTTCAGTCTTTTGATACAGGGCAAGAAATCTTTTTTTTTCCTTCAATATGTCTTTTGATAGGAGTCATTATTTATATTTCTTACCTAAATATAAAAATGTGTCTACAAATTTCCAGTTCCAATTTCTTGAAACTAGAGTGGGATCAGAAAGACAACTTTCCAAGAGTCTGAGCCCCAAATCTCCACTTTTCCTCCAAATTTTTAGATTGCTCTCTTTGTGCACATTTGTGAGAGTTGCGCTAGGATATGAAAGGTTGTGCCTTGCACAGCCCCCGGGTCTCTGCAGTGCGGTAGCAGCACTGCTGCAGACCTAGAAGTGGACTTGCTGGGTCATATAATTTGTGCATTTTTAATTTTATTCGGTGTTACCAAATAGTTCTTCAAAGTAGCTGTCCTATGTATGGTCCCATCAGCAATGTTCCCACAATATCATTAACACTTGGAATTACCCAAATTCTTAATTGTTGCTTGTCTTACTAATTACTTATCATTGATGTTTCTATCTCTCCCTCTCCCTTCCTCTGTGAAACCATTAAAAATACACTTTAAAAAAATATTAAGCTGTTAAAATGGAAGATCCAGAAAAGAATCAAATTTATTGGTCACAAAGTTTTATTTCCAGCCTAACTTTATATGACTCTAAATTTTCATAAGACCTCTTATCAATCCCTCTTGCCAAAAGTTAGTTATAAAAATCATTTTTAATCCACAACCTTGAAAGACTTTATACTCTTCAAGGCACATTCTTAACAACAGATTCAGAGTGACACAAAAATCAGAAAGTTATTTCCTTCTCAAAAATATTTTCTTGATAACATTTACATTTATGTGAATGTCCTTAAGCTTGGTATTACTCTTTATGAGAAAATGACTTTAAAAAGTGGGGGTTTTCTGCTGGGGGAACTACCCCAACTTGTTCAGAAGACTGAGAGCCCCTAAAATTCTCAGTGTCAGATCAAAACTTTAAATTATTTCTGTCTTATGTAATCTTAAATAATATTGTGAAAAGGGCTACTTTAAGATTTTATTTCCTGCTTCTAGTTGTCTTTGAATTATACTGGCCTTGGTTCTTTGTCTTCCGTGCAAAAGTATTGTAGCCAAATCTCAGCCTTTGTTTTCCTAATAGCATTCACATGAACTCACTTTTATTGTGGATTCACTCACTGTTTGATGTTTTGCATTTGGCAGCATTCACCTGCTGCCTCCTCTCTATTGTAGTCGCATTTAGCCTGGTGCCCATTTATTTTCTTTGCTTATTCACATGTATTTTAATCTGATTGGGTGACCTGGGTTTCCCACCTATTGATGACCCATATCTCAAATCCTAGAAGTATATTTAGAGCCAAAAAAAAAAAAATCACCCTTGTTGTTTGTAATCATTACATTGATTTTAGGTGCTTAACAATAGAACATGTTCTTTTTCTTTTAAGAGACAGTCTGCCTGTGGCTTTTAAGAACCACCTGGTAACCTTGGTAAGATTTTAAACATACATATTTGCATGGAAGACAATAAATCAGAGAGTCACATCCTCTAAATGAAAACCTAATTTCCAGTTATTTGCTGCTATAGAAGGTTTCGTAAAGTTCTGATTATGAACTTGTCTTGAAAGGTAAGAAAGGAGAATATATATTAATGTGTTTTATGCCTAGAAAAATCTAATGATGAAACAAAAGTTAATGAGCTCCTGTTAATCACTTCTGATGGACATAATGTATTCATTTCTCTCCTTCTTCAATTTGGATCATCTAAACCAGTGGTTGTCAGATGTTAATGTGCATACCAAGCCCCTAAGATCATGTTAAGGCAGCTTCTGATTCAGCAGGTCTGAGGTGGAGCCTGAGATTTTGCATTTCTAACAAGCTCCTATGTAAGAATGACGTTGAAGCCCTGAGACTCACTTTGAGTTTCTCAGCCCCTATATAAAGCAATTGAATCAAAAGAAGGTTCTTGTGCACGTCTAACAATTAGCGTAAATAAAGTTGTAATAAAAAAGCACTCTTTTCTGATAGAGCAACTTCCAGGCCCCATTTCTTTCTGAATATAGAGGTTCTGGAAAGAGTTATTAGAAGGTTTGAATCCCAAGTGAGAGTTGCTACAAAGGGTATCTAAACTTGCCTATTAAAATGATGACAATTGGGGTTCTCAAAAAAGGACTAACTTGCCTCTTACCATCATGTATATTCTCAGCCCTATATATGCTGATCAAAGATGTGGAAGATTTAAAAAGGGGGAAAATTTAGTGCCACTATTATTATTTCTTCTTCTTTCCCTCCTCCTCCTCCTCCTCCTCCTTCTCCTCCTCCTCCTCCTCCTCTTTCTCTCTCTCTCTCTCTCTCTCTCTCTCTCTCTCTCTCTCTCTCTCTTCCTTCTCTCCCTCCCTCCCTCCCCTTCTCTCCCCACTACTGCATTCCAAATAAGTAGGCCCTTTTAAAGGAACATGGTTTTGTATGCTTAACTCTATTGACCCATCTTCTGTGGGGCTACTGTGAGATATAAGGAAACTTGTTCCCCCAATAGGAGAAGGCTGTTGGGTCTCTTCTTGCATGTAGTATAAGCTGATGCTGTGTTCCCACTAGTGTTTCCTCTTATTTGTTGGTGTCCTTCAATCAACTGTGCAATCCTTTCCTTCCTGCCAGCTAACCTATATGGCATCCAGAGCCTCCTTCAATTATTTAGCAGACATTTATTAATTCCCTTCCATGGACAGGGGCTGTGTAGCCACATCTAATCAACAGCTTCAAGTGCATGCAACAGCAGTGGATGGAAGGGGTTGAGAACATAGGCTTTGAGGTCAGGCAGATTTGAGTTGGAATCCCAATTCTGTTACCTACCAGTTGTCTGACCATGAGTTTTTGCATCTATAAAAGGAATATAATACTTCACAGGATTATGAAGGAACTAAATGAAGTAATGCACACAAACGACTGAACAACGATGTCTGGCATATCCTAGGAGTCCAACAAATTGTTGCTTTGTGGTTATTGCTATAATTATTTCTACATATCTTGTCTGAGCTCCTATCTAATATATTCACCTGCCTATAGTTCTCTCTCTCTAGATATCCTGTGTGAGTATATCAAACTCAGTATTTCCAAAACTGAAACCATTAGCATTGTCAGAAAATTAATTATCCTTCATTCTTCTCTTAGTATCTCCATTATCTTTAAGGACAAATAAAATACTGAAAACAACATTTGGTTCCTACTTTTTCATTCTCTTATTATATAGGTCATCTATTCTGTCCTTTTTAATACATAATGCCTCCCTTTCTCTTCATTCCAACTTTCACTGTCCTTGTTTACACTTTCATTCTCTCTTTCTGTCCTAGACTTTAGGTACAGCATCCATAAATGCTTCTAAATAACTCTGATTTTAAATACTCTGTTGTGTCCACAATCTCAGTACTTGTTGAACCATGTGTTTTTTTTTTCTTCAAGAAATAGAGCCTCTTCACTGGTCTCCAGCCTCCAGCCTCTGCCCTCTCTAAATGGTGTGTCACTGCCACTGGAGTGATTATTGTAAACAACAAAATAAACCATATTGCTTCAAAATGTAAATACCTCCAGTGGCTTTCTATTAGCACAACCTCCACTCAGAGTATGGAAAACCATCCACTACTGATCCCCAATTTCAATTTTGAGCCCTATCTCCTGCTAAACCTGTGTGTGTGTGTGTGTGTGTGTGTGTGTGTGTGTGTGTGTGTGTGTTTTATATACACTCTAGCTAGGCTTTGTCAAGGCTTAGAGACTTCCATTTGTCACACCTTCCTATCCTGTGCCCCTATCCTGTCCTTTCTCTAATTGCCATCAATTTTTTCCTCATTTTTCCAAAGTTATTTCCTCTGCAAAGACTTCCAAAACTCTTCTCCCAAGTACTTTTAACCACTTTTGCCTCTGGCTTCATGTGATAAACACTCTACCATGAACTTGTTACAGAACCATTCCTTCCATACCTGACTCTCCCACTAGACTTTGAGTATCTCTCCTATTTGACTTGAGCTCTGCAGGGGCATATAAGCAGCTTACTCCTTTTTATTGACAGTATGTGCTTGGTTTTTGATAAATATTTAATATGTTAAAAGATGAATGAATGAATAGATTAATTGGGCATGGAGAGGGAAAGTGCTGGGCTCAGTTTGGGAAGGAGATGAAGGATAGTCATTGCTATTTTTTTAGTAGGGAGGAAAGCAGAATAACAAATAGTAGCAGATTTTACAAACAAAGCATGGCCTTCTCTTTTCTCCTATAATGAGAAGCACAATGAAAATTACTACTAGAAATTCAAGTAGCCAAAGGCCTATGGAATCAAAGAGTATAACAGGAAGGCCTTAGTGAACCATATGTGCAGGCCCTTAGGAAAACATAGGAGAGGAACTGATATCTAAATCTCTAGATCATTTGCATAAGGTTTTGGGCATTTGGCGGATCTATTTGATCATATTAAGAAGACTGAGAGTCCCCTTTAGAAAGGTATGAGTGGACATTTTTCTATTAATGGTGAGAATTAAGAGAGATGTCATCTTGAGCCAAAAGAAGCGCCTTTCTCTCCAATCCAGTTCTATTATATGAGGGGTATTATTATTTCTCTAGGTTTGCCATAACAGGGTACCACTAGACCAGGTGGCTTTAACAACAGAAATTTATTGTTTCACATTTCTCACTTTGATTTCTGAAATCAAAGTGGTGACAGGATTGCTTCATTCTGAGGCTACAAGGAAGAATCTGTTCTATACCTGTCTCCTAGCTTCTTGTGCTTGCCAGTAATCTTTGGCATCCATTGGCCTCTGCTGCCTTACCCTGATTTCTGCCTTCATCTTCACTTGAAATTCTCTCAGTGTATATATGTCTCCAAATGTTCCCCTTTTATATGGATATAATATATTAGGTTAAGGATTCATCCTACTCCAGTATGACCTCATCCTAACTTAACTCATTATAAGTACACCGGCCCTATTTCTAAATAAGTTCGTATTTCTGAGGTACTTGGGATAAGGACTTCAATTGATAAATTTTGGAAGGGACACAATTAAACCTATAACAAGAGGTTGGATGGTGTTAATCCCAGGAGATTGCTGTTCATTCAGCATCTTGGGAGGCCTATGAAGGACCCACAAGGAAGAGACCTGTTATACTGATGGTTCAGGAAGAAAAGGGCTAGGAGATTTCTAGCAAACACTATCACCTAACTACCCAAACACTGTGACCTGGGGAAGGAACAGACTATAGAAGAAGGGGAGGAAGAGTCTTCAGAACCAGACCCACCTCTAAGACCTTTTCTGGCAGCTCATGAAAGACTAACACTAAGAAGCTCTCAGGGATAAAATCACCATCTAGAGTGGGAAGGCATTATGCCAAAAGGTTTATCAAAGTCCCCAGGTGTTTGAGTGGAATTGGTGCGTCACTGAAAGTATGCCCTGTGTAATTCTTTGTATCCAAGTACTTGTTTTTCATAAAACATAGAATGTTTAGAGAGAGAAAGCAGAGAATTTAAAAAAACAGTTTCTCTGCTTTAATTTATAGAAGAAGAAGCCAAGACTAGAGTGATAGGGGGCAGTGTATGCATACTCTAATGTAGAAGAAAGATCTGCCAGACCAAGAAGCAGAACTCTTAAGTGCCCATTTTGACACTATGGGAACTTAGTATCAACTGCATCAACTCAGTGAGACACACTGTCCATATCTTAAAATATGATAATCCTTCAAAGAATGGCTCAAGTAATAAAAGGAGATAATGGATATGAAAGTACCACTAATTTCTAAGAGATGGCCCAGTGAATTCCTAGTTTAATCATATTCCCATTTGAATCTACAATATCTAGCACACAGCAGATGTTCAATAATTGTTTGTTAAATAAATGAATGAACTCATTCTGGTCCTTAAAAAGGAAATATCCCAGACACAATGTCCAAATATCAACCCTGAAAACTAACTTCCAAGGCCTTGAAAATAAGACTTCCCAGATGTTCTTATTTACAACCAGGAAACCCCACAATCATAGGGAGAACAGGGATTCCTGCAGGCAGCATCTCAGTTATCAAAAGAAACTCTCTCGTAATGGTTGCTCTGAGCAGCCTATTGGAAAGACAATATACCCTGACAAAACTTAGGAGAGATCCCTGAGTTCTGTCTACACTCCTCAAGGAGTGAGCAGTGAACTCAGAAAACAAACTCTTAACTGCCAGCAAAAACCTCCAGCAGTTATCATTCTGGATTTTGCAGTTCTGGGGGAGAACTTTGTGCACATTATTATGGCTGAGGGTTATTACTGAATATTGCAAGTTCTGACCTGGCACTTCCTTCTCTGCCTGGTGACTCACTCCTTTATTAGTACCATCGACATTGTTTCTTGTAGATTGATCCAAGTGTTCACATGAAATCTTTTACTTTAATACTTCACCAGTGGTTGGTGGGTGGCTAGGGAGAAGAAAGTTAATTTCAATGCAAACAGGAGAAATTGGTCTGGTTGTAAGACTTAACTGAATAATATCCAAATCGTATTTTGCAAGGGGACATTTTTTAGGGAAATTATTCTTTAAAATATAGATGATACTTACCACTCTGAAATCGTGGCTTCTGTCTTTAAGGTAAATAGACTACAATGCTTCACCCTAACAAGTTATTTTTTTGGAGATCATTAGATCCTGGAGGGATATACTTTACAGCATTTAAGTAAACATAAGTTACCAAGCCCTAAAGAGCATAATTGTTAATCATTTTGTATTTGATCAAAATGGTTTGCAAATATTCCTGCTGGGGGATTTATCCATTTGCATCTTGCATTCAGTTTTAGAATTTTATCCCTTTAATATTGCCATAATATCATGATTAATTGATTAATGCAAGGGTTCAGGAGCCAATAAACCCACTACTTATTGTTATTTATTATTTAACTTCCCCCAGTGTGCTGGCTGGTATTCAGAGGCTAAAGAAGATATAGTCTAGCTCTCACAGCTTTTTAACGAATTGATTATGCAGGAAAAAAAAGAAAAGAAAATCTCCCCTTTTTCCACGATGTGAAGTCTAATGAGAAAACAATAAAGAAAATGCATTCTGTATTTATATTGGCCATTATTTAAACATGTTCTGAAAATCTGGATTGTTGCTCACTTTTAATTTAATATTTGGTGTATATATATATATATATACATATATGCAGATATAGCTTTATGTAAATGAATCCATGTTAGTGTCTCTATCTAAAACTAAAGTTCCTAATTTAGAATCATTTTAGAAATTATTCTACTTGGGCATTACTCAAGAAATACACAGGCTTAGAAAAAATGAGCAATAAGAATGTCCTTCCCGGGGGAAGGTCAATGGGAAGGAAAAGGAGATATATGTACTACTATTTGTAATACTTTAAACAATAAAATTTTTAAAAATGCTCTTTTAAATTTAAAAAAATCTCCTTCGTCAGAAGAGTAAAATTATGTAAGTCCAGAGATATTTCTTGTGTCCTAGTGACCGAGTGCTAAGTCTTCCTCACCTGCATAAACACTCCTTCATAGGATGGGTTTGCAGTGTCAAAGAATGGGTCACTGGTACCAAGAAACTATCACCTCATGATGGCCCAGATTTGCTGTCAGAGCCCTGGGCGAGTAAGAATATGATCAACTGACACGGAAGGTAGCACAGTAAATGAATGTTACCAAACCTATGCTATAATTCTCAAATCATGCTTTTTTAAATAAATTATCGAGATGTGGTGAAGGCCTGGGGCAGTGGGTGGGGGTGGGCTAGAAGGGACCAATAAGGGGGGAAGAGGACATATGTAAAACTTTCAACGATAAAGATTTTTTAAAGTAAATAATAATAAAATAAATTATCATTCAAACATGCACCCCAGGTGATTTGCTTTGTACATAATGGCATGTATGAGCGTTATACCTTCCATTATAGCAGGATGATTATTTGGTGGCTATTTTATATTTTATAAGGGATTAAATAAAGATATACAGAACTTAGTGAATTTGTCCTGAGGCTGCTAAAATAAAGTTCGTATTAACACCAACATATAGAAATCCTACCTCAGAATTTTCAGGGAATTGTCTCTGTCTAGGCCACCTTTCTACCCCTAAACTGTCAAATTATACAGAGGTGCTATTACACAAACATGCTACTCTCACTTGAAGCTCCAGGAGAGATGTTTGCATAGTCCAAAATAGGATTCCTCCCCAAAAGTCTAATAGAAACCCCAAGGTATAAGGATGCTGCAGAGCGAAAATTGATGGTACATCCTAAATGTACCAGCTGTGTAAAATATGAAACCATCCGCCATGCTGTCATCCAGAGGGAACTTGAGGAGAGGCACATACAGCACCACATGTCCTTCATGACAGGCCAGACAACAATGATTGGCCAGATGTTCTGTTTTTTCTCATTTGCATGGTTAGGACATATGGTAACTGGGAAGAATGAAGTCATCTCTTCAGCAGCGATATGAATGGTTTGAAATATAATTGCTTCAAATCATAGATCCCACACCTGTCGTGGATCAATGGTGTCAAACCTTTGAAAATAAACATGTTAAGGATAACCCAAACACCTTATGTCAGATGGTGGTTTTTATGCCTTGCCACACATTTACTATCTCTGAAATAAATCACAGCTCTTTGTGTGGTTTGAAATTGCATCGTTTTATCTGGAGAAAGGTTTGGTTTCCTTACACATGTTAAACTTGGGAGTATTTCAACACTTGCAATAGCAATATTTGGATGTCAGAAGATCTAGATTTCAGCACCAAGGGATAATTTGGTATATAAAACATCTGGTGTGTTTGAGAGAGTATCAGCTTTAAATTGGTGGTTTTCATAGTCCTTCTGGTTTAAATATTCCTCTTGGTAGCAAGTTCAGTTTCTGGTTTATGTACTTGTCTTTTCACGGCCTCAAGTAAGATGAACATATATTTTGAAAGGTTCCTTAAGTGAAATAACAGCAAAGAAAAAGTAAATCTGCCTTCCATCTTGGGAACATGAGCAACAAGATGACCCAGCACCATCTTATTGCAGCTGTCTCTCATTGGCAGGGATATTGAGCACAAAATCTTAGTAGTGACTCTTGGAGCACAAATAAAAGCAAAGCCCTGAAGTCAGTCATGCTGAAAACTTCCAAGAAGCATGTAGAGATGATACTCTTGGATTCAGAGGTAGCAGGAAAAAAGCTATCTATTCTTTCCTCTTGTAACATAATTGCGAGGAGATTTTGCCCCTCCTATGGTTTTCATACTTATATTTTGGCAGATCTCCTAAATTCTAGGAATGTCAACATCCCCTCGGTACCTTGATGCAATGCCTCAAAAGAGATACATTAAAGAAGTTTACCCTGCTGTAAAACACATTACAACTGATTTTAATGAAGTATCTTTTGATATGTCATCACCACACAACAGTTTTTTCAAAGCCAGTATATGAACCACACCAAAGAAAGAGGATAGGTTTGAAGTTTCATTCTCACATAAGAAGGTGATGTCAAAGGAGTGAAACTCCTGAGTCAGAAACATTGCTCTGGATCAATGAGGATGAGATTTTAGAAGAGTGGACTGAGAGATGTACTCAGCAAAATCTAGGGAAAACATCCAACAGCTTCTATATCAGAAACCATGAAGGGGGAGGACTTCGCTGTACCAGACACGCCATATTGAACACTGTTAGGCCAGTGTCGCACTGGTATCAGTGTCGCACACTGAAGATGCAATCTCCACTATCTTCAAATTGGTGCTTATGAGTCCTGACAACACCAGCAGAATTCTTGGGCCAAATTCTGAAAAGGGATGGTTAAGTAGACCCAGGAAACTGACTGGCCCTTCCACTTCATGTATTTTTTGACATCGTTTCTTTATGTCTAGGCACAGCTATGTCTACCAGCCAGAGGAAATGTCAGTTCTACACCTTGCCATGCAAAGGTGGCACCTGGGAAAGTGGTAAATCTGGGTAACTTTGAATACTCACTATCACCATCCCAACGCTCCGCCCCCCACTTTGAGTGTCTCCCCACAAATAATGTTTAGTGCTTTCCTACCTGTACCCCTACCCTTGCCTCTGCCACCACAGTGCCTACACACTATTCCTCTGGTAGAATAGCCTTGCCAACTCAGCCACGTGGTTTTATGCTGGTGAGTTCGTGTAGATGTTCTTTATCAGTTGAGAACATTCCCCTCTATTCCTAATTTGCTGCAAGTCTCTTTTATTGTGATGGGTACTGGATTTTGTAAAATACTTTCTCCATATCAATTAATATGATCACATAGTTTTTCTCCTTTAGCTTGTGAATTACTTGGATTTTTGAAAGTTGGGTTAGCTCTTATTTGTTTTTTAAAACACAAAGAGGGAAACCAAACTCTATTCAATTAGTACAATAAGTAATAAACCCACCTTAACATTTTCTGACATATGCAGAGCTTAGAAACATTTATTTTTATTTATTTTATTATTGTTTAAAGTATTACAAATAGTAGTCCATGTCTCCTTTTTTTGTTTGTCCCCATTAACCTCCCCCAAAACATTTATTTTGTTGTTGTTTTTAATCTGGAGAAAGCATAAAATCATTTGCATTTATAAAAACACATAAAATAATATTACTAGACATATTATAAGGAATGTTTCATTCTTACCTAAAAAAAAATAGTAGCACCAGGATTCTTTATATTCTCCCAAGGAATATTGCCGTTTTGTGTCCATAAGCCTCACACTCCCACCTAGAAGTCCACCTCCACTTCAGATTTTCAGACACTGGACAGAAACCTAGAGGTCAGGTCTATAGGGCTGCAGGACATTTGGTTTCTCTCTCTACATACTACGTTGCTGACTGCCTAGTTTCGTGGTCGGAAAACTGGGGCTCGCCAGCCACATGTGGCTCTTTGGCCCCTTGAGTGTGGCTCTTCCACAAAATACCACAGCCTGGGCAAGTCTATTTTGCAGAAGTGACATTAGAAGAAGTTTAAGTTTAAAAAATTGGGCTCTCAAAAGAAATTTCAATCATTGTACTGTTGATATTTGGCTCGGTTGACTAATGAGTTTGCCGACCACTGGCCTATTTCAACTACATATAAGGCTTTTCAGAGTTCTTAGTAGCTGCTTTTAAATTTTTATCCTGAGATTTTCGTTTCAATCAATAAGGAAGTGGGCTATAGCGAGGTTAAACCACCACAGCAGAACTAGACTCAACAACTCATCTCACAGATGAGCAAACTGTGGCCCAGAGAGAGGAACAGGAATGATAGAAATTCCCTACAGTTATTATAGTCTTTTATGTTTTACAAAGCACTCCCTTCTATTATTCGTTTCATCCTCAAAATAATCTATTGTGAAGATATAGTCTTATAATGCCATAAGTTCCAGCAAGTTACAATTTATGTTATAAATTTAGTTATAAAATTATGACTGTGTTTAACATTTTATTTTTATTTCTCTCTGCTGCTTTCCTTGATTTATACAAGTAATATAACCCAACAGACAATGTAGGAGGACATGGATTTATAGTGGTAGAACATAAATTTACAATTAAATAGAAAACTTTGAGAGGTTCAAACTGAGACCAAAAAAGCACTAGACACATCATATTCTTTCCTCAAGGCATCCAAGGATGATGAAGGGGATGAAACCAAAAGTCATGGTAAGTTGAGCTGTTCTGAAGTGAGAGAAAATGAATTTGGATCAAAGCAAGTGGAGCTGAACACCCCTTTCCATATGCCATGCACATCAACGTGGGGGAAGCCAGGATACCCAAGATAAATGGGTCTTTGCCATTTGGAAAAATAGGTTCTCTTTATTACTTAGTTTTATTTGTGATGCTTTGTATTTTCATACCACTTTTGTGGGGTTTTTTTAGAGCAATGTCACATACCCAGTCTCATATCAGCCACACAGCAACATGAGATTGGCAAAGCAAGCAGGGCTTTGGTGTTTGCAGGTTTTTATTGGTGCCTTTACAGCTGAAAGACTGAAGCCCAGCAGTTTACTCAAGGTTACGCAACAGTTGAGAAGTGAGGACTCCAACAAAACATGAGTCAGAAGAGGTCTTCAAAATATAGGCGAGCAGATTAAATATGGCAGGTTGTCCTAAATTCCATCAAGTGGCAGTAAAGGAATTTAAACGATTTTAGTCCAGAACAAAGGACCAGTGAAAAGATGTTAGCAGAGAAGTCAACAAATGTTTGTAAAACAGTAAAAGGACGAAAGTGTGGTTTTGATTCAGCTGCAGAGGGAAATACTAAAAAGAAATGAGGTCACCTGATACACAGAACCACAGTAAGTCCAGGACGTGGGGAGCAAGTTATCAAAAGAGACAGGAGGTCATATCCAGGCAGAAAACAATACACGGTGCCAAATCTATCCACAACCTGATTTGCGTTCCATATTATTCCCTCACCCAACACAACCAGTCATCTATGTTCTGCTCTATACCACTACCCACGCTGCACACAAAGTCCAAGGGATTATTTTCTGGGGATATTAAATCCAAGTCCTAGTGGTCACCACATTATGTGTTGGGGGTTGCAGGTGGTCAAGAAGAAAAATGAAGTTAAATGACAATCTGCATTGCATAGTTTCCTACCTCACCCCAGCTCTACTTCCAAGGCTTCAGGGGCCAGTTTGACTCCTCAGGCATACATTGTACTAGTAAGGATTTTTCTCTAGAGAAACTGAATAGCCTAAGACAATAAACACAACAGCAAATAAAAACAAAAGTATCCTCAAATATTGGTGGGGGAAAACCATATGTTAGGACTCCAGTGTCAAAGCTGACTTTCCAGCTGCCCACCCTGCACAGGGACGCCCACAGGTCTACACCCCTTCCCCTACCAACCCTGCTCCATGCGCACAGAACTTTCAATTTCCTTCTAAGGTTCGCATTCTAAATGGACAACCCAGACATTTGAGGAAGGCCTCCAATATGAGAGGGTCAAAAATATACAAAGAGAATACAGGAAACAATGACAAGATACATAGAAACTATTAATATTATCCTCAGAAAGAGAAGCAAAGGTATTTCTTGAAATAAGATCAGACTGCTATTAAAAAAATTTAAAAGTGTATGTGCTTGTTTTGAGGATGGGGAATTTAAACAATATAAAGAATTTCTAGAAATTAAAAACATAACAGCAAGAATAAAAGAGTTGAAAAGAAGGAATCTTACCATTTGCAACAGCATGGATGGAACTGGAGAGCATTATGCTAAGTGAAACAAGCCAGTCAGTGAAAGAAAAATACCACAAAATCTCACTCATTTGTGGAATATAAAGAACATTATAAACTGATGAACAAAAATAGACACAGAGGCAAAGAAGCATCAGACTGTCAAACTACAGCAGGAAGGCTGGGGAGGGTTGTAGGGGGCAGGTAAGAGATCAACCAAAGAACTTGTATGCATACATATAAGCATAACCAATGTATGCAAGACACTAGGCGGAAGTGGGGAGGGAAGAAGAGAGGGGAGGGTGGGGGAAGGTTAATGGGGGGAAAAGGAGACATATGTACTACTATTTGTAATACTTTAAATAATAAAATAAAAATTTTAAAAGAAGAGAGGAAAAAGAAAGAATAAAGAAGTTGGACAATAAGGTGAAGAAATCAGGGGGGAAAGAACAAACAGATAAAGTGATAAATGATTTAAGAGAAAAAGTAAGACAATTTGAAGATCAATATGAGAGCCCCATTTCTAATAGGAGCTCTAGAGAGAGAAAGAAAAAAAGTGGGGGGAGGAAATGATGAGACACACTTTTCTTCTTTTTAATATATTTTATTGATTTTTTTTTTTTACAGAGAGGAAGAGAGAGAGATAGTTAGAAACATCGATTCAGCTGCCCCGTGCACACTCCCTACTGGGGATGTGCCTGCAACCAAGGTACATGCCCTTGGCCAGAATCGAACCTGGGACCTTTCAGTCCGCAGGCTGATGCTCTATCCACTGAACCAAACCGGTTAGGGCCACACTTTTCTTATAACACAATTTTTCAGAACTAAAATTAAATCTTTAATTTACTCCTTAGATTAAAATAGTGAATCAGAATGAATGAAAAAAGAACAGCACCAAGGCACATTTTGTCTAATTGGAAAATCCCAGGAATAAAGAGAACATTGTTTTAAGATTCCAGAGGGAAAAACAGGTCACACACAAAGAATTATGAATCAGAATGGCATCAGGTTTCTCAATAGAAATTATGCAAGGCAGAAGAAAGTGTGGCAATAATTTTATAATTCTGAAGAAAAATTAAATTTGGTACCCAAACTATCAACAATGTTTGAGTATAACCTAGAGACATTTTCAGACATTCATATCTCAGAAGTTATCATTTCTTCATGCTATTTCTTAGGAGTCTGATGAAGGGTACATTCTAGCAAACCAAGAAAGTTAAGGGGTTGGGGATAAAAGAGAGAGATCCATCCCAAAGGAGCTGCAAATAAAATTCAAAAAATAGAGCAATGTATCTGGATTAGAGGAAGGGTGAAAAGCTCCAGGAGGAACTGTTTCAAGAAGAAAAAATTGAGTTAATTTGCTTGAGCACATGGAAGAATTGATAAGTATGTGTGATGAAGCCATTAAAGCATTTGAGGGAAAATGAAACGGAAACAAGTATTAACTCCAAAATAGTTGTACAAAATAAGAGGCATGATTGTAGTATATTACTACACTCAACAGTGAACATTATTTCCACTATCATAATACTCTAAGCACTGGTGATTGGTTTAAGCAAAACTTGTGATGCTATTATCTGGGGTAGTTGGAAATAAGAACTAGGAATGTGTGTGCAAGAACCAGCCATCATTTACAATGACAAGAAATTATGAGATGATATCCAAAACTGCTACCAATATTACCTAAATTTATTATTTAGAAACATGATGCTAAATACCAGAAGAAATAGCTAAATTGGACAGTGGTCACCTCTAGAATTAGGACTTGGTATTGAACGGGATGGAGCAGGTGACTGTAATTTTTTTTAAGCCTTAATGAACACATTACTTCGATTGAAATAGTAATTTTTAAATAATTTTTCAAAACAATGAAAGTAACCCTGTTTCTCTCTCAGAAAAAAATTAAAAAGTAAGCTTCTAGCTATGTCCTTCTCAAAGGACTGACTAATGAACTAGATTCAGGAGGGGCTGAGGAGCCTTCTAAGTAGGACATCCTGACCAAGAGGGAGCCAGACACAGTCAGCTGGACCCAATGTAGAGTCCTAGACCTCAGAAGGCAAGGGGAGCCCCCCATACACACAGCACACAGCTAGCCCTTAGAATTTTTCTCACCCTAATTCCACGCTGAATTCCTGCCTGAGGGCTATGGAAAGGGAAGCCTCAAGAGCTAATTCACTAAGACCTCTGTAGGGGCACTCAGTCCAAAGACAGCCCTATCTTGGGATCCCTCTAACAGAATTTGTCCTGCATGTGGGGAGATCGCGGGCACAGATACCTCCCCAGCCAGGCACCTTGCGAGCTCCAGCACATTGGGACAGTGTCCATAGGGACACTGAGGTGCTAGAAGAAGTGGGCATGTCTTCAGAGATTGGTTAGAGCATGGCAGGAGTCTGAATATACAAATTGATTGATTGCTGACTGGTTATGAGCACATGTATTTTTTGCAGTCACTCAATAGGCTGTGTGAGCAGATGGAGTGAGACAAGAAAGGTCAGCATCTTTCTGTTTGCATGGCCCTGTGGCCCTCGTGAGCTGGTGACCTGGAAAAACAAATCTTCCTGAATGGGGTCCAGGTGCTGGCTCAGGCAACTGGCTCTTGCAGAGAAGTACATGTGACCAGTTGGAGTGCTCAGGCCATGGGCAATCTTCCCAGAGGCCAATCAAAGAGAACCAATTGCTGAGCAACTGCACAAACCCCTCTGAAACTTCCAGGTCACCACTTATAGTTACCAACTTAGCTCCACTAAGTCCAAGAAAGGGTCTCTGACCAGAGGGCAAGGCCTCGGGTGCCAGCACCATGGTCTGAGTTTCATAGTTTAGGAAGAACAAGGGATCTTGATGAAAAGAGCTTTCAGCTTTGGTGTCTGCTTTTCCCATGACCAGATCCTCCATCTCAGGCCCCTGAGCACATCCTCACCTGGAGCAGCCAAAGCCAAGTTGTGCTGTTGGTGCCTAGATACTAGGGAGGAAGCTCCCATCACCTCCTAGGAGGCAGAACAGCATTTTTGTGTCTCTTCCCTTCCTCTAGTGGTTTTTTGTTACAAGGGACTAGGGGAATTTTCCCTTGGAGGGTAATTTCAGTTTCTAGAAGAGTAGGAAGACTCTCAGAGACATAATTTGAGCCCCTACCCCGTCCTCTCCAGCTCAGATACTCCAAACCACTCTCTTTCCCCCACTCAGTGATAGAGCCTCTCCTAAGGAAGGTCCCCTACTTTTTTTTTTCCTCCATAGGACAGTCTCTTCCCTCTAGTTAGATATTCCAAAATTGCAAAGATCAACCTTAGGTATCTATTCTATAGTCCCCAAAGCACCATCCCTGGCCAACAAATATTCTGGCACTCAATAAATATGACTTCACTAGCCATTTCAACCCAAACGGTTAGTTTTGTAAGAAACTTAAAAATGGGCTTGTTGGGGAAAATAAAAAAGAAAAAGGTCAAATGTAATTGAAAAATAAAATTTTTAAAAAAGAAAAAATCTATAGGCCCGTTAAAGTGCTTTTGATATACTGTTCCTTGTCAGCCTCTTCCCTACCCACTATGCATACTAAAGACACATAAATAAGATTCTATTAGAAGGCAGACATTTAGAATAACATATCTTCAGGGGATTTTTTTCTAACAAAGCTTGGATGCCTGTGCAAGTTGTAAATTTATAGCTGCTAATCCTCTGCCAAAAGTTCTTTGGGGTGTTCACAGCTGTGAAATACAATCTTTAGGTGACTACATATCCCCTTTGAGCTCCCACTCTGATTCCAACAGCCTGTATTCCTGACAACATAACTCATCACAACAAGAATGAAATAACAAGAATATTTATTTCAGTTTACACACCACCCTTCACCTAAGAATCCCTGAGCAACTTCAAACACTGCTGAAATGGTTCCAAACCGTCTACCTCTCTAACTTTGATTCTGAAGCTAAAAAAGGAGTCATTCTGTTGTGCGTAATTCCTTGGCAAAAATCATACACTTCTCCATAATTGGAAACACTAAGTCCTGGCTGCTCTTCAACAATCTTCTCTCTTCTCCTTATACTTTCTTCTTTGCTAAGAAAATAATACATATTTCACATACCCTAGACCCCATCCTTAAATTTTTGTGCTTTGAAAATGTTTACACTGTGAAAATTGTCTTGCTATTCTGCAAGATTTGTTGAAATAACTTTTATATGAGTTATCTAAGAAACAGGAAATCCTGTGTCATCTATGGTTTTGGTTAAATAGAAACCTCTCTCTTCTATTCCTTTATTTTTTCATCACTTGCACTTTCATTTTTCCATAAATTAAGGCTATTTAATGACTTGTATCAACTTTCTGTACTAAATGGGAAACTTTTTAAAAAAATAAGACCTGTATATGTGTATCTCTTCTCTTTCTATGCCAATGTCTCAAGGAACTTGTGCAGAGAGTATATAGACCTGCGATATGTTGATTTATTTCTGAATTAAATTGATGATTTAAAATTTTTCTAAAACATATTATGCTTTCGAGGTCTACATTAGGGTACAAATGATGGGGTAAAAATAGCTAAGCTCTACCTTTTATCCCATTGGACCTAAACACACAGCTACCAGTGGTGCCACCTGTGGAAACCAGGTAACTAGACCTTCCAGCATAGGACCCAGTTCTCCTGCTTCAGTAGAGTACAGGAGAAATAAGTTTTCTTATTTCTAATGATAAGGGAAATTCATCAGAGATCATGGATGTTTTCAGCCTATTGCTAGGCAGATAAAATGCTAACCTTAAAAAACATTCGCTCTCAGTCACTCATTAAATCTAAATAAGAAATCTACTATGTGTCAGACATTGTGCTCAGGGGCTGAGAATACAAGGATGTTAAGTGCCTTGCTCTGCCTCTGGGGAACCTGTAGTCCAGGGAGAGGGACTATTAGTGACACAGAAAAGACCAAGAAAACACTCTAAGTGGCATGACATAATTATGCCCAATGTGGAGGTGGCTCCATTTATTTGATCCCTACCTGACTGATGCTTCCTCCCAACCAAATGCTGGGCTGTCCTTTACAACCCTGGGCTCTGAGCCCACGTGCCCTCCTCTGGTATGTCCAGTTATCGTCGCAGCTGGGGCTGTGCCTTGTGTCTTCACTCCTGAGAGTGGGGCTTTAGAAGCTTTCTAGCTTCTTCGCTGGACACTGTCTCTCTGTTCTCTTGGTGCTGAATCTTGTAGCTCGCAGTCTTGCCTGTTTTCTCTTCTCACTTTAACACTGCGATAGTACTTTCTGATATTAATACTATTTTCTGATACTAATCTTTTTTCTCGGTGTATTTGTTACTTAGTTCCTCCAATTCCATCTTGTTACGGAGCCCAAAATAGAAATAACCAGCAAGTCCTTCTGGCTTTCCACAGCCCCTCCCCAAACAAAACAAACAACATGTTTAAACCTTTAAGAGAACTTAATGTTTGGGGAGAAGATAGGAGAATGTGAGAAGCAATAGGAAGGGGGCTTCATCCTTCCTTCCCTCTCTACCCTAGAGACAGATGTTCCTGGGCTACAGGAAGAAGAGGAAGGAAGATATCAAAGGGTCCCAGAGCAGCTCCTACAATGTTGACAACAAAACTCCAAGGCTGACTGAGTGCAGTTTAAGGAGGCAGACAAAACCACCACAGGAGGTGTCATCTGGCATAACCTTGGCAGAGGAAAGGGGAGCTGGTAGGTTGATGGCAGCCTCAGCAGTAACCTATCTGGAGATGATCAAGGGCTAGACTGCTGCCTGCGACCTGGTGCCTCAGCCCTGCAAAAGAGGGAGGGAAACACAAATGAGTTAAGTTGTTCCCCAGACTAGAAGGTGAGGCGCTCAATACAATAGGAAACTGGCTTATAAATGATAAGAACTTTCAGCATTTCTAACATACCTGAGTTCTGTGGGATGACCTATTCCAATGCCACGTGCTTCCTGGATGTGCTTGTCCATAAGCAGGTCTGTATACAATGCTGAGATGCAGATCCAAATCATAGGTTTTGTTGCCTTTATAATTTGGATGGATATGTCAAGCTGCTTTCAAAATATTTCCCTTCAAACTTATCATGCCCTAAAATGACTTCTCTCTTTTTGACTTTCACCCACCTCACTCTACCAACACAGTTCTCTCCTCCATATTCTCTTCTCTGATAATAGCATGGGAGTCCACCTATACCAGACACCTCATATAAATCCTTAGTTTTCTGTGCCTTGTTTATCTCCCAGACCAGTCAATTCTACCTCAAAATCTCCTCCATTTTCCAGATCCTCATCAGTAATCGACTATATCCATATGACAGCCTTCTCACTGGTGTGTATATTATCAGATTCTCCTCTATCATGCCCAAGATATCCAAGATCCTAGATTCCTCCCATTTTCTAGTAGAGATCATCCACAGTCCTCAGCAGGGGGTACAGGCCTCAGGTCTCTGTCTAAATGTGACCTCTGATTACTTCATAAGCCACCAACTCCTAGATGTTTGCATGCATGTGCACTTACACACATACCCTAGAATCTTACCACCTCTCATAATCGGAGGTGACTGATGCTAAACAATGAATTAGGAAGAGGTAAGCTTGTCACTTGATCTAGATGATAAACTAGTTGAGCATAACTTAGCCTGAAGAAAGGAAGAGAAAACAACAGAAAAATCTTGTGATTTCCATCTGGAATTTTCTTATGATGCAAGAAAACAGGAGGACCTATTGCTTAGGATAATTATCAAGGTGAATGATAACTAAAGCTTCTGCATTCTGTAAGGCTGCTCTGGTAGCCTTCCAAGTGCCCTTGACCATGTTTGTGGGGCCTGTAATACTGCATTCTTGTGGTATGTTTTTTTAAGTACAATGGTGGGAGTTGAGGGGATAGAGGAGGTCTCTGTAAACTGTAAAGTGCCATACAAAATGTAAGGAGTCACTCTTTTTCACTAAATAAATACTCATTCGCTTCTGCCTTTTATAACTCAAAACTCTTTAGATAAATACAATTCACAGAAGGTCTGCCTTATGCATAAAGGCAATACCACACACTTAAGACAATCCAAATAATTTTTTAATGAAACAGTGTTGAGACTTGGCAGGGTATCTTTTACTGAGACCCGGGAATCCATATAAATGCAGAAACATTATACCATGGTTGTTATCACCAGGGCAGCCCTGGTGTGTCTTGGCTGAATTTTTAATATTCTATCTTTTTAATCTTGCATGACTCTCCCTTGCAAAAAGAGAATACACTAAATAAACATTTGAAGCTGGAGACTAGCTGTTTGTAAAAGTCACTGTCCATTAAGTAATTGTAGGTTAGGCTAAATAAAATGTTTTATGGAGACTAATACATCCCATGGTGAGACCTCATTAAATAGGTTAGTGTTTTTATAGTCCCTTCAACATAGAAAACAAACAACCTGTCCTTGTTCTCAAGAGACTGCGCTGCTCCCCAGACCTGCTTGGCACTTGCCTTGCATGTGGATAGGTATCAAGGCAGTTTCACAAAATAAAGGAGTGAAACCAGTTCTTTGCCACCGAGCAATACATGATGAGGAATAAAGTGTTATTGCAGTATCCCCCAAACTGTGTTCTATGTAATAGTCTATGAAATATTAATTCTATGAGATGGTAACATGTATCCTGAAAAAAATAAAAAGGAAGAAGGTAGCCATGATGAGGGGTTCCCACATGAGCAAAGAGGCTTAGGAACTAGATTAAACAAAGGTAAACAATTTCTTTTTCCTGCAGGATATTTGGAGCCTTCAATAGACCAAAGGGCTTTGTGGTTTTCCTAGAGTGGAATACAGTATATAGAGCACCTCCAAAATTATTTGACCATAGAATTTATTTTCTATAGAATACAGAACAAAAGACACGAGTGTTCCACAGAACATAGTTTAGAATAGTCTGTTTATTTCATAAAGCCAAGTAACCAATGATGATTTCAATAGTTTTCAAAACACCATATTTTTTATTGAAAGTCCTAATCAAAGGAACATCCCTCACAAGCAATATCATTACAAGAAGTACGAGACAGAATTATCTGCAAATGACGTTTTGAGTAAAGCACATTGAGATTTCATTACAGCCTGAGGATCCATAATTGAATATTTGAAGTCATTGTTTTGCTTATTGAGCATAGGTAACAAAATTGATGAAGGAGTTGCCATCTTTCCTACACTTTGCTGCAGGATGACAGTTTCTACTAAAGCATAAGAAGGAAAAATATTAAAGAATAAAAAGCCAAGTTTTCCCTTGTAATTGTAAAGGAGCATCTTAGAGCAGCAAGTTTCTGCTGCCCTCCCTGGTCTCCTTTGCCTGGCATCATCCAGTTGCCAGGAGCGTTGGCTGCTAACAGCTCCAGAGGCTTCCTTCCAGAAACTGCCCACTGCAGAATAGGAGTCACCTTATCGAGATACATCACCCAACCATCCCAAGGCAGCCCACAACCACTGACTGCCCTGGATAAAAAAGGCTGGCCTGCTTTCCTCTGCTGGGACCAGCTATTTGGTCATTTCATGGCCGGAGTTCTCCCGTGGGATCAGGTTAAAGCTGGCCTCCAGCTGAGACCACATCTTTGCTTAGCTCCTCCATTTGCCCTATCCTACTTCTCTTACTCTCTTCCTGAGACACTCCAATAAAACATATACACCCAAAAGCTGGCCTGAGATCTGCTTAGGGAACCCAGCCAGTGTAAGATAATACAGTTTAGAACTTGACATCTAAAGAGACATTTCTCTTAATTACAAATTAATATCACGGCGACCAGCCTTCTATCCTGCTTCAGGAACCTTACAGTGTGGTCTAATATAGGCCCTGGATTAGTATTTCATATCATGTGGTCTTAGACCACGCCCATTAGTTATGGGGATGCTTGTAACTATCCAAGGCCCACCCCAAACCTACAAAATCAGAATCTCTGAGAGTAAAATCCACAAATTATATTTTATAGATCAAGTACTTCCGATGCACACTGGAGTTTGAGACGCACTATCAAGAGGTCACGTTTTAGCCAGCACTCCTCCCACCTTCCTGTAGTAGCTGAGAGACACTCTCAAAACAAGCTAACTTGTCTTTGTACCTTCTGCCTACTGATAAACATTTCTTAGAGAAAACAGTGTATGAATTTCCAAGTGGAAACTTCCAATGTGGTCTATAGAAGGGAAAAGAATGAAACCCAAGCAGATTAGTTCTGAGCTAATGCAAATTACTTCAAAATGTAAATTTTGTTTCATTTGAAATTTAAAAATGTTATTTGAAGTGACATTCTCTAAATAAGAAGTTGGAGAAGCTATGTTTAATGATCTAAAATCAATTATTTTCAAGTATTTAGGATCCATGAGAAGCAAAAAAAATTTGAAAACATTTTTCAAAGAACAAAGCAGAAAAGATTTACAGTAATTCATAAGCATCTAAATTGCCATACTTATTCCTCTCTCAAAAGTTGACTGTTGCTTGAGGATTATTTACCTAAAAAATTATCAGATTTCTGAATACACAGTGAAAAATATCACTAAATCCCATCGTTTTGCATACGCCTGATAAGCATGTGACAACCACAGCTGAGCACAAGTACTTCTATCAGCAGGACAATCAAAATTAACCACAGGTATAAGTTAGTGACAAGAGATCAAACAGAGCTCGAGTAGCAAACCTGCTGTCCACCCAAGAATCAGGGGGTGGGTTGAGAGAGCTTCCAGGGAGGGGTGTTTACTTAGCAGCAGTTGATTCAAGGCTAGACTGCTTCGCAGGCAAACTCCACTCTTCATTATTGTTGCTTTGAGGTGTGGTGTGTATGTGTTGTGTGTGTATGTGTGTGTGTGTTGAGGGTTTTTTTTATGATGCAGGAGAAATAAGTGGGTCTTGATTCAATGCCAAACCGAGCAGGCGCTTCATTTCTCACCGGCTGGCATTTCGTAATGACCATATTCAGCAGGGATCCCAAAATGAATCAGCCACCCCTGGAAAGCTCACTCACCCTTAGAAAGATGTTCTTAATAATTATCTAGTGCTTGGTTAGTAGCGAAAACAAGAACATACTTCTAATCAAAGTGAAGTACCCTTTTGAATCCCAGACATCCAAAAAAGCTAGCAGGTAGGCTGTTTTTCTCCTGGGAGGTAAAAAACATGGATTACGTGATAGCCAATCTAAATACAAAACAAATAAAGAAGTCAAAACTTGCAAATTACAAAAATATATTAAGGCCAATATTTTTAAGAAAAATGCCAAATGTAAAATATTGCAAAAAACACTTTTAAAGACAGTTCTACAGGTATGAACATGTTGTTTCTAAAGTCTAATGTGGTTCCAATGTGTTATTTTAAAAAGAACTCAAAGTTCCCTAGAAAATGTGTCATTAGAGTGCCTTCTTTTTAAAGAGAAAATTAAATATTATTCAGAGGGATTAGCTGGGACCACACCTGCGAAGAGCCAGCATCCTTTCCATGAATTTCCTAATCAACTCTGTTGGTTTACCACAGTAAATTGATCAGCACCAAGAGGATGTTGGTCATCTGCAAAGCTTGAGATTTTCAAACAGACAAAACAAAAAAAAGAAAGAACTATTTTAGAGAAAGGATCCTGGCAATACCAATACAAAAAAACAGTTAATATTATAGGCTTCTATCAATAAATAGTCTCACTGCCCTCGTAATTCCGAGGAAGGTAGAAAGAGACATGATGATTATAAGCTCATTTCCTCGATAGTAATTACTATGGAGGCACTGGGACAGATCCATCAAATTATCTGTTTGAGGAGAATCCAAGATGGCGGCATAGGTAAACACCTATACTGCTGCCTCGCACAACAATTTCAAAACTACAACTAAAAGACAGAACGGACATCATCCAGAACCACAGGAAAGCTGGCTGAGTGGAAGCTCTACAACTAGAGGGAAAGAGAGGGGCTCTCGGAGACCCAGAGGAGCTGCAAAAAGCTGAGGTACGGAGACGCGCACACTGAGAGCGGGTGCCGGAGTACCTGGCTGGCTTTCTCTGGCGGGAGGGAAACGGAGACTCCCAACGGCATTGAACCCCTTCTCTTACGACACTAAACCCCAGATCCAGCCGAAACTCATACGGGGGGAGTTTGGACTGTGAAAAGGGAGAAGTGCACGGAAATTTAGGGGAGTTGCAAAGGATCGGAGATCTGGTCGCGCACGGCACCACGCGGAGGACGGATTGCTGATTGTGCCGCTGGCTTTCGCGAGTGGGCGGGAGACAGACCCTCCGAACTGCGCCACTTCTGAGTCCACTGGGCCCCTGTTTTGGGCGAAACCCTGGGGACCTAGACTCGTGTGGTCCTGGTTCGCAGGGGAGCCGGAAAGGCAGCGGTTGGAGGCACTGCGCGTGCGCGCGCACAAGGACCGCTCCAGCAATTACCCAGTCACGTGAGACTCAGGGGCCGTGGAGGGCGGGGCCGACTGGAAGGCAAGGCGGTCCCTTAAGCCCTGAGACTCCACCCCTCCCAAGCTCAGCAGAGGCTTCTTCGGCTGAATCCAGCACAGAAGTTTCCCCGGCACAGTGAAAATGCCGAGACAAGGGAAGGGATTACAAGCAAAAGAAATGGAGGAAAAAAAACGACTGGATATAGAGTTCAAAACCACGCTTATAAGGTTTTGCAAGAATATGCTAGAAAAGATGGATAAATTTAGTGAGACCCAAGAGAAGATAATAAATACACTGACTGAAATGAATACTATTACGCAGAGTACTAACAGCAGACTAGAGAAAGGCAAGGATCAAGTCAAAAATTTGAAATATAAAGAAGCAGAAAACATTCAACTGGAAAAGCAAGAAGAGAAAAGAATCCAAAAATGTGAAGATAATGTAAGGAGCCTCTGGGACAGCTTCAAGCATACCAACATCAGAATTGTGGGGGTGCCAGAAGAAGAGAGAGAGCAAGATACTAAAAACCTGTTTAAAGAAATAATGACTGAAAACTTCCCATATCTGGTAAAAGAAATAGACTTACAAGTCGAGGAAGCACACAGAACCCCAAAGAAAAGGAACCCAAAGAGGACTACACCAAGACACATCATAATTAAAATGCCAAGAGCAAAAGACAAAGAGAGAATATTAAAAGCAGCAAGAGAAAAACAGTTTATTACCTACAAGGGAGCACCCATACGACTGTCAGCTGATTTCTCAACAGAAACGATGCAGGCCAGACGGGAGTGGCAAGAAATATTCAACGTGATGAACAACAAGAACCTACAACCAAGAATAATCTATCCAGCAAAGCTATCATTCAGAATTGAAGGGCAGATAAAGACCTTCACAGAGAAGAAAAAGCTAAAGGAGTTCATCAACTCCAAACCAGTATTATATGAAATGCTGAAAGGTACCCTTTTAGAAGAGGAAGAAGAAAAAGGTAAAAGACAAAAAATTATGAACAACAAATACACATCTGTCAACAAGTGAATCTAAAAATTAAGTGAATTAAAAATCTGATCAACAGAATAAACTGGTGAATATAATAGAATCAGGAGCACAGAAAGGGAGTAGACTGATAATTCTCAGGAGGACAAAAATCATAAAGCATCAAACAGACTGTGAAATTATAGCAGAAAGATTAAAGTTAGGTGAGGTAAATAAGTGATCAATCAAAGGACTTGTATGCATGCTTATAAACATAACCAATGATCACAGACACTGGGGGGTCGGGGTATGCCTGGGAGGGAGGGGGGGCAATGGGGAGATATGTATAAAAAATTAATAAAAATTAATTTAAAAAAAAAAAAAAAATTATCTGTTTGAAAAGCACTCAGAGAAGCACCAGGTCAAGGGCTGCATGAAAACCCAGCCTGAAATAACCTATATAGCCCTTCAATCATAGGGCTGATCAATAAGGTATGTAGATAAAGGAGGCAGAATTAGAGCTAGTTCCTCAGAAATTAAATCCAATCTACATGATATCCTTAGCAACAACCTATCAAGATATGGTTTAGCACCTAAGGCTATACCCAAAACAGAGTGCCAGCCCAAGAACCATAGAGTATAATCAAAATGAAAGCTGGGATCAAAATTATGGACCTTAGTCCTTTAGAAGACACAAAATTGAATGAGCCTGCTTAAAAGTCATGAAATTCATATTAAGCATCTGAATTTTTTTTTTTTTTAATTTAACAAGAAAAGATGCTCGGGGAGAAACCAAGATGGCGACATAGGTGAACACCTAAACTGCTGCCTCACACAACAATTTCAAAACTACAACTAAAAGACAGAATGGACATCATCCAAAACCACAGGAAAGCTGGCTGAGTGGAAATTCTACAACTAGAAGGAAAGAGAGGGTCTCACGGAGACTCAGAAGAGCTGCAAAAAGCTGAGGTACAGGGACACGTGCGTAGAGAAAATGGGCAGCGGAGTGCCTGGCTGGCTTCCTCTAGCAGGAGGGAGACTGAAACTCCTGACTGCACTGGATCCCAGATCTGACTGCATTGAACCTCAGTTCCGGGAGAGACTCATATTGGGAGAGTCTAGACTGTCATGAAAAGGGGAAGTGGACAGAAACTTAGGGAGCCGCGAAAAGGCAGAGGTCTAGAGGCGCACAAAGGTGCACACAGAGGGCTGACTGCTGATTGTGTTGCTGGCTTTCTCTAGCAGGAGGGAGACAGAATCTCTCAACTGCACTGAAATCCACTTCTAACTGCACTGAATCCCAGTTTCGGGTGAGACCCTGGGGATCCAGACTCATCGGGGTCCCTGGAGGGCATGGAAACTCAGGGGAGCAGGAAAGGCAGAGGTTTGGAGGCTCAAGTGCACACAGAGAGGGCTGCAATGATTACCGAGAGACACTGACTGTGTAGGGTGGAGCTGACAGGAAGCCAAGGCTGTCTCTCCTCAGCCCTGAGATTCCACTCCATCCAAGCTGAACAGAGACACTTTTGCAATTTTGCAAGTCTTGTATCATAAGGCTGACTCCAGCACAGAAATTCGCCCAGCATAGACACAGCTGACCCTCATAACCAATTGGCATGGAGGTCAATTCCCCCCAGTGATAGCAACAACAGTCAAGACTTAACTACAGCAAGGCTGTTCACACAGTCCACAAAGGGGTGCACCAGAGAGTCGACCTCAGGTAACTGGGGAGGCAAAGCTACTTGGCCCTATAAGACACCTAGCACACAAAACTACTCTACCAACTCAGGGAAGCAGCAAAAATGTGGAGACAAAAGAACAGATCACAATGAAAGAAATGGAGGAACACAAATGACTGGATATAGAGTTCAAAATCACGGTTATAAGGTTTCTCAAGAATTTCCTAGAAAAAAATGGATAAATTTAGTGAGATCCAAGAAGAGATGAAAAACTACCAACTAGAGATGGAAAAGGATCAACTAGAAATTAAGCATACACTGATTGAAATAAAAAATATTATACAGAGACCTAACAGCAGACTAGAGGAATGCAAGAATCAAGTCAAAGAATTGAAATACAAAGAAGCAGAAGGAGCGTCTATGACAACTTTAAGCATACCAACATCAGAATTGTGGGGGTGCCAGAAGAAAAGAGAGAGCAAGATACTGAAAACCTATTTGAAGAAATAATGACTAAAAACTTCCCCCACCTGGTGGAAGAAATAGACTTACAAGTCCAGGTAGTGCACAAAACCCCAAACAAAAGGAATCCAAAGAGGTCCACACCAAGACACATCATAATTAAAATACCAAGAGCAAAAGACAAAGAGAGAATATTAAAAGCAGCAAGAGAAAAACAGTTAATTACCTACAAGGGAACACCCATATGACTGTCAGCTGATTTTTCAACAGAAACTATGCAGGTCAGATGGGAGTGGCAAGAAATATTCAAAGTGATGAATAGCAAGAACCTATAATCAAGATTACTCTATCCAGTAAAGCTATCATGCAGAATTGAAGGGCAGATAAAGAGCTTCACAGATAAGAAAAAGCTAAAGGAGTTCTTCAACACCAAACCAGTATTATATGAAATACTGAAAGGTATTCTTTAAGAAGAGGAAGAAGCCGAGACCGGTTTGGCTCAGTGGATAGAGCGTCAGCCTGCGGACTGAAAGGTCCCGGGTTCGATTCCGGTTGGGGGCATGTACCTTGCTTGTGGGCACATCTCACTGTGGGGCGTGCAGGAGGCGGCTGATAGATGTCTCTCTCATCGATGTTTCTGACTTTCTATCTCTCTCCCTTCCTCTCTGTGAAAAATCAATAAAATATTAAAAAAAAAGAAGAGGAAGAAGAAAACATTAAAGGTAAAAATTATGAACAACAAATACATATCTATCAACAAGAGAATCTAAAAATCAAGAGAATAAAAAATCTGATGAACAGAATAAACTGGTGAATATAATAGAATCAGGAGCATAGAAGGGAATGGTCTGACAATTATCAGGGGGAAAGGGCTGGAGGTGAATGCAGGGAGAGACTGGACAAAAATCATACACCTATGGGTGAGGACAATGTGGCGGGAGGTAAGGGCAGAGGAAGGGGTAGGAGCCAGGTGGAGGGGAGCTATGGGCGGAAAAAAAGAGAAACAATCGTAATAATCTGAACAATAAAGATTTATTTAAAAGAAAAAAAAAGATACTCAATTCATTAGACATTAGGGAACATCTTAAACCATTGATACAACTACATACCACCAGAATGGCTAAAATGAAAAAGACTGGCTATATGAAATCTTGGGGAAGATGAGGAGCAATAGGAACACTCAAACTGATGGAGGTGTAAATTGGTTCAACTACTTTGGAAAACTATTTGGCAATAAAGCTGAACATACATATACCCGATGTCCCAGCAACCCCACTTCAGGTCTATAGCCCACAGAAATTGTTTCGGGAGAAATCAGTGGGCCAGATTTCCCAGACATGAGTGGGAGTGGGGTTCTTGGGGTACTGCTTAAATAAGCATTTTCAGAAGCACCCACGAGAGAGCGAGATGTGGTAAAAGGCTTTATTTGCATGGAGTTACATTCCTGGGGTTCCAATGTCCTATGCCCCTTAATGCAGTCTTGAAAGAGGGGCAACTAAGGGTCCAGTAGAGCCAAAAGGAGAGACAATGTCCAGAGCTTCTGTTCCATGTTGCAGCCAGGTCCAGTTCAGCATTCAGGTGAATTCAAGTCCATTAGTCCACTGCTGGGCTTTACATGGCCATGGGCCACATGGATGCAGGGAATCACGCCCCCTGTAATATGATCCCCAAGAAGTCCAGAAAGCCAAAGGCCAAGAGACTGTGCTCCTTTGTCTAGGAGTTTAAATATTCAGGTTTCTTGCCCTTGCAATGGCCATTCCTATTCTTTTTTAAATATATTTTATTGATTTTTCACAGAGAGGAAGGGAGAGGGACAGAAAGTCAGAAACATCGATGAGAGAGACATCGATCAGCCACCTCCTACACGCTCCCCACTGGGGATGCACCCGCAACCAATGTACATGCCCTTGACCGGAATCGAACCCGGGACCCTTCAGTCCGCAGGCCGATGCTCTATCCGCTGAGCCAAACCGGTCTCGGCCCATTCCTATTCTGACTACTGACTCACAGGTGTGACACAATGAGTGACAGATAAGAATTTCCCCCATCACTCAGACCTTACAGGGCATATGTTCAGATTGCGTTTGGCCAGCCTCTTCCCCCATTGATCTTTGGGGAACAAAGTTGGAGAGTGTTAAATTAGCAAAACTGTATAAATGGCATGCTTATGTTATCTAGTCTTCCCTTTACTCCTTTTCTGTTATATAATAACCAAATTATTACAACCATATCAAAATGGGTACAAATGTTCACCAAATTACTTTCAATTTTAGACTACTATGAAGAGTGTTGCTCTGAATATTTTCACAGAATATGCAGAAGCTCAAAAACAGGCAAAACTAATCAATGGTATTAGGGGTTAGGATAATGCTACCCTTCAGGCAGGAGCAGAAAGGGGCTTCTGAGTGCTGGTAATATTCTGTGTTGTGATCTACACACTGGTTACATGGGTCTGTTTTCACTTCATAAAAATATTTTGAATTGTGTAATTATAATTTATATACTTAAAATAGTATTTATGTTATATGCTATAAACTGAATTATGTCCACCAAAATTTACATGTTCTAATCCTACCCCCAATGTGATGGTATTCAGAATGGGGCCTTTGTGAGGTATTAGGTTTAGATGAGGTCATGTGGGTGGGGTCCCATGATGTATTAGTGCCATTATAAGAAGAGTTATCAGAAAGCTTGGCCTTTTTCTCTCTGCCATGTAAGCACACAGTGAGAGTGTCTGTCTACAAGTTAGGAAGAGGGTTATCATCAGGAACTGAATGAGCCAGTCTACTGGATCTTGGACTTCCCAGCATCCAGAACTATAAGAAATAAATGTTTCTTGTTTAAGCCACCAGTCTATGGTATTTTGCTTTAGCAGTCTGACTATACTTCAATAAAAGTTTACTTAGAACAAAACAATAATATAAAAGCAACTATAAATATTAGAATAAATTGTCCATCAAAAACAGAATATACCTGAAGGCTGTAATTTCAGTACAGGGTTTTGTAATATTAGTGAGGGATGACTGTTGAGGCCTTCTCAAATTCCCAAATTCGCAAATACCACTGTAGAGAAATATCAAGCCCCATTGCAATATAGTGCTAGGAAAGGACAAGAACTTGCTACATGACTGGTTCTGGACACCAGCTTTGCAATCTTTGAAACACAAATCTTTGTTTCAGTAAAATTATAAATGACTACTTGTTTGAGTTCTCTCTCTTTCACACACACACACACACACACACACACACACACACACATCCTATCACTATAATGCCCACAAATGCCAAGTTTACCATATAAGGTTTAGGGATATAAAGCAAAACCAGAGGTACCAAGAATAGATTGAGCAAAAAGGGTCATCATGGGTCACAAACTGAATATTGGTGGGATATGAAATGTCTTTTCTGAAAAGTTTAAATTATGTCATTATATTCCTGGTTCATAAATTTGGGCTTTTATATGAGAAAAAAATCAATGACACTGGGCTGTAGTAATTATAGTGGACACATAAGGTCTGGGGACTAATCCTTTGGTCATTCTAGACTAGATAGATACTCACTAAAGGATGATATTTAGTTTGGGTGAAAAACATTTTATCAAATGGTGGAAACGATGCGCCATCATAAAAATAATACTGTGAGCAAAAACTATAAGTTATCTGAGTAATTAGCTACATAGGAGCAGGTATGTAAAGTGTTCAGAGTACTATACACTGCCTGGATTGAACCTGGCTCCACCCCCTTAGAAGCCCCATCTTCTTGGCCTTGGGCAAGTTACTTACTAGTAACTTCTTCATGCCTCAGCCTCCTCATCACACACAAGGTGATAATAATATCCCCCATGTAATCACCGTGAGTTAATTAAGTTATATATATATATATATAAAATGTACTTGTCATATAGTAAACAATATGCACACATGGATTCTTATTACAGAACAAGAGAGAGTTTTGCAATTATTAGGGCTAGTAAATAGGACTTCCCAAATAGCTTTCGCTTCTTAGTTTAGATTAGAAAGAAAGAAAGAAAGTTCAGTTGTGGAGTGGAGATTCACCTCAGAGCACTTCCTTCACTTGCTCAGAGACACCAGAAATACCTAAACACATTTTACAGTCAGAAAAGTTTGAAATGGCAATACCTCCTTAAAGCAGCTCTTTGAAATTTATTTTATTCACATTATGAAGAAACTGGTACTGTTAGGACCTTTTCCAGGCACTAATTTGAAACTGGAATACAGAGGTCCCTGGGGAACTGGACTATTAGAAGCAGAAATGAGATTCTCAAAAGAGAAGAAACCAGGGATGTTAGTGGCCAACTTCATTATTTTTTCCTATAATCAGTCTGGACATACAGAACTATTTCCTGATAGAAAAGGAAGATTTAAAGAAGTTATGTGGGTAATACAAATCTCCTTAATCCATCTCTCCTCAATTACTTGCATTTATCGAGAACTTTTGAGAAACCAAGATGGCAGCACAACAATTTCAAAACTACAACTAAAAGACAGAACAGACACTATCCAGAACCACAAGAAAGCTGGCTGAGTGAAAACTCTACAACTAGAAGTAAAGAGAGGGAGTCACAAAGACTCAGAGGAGCTGTAAAAAGCTGAAGTACGGAGACATGCTCATGGAGAGGACGGTGGAGGAGGGTCTGGCTGGCTTCCTCTAGCAAGAGGAAGACAGAAAATCCCTAATGCACTGAACCCCACTTCTGACTGCACTGAATCCCAGCTCCAGGCGAGACTCATATGGGGGAGTCTGGACTGTTGTGAAAAGGAAAGAGTGCAGGGAAACTTAGGGGAGCCATGAAAGACAGAGGTCTGGGGCCCTGCGAAAGTACGCACAAAAGTGCACACACAGAGTGCTGACTACTGATTGTGCCGCTGGCTTTCTCTAGCGGGAGGAAAACAGAACCTCCAAACTGCACTGAAATCCAGGTCTGAGTGCACTGAACCCAGTTTCGGGTGAGACCCTGGGGACCCAGACTCATACGAGTCCCTAGAGCGCACAGAAACTCAGGGGAGCCGGAAAGGCAGAGGTCTGGAGGCAAGCACACATGCACACAGAAAGGGCTGCAGAGGCACTGAGACCCAGGGGTTGCCATATAGGGCAGGGCTGACAGGAAGCCAAGGCTGTCTGTTTAGCCCTGAGGCTCCATCACATTCAAGCCCAGCACAGAGGCTGTTGCAATCTTGTAAGTCTTAAGGCTGAGTCCAGCACAGAAGTTCTCCAGGCACAGACACAGCCGATACTCACAACCAATTGGCTTGGAGGTCAATTCCCCCCAGTGATACCAACAACAAGCAAGAATTAACTACAACAAGACCGTATACATAGTTCACAAAGGGGTGCACCAAGAGTGTCTATCTCAAGTAACTGGGGAGGCAGAGCTACTGGGCCACATAGGACACCTAGCACACATAGCTACTCTACCAACTCATGGAAGCAATGAAACCTGCGGAGAAAAAAAGAACAGATCACAAACTAAAGAAATGGAGGAAAACAAACGACTGGATATAGAGTTCAAAACCACGGTTATCAGGCTTTTTAAGAATTTCCTAGAAAAAAATGAGTAAATTTAGTGAAACCCAAGAGGAGATGAAAAAGGACCAACTAGAGATGAAAAGGGACCAACTAGAAATTAAACATACACTGACTGAAAAAAAAAATATTATCCAGAAACCTAATAGCAGACTAGAGAACCGCAAGAATCAAGTCAAAGATTTGCAATACAAAGAAGCAAAAAACCACTGGAAAAGCAAAAAGAAAAAAGAATCTAAAAATGTGAAGATAGAGCCTCTAAGACAACTTCAAGCATACCAACATCAGAATTATGGAGGTGTCAGAAGAAGAGAGAGAGCAAAATACTGAAAACCTATTTGAAGAAATAATGACTGAAAACTTTGCCCACCTGGTGAAAGAAATAGACTTACAAGTCCAGGAAATGCACAGAACTCCAAATAAAAGGAATCCAAAGAGGACCACACCAAGACACATCATAATTAAAATACCAAGAGCAAAAGACAAAGAGAGAATATTAAAAGCAGCAAGAGAAAAACAGTTAATTACCTACAAGGGAACACCCATACAATTGTCAGCTGATTTTTCAACAGAAACTATGCAGGCCAGATGGGAGTGGCAAGAAATATTCAAAGTGATGAATAGCAAGAACCTATAATCAAGATTACTCTATCCAGCAAAGCTATCATGCAGAATTGAAGAGCAGATAAAGAGCTTCACAGATAAGAAAAAACTAAAATAGTTCATCAGCACCAAACTAGTATTATATGAAATGCTGAAAGGTATTCTTTAAGAAAAGGAAGAAGAAGAAAATAGTAAAGGTAAAAATTATGAACAACAAATATATATCTATCAATAAGTGAATCTAAAAATTAAGTGAATTGAAAATCTAATGAACAGAATAAACTGGTGAATATAATAGAATTGGGAGCATAGAAAGGGAGTGGACTGATAATTCTCAAGGGGAAAGAGGTGAGAGGGGGTGCAGGGAGAGACTGGACAAAAATTATACATCTGTGGATGAGGACAATGTGTGGGAAAGTAAGAGCAGAAGGGGGGTGGTAGCCAGGGTGGAGAGAAGCTATGTGGGGGGGGGGGAAGAGGAACAATTGTAATAATCTGAACAATAAAGATTTATTTTTTAAAAAATAAATTTAAGCTTGAATTAACAGATATTAATTATGGCTTCACATGTGCTTTAACTATGTAAATACAAGTTTTATATTAAACACTGAAACTGACAAAAAAAGCTACAGAAAAAGTGTATGTGTATAATTTTAACTCTAATAGAGATGCAAAGTTTTCAACATGAATATGTTTTTTCATGTGCTTTAAGTGTGAAAGTGGTAGGTAATTAAAAACAACAAACTCTGGTCAGGTAGCTCAGTTGGTTGAACATAATCCCAATATACCAAGATTTCTGGTTCTATCCCCAGTCAGGGCACATATAAGAATCTATCAATGAATGCATAAATGAGTGGAACAACAAGTCTATGTTTCTCTCTCTTTCTCTCTAAAAATCATTTAATACATTTTTTTTAAAAACCACCCTATTAGATAATACACATCTTCAGAAATGGGTCTGTGATGAGCCTTTAAGAATGATCTAGTAACTGGCTTTACATGTTGACCACAAAAGTTAGCAGGCCATCTGTAACTAAGAACTTTTTAAATTTATTAACAGTGAAGTCTTCTGGAGCCCTTCTAATTGTTCAGTCCCAGAATCAAACTTCACATGTTTATGGTTTGTGTCTGCCTGAGGCACCAATCCTTTTCCAGACATTCTCTGGAGACTCTTTCAAGGTCTGTGGTTTTACAATAAAGAGATAACCTACAAGCAGGGAAATCAACATACAGATAAAATACCTCCACTGAAACACTTCTGCCATCTGGATTCTCCAAAGCATTTACTCCTGAGAATTCAGAACCATTGTTCCCTCTTCATTCAAGAAAATGAATATTCCGGTGTAAATCTCCTATTTTGACTGATTTCCACAAAGAGAGAAAAAATCAATTTCTCTCAACATATTGAATTAAAGGTAGTTAATAGTAGTAGTTTGGCAGAATTATTATGATTCTACAGAGCCACACAAAAATCATCAGTAAGATAAGAAAAAAGAGAAAGAAGAGGAGCAACAAAGTAAACCAAGGAGATTCCAGGTAAATTATTTTCATTTTTTAGGACCTTGGCCTGAGGCTTTAATGTGAAACTTAGATAAAGCCATCAGATTCTGCAGAAATCTTTAATAAAATACCCAACCCAACAGTAATGCATTTTCCTGCTATAGCATAAAACTGCAGTTAGGTTTTCAGTGGTCATGGTCTATATTTTCATACAAGATAGAGGGCCAAGCAAAAAAGAATTTTTCCATAAGGCAATTAAGGTATAACATAGATTAGGAGGAAAATAAAATGACTATCTTCTTCTATGCAAATATTTTTCCTAATATACCACCTGCTGGAAGCCTTTGGCAGAGTATGACTGAAAGAACATAACTTCTGTGAAGCAATTCTCTGAATTTCTGCACAATTCAACCAAAAGTAGGAAAGCTCTTCAGTTATCCAAGATATTATCTCAACCCACTGTTTTGTCCTATTTTTTTTTTTACCAACTTGTCCCAGAAGTCTTCATTTATCACTTTTCTTATTTGCGAGATGAATTCCTTTAGTTCTCTCCTTGAGTCTGAAATCTAATCAGTTAATAAATAACCTTTCCATTTCCAACTCTGGGAGTCATCTTGGATTTCTTCATCCTCTGACCTTTACACCAACTGGCCCCATTGATCCTCATCTCACACACACACACACACATGAGTGCACACGATATCCTAAAATTTGTCAAATTCTAGACCTTTAAGACAGAACTCAAACTCATTTTCTCCAGGCAACTTGCTGGATGAAACCTACTCCACTCCCTTAACACTTAAGTATCAAGATCAAATCCTGTGCTAACAAACCCCAGATCTTTGGTTGTGATAGATTTTGATTCTTTTTTTTTTTAATATATTTTATTGATTTTTTACAGAGAGGAAGGGAGAGGGCTAGAGAGCTAGAAACATCGATGAGAGAGAGACATTGATCAGCTGCCTCTTGCATGCCCCCTATTGGGGATGTGCCCGCAACCAAGGTACATGCCCTTGACCAGAATCGAACCTGGGACCTTTCAATCAGCAGACCGACACTCTATCCACTGAGCCAAACTGGTTAGGGCGATTTTGATTCTTGTTAACACTGTTTGCAATTACATGGCTCTTTAGTGTTTGGTTTGTAGTTCTCTCAGTCCCAACCCCTTCTTCCACCTCAAATCCCTCCCCACTCATCCCAACATATATACACACACATACACACACACACACACACACACACACACACACACACACACACACATTGATCAGGGATCTCTTAATTATTTTGTACCATTTGTTTCTTGACTCCTTTCCCCTTGATCCTTCCTATGTCACCATGTATACAGTATTTTTAGCACTATAGTTATTAAATAAATATTTGTTCACCATTTTGATTGTTAGACATAGAAGAACATGAAAACTAAACTGTCAAATAAATAACTAATCCAACCGACCTCCAAAATATTAACACCAATGGTTTTCTTGAGGATTGTCTCTGGGGCTAGGACATAAAACTGGAACAATTTTAATCAATCTGTATATTATATTACACAGTGTCTCTACAGTGTCTTTGCTTAACTGTCCCCATTCCTCAAATACCAGGCTA
>JAAGEH010000018.1:45090769-45275904 GCA_011751065.1 Lasiurus cinereus
TACCTGTTCTCCCATACAGTTGGACCACCTAGAAATCCACATGTGGTGTCCTGGCCCAGTTCAGCTCATGTGGCTTCCATTTATTTGTGTGCAGTACAGATTTTTCAGAGTATATTTTTTAGCTGGAACATACTTTGCTTTAATACATTTCTCAGCAAGGATAACTCTCCAAACTATTTTTATTAAATGCTTCTCATCTTAGCCATTGCAATACCCAGCCTGATCTAAGCCAACCATGTACTCTTTTGTCACTTTTGTCAGCCACAGTGGGAAAATACATGCCTACAGCCTTTCATGCAGCAGCCTCTAAAAATTCCTTGAACAGTAGGTTTCTGAATAGTTTATAGACTGTGTGTTTGGCACCATTTTTGCGTCATACTTCTGCACATAAGTTACACTATTCTGGAGGATGATAATTGATCAGTCATGGCTAAGAACCACACTTGATATGGACCACTTACCAGCAGTGCAATCCTGAGCAAAGTTCTATACATACTCTATGTCTCAGTTTTATCATCCAAAAATTGAGACTAATAATACGTCCCTCAGAGGCTAAGTATGATGGTTATATGAGATAATATGTGTGCCACATATAGTTCCCACTCAATAAATGTTTGCTGTTGTGACTAATGTCTCATGGTAAGATGGTTGTTACCTGCTTGGAAAGATGAGACAAACAATTACATGTTAGTAACCATGAATCCATTATCATCGAGCAATTAACCCACACTTATCAAATGTGATCTCACTCAGTACATTATCTTTCATAAGTACATCAATAATCTAAGCTATGAGTCTGCAAACAAGGTTCATTGAAGTACTGCAACATGTCCTTTATGTGGTTGCTTAAATTTAATGTTTCTTTAATTATAACAACTACCCATTATTAAAAAAAATAATCATCATTTAAAATTTCACTCTAGAGAACCATTGTTAACATTTTAATATATTTTCTTTCAGTCTTTTTTTCATGTATTTTAAGAGCTGAGATCATATGAAATATATAATTTTCTATCCTTTTTCCTTTTTAGGCTTTTACCAAAGTATTTCCCCAATATTATATAAAACTCTTTATAAATATCATCATTTAATGGTGGTTAATATTCCAAATAATTTTGTTGAGTCTGTCTTGATTCTCATGTATATTTGCAATTGTTTCTTGCGTTTTCGAAGAGCATAAACAGTTTAAGGGACATGAAACTGATACTAAGTCCTAATGCAGGATTCTACTTTGGATATCATGCTATCACCTCACAACAACCATCCATCTTACTTTCAGAATTTGATAGAAACCATCTCTGCCTTGAATACCATCCATTTTTGCTTGTTTGCTTTGTTTTTAAGGCAAGGGAAGGAGAAGTATGTTATTGGTATCAATGTTCATACAAAACATTTTATAGCTTCTTCCCACACACTTTTCTGTATAAAACCACCTGCATACAGCTCTGTGAAAGAATGGTGGCCATGTTCTATAACACATGGCTCAACCATCTAACACACACAACACAACACATACATACACACATTGACTGAACCCAGGATGTATTCTAAGCCAACATCAGTGACCAATGACCTATGAACCCGAGTGGCTTGACTTGAAAATTAGATTCCCCTCTTAATAAATTTCATTTGGAAATTGAAATGACAGGGGCAAATATCAGTGAGGGCAGCAATTAGATTTGTGTCCGAACCAAAGAGTTTTGGAAGACTAGAAACTTTAAATAAGCTAACCTAATAGGGAAAGGAGCATAAAGAGATATTTATAGACAAGTGGAGACACTTTGAGATCTTCCAAATGATATCTTAACTGACACAGCTAAAATGTCAGCTAAAAAAAAAAAAAAAGTTACATTTATTTAAATGCATCAATGAGCTGATTAAATAAAGTTTTCTGTAGATCAGAAAACTTTGGCTGGTAAGTGAATACCAAAGCTGGCTTTCACCCTGAAAGTTTCTGCCAAACCCTGAAGCTTTTGAGCTTCTGCTTTTGAGGGCTATTCAGAGCTAGAGACCCATCTAAGATGGGCAATCTAAAACCCTCATATAATGTTGGAGCCCCAGAGAGCTACGCCTTCAATGTGCAAATGAATGAGAAATAGATCTTGTTCTATAAAAGGTGGCAGCAAGGATCATGTCTCTCTTGATCTTGGTGCTGAGTGGATGATTAAACAAGCTCCCGTAAGTGTTCACAGCCATAAGCCAGTCCTCACATAGCTTGCAGTCAAAATTCATGCTAGCTGTGTAGACTGAAAAACTTCAAGCCGAGAGTGTAACTCCTAGAGTTCCTGGGAGGGTAGTCCCAACTTCAACCTAGGTCTCAAAGGATTCCCAGGGATAAAGTTTCAGAAAAAATAAGCAACTCTCAGACAAAAATCTCTTCAAAGAGAAACCATGAGGGGAAAGGGCCGTACAGATCTTGAAAGAGAATTGTCTTCCCCCTGAAGTTCCTGGCCTTGGATAACCAAGAGATTCTCTTTAACACTGCAAAAAAGTCTTTCTTTAGGAGATCAAAATTTACAGAGACTTTGTTCTTTAAAAAAATATATCACAACTCTCTTGTTAACAGTTTTTGTCCCCAAAGAGTGGCCTGGCAGCATGGATCTTAAGGACAGCAGTAGCGAGTTGCTTCTAATCACTATTATCCTTTGTTGTTAACCACATTGGTTTCTGAACTGCACCCTGCAGCCTCAGCCCTTTGTCATTGCCAAGTGCCAGTGATCTTATGCATCTCTCTTTATATCTATTTGAGTGACACACTGGATGAACAGAGGGGCTTACTGTGTCCAAGTGGGACTTGATTGCTGAAGAAATGCATTAGAAAACTCTTGAGGGAAATCTAGCTTATGCTAATCAAACACAACGTGGATGATTGTAAATGCCTGGGAATTAAGGAGAGTGAAACCAAAGAGGCAAAGTGCTGGCTACCTAATTCCCCACAAGGATTGAACACAAGAAATAACTAGTCTTATCATTTTAGACACAATGGGAAATAATCCAGAGCCGAAAGTCTGGTCTTTGCAGATAAATCTTCCACAGAAAGGTGAATAAAGCAATTGTTAGCTACCGATGAGAAACGTAATATGGCACGATTATGAAAGATGGCATTTTGTAAACCTGTGTTCTTCTTCTGGGAATGATCACACTGCTTCAAATCCCCAGGTCTGCCAATGGAAATGGAAATGTCTTCGGTTCTCCAGAGAACTCTGCTGGCTGGCTGCCAGCGGCTGCTGAGACTGCTTGTTCTTGAAATCCTCATGGGCACTTATGTTTGTAGTCCCACTAAACAAACAAACTGCCTGGTTGTTGACAGGGTTCTGGTGGGTGGACATTCAGGGAGTGGCTGGGAGGCAGAAGTGAACGGAACTCCTGACCTTCCTCCGAGGCTGAATTAACACTGTTTGGTTAATACAGCTAATCACGAGGAAAGAAGATGTGCTCTCAAGCTAAAGCCTCTGCCTCTAAGCTTCTCTTTACTCTGTGAGAAACTATTCTGAGATTAATTGAGCTTTTATCTGGAACACCCAGTTGTGTGACCCTTCTTTGGTTCTACACTGGCAAACCGGGGCACAATTATTTTCTGCTGTAGGTCAGGTACACAGTGATATTTGAAAACAAGTCATCATCAGGCATTAAGGAAGTGAGAAGAGCCTTCCGCCCCCTCCTTTCTTTGTTTGGAAAGCCATTTTCAAGTTTAGATTAAGTGAAAATTTTGGGTCCAATAGTAGTGATTCTGTCAAAACAACAAATGTACTCTTCAGTTGTAAATGAGTGTGGGCAAAATTGATCTGATCTGTATTATACAGAATCTCTGAATACTGGGGCATTTAGGCTACAAAGGAGTTGTTACATATTTCACTTATCTCAGCCAAAGATTTTTTTCTTCTCTTTTCTCAAAGTGCTTCATTTGAAAAGACCTAGTTTTCTCTGATTTGGGAAAGAAGCCCTCCTTCAATGGTTTGATTTGCAGGACTGTGATGCCTGATCTTGTTTCTAGAACTCCCACAGAAGAGAGAATATATCTTCATGAAAACAGAAATGTGTTTACAGAGAGAGATTTAGGGGGGGCGGGCCCGGAGAAGAAAGAAAGGTATATTTTTAAAAGAATGCTGCATGCTGCTTGGAGTTTAGCTTTGGTAACTTATGATTCAGCCATTTTGTCCCCTAATTTAAATCACCACATATTTGTAAAACATCTACATCTTCAAGGCCTGAACCAATTAAGTCAAACATCAACCACAGGAGGGATCTGAAACTAGTGGAATTTCCCAAATTTCATCACTAAGGGTCTCAAACAAAAACATGATCTTTTTTTTTTTAAATTTGTGAATTCTGACTTAGTTCAGTAGAAGGCTTCTTATGTAATGCTTATCAGAGAATATACTCAACACCTTTGTTTATCACTGAGAATCCATTCCTACTAGAAAACAAAATGTCATTTTTCTCATCATTATCACCAACAACAACAAACTCTTATCAAATGAAAGGTGTTAAAGTCTGGTAGAGAAATCAGAATATACAAGAGGGGCTGGAGAAGGCTCTGAATACAAAGGAGCAGCACAAGAGGGTCTTTGTGGCATTGAACTTGCTCTGTACCCACAGTGGTTACAAGAGTCTATGCATATGTGCAAACTCATAGAACTGTAACAAATAAAAGTGAACTTAACTGCATGTAAATTTTAATGTTTATTTCTAATGCATAAGAAGACAGCAGAGGCAGATTTACTGTAGAGCTCATGCTGCAGTTCTCCTCTCTGGCACAGCCCCCCTTCCAAAGCCTTGTACCTAGTTGGTAACTCTTTTTCATAAAGAGGGCTACAACCCAAACTGTATAAAGACCTATAAAATTTGGATTTGCCCCTTGGAGGTATGACTTTAAAGTAATTAAATTTATTTATATAAGTCATATATCAGGAAAGTTAAATAATAAGATGGGGCAAAAACTGCTGGATTTTGGGAATTTAGAAGGAAAGTGATGACTGAGGATTAGGGATGTCAGGGAGATTTAGGTTGAGTCTTTATAATGAAGGGTCTGACTTAATCTTTGATGTCTGACTGTTGACAACTTTCACACCATCATTTTCAGACCCTTCTGCCCTACATCTGGATAAGTGGATAAGAAACTTGGTTGCCTCTTCCTATGGTGCTGGCAGTAGTTTCAAGCCACTCAAGCCCTGGCCCTGTGGACTCCCTCATCCCTACCCCACGCTGTAGTCACAATATATGCAGAGCCAGTCTTTATTCCCTGCTCTCTCAAGCCAATTTCAGACTATTTGGGATCCTGTCTCGCTGTCCATTGGAGTAATAAGCCCTTTCATACCCTCTTAGTGCATGTGTGCATCAGCAGTTTTGACATCAAAAGCAAATTTGGGATGGGAACCAAAAATTGGATAATGGGGCCATCCTGTTCTGTTTCTGCAAGATAACCATAACTGTCTTGAAAATTTATATAATTTAGTACACAAAGAAGAAAAGAAGGGCATTTCACGGTGAGAAATGGCTCACACAAACACATGGAGGTGGAAATAAGAAAACTGTATTTGCAGGAAAATGTAATTGAAACTACAAGTTTTCATAGGTGAGTCAGAAGGTGGTGATAAGACAGGATGATAGGAAGGAATCATTGAACAGATTAAGAAATTCAAATTTTATCTTTTATGCATTAAGAAACTATCAAAATTTTTTAAAATAGGGAGATAACAGAGTCTAGTAAGTATTTTAAGATTATCTATCTAGTTATGGAACCTAAATGGAGGCAGGGAGATGAAGGGAGAAGGAAACTATTATTCAAGTTAAGATGTCAATTGGATGGGAGGGAAGGGACTGTTCATACATGAATTGAATAGACTCTAAAAACAAAACCTTAAGAACTACAAAAGAAAATCTTAAGCTGTTTTCAGTAATCATTTTGTTGGTAGTAATGTTGGTATTGATATTCTGACATCGATCTGTGTACTGTGGGAAAAAGAAGTATGCAATTATATGATATTCTAGTTCTATTATTTCAATAACATTGAGAGATCGGATTCTTTATGTAGAATGAAGTATAGATGTAAGAAATCAAATATATTAAGTCTTGTCCTACTGATGAGCTGGAAATATCATTATGAACTTTTAATTTTACTTTAAAAAATAAATCTTTCTTAGTTCTGCCCATTGAAATGGCCCATCACAATGATTCTTTCAGTAGAAATAAATATCCTCACACACCAAAGTTTTGTCTCCAAATCACATTTTCAACTAAAGGAACTGGGATCCTTGGGAAAATGAGTAATTTCAGCTCATGGGCATGGAAGATAGAAGTTGATCCTGAAAGATCTTGTCATAATGGATAGCAATCATGTTATCAACTGGAGTATCAAGGGACTCAGAAGCATACCTGAAGAGGCTCTCACTAGCCAAATATGGAAAAATTTGAATACCTTTATGCTAGAGCAGTGGTTGGCAAACTCATTAGAGCCAAATATCAGCAGTACAACTATTGCCGAAACCGGTTTGGCTCAGTGGATAGAGCGTCAGCCTGCAGACTGAAAGGTACCAGGTTTGATTCCGATCAAGGGCATGTATCCTGGTTGCGGCACATCCCCAGTAGGGGGCTTACAGGAGGCGGCTGATCAATATCTCTCTCTCATCGATGTTTCTAACTCTCTATCCCTCTCCCTTTCTCTCTGTAAAAAATCAATAAAAATATATTTTTAAAAAAGTACAACTATTAAAATTTCTTTTGAGAGCCAAATTTTTAAATTTAAACTTCTTCTAATGCCACTTCTTCAAAATAGACTCACCCAGGCCATGGTATTTTGTGGAAGAGCCATACTCAAAGGGCTAAAGAGCCGCATGTGACTCACGAGCCACAGTTTGCCAACCATGGTCTTAGAATATCTGAAGAACTTGAAACAGAAAGTCTCCAGACAAGAAGAATCAGGCAGAGAGGAGGGTAGAGATGCAGTACTGATCTGAAAACAGAGGTACCAAGTGAAAATCTGCATTCTGGATGCTTAAACTCCAGCCTTTCCCTCTGCCAACTCTAGAACACAAGCAGCCAGTCTTACACCCCCATGCAGGAGTATCCTTCTCTGAAAGAGATGAAGCTGAGGAGACAATACATGCTAACATGTTGGAAATTCTATTTAAAAGCTCTATGCTCCCTAATTGTTCTACAGAACGATTTACCAGTTGATTAGTCCACATACCAGGTGCACCAGTTAATAATGCAGATTTTTTCAATAGATGGAGTTACACACATGTTGATATATATGTAATTTGATACATATGTTATTTTGCTATATTTTGTTGTAAGCTTTAAAACTTCATATTTGCTGAAGGTGTTAATATCCTAGATATTTTTACGCTTAAAAATGTCAAATTTTGTGCCCAAGAAAAGAGCTTTTGCAGGAAGTTTAAATAATTCATTATTTTGAAGAAAAGTGCTGCTGAATACTTTGGGAAGCTCAAGATACTTGTGAAGGCTGGTTTAAAAGTGATGATTTTGATATGAAAGACAAAGAATGTCCAGATCAACCGAAAAAGTTTGAAGACCAACAATTACAAGCATTATTGGATGAAGAGCATGTCAAACTCACAAACAAGTTGCATAAAGATTAAATGTTGCTCAGGAAACAATTTCTGATCATTTACAAGCAATGGGAAAGATTTTAAAGGAAGGGAAATGGGTGCCGCGTCAACTGAATGAAAGACAGATGGAAAACCAAAAAGTCATCATTAAAATGTTGCTTCAACGGCACAAAAGAAAGTCTTTTTGCATCGAATTGTGACTGGAGATGAAAATTAGATTTATTTTGAGAATCCCAAATGCACAAAATCATGGACTGATCCAGGTCAACCATAAACATCAACTGCAAGGCCAAATTGCTTCGAAAAGAAGACAATGCTCTGAGTTTGGTGGAATCAGGAGGGTGTGGTGTATTATGAGCTTCTAAAACCAGTGAAGCCATTAATATTGATTGCTACTGACAACAAATAATCAATTTGGACCATGCTTTAATCATGAAAAGACCAGAATGTGCCAGAAGAAATGGCAAAGTAATTTTGCTTCATGATGATGCACCATCACACACCTCAAAACCAGTTAAAGACATGTTAAAAGATCTTGCCTGGGAAGTATTAACCCACCTGCTGTATTCAGCAGACCTTGCTCCTTCAGATTACCAGTTGTTCTGATGGATGGCACACGCACTTTCTGAGCAGCACTTCAAAACGTAAAAAGAAGGGAAAATTGGGTCTTTGAATGGTTTGCCTCAAAACAAGAAAAGTTCTATTGGGATGGTATGTATAAATTACCTGAAAGATAGGGGAAATGTGTAGCTAGCAATGGACATTACTTTTAATAAAGCACTTTTGATGTTTATCTTGAAATTAGTGTTTTCTTTGATTACAAAATCTGTCATTGTTAACCAGTACACCTAGTATGCAGAGAGCTTACAATCAGCTTTTAGTGCCCTATTCTTAACTAAAATGAACAGAAAGATTACCAGACATTTGAGGATAGCTAACACAAGAGATCAAAATTAACTGAGGCGGGAGAAGGGATACAGAGACACTGCAGAGAGCAGGAAATTGATCTCCTTTGCACCTTTTCCTACCAGAGCAAGCATATCAAACTCAAAGGCTAACAACAGGCCAAATAAACAAGGTTTAAGTTTATGTGGGCCACAGAAAAACAAGTTTCAATTTTCATGGAAATGTAGGTTTATTTCAATAGAGACATGCTGAATACAAAGGGCTGAAATAAATAAGAAATTGTTAACATAAAATATAGAACATTTTAATAAAAATTTATATTTTTTCTTAAACATTAATTTACCAGACACTGAATAACAAATTAATATGCATAATGCAAATAAACTTATTTTTCTTGTTCTCTGAAAGCAAAATATTTCCTGTTGCACACACAAAACAAGTCAGTACAAGACTAATGATGTGGTAATCGACTGCTAAAATATTCGCTGCTAGTATCTGTGTAGAGAAATGGTGCACATGTGTGTAAGGTGCGTAAGGGAAATGAATGCAACACAATTATAGTAATCAGTCATTAGCGAACGTTGTAGTTTGTCATTAATAACTAGAGGCCTGCTGCACAAAATTTGTGCACTGGAGGTAGGTAGGGGATCCTACCTCAGCCTGTGCCCTCTCGTAGTCCAGGATTCCTCAGGGGATGTCTGCCTGCCAGCTTAGGCCCACTCCCTTAGGGCCGCTAAGCCAGCAGGTGGACATCTCTCTCACAGTCCAGTACGCCTCATTCCTTACCACCTGCCTGCTTGCTGCTCCCTACCACTCGGCTCACTCGCTGCTTCTTAGTACTGCCATGGAGGCTCCTGCTACCGCCCCTGTGCTTTCCAGCCTTGAGTCCAGCTTCTGACTGAGCAGCTCTCCCCCTGTGGGAGTGCACTGACCACCAGGGAGCAGCTCTTACATTGATCATCTGCCCCCCTGGTGATCAGTTCATAGTGACCAGTCATTCCACATTCATTTGATTTGCATATTAGGGTTTTATTATATAGGATAGGATACTGAATGTGAACTGTAAATGAAATATAAAATTCAAAAAAATTAAATTTTAGATCTGACAATTTTTTAATATATATATTTTTAATTATCACCTGAGGATGTTTTTAAAATAGATTTTTAGAGAAAGAAACATCCATGTGATAGAGAAATACCAATAGGCTGCTTCTGGACCTGCTGTTCCACTGGGATCTAACCTAAACATAAGTATGTGCCCTAGAATCCAACGGAAATCCTTTGTTATACAGGTTGAGACTCCAACCAATTGAACCACCTGGCCAGGACAGATCTGAAAAAAATGTTTTTAATTTTTTTCCTGGTCGCTGTGGATTAGATCAATAGTTAGAGTGTCCTCCCATGTACAAAAGTATCATGGGTTTGATTCCAGGTGAGGGCACATACATAGGTTGTGGGTTCCATCCCTGTCAGATTGCTTGGGAAACTGATTGAAGTTTCTCTTTCTTTTTTCCTCTCCCTCTCTCTCTAGAATCAATGAAAAAAACTTATCCTTAGAGGAGGACTTAAAAAGAAAAAAAAATGCTGGTTTGGTTCAGTGGATAATGCTTCTGCAGATGGACTGAAGGTTGCTGTGTTGGATTCTGGTCAAGGGCACATGTACATGGGTTGCAGGCTCAATCCAGGGCCCTGGTGGGGGATTCAGCAAGAGGCAACTAATTGATGACTCTCACATTAGTTTCTGTCTTTCTCCCTGCCTTCCAATCTCTAAAAAAATAAACAAATAAAAATAAAAATAAATAAATGGGAAAATGTTCTCAAATAACGATTAACCAAAATAAACAAACAAACACCCATCCCCAGTGTGATTATTGAAGGAGTATATGAAGTATTTGTTGAATGAACGGGAAGGGATGGGACTTCACTTTCTAAACGTTTTAGCAACTTTGCAAGTTTTTAAATATATTTTATTGATTTTTTTTTACAGAGAGGAAGGGAGAGGGATAGTCAGAAACATGGATGGGAGAGAAACATTGATCAGCTGCCTCCTACACACTCCCCACTGGGTATGTGCCCGCAACCAAGGTACATGCCTTTGACCAGAATCAAACTTGGGACCATTGAGTCTACAGGCTAATGCTCCATCTGCTGAGGCAAATCAGTCAGGGCTATTTTTTATTTTAATTTTTATTGATTGATTATTTGAGAGAGAGGAAGGGAGCGAGAGAAACACCAGTGTGTTGTTCCACTTATTATGCACTCTTTGGTTACTTCTTGTCTGTGCCCTGACCAGGGATACAACCCACAGCCTTGCGTATCAGGAGGAGGTTTTAACCCATTGCACTGCGTGCTACCTGTCAGGGACCCTCAACAAAACCCCTGTGGCGTTCCCTGGCCCCTGCTGTGGGCTGGAGCTCCTCTGCCACAGCAAAGGTTTGGGTTCTATTCTGTCAAGGCATCTATTTAGGTTTCAGGTTTGATCCCTGGTCAGGGCTGACTGCTGCTTAGGAAGTGACTGAGAACTGTTGAGGTCCATGTGCTCTACGTCATTCAGCGGGCAGTTGAGGTTCCATTGCTGACATGGCAGACTCCAATCCTCACTACCTCCACTCCTACATCAAGGGCAACTTCAACTATAGCAGCAGCATGGCCTCTGCCAGCGTACACATCTGCATAGGCAGGTCGCCCTCTCCTTGGCTTGCCAGGCCCACTGGCGCCTGCCACACACAGCCTCCTGCTGATTGGTCATTACTGTGATGACTTCCTGACCAATTTGCATATTACCCTGTTATAAGCATAGATTATGTATAATGGGACATTGTAAAAATTAAGTTATAAAATTTTTATTAAAACATTTCTTACATACCGTTATATTGGCTGGGCCGCAAAAATATTCATTGTGGGCCACATACGGCCCTCGGACCATGAGTTTGATATGCTTGTGCTAGAGAATGTGCTCCATCCAAATGAGAGAGAGAGAACTCAGTAGAAGGAAACATGGAATCCAGGAAGCAAGGTCCAACACAAGAATTAGCTGAAAGGAATTCCTACATTGATGGCGAAGAAAACTCCCAGGACAATCATTGTAAGCCTAGAGCAATGTCTCACACTCCAGTGAGTGAGTGAAAGATGATCCCTGGGGGCACAAGAAGAAAGTAATATATTTTTAAAATATATTTTTATGTTAGCCTTTTAAAATTTCTATTTTTACTTATGATCCATAATACACATTCTACTTTTTTACATAAAAACATATTTATAAACAAATAAATAATACAAACACTGGAGGTATGTGCTTTTTAAAAACAATTGATAGCAGTCTATCATTTAAAATATCTACAGGCTCCTTGGCTAGGGAGAAGCAGTTCAGGACTGGAGGTCAGAGGTCTTTAAAGGAGTTTTATAGAATAAAATAGAACTGATAAATTATATGACAGGTTTGACCATGTGGAAAATTGTATAGAAAGCCTTTTTACAGAGCTATTGAAAGGTAGCAAGACTTAACACATGACAAAGAAATATAAGCAAATGAACATTACAATTATAAATTCCAAGAAAAAAATATACAAGAAAACATAATCATGACGTATTACTTATATTAGTAGTAAACAATATTCATTTAGTAATTATTATGAAAACATTAAATATATATTCTGAGTGTCCCACATTGGGCTGCCAGTTGTGAATGTCCCCCCACATCCCGCGTGGTTCAGGGTTCAGGTTCAGAGTTTGGGCTCTGGAGGAGGCTGCACACAAATGAAAACTACTAGAAAATATTAATTTGGAAATATTGGGGTGTAGGCAGGAGCCCAACTCAAGGGGAAAGACTGCACTCAGCTCTGGCCTTACTATCCCTTTTATTAAAACTATGGGATACACCCATAGCCTTTAGTCAGGCAATTCCAATAATAGCCAATCAGGCAGGATTTACATAAAACTAAAAGGTAGAAGTTGCTTAAGCTACCATTGTCTCAACTAAACAGTGGGTGGTTGGCTGTGACCTTTCAGTGCTTCAAGGTTAACCAGCCTTCCAGGTTCCTTGTCCACACCTCTCTGCTAGTGAAGACCATGGGCGGCTTCCAACAATATATTTTGCTAAAAAATAAAACATAATTACATTAAGAAGATTCAAGGAAGAGAGGGTAAAAATAAGCAAAAGTCCTCACTTTATGTGCTAAGCTGGGTAAATGAAGAAATAATAAAATATTAATATTAATTTAAAATATTGTGGTAAAATATCAAAAGAAGCTGCTATATAAGAATTAGAATTTGTTCCTCTTGATATAAGAAAAAAGTAGGTATGGAAAAGTGGAAAGAAATTGTTTTTTAAATGACATTTATAATGATGATTTCATTTTGTAGAACATTTGCATAAAATATTTGCATATTATACTTTAATAAAAATGTAAATGACTTTTAAGATTTATAGAAACCTACATAAGGACATATGCACATTAGGTAATATTTTCAATAATAGTTAATATAGGAAACCATTAAAAATATAGCTTTAAATAAAAAAAAGATAAAAGTTGGTAAAATATATAGCTGTTTGGATAAATTTTCAAAAGTTAGCCAACTCCAAATATACATGTCTTTTGCTAGTATAAAATCTAGATGGAAATACATCAAAATACATTTTTAAAAATACATACAAAGTAGTTATCACTGCATGTCCCAATTTCTCCTCTAGGGATGCAAGCACAGGTGGCCAAGAGTATCCTCTGCCAATAGGTTGGACTTACACAGATGACTCAAGGCACTTATTAAATAATGGCTGAGCATAAATTACACAGGAGACAGACATGCAATGCACGAATCACGCACGGTTTATTTACCAGAGTCCTGGTGGTTTCCAGACCTCGGCAGGCTACCCGGAGATCCACACTGACAGACACACACACTGGACGTTGGACGTTGGATGTTGCAGCTGCGGCTCGGTGTCTTGTAGAGGCCTTGACTTGTGGCTCACAGTTCAGACCCATGGTCCACGGCAGAACTTGGGCAGGTGAAGGACGGGGAGCGGAGAGCAATGGTCTGTGGAGGGGCAGACAAGCGGCTTTAATCTCCTTCGGAGCTTGCTCCCTTTTATGTGCTCAAGTGGGCGTCTTCAGTGTGTCTTATCAGCGGGTCCCAGGAGTCCTGCTATCTGGTCTGACATGTGGGGTCCAAACTTCTTTATCCATCTCTTAAATGCACTTCATTTCACTCTCTAATATGTCACACTCAATTCTTATTTTATATGTATATTTTATCCTTATTATTATTACTATAACACTGCATGATAAGCTAACGGTCATTTTAATCTAATTTTGTATCTTTCTATATATTTTTAACTATCCACAATAAGATTTATTACTTTCTCAGGTAGGAGAAGAACTGTTTCAAAACTTCTCTGACCTTCGTTTACAATGAAAATTGCTGAATCGCAATCAGGATTCATACATCTAATGTGCCCTAGACAACAGCAGCCTGAAGGATACAAATTGAGTAGCGGGTGGTAACATTTCTTCCTCTGTCTTTCAACCTGCCTACTATTTATTGCAGGGCCCTCCTTGTGCCAAGAACTCCCATCCACTGGCATTTCTGGGCATTCCCAGAGGTTGTCTCAAATGCACTCAGGAACAGCCCATCTGGTATTAAGATGAGGCTGTGGCTTCTGCTGAGTGCAGAACTGCCAGGCACCTCTGCCATCCATCGGAAGCCCTGGGGCCTTGAAGGTGACAGTATTGGCCTGTGGTCTCTGGAGCTGTCAATCCACCAAAGCCGGCCTCTACCCTCCCATCACCCTGAGTTACAATCTATGTAACAGCTGGGAAGGCAACTCCATCAAGGCCCTAGGGTTTCAGAAAGGTTTAGGTAAAAATAGCTCCTCGGCGATTTCATTTATTTGCTTGTAAACCTAAAGTTTGCGCGCACACACTGCAAAAATCAGTGCACAGAACTGGGCCAAAGGAAAATATTACATTGGCCTGACTCCCCTAATTAACTGGGGCTTCAGTTGAGCCAGGCCTGCCAGCCCGACTTCCTCGTCCATAAGTCCCATTCTCCCTAGTTCTTCCCCTGGGAGCTCCCTGGTTGTGTCAGTAAGAAGAGTTTTGTTGAGCTTCCCATAGACCTATTGAAAAGTTTAGTCATGTCTGAATTCCAAAGGAGAGAATAGGTAGGGGTATTACATACATTTTACAGAGGGGGACACTGGAGCCCCAAGGGGTTGAATAAACCGTTCAGGTTCACACAGCTCCTAAGTGGAAGTGTGACTGCAGAGTAAGTGTTCTCGAGCACTGCTCTGCACTGACACGGGAGCAGGAATGAAACCTCCACTCTGTGGCAGGCTCCCTGTGTTACAGAGACCACTGCCCTCAGAGACTTGACCACTCAGTGATAAAGTGACAATCCCGGGTTTAGGTATCTGACAGAAATTATAAGAATAACCTTATGTAACCACTTCCTCCATGACAGGATCAGCCCTCACATGCATGGGCCACCTCCTCAGTGAAGTCTTCCTGGGGCCTCCCAGTCAGGACCAAATCTCATCCTGTCTCTTATTCCCACAGCACTTCAACTCTAGAGAGTGAGTGTATCACTGTCTAATTCTCCTTAAAGTCTGATTCAGGTAGCTTCTCACACCAGAATATGAGCTTTGTAAAGACTCATTTGCCTTATGATGCAAGACTTGCAAAACTGCAAAAGCCTCTCTGTTCAGCTTGGATGGGGTGGAGTCTCAGGGCTTAGCAGACCACCTTGTCTTCCAGTCAGCCCTGCCTTACGAGGCCCCTGGTTCTCAAGTGTCTCTTGGTAAGGTTACAGCCCTTTCTCTGCACATGTGCATGCATGCCTTTAGACCTCTGCCTTTCCGGTTCTCTTGAGCTCCAGACTCGTATGAGTCTGGGTCCCCAGGGTCTTGCCTGAAACTGAGGTTCAGTGCTGTTAGAAGTGGCACAGTTGGTAGGCTCTGTCTCCCAACCACTAGAGAAAACCAGCGGCACAATCAGTAGTCCATCCTCTCTGTGCACATTGGTGTGCACGCCCCAGACTTCTGCCCTTTCACCACTCCCCTAAATTTCCATGCACTTCTCCCTTTTCACAGTCCAGACTCCCATCATAAGGCTGATTCCAGCACAGAAGTTCTCCCGGCATAGTGAAAATGGGGAGACAAAGGAACAGATCACAAACAAAAAAAATGGAGGAAAACAAATGATTGGATATAGAGTTCAAAACCACAGTTATAAAGTTTTTCAAGAATTTCCTAGAAAAGATGGATAAATTTAGTGAGACCCAAGAGGAGGTGAAAAAGGACTAACTAGAAATTAAACATACACTGACTGAAATAAAAAATATTATATAGAGACCTAACAGCAGACTAGAGGAAGTCAAGAATCAAGTCAAAAATTTGAAATACAAAGAAACAGAAAACACTCAACTGGAAAAGAAAAAAGAAAAAAGAATCCAAAAATATGAAGATAGTGTAAAGAGCCTCTGGGACAACTTCAAGCATACCAACATCAGAATTGTGGGGGTGCCAGAAGAAGAGAGAGAGCAAGATACTAAAAACCTATTTAAAGAAATAATGACTGAAAACTTCCCCCACCTCGTGAAAGAAATAGACTTACAAGTCCAGGAAGCTCACAGAACCCCAAATAAAAAGAGGACCACACCAATACACATCATAATTAAAATGCCAACAGCAAAAGACAAAGAGAGAATATTAAAAGCAGCAACAGAAAAACAGTTAATTACCTATAAGGGAGCACCCATATAACTGTCAGCTGATTTCTCAACAGAAACAATGCAGGCCAGACAGGAGTGGCAAGAAATATTCAACGTGATGAATAGCAAGAACCTACAACCAAGAATACTCTATCCAGCAAAGCTATCATTCAGAATTGAAGGGCAGATAAAGAGATTCACAGATAAGAAAAAACTAAAGGAGTTCATCAACACCAAACCAGTATTATATGAAATGCTGAAAGGTACTCTTTAAGAGTAGGAAGAGAAAAAGGTAAAGATAAAAATTATGAACAACAAATACATATCTATCAACAAGTGAATCTAAAAATCAAGTGAATTAAAAATTTGATCAACAGAATAAACTGGTGAATATAATAGATTCAGGAGCATAGAAAGGAAGTGGACTGATAATTCTCAGGGGGAGAAGGGGTGAGGGGAGTGCAGGGAAAGACTGAACAAAAATCATACACCTATGGATGAGGTCAATGGTGGGGAGGTAAGAGTAAAGGGAGGAGTAGGAGCCGGGTGGGGGGGAACTATGGGGAAAAAAAAGAGAAACAAATGTAATAATCTAGAACAATAAAGATTTATTAAATAAAAAAAAAAACTCCATCTGGTTGCCCCTAATGTTTGCTGCAATGCTCATCTCCCGCCTGGCACAGAGGAAGTGTTCAATGAATGTCTTGGTTGAGTTGCACTAGACTTGTGCTGAGCACTGGGTGGGCATGAAATGGTTGCTGATAGCTGATTAAGTGAGGAACAATGCCCATGAGGCCTCTCCACAGAATAAAGTGTTAGGTCAAAACCTGTGGAACTGTCATCAGCCAAATGGTTTAAATACGGACAATTTCATAAGTCCATTCAATAAAGAAAAATATTCTAACGGAATAGCCAATGAACCCTGGAAAGTGTTTTCTTGCAGTTTTGAAATCTCCCTTCTCATATATCTTTTATAAATCAACCAAAGAACCGAAAAAGTCCAAATTCTAGATTGTAACTCCTCAAATATTCCAAAGCATGGACAACAGAGACAAATTTGATTCCAACCACTTAGTTCACCATGAGTCCCTAGGGTTGGGTGCACAAGTCCTATTGTTAACAGTCCACCAGAAGAGAAAGTGATTTTACTCATTGAGTAAATCTTGGTCCCAAAGCCAGTTGAGAAAGACACTCTGGTGCCCAGTAAATTGGGGTCTTAAGGTGCACTAAATCCTCCACTGTTCCTCGCCACCCCTCTTCGGTTCCCTGATACTCTTTAGCAGGTGGATCTGCCTGTGTATTGGTGTTTGGGGACCAACATCTGTTTGGAAGGAAAGCCAATAACGGGGATTTCGTCCAATAGATGAGAAAGTTCTTCAATTGGCAGGCATTTTCTTTTTTACTTGACTCAAGCTTCCAGAATTGATGGCAATAAAAGGTAGCTTACAGTTTAATTTATTCACATTTCACCTGGAAACAGTATCATTTCTTTGAGCTCTCTAGAAACCATTGCCTGGAAAAAAAGGCCCAAGATGCCTGTCAGACCAAACAATACCCATTATATTTTATTACATGGGATGAAACATAAGACTTTATGCTCCATTAGCAGAAGGTTTCATTTTCACTCCAGGAAGGGAGTTCCACATTACTACATCTTATCTTGTTCTTTCTTATGTATTTAATATATAAAGGGCTTTAAACTTCCCCCACGCCCACCACCCCAGGCATTCAGAAGCTATATTATCAGATTTTACAGTCTGAGATAATGTGGTATTGTCAGAGTGCCGATATATATGTCATGCATTTTTTTAAATAAAACTACAGCCTGATAAAAAGAAGAAGTTTGCTCTCTAGTGGCTGACTTATAAAAGGCTCTGAGAACCACACAATAAGCTATGGAATGAAAAGAAAAAATTTAACAGCAGTATTTGTGTAATGAGGTCTGAGTAATTATTTGATTTTTATTAATTTTTAAAAGTTTTTCTACAGTGAAAATCTACACCATAGAAAATGTGCTGTGGATACTTTTCCTATTAAAAATTTTCCTGCTATTAAGCTAATTTTGATTCTAAATCCTTAGAGTAACAATTATGTTTCTGGTGTTTTATTAGCCTATTGTACCTTTAGAAAGCTCTGTGGATCCATTTAATACCATATAATTAATGTCTATTATAGACATGTTGCCCAGTAATGTAATATCATTAGAGCTTTTTAAACCATTTTTAGTTCTTTGCAGAAAGATTTTATATATTCAGGAAGAAATAGTATAATTATTAATATAATGCTAATTAGTATCACTTTATTACTCCTTTTACTACAACCCAATTTATAAAATTTTACTGTAATGTGAATTATAAAGGATAAAAATTATTTGTTATCCTCGTAAACCTGCCTGCCCTGTTTTACTTCCTCATTTTATTCTACAATCAGTCTGCCTCTGTCTCCCCAAGTCCTCTCCAGTTCCTTCATCACATAACAGGAAGGAAACACCACCCCTAGTCCCTGATGTTCCACCATCAATGCTTCAAAAAGGAGAGGGTTGCTTGGGAAGCTTTCTACCTGCACAGTAATCAATACTTTAAAGTATTTCCAGATCCCTGAAGATTTCTGGCCTCATTTTACCTTGGAGAAAGGAATCAGATTGCAGGAACAGGCTTAAATGTCTCAGCAGGTAAGGACTGCAGAAGAAGTAAAGTACTAGACAATGCAAAGAAAAGCATTTATTTTATGGGCTTGAGGAGCAGGCATGCAGGAAAGTGTGCAGAGGAGTAGTAAGGAGATAAATGATGCCATCTCATTGACATTTGTGAAATTATTCTGGCTGCTGTATGGAGAGAGTACCACAATAAGGGAAACTTCTTTGGAAATGATTGCAGTCACGAGCACAGTAAATAGGACCACGGTGATAGCAGTGGAGTTGGGGAAAGTGAATGGTTTTCTGAGGGATTCTGAAGGTAGAGCTAAAAGATGGTAGATAAGAGATGGGGGGAGTGGGGAGGTGTGACTTTTGACTGAGCAACTGGGTAGGTAGTGAAGCCACTTAATGAAACTGGAAAGACTGAGAGAGAAGCATGTTGGGAACAGAATGGAAGTGGGAATAAAGAGTTCTGTTTTGGTTGGTGGTAGTTCTATTGGAGAAGAGGAGGTGTCAGGTGGTCTTATGGAGATATTAAGAGACTCTGTCAGGAGATGTCTGCACAAGCAAATCTCTTGTTAGAAGTCTAAAGCTTTGGTGAGAGGTAGGGACTGGTGATTTATACTTAGAAGTTTTCAGGATATATATTTAAACATGAGATCCTCAAGGAGAAAGTTTGGATGAGAAGAGGAAAGGCCTGAGTCTGATCATGGGACATAAACATTTGAAGTAGAGAGGAGAGGGAGAACCAGGAAGATTGAGCAGAAGAGCCCAGAGTGGGAAGAAGAGCTGAAGATAAATGAGGTAACCCTGCTAAGTCAGGTGAGACAAGGACACAGAAGCGACCATCAAATTTCATAACACAGAGGTCACAGGTAACTTGTCCCTTCCAATTTGGCATAAAACTTTTTCTCAGCCGAAACTGGTTTGGCTCAGTGGATGGAGCATCGACCTGCGGACTGAAGGGTCCCAGTTTCGATTCCGTCAAGGGCACGTACCTTGCTTGTGGGCACATCCCCAGTAGGAGATGTGCAGGAGGCAGCTGATTGATGTTTCTAGCTCTCTATCCCTCTCCCTTCCTCTCTGTAAAAATTCACTAAAATATATTTTTAAAAAAACTTTTTCTCAGTGCAAATATGCAAGACAGAAAGAAACTAGTTATTGCTACATAGAGTTTGGGATTTTTTTTCTATTATTTATGTTGACAGAGAGTTAATTTATACTCAATCTTGGATTTGGAATCATTTTCCTTGAATTATTTTACACTCAAAATGGGCCGTAAAAAAATTATGTTGGGTGTCAGAAATGGAGTTGTGTTTCATTTCCCAAAGTAACTCATGCACCCCACAGATTAGGTGATGAAGAAGAGAGAAGCTGAGATAAAGAAGAAAATAACCAGGAAAGGGTAAATTTGTCCTAGAAATGCAAGATACAGGGAAGAGGGAAGCAGAACTAGGAAAAGAGTCCCTTGGGGGAGAAAGAGGATATAAATAGGGGAGAAAAGAACTCGGGGTGGACTTTTTCCGTTAAGCATGGCCTGAAATGAAATTTGAACTACCTGCCAGTCTCAGAGGAAACGGAACCAGACAAACTAAATATGGAAACACTTCTACTTCAGACTATGTGCCAAGGGTTGGGGAACAAGGACAGAGAGTAACACATTAAACAGAAGAGGGAAATTATAATGGGAACAGGTGGACTACAGAAGTTGCTTATTTTCTAAGAATCTTTTTAAAGTTCACATAGCTATTTAAAACACACTCTAAGCCTCCTTACTGGCTAGCTTCTGCATAGCTGTACCCCTCATTAGGCTATGGGAATGCCTACGAGAACTCAAGTGGGAGACAGAACCAAAGACTTGTGGCCAATAGAATTCCCACCCCACCCTTTATTTAAAAACTTGAAGTATTGATATTTTTAATAGCTTGAATAAACACATTTTGAAAATACAGAAACTTAAATAATTACTAAAGGAAAAAAAAACAGTTGATTTTGCTTTCTCACTCTGGAATGGGTCTTTGTTCAATTCACATTACAGTGTATGCAATTTAATGCCCCACTAATAATAAGATGCTGAGTGAAGGCTTCACTGGAAATGCTTGTTTGTACTATTTCCATAGAACTTACAGGCTCTCTGAGACATCAGTGAGTCATGGTCAAGTAGGGGTAACTTTCAGGATTGGTCAGAGCCTTCAGGCCAGGCTTCAGATCACACTTCTCCTCTCCACTCATGGCTTCCAATCACCAGGCAACCCCAACTTCCATCGCCGCAGCCTTCTCTCACCAGGGACCCCAGAAGTAGGCGGGCTTGAAGTCTGAGGTTCGAAGCTTCTCTTCACATGGTTTCCCTATGGGACTGAGTTGCTGGTTCACTTGACCCATTTCTTTGCCATCTCAGACACAAAGAAACATTACTGTCCAGGTTCCAACTAATTTCTCCTTTTCTGTTTGTGGCCATCAGTTTTTTCCACTGTTAATTTTAAAAACAGAGCACTCTGAATAGAAGTGGGGAAGAGAACCATACATCTCAGCAACTTGATGCAAAGAAATGCAAGTGGTCAATTGAGGTCAGGTGTGTTTCCCTTCTCCTGCATAGAAGCGCAGGATTGAAGCAGTCGTTTCCCCCACTAAAAGAAAGGAGATGATAATGTGTTTCATTGGCAGTAATAACTGGGGAGAAAATAATGATTGAGAAAATGGCATTGAAATTATCTCAGGACTTCTATCTCTCTTGCAGTGCAAAAGGGAAAAATCAAGAAAAGGATCAATGTTGATTTGTGGACCTACTATCTAGAATAAACCAGAAATATTGCCTTCTCAGTCTACTGTGCTCCCATCCCTGAAGAACCTACACAGGAGAGACAACCCCCAAGTCTTCACCTCCAGAACCAAAGTTCAATCAGAATGTTCTGAAGCACTCTCTGGTTCCTTAATAAATTAATTTAAAGAAGATTCCAAGCTTAGGCGATGCCAACTCATACCAGAAAGTTATGTTCTTGGATCTGTGCTGAGACTTTGAAGACTAATTATGGCAAGTTCAGGTAAGTTTCTTCTCCATCGCAGAAAAGTTAAAATAGAAGAAATCTCAAGAGGCTTCCCATAATTAGCTCATTTTGCAGAGGGTTTATCTGAAGAAAAAAATAAAGAAAGAAGGCAGCCCAGCCCAGGGGCTAAATTTTACTTTATGGAATGATAATAAGGCTCTCATCCTCTCCATGTCTTTATGGCTTCAAGCAACCATCTAATTTGCTTCAACATTTTGACACAGTGGTTCCTATAGTTTGGGGTGTTTGCATTTTGAATTGACAAAAAGGTATAAGTGTATGGGAATCTAGAAAGGATAAAACAAAATAGCCTTTATAGGTTGTTTAGATTTCTGAACTGTTTCAAGGAGAAACAAGCCATATATACAAACCTGATTAAATATAGCACCCTGAACAGCAGTGGTATGTGCATATGTATAATCTTGGTTTATCCCCTAATTACAATAGATTCTTACAAGAGAGTATGATTCTATTATTTACCTTACAATAAAAAAAGGAACAATTAATTATAGGCAGGGACTAGATTTGGGGGTAATGAAAAGGATAGGGGAAAACCCATATCCTTTGGTATATTTTTCTTACTGCAATTGTTGTGAAGGAAACAACTTCCTATCTATACACTATCTTACCCTATTTGTTATTCTCACAAAGCACATTATATCACATTTAAAAACTTGAGGGCAAGAGCCCAGTAACACATATTCAAGGGCACTTAAAGCTTAAAAGATTAATGAGGCTGTCTCAAGGATTAGGGAACATGGTGCATTTAGCAAAGAAAAAAAGCTACTCTCTATTGTTAGTATATACTGTCCAATCCAAGCTAGACTTAATGCCCTTGAGCCTCAGAGAAGGAGTTTCTTCTATTTCTATGGTTCTGTGTCCCTCGGGTAAGAATGTTTGAACATATACTTCATAGAATCAAACAGAATATGACAGCTTAGAATAATCTAAATTCCTCATTTTACAGTGAGGAGACAAAGAGACTTTGCCACTTCATGGAGAAACTCATGAAACAAGAGTCATTTTCTGACCCCCAACACAGGAATGGGAATTCAGGTAATGTTGTCTGATGGCTAGAACCTTAGAGTGAGAGAACTCCTGTCTTTCCAATTCAACTTGCCTTGCATACGGGAAATTCCCAAGACATTTCATTTTTACTCATACTATGGGCTTGAACAATCATGACTTCTTGCTTAATCCATCAATAGATATCTATGCAGAGTTTCCAATGCTGGGGAGTCAAAGCTGCAGAGCTCCCAATGTTAAGGGTAGTTCAGATTTTAGTGGAACAGATCTAAAAATATACTTGTTCATCTCTCAAGAGTGCTCTTCAAAGCTGGTAGAATCACACTCGCAAAACTTTTCTCAGTTCTAGAAACTATTTAGCTCAGTTTTTTCTCCTTTTCTCTTCTTCCCAGTTCCTCTCATTGTGCCTTTGTTAACTACATTAATATCTCCAAAGAGATGTTTCCCAAAGAACAAAAAATAAGAGAATGGATTAAGAGCAACTAAGAGACAACCAAAAGGAGAACCAGGTCTTTGATGTAATACATGATTAACAATGGTAATGGAAAAAAGAATTTTTATACCAATTTGGATTTCCATGGCTGAAAATCAAAGTTATTCTAAACAACTGGCTTCAACACTAATTACCTAATCCCTTTTTGTCCCCTAACAAGAAATCCCTTGGATTACCTGAAGTTAATTAGAAGCTACCAAACATTAAATATGTATTTCTTTTTGAATTATTATATTTTCTTTTTGACAGATATCTTGATTAAAAATATTTTAGACCAATATTTATCAGTCTAGCAAATGTCTATCAGGCCTAGGTATGCAGTCTTGTGTGTTACCTGAAATTCTTTAGTTCTAGCCTTGTCCATACTCTCAGTCACCCACCCACCCCACCAATAAACACATGAACACACACCACAAAATAATATTTTGCCTCAACCTTCCAGAACTTGTTTTTAAATTCAAGAACTCTGCTCTATGGAATAGAGGAACAGTTATGAAATACTTATATACTTAAAAACAAATGGATAATTGAAATTTTTCTGGGTTAGATGTTTTTTCCCTTTATGATTTGAAGACTGAATATGGGCTGATGAAATTGCTTCCTTTAACAGCATACTTGACCTCTGGCAAACTCAGGAGGAACATTCTGGGTAAGAAAATAAAAACAAGAGAAATCTTAGCAAACCAAGATGACTTTTAATTCTTTTAGTTTTCCACTTCAGTGCTTTGAGACTGTTTGGCACCCATGATACCATTAACTATTTGTTTCAACCTTGTACAATTTTTAATCCTTTGATGAAGAACTTGATGATGATTCTTAGAAACCAACTGAGAAACTAGATATCTCTTTTTCAAACATGGTCAGAATGACTGTTGTTTCACATTATGAAATCATTGGAAGATGTGTGTGATATAAAATATTATAAGATATAAGGCCTTTCCTCATTAGGAGTTTCTATAAAATAGTGTATTTTATTTGTATAACTATATGTACTTTTTAATAATAACAATCCTACCTAATAAAAGAATAATATACAAATTGACCATCACTTCAACACATAAGATGGCTGCCCCCATGTGGACACAAGATGGCCAGAAGGGGAGGGCAATAGGGAAGGACCAGGCCTGCAAGGGAGGGCAGTTGTGGGAGATCAGGCCAGTAAAGAAGGGCAATTGGGGATGATCAAGCCTGCAGGGGAGGGCAGTTAGGGGTGACCAGGCTGGCAGAGGAGGGAAGTTGGGGGTGATTGGACCTGCAGGGAAGGGCAGCTGTGGGGGAACCCAGACCTTCAGGGAAGAGCAGTTGGGGGAGACTAGGCCTGCAGGGGAGGGCAGTTAGGGGTGACCAGGCTGGCAGAGGAGGGAAGTTGGGGGTGACTGGACCTGCAGGGAAGGGCAGTTGGGGGGGAACCCAGACGTTCAGGGAAGAGCAGTTGGGGGAGACTAAGCCTTCAGGGAAGGGAAGTTGGGGAGGGGGAGAGGACCAAGCCTTCAGGGAAGGGCAGTTAGGGATGACCAGACCTGCAGGGGAGGGTAGTTAGGGGAAATTTGGCTGGCAAGGTAGCAGTTAGGCATCGATCAGACTGTCAGGGGAGTGGTTAGAGGATGATCAGCCTGGCAGGCAGAAGCAGTTAGGGCAATCAGGAAGGCAGGCAGGTGAGCAGTTGGGAACCAGCAGTCCTAGATTGTGAGAGGGATGTCCTACCAGGATTAGGCCTAAATGGGCAGTTGGACATCCCTAGAAGGGTCCAAGATTGGAGAGGGTGAAGGCTGGGCTGAGGGACATACACTTCCATGCATGAACTTTGTGCACTGGGCCTCTAGTAATAATAATAATAATAATAATAATAATAATAATAATAATAATGGCTAACATTTTATTGAACACTTACCATCTGCTGGACATTGTTTTACTTACTAATACCTTTCATTATCTCAACCATATTTTAAAACCAAGATGCTGTTTCCTATATAAACTTTACTTCCTCTGCCATAAATAAAAACCCCTTGAGCTTTCATCAGTTTGTAAGATTAGATCTTCAGGTTCTGGTCTCTGCTATTGTACTTTATCACTGAGTCTTAAAAAAAAAAAAAAACTCATTTATTTTCTCTCAGAGAAGTTATTATATATTCAGCTTATTTATCTGGTGTGAAAATACAAAGTCTATTAATATATGTAATAAGAAATGAACAACTTGCAAATTAAAGACATTTCTCTATTAGTCCCATGTGATTTCAGGCAAATTGTTATTGTAAATAAAATCTCTGCCTTGAACAGAAAGATGTTTTTGAACATAGATCTTGAGCAGAACACAAAACTTTTGGAATTCTTGGGCTATAAATAAAGCAGTAACCTTCTTTTAAAGAATTGGCCTTCAAAATAATAGGCTGAAAAACAAAATGCATGCATTTTTCTACTTTTCCTTTTCTTACTGCAAACTTTCTGTATGTGACCTTTAGCCGTGGCTCAAGTGCATCTGTGTTTCTGCCTGCATGTGCAGAAGGATAGAGAAACAGATGGACAGTAAAAATATCAAGCCCTTAGAGAGATATCTGGCCATTTGTGACTGGAAGCCAAATCTTTTTTTTTCTAATTCAGAGAAATAGTTAAGATAATCCTAAATTCATAATAGTATTAGTTTTAATTTTAGATATGCTCCCCCCAAATGCCCTATCATTAAGGAAGTTAGTGCTGCTGATTTAATTAATCAAAATAAAGTTGCTTAAATAGCTGACTTTATTCAGTTTCTCAAGTTGGAGAAGGTCAAGAATGCATCCTGTTTATCCTTGCGTCTCCTGAAATGCATAGCAGCATGACTTGATGGGAAAATCACAAAACTGGAAAATGGAATACCTGCGTTCTACTTGTTGGTTTTCCAATTGACTAGCTGGTCTCTGAGCCCCTGCTCTAACCCAGACTATGACTTTTTTTTTTTTTTTGACATAAAGTGAGGATAGAGTAACTATTTGTAAGTAAATGAAGAGAACAATCTATGATTTAGTTTGTAATTACAAATACTTCTTCAAATTGGAGTCAGAGGTGATAAATCATTTTTATTCTAGTACTCATAAATGATAATCAGTATGAAATTTATAATAGGAACTCAGAATGCATTCAGGCATTTTGGAAAGAACTCAATTGGCCACTTGCAGATAAATGGCCCTATTTATAAATAAGGATAAAAATTAACATTTTCTCATTAACCTCATCCTCTCCCCTACCAAAAAGCCTGAAGGGAAATACATGACCTCCATTTTTCTAAATAAGGAACTGAAAATTAGAAAAGTTAAGTGATTTGCTCAAATTCACATAGCCAGCAAGTGAGTAAGCCAGAATTTAACCCCAGACTGACAGATTCTGTGGAGAGCAATTTCTTTCTACTATATATCTTGCCGCCACAACATTTCTGTATCAACACATATATTAGAGTAATACAGCTCCTCAAGGTCAGGGAATAAGTTCTGTCCATCGTTGTATGGCTAGTGCCAACACAGAGATGAACAAAAGCATACTGAATGAAGGAATTCATATTCAACAACATGCAGTTTCCTGACCTCCTTAGCAATGTGCCCTGGACAATGTTTACTCCTCAGGGCAGTTGGACAGGCTCCATCCATAAGCAGTTTCATTTGTTACACAGTTTGTCTACAAATACTATCATTTTCTCTGTGTGTCATGCTGTGGGAAAGGTTGGGAAGCACTGCATAACTTGGTAATAAGTGCAAGGGCAAAGCATGTGCTCATCACAGTAAGCATAATTTCTAAGCTGTGAGGAAAGGAAATCACAAAGTTTGAAAGTCACCGTCTGGCCAGACTTGGAGTAGAAACCAAGAGAACCAATGGATACCATTATAATGAGCTGCCTGGATGAGGAAGAGGAAAGGAGAACAAGAGGGAGAGGGAGAGGGACAGGGAGAGGGAGAGAGAGATCGTACCAAAAGTAAAGAAGGAGGAAATAACATATTGGTCATTCATCAGAGCTGTAGGTAAGACTAAGAGAGAGCTAGGGCGAGTAGGTGGGGGGCAGGTATAAGTTTCCTCAGATTGGGACACAAATCATTTTTGCCTAAGTAGTGTAGAAAACTAGATGTATCTTGAGAGATAATCCACTCCCCTTATGTCATTCTTTTTTTTTTAACACATATAATTTTACTTTTTTAAATTTTTATTAATTTTTTATACATATCTCCCCATTGCCCTCCCTCCCTCCCAGGTATACCCCAACCCCCCAGTGTCTATGTTCATTGGTTATGCTTATATGCATGCATACAAGTCCTTTGATTGATCTCTTATCTACCTCACCTAACTTTAATCTTCCTGCTGTAATTTCACAGTCTGTTTGAAGCTTTACTGTCTCTGTATCTATCCTTTTGTTCATCAGTTTATAATGTTCTTTATTATCCCCCAATGAGTGCGATCATGTGATGCTTCTCCTTCATTGACTGGCTTATTTCACTAAGCATAAGGCTCTCCAGTTCCAACCAGGTTGCTGCAAATGGTAAGAATTACTTCTTTTTAATGGCAGCATAGAATTCCATTGTGTAGATGTACCACCGTTTTCTGATCCACTCATCTGCTGACGGGCACCTAGGCTGTTTCCAAATTGTGGCTATTTTAAATTGTGCTGCTATGAACATAGGGGTGCATAAATCCTTTCTGATTGGTGTTTGTAATTTCTTAGGATAAATTCCTAAGAGTGGGATTACAGGGTCAAATGGGAGATCCATTTTTAGTTTTTTGAGGAAACTCCATACTGTTCTCCACAGTGGCTGCACCAGTCTGCATTCCCACCAACAGTGCACAAGGGTTCCTTTTTCTCTGCATCCTCCCCTTATGTCATTCTTTACAGTGATGGTAGTTGCCATTTACTGTGTAAGTATTACATGCCAGACATTTTATATACATGTATAACCTCATTTTTTAAAGATCACACTATTCTTCAAAGTATATATTATAGTCCCCATCTACACATCAGAAGTCTTCAGCTCAGACATAGTAACTTGCTCAATGTTATTATATTCCTGATAAGGAAGGAGTCAACCTCAGATTGTCTGACTCTAAAGCTCACACTCTTCCCACCATGCCTTCAGCCCACCTTACCTCCATCTGAGAGGCAGATGTTTCCATCATCTTTGTTAGCAAACATCTTCCAGTAAGGAAAAGTGGGGGAAGGATTTATCTAATTCCCAAACCCCTATTATAGCTTAACTAGTTTAAAGTGGCAGAAGTGCTTTGAAAATGCCATTGCAGTTCCTTGAATTCCATGTACTTTTTGGGGGCTCTGAGGTCCTGGGAGGAAAAGCTCTACAGCTTCTATGTTCTATAACAGCCACTAGTGAAGATTTCAAAGAGGTCAGGGGGCTCCTTTCTTCGGAGAAACCTTCAGTACCCTGGGCTGGTGGGGTAGTAGGAAGACCCTTCACAGTACAGCTTTTTCTAGGAAAGCTCCTGGTTAGTAAAGGGAGAGAAATAGACCTACCAGAAGTGTCTCAACAATTGTTTATAAAACATACTGAACAGATAAATGGAGTAAGGGAAAGCCTGTTTATTTGGAAGAACCATGAATGGATTCAGATGGATCTGAGTGACATAATTTAAGTCTCTGATGGAAGGCTAAAAAAAAAAAAGTGAAATTCCCCAAATAAATATTAATCAACAATTAAAAGCATCCACTACTGCCTAGACATCTGGGCCACCAACTTCTAACGGTTCTAAGCTGACCACAAACCTCAGAAAGTCATACAGAGAAAATATTAATTAAGACAGCAAGAGGAAAGCCTCTTTCTTTCTTTCTTTTCTTTTTTTTTTTTTTTTTTTTTTTTTTTTTTCTTAGCTCAGAGGCAAATCCCACCAGGAGTTCACATCAGAGTCAGATTCAGATTGATTGAGCAGCTGAGCAGTATACAGCTTATTATGTTTATTGGACAAAGGCAGAGTACTAATTCTGGAAGGTGGAGGATGGAAAAGCTTAATTAGAGACAGGCAGCGATGGGTATTCAGTTCTCCTCTTGTCAATTTTAATCCTACATCCATTACAGATGCACAGTTCATGACAGAATGATTTCCCAACCTCCATCTCTCATCTTTGCTCTTCTCTTACTTCACTACCTGCCTAAGCCCAAAATGGGGTATCAATTCATTTTCACTATGTGACAAAACACCCCAAATCTTAATGGCTAAACAACAGTCATTATTTAGCTCATAGTTCTACAGATTGGTCAGCAATTTGAGCTGAGCTCAGTTGAGTTGTCTTTCTATTCCTAAATTCATTCATGATGCTTCTCAGCTAAGTAACTGAGTAAGACTCTGGATATGACTAATTCTATTATATTATCCCTCATCTTTCAGTTGAGATAATCCATATAATACAAGTTTAAAGGATCACTTCTAGGATTATGGGACTATGTGACAGAAAAATAACCAAACTCAAAGTAGACTTGCTTATATGCAAGTCCAATAGTCAATAAAAGCACCAAAAATATAAGAAGAAGACCATAATAAGAACAGATAAACCTTCCCTCCTGCATGACTATGACTGGTTTAGATGACTTACCCCCTGGCCTCTGTTGAATAAGCTATTTTCTGTGAAGTCTTATTGGACAAGTCCCTTTCTGGGTCATAAAAACAAAGTAGATGGTCTTGAAGTCATAGTAGTCTTCAGACTTTCTTCCTGAGAAGCTCAGGCAGCACTTCTGTTCAACACAACCAAAAGAATCTGAGAGAGAGGCTGTGGATCAACTCTACTGCAGGTTTCAATCCTTTCCTAACAGAGCTTTTGACTCATTTAGCCAAGGTCTAACTAAGGCAGGGATCACGTATACAAGTTTTGTATTAGAAACCTAATGCCAATGTTTGATGAAAAAGAAACGAGAGAATGAAGGACTTTGCCTCACATTTTTCAATGTCTTCCATAACTTAATTTATGATATTCTGGAATAAATAATTTGCTACACATACTTTAAATAAGAACCTTCATAGTAGTAGATCTTCCAAAGCAGCAGCAGTTGTTCCACTTGTTCTGCTAAGCTGAGGACATATGACATGTTAGCCAAAGACAGTTGAGGGTCTCCACACTAGTGAAAAGCATTGCCTTTGTCAAACTGCAAAAACAACTGTTCCCTTGACCTCCTCTGTCTGCTTCCACCAAAGACCCAACTGCCCATAACCTACTCATGGGATTGTGGCTATGACAATGAAGCAGGTGAAGATTACCAGACATACGGTAATCCATCTGTATTGGGTTTTTCTATGTGGTATATGTTGCCTGCTCCCTAAAACACCCCAAATTTGAGGGGGGAAAAGGAGAAAGTCCTAGTCTCTCACAGAAAACAAGAGTTACAGGAAATAGGACTTTCTCTTCTCTTCTTTTCCCTAGGGATGGGAGAAAATGTTGAACTCCAGGGAGAAGTTGGTCTCTGCCTTCAATCACCATGGTGTTCCATAGTCTCAGCCTTGCAATTTAAGAGTCTGTTTTATTTCATGTTTGTCAAGCCCTTAGAAATGAGTTTGAATATAATTGAATATTGTTGCACAATGTAATTTTCCTCAATCTTGTATAGAGGAATAAGGATCTCTGAATCCAAGAAGCAAATGAAAATGACAATGGGCCTCTGGTGCATACCCAACTTCTTATTAGAGTCTGCATTCACTTCCACTCCATCCTGAAAGGGCTGGAGCTGTATTTAAAGGCAGTGATTGTGTTGGAAGAACAAAGTGCTTTAAGGCACAGTGCTTAGATAAAAGACTATATAAACCCAAGTCTGAAGTCATTACCTCTCTTGGCTCCTTTTCCTCTGCTAAAAAACTTATAAAAGGCATTTATGCCATCTGAGTCATGAACCTACTTCTGTATAGCAATTCATTTCACAGAATGAGTCCTAATCACTCATGTTTTGAAGGGTGTAGTCAAGTTGTTAGAGCTGACTAATGAACCTTTCCAAATCATGCACACCATTTACTGTAAGCCATGCTAGACCAGCACAGTTAAATTACATGTCATTTCATCTCCAAAAAAAGCAGGGAGATTGAATAGGTGGGATTCAACTCTGCAGCAATTACTTAAAGGTTTACCCTGTAATCTTGGTGTTTAGCTAACATTCAGGAAAAAGAATAGCCATGCAAGTCATTTGGGACTTCCCAGTAGGTCGGAAACTAGTAGGTGTGAACGAACACAGAGTGTATGATTTTCACAACATTAACTAAAATAATTTACGTTTTTGCAATGTTGTGACCACTGTGCATAAATAGAATGGATTACCTATTGGCTTCTCAGCTACCAAGAACATAGGCTCTGCCTTCATTTTGAAAACATGCCTCAGGGTGTATGTTACAGGAAATTCATCATCATCTAAGTGCAAGGCCATGAATTGTGTGCCTATCACGGTCTCTTCTCTCTAGGAGTCCACATTATCCAAGGGTGAGATGGACATTATCCAAGGCATAATGGACTAACTACCTACCAAAAACACTAGCTATTTCTGTGGCAGGCAGGAAGAAGGAGACCTTAAATCTGATTAGCAGATCAGGGAAGGCAACAGAGAGGAAGTAGACCTAAAGGATGAAGGGGATTTCAATTAGGAAACAATGAGGATCATGGCATTGCAGGAAGATAAAATAACAATTATAATGGCATGGTGACATGAAGCCCTTACAAATGCAAAAACCATATAATAACATCAACTCCTAAATCCCACTACACAAGGGTCCTATCTACACAAGGGTCTTAAAAAAAAAAAAGAAGCATAATTCTGCCTCTCCTTCTGCACATGAAGTATCCCCAAGCAACTTTTAGAAGAAACTAAACAGTATCTTTATTACTCTATATGCAGACCATGGTGAACAGCTCCTAAATGACTTCTAGGCCATTAGTTCTCAGTTTCCAATCCATTCTGCACACTGAGACCTTAACCATCTTTCTAAAAGATACATTTCTTCAGGTGAGAAGAAGTCAGGGAATAAAAGAACATATGATATTCTTCTAGGATAACCTAATGCTCACAAAATAAGACCTAAACTCCTCAGCTGGAACTCAAATATCTCCCTATTCTGGTTTCAATTTGCTCATTCTGTTTTAATTTTCTGCTATTCACCATCATATTGGCCATGGTGGCTTCTTATCACCAAGAAACTACACAGAACCCAGAGGAAGACAACTTCTGGAATTGATCGGAGACATGGGAGAGATGGTGTATCCAAAAGACAGAGTGGAGAAACAGAGAGATAGAGGGGCTGAGAGGTTGAGACTTGCTAGGAAAAGGTTTCTGAGAAGAGAAAATGATTTTTTTATCTGAGTGAAACGTGCATTTCAAATTTGAACTTTAAAAGTGAAAATCAAATGAAAGTTTAGTAAGATGTTAACTCATAATTCTGGTCTAGTGAACCTCATCCACAACTATTTGAAATGATCATTTTTTTATTTGTTTAACAGATATTGACTGAGTGCCTATACTGTATCGGGCACTGTTTGTTCTAAGTCCTTGGGGATACAGTGGGAGGCATGACAGAGTAGCCCTACGAAGTTTAGTAAAAACTAAAATGAAGTGGTTAGGCCAGAAAATCTGTCTCTGATGTGCATTCACACACATACACTTCAATTTAGCAGCAGTGACTGGGGACTTCTAAGTAACTAGATAAGGCAAATAAGGCAATAAAAGATGCTTCTCAATTTCACTGGCCATTTGCCCATCTACCACGTTCGCTTGCCCTTCTGAAGCCAGTAATGTCCATAAACATTGCAAACATGTCAAACAGAGGCAACTTGACCTATTTCCTTATTAATGTTCTTATTCTTTCTTATAGCAAGTTATTTTCAATTTCTGAGATATTTTCAATTACATCTTAAACAATAGTAATGAGTCCAACCTCCACAAGAATTTCAGCTTTACAGAGACCAAGTGCTGGAATTTGTGGGAACCTCTTTCCACGTCCCTCGTGGTTCAGGGTTCCTGGTTCAGGGTTCGGGTTCTGAAGGATGCTGCACGCAAACGAAATGAGAGACCAGAAAACATTAATTTGGCGATATTGGGGGGCCAGGCGGGAGCCTTCCTCTATTGGAAAGGACTGCCACCTTCCTTTGGCCTTGCCATCCCTTTTATTTAGGTTTGGGATACACTCTTTGCCCTAAAGCAGGCAATTCCAGTAACAAGTAGATTATCTTTATCAGTCAGGATTTAAATGATTATTTCATGGGGAAGTTCATTGTCTCAATTAGATAGGGAGTGGCTGGTTTTGACCTTTCAGAGCTTCAAGGTTGACCAGCCTTCTAGCCTCCTGTTTACATCCATTTAGTGAGAACAATGTTTGGTTTCCGGCAGGAATTAAGATCTGTTTGGTTGACAATAACAGAAGTCAACTTGAGCTAGCTTAATGAAAGTGAAATTTTATTCTAAAGATACAGGAATAATTCACAAAACCCAGGGGCTTGCAGGCAGACAAGCTTCAAAAAGGTCTAGAACAGTGGTTCTCAACCTTTCTAATGCTGCGACCATTTAATACAGTTCCTTGTGTTGTGGTAAATTGTAATGTAAATATCTGTGTTTTCTGATGGTCTTAGGCGACCCTGCTAGTGGTTCTCAACCTGTGGGTCACTGCTGTAGAGCCTAAGACCATCAGAAAACAGGTCACGACCCACAAGTTGAGAACCGCTGGTCTAGAATAAAGCCCTGGAAAGTCATTAGAAACACAGTGTCCCTCTCTATTTCTTCTTCTTTCTCTCAGCACAGCACATCTGTTTCTTCTCTCTTCAGTCTTTCCCTGTTTGCTTTCCCACTGTTTGAGTTTTCACCACCTGTTTTCCAGCCATAAAGAAAAATTAACTGGCTGTCTCTAAGTCCAAACACCAAATTCCTGGGAGTGAGAATCTAATTGGCTCATCATGGGTTTACCCTGTTCCACCCAACACAGGGATTGGTGTCCACAACTCAAACACGGATCTCCAGGGTCCTGAAAACATGAGAAGCACCACGAGCTAAGAAGATCAGAAGAAAGGTGTCTCCTGTAAGGAAAATGTGGATAGGGATTCCACAGCTGAAAAGATTCAGTAAGTTACACAGTATTCTACTAAAAAGCAACAAAAAGGAAGGGGAACAGAATGCTTACCAATTAAATCAACATCCTTTCCATCTAAATTTTAAGTTATACTAGAGAAGCAGTTCTCCAACTTTTTTGGTCTCAAAGCCCCTTCACCATCTTAAAAAATTATCAACAACCCCATGTGGGTTATATCTGCATATAAGATATATTAAATGTGAAAACATAACTTTTTAAATAAAAATAAACCTATTAAAAGTTAACATAAACATACATATGCAAGATAATTACATTTTCCTGGACAAAAAAAATTATTCAGTGAAAGAACATTGTTTTCTCTTTTTGTAACTCCTTTTAATGTCTAGATTTATAGATTGCTAACATATTCTCAACATCTCCTTCTGCTTCGAAGCTATTGTGATGTCACACATTGGGTGCCCTCAGGAAAACTCCACTGTACACTCTTGAAAGAATAAAAAAAAAACACGTCTTAATCTTATTATGAAAATAGGTTTGGTCACACTTAGCCCTGAAAAGGTCTCAAGGGCCTGCAGGTGAGAACTGCTACACCACAAATTAACCTACCATCTGTATGTAAGTAGACATTTAAATTAAACAAAGCAAGTTGAGCCCAGCTTGTGTGGCTCAGTGGTTGATCATTGTCCTATGAACCAGGAGGTCAGAGTTTGATTCCCAGTCAGAGTACATGCTTGGGTTGCAGGCTTGATCCCCAGTATGGGGTGTGCAGGAAGCAGCTGATCAATGACTCTCTCATCAGTGATATTTCTGACTCTCTCTCCCTCTCCATTCCTCTCTGTAATCAATAAGAATATATTATAAAAATAAATAAATTTTAAGAAATAAACAAAGCAACTTGGTTTATAGGAGTAACTTCTCCCTGTCTCCATATAAATGGGCCCATCTAATTTGGCTCCCTACATTAATTATATTCTTTTGATTAATTTGACAAATCCTTGAGCTAATTGAATTTGACAACTTTTATTAATAAATAAGTAGTATGAAATATATTAGAGTTTGGGAGAAGGGAAGACCTAAAATTAAAAGTTGGGTCCTCTACATATTAGCTGTCTAGCATCAGGCAAATCCTATAAGCCTCAGTGTCCCCATTTTCAAATAGGATTACTGGTAATAATGATACTCTTGGGGTGCAAGAATTGCATGACATAGTACAGTAAAGTGCTTAGCATAATGCACAACATATCATGATTGTTAGCTGTTTTTATTACATCTTGTTATTTGTCAAATCTGTGCTCACAGCCATTATAGATGAGTCTCTATATATATTTAGAGAATTAATCTTTAAAATGACTTATATATTGTACTTAGGTATCTGTATCCCAATAAGAGGTATTGGGCACTCAGTGATTCTGGTAGAAACAGAGTTCTTCACACAGCTGGCTTGCACAGTGATTGGCCTCACTGAGACATTCTGGAAAATGCCTTCAAGTAGACTGGCAAAACTAAGATACATTTGGACCTGGTTATAAAACAGGTTCTATTCTCAAACTTTTATTTTATACCTTGATCTAAATGATTTTTTTGGAGCCTTTACAGAAGTTTCCCATTTTGGTAAAAATAGTAATAACATTAAGAAGGCTTTCTGATTGGTTATTTGCAATTTCAATTTCATCCATTCTGTCTAGATTTCATATTATTATGTTTCAAATTGACAGAAAATGATAAAATGAGGATGAGGAAAATTAAAATTTTCTTATGGGGCCCATGTAAAATCTATAGTAATAAAAGGGTAATATACAAATTGGTCACAACACGCTCACAATAACAACAAAACAGCAGGCTGCCAGGGGCAACGAGGCCAGCAAGGGAGTTAGCAAGGGACAACCAAACACTGACCAGCAGACTGTGTGGGTTGACCAGGCCAACGGGGTTGGGGGGGGGAGTAGTTAAGGGTGATCAAGCCAGCAGAGGGGGGCAGTTGGGGTGGACCAGGCAGTTGGGGGTGATCAGGCCAGCAAGGGGGGCTGGTAGGGGTGAGTAGGCAGGCAGGCAAGTGAGCAGTTCGGAGCCAGCAGTCCTGGGATCGGGCTGAAACCAGCAGTTGGACATGTCCCAAGGAGTCTTAGATTGGAGAAGATCCAGGATGGGCTGAGGGGACCACTCCCTTGCCCTGAACCCCCATGCATGAATTTTGTGCACCAGTCCTCTAGTAAGTATTATAAAAATAAGAAGCTGATCACTGCTCTCTGGCTTATCCTAAGCTTTCTTTACCTTCATTTTAACTTTTGTTGAGGATATAAAAACATAAGTCACTTCATTTTCTTTATCTAATGCCAGTATATTCTTTTACAATGAAACAGAAAAGTATTTCCTTGGAGCACATGCTGTATGGCCAAAGACAACCAATGTCTTTTACAAGAGATAGAAATGAAAAAGGAAGCAGATAAGACATTACCTTATGGGCCCACTAATCAGTCTTATCCAGATCCTCCTTCCTCTATATCCTGCCAAACCTTGACCCAGGGCCTTGGACCCAACATGCCATGATAAAGAGCCAGGAAATAACTCAGTTATTTGGCAAGTTATGATTACTTGATTTAAAGAATGTCCTGTTCTTCCATTAATCTTTACTCTAAAGTAGTTCCCCATAAGCTTCATAAGGAAACAGTTGATTTCTCATTGCTTTATAATCTCCAAAAGCAAACAACTAAAAGCCAGTATCCTTGGTTTCATTTTAATGAGGGGCTGCAACAAACATCAATCCAGAATTATATAAACCAGAACAACATTTTGAAAGAAAATTTTAGTTGGCACCATAACAAAGCACAACTGATAACTAATGCAAACTTTCATGTTTGGATTAAATAACAAAATGTTTATATAATTTTTTCTTCTTTTAAAAGACTCTCATGTTTGTTAAATGCTTTAATAATTTGGAGTATACAACTTTTTCCAGCTTCTCCTGTGTCAGTGACTGTTTGTTAGGATATAGTGAGAGTAGGACCTGGATAAAACTGGCTAATGGCCACAAAAAATAACATCTATCCTCTTCCTCTCTTACTTATGTAAATGTATTGCCTTTTGTAAAAAAATTTGTTGCCTTTGGCCATCCAGATGTGCTTCAAGAAAATAACTTTAGTGTTTCATTGCATAAGAAAATACTGGTATTAGGTAAAGAATATTAAGTAACATGTATCTGAATTGTCAGAAATATTATTTTATTTATTAATAAATTTTATTTGTCATATGTAGCAATATTTGTTATTTCATTATTTGTTAAAATGTTAATTATTCAAAAAGTGTCTGGAATTAATATTCAAGCTTTGATAAAAATACAATCTAAATAAGTCTCATATTAGTAGAGAATGTCATGAAGAAGAGGCCAATCAGGAAGTGCAATTGCTAAGAGCAAGTGATCTAGAGTTGCCCACAAATCTTTGTCTCCCAGGAAAGTCTCTTACGGTTAAAATGGTAGGGCTCTACTCATTTTATATCTAATGAAATACAAGAAAATTTTGGGAGCCTTAGCATTCAGGATTCATTGCTGAGCAGTGCCATGAAATATTTCAGCATTTCCTTTCTCTGTATCTCGACAATGGTACCAACCCTAGTGTTCCATGAGGACCCACATACTCATCAGTCAAGTGGGAAAGCCAGAATGGGATTTTTTTATATATAAACATTTATTTCTGGTGTATCCCAAAAAATAAATAAATAAAGACAAGGAGAACACTTCTAAGATTATATCCTAAAGTAATAAAATTCTCTAATTTCAGACCCAACTCTACTCTTTTACCATATTTCTCCACAAAGTTTAAAATCTATTTCAGCTACTACACTTTGCACAATTTTTGGAGGATGAAGTTTAATAGTAGGCAAAATAAGGAGAGTTTCCACTTTTTCGTGGAAAGGGGGGGAAACCACTAGAAAAAGATTATTGAAATTTTTTTGTTATTCTAAATCTTTCTGTTTAAGGAAACTATCCCATTTTCAAAGAAACATTGTCCTCAAATCTTTATAACTAGAACACATCTAATATGTTATAATTTTAAAATTACTGTACTTTTATTATTACTATTAATTATTTTTAACACTGTAAACATTTCTAATGCTGAAGAGAAGATTTCCTATCAATGGATTTACCATATTATTTTAATAAAACAATTAAGAAACCAATCCATAAGATCATCAGGCAATAATAGAATACAAGTTTCTTTTTTTAGTATTGGCACAGTAGCTCATATTAGACCAGTTTACCTAAAGTAACAATTATGAACTCTGGAAAAAGACAAGAAACAATATCTAAAGCCATTTGAAAGTGGCCAAAAGCAGGTGAAAACTGGAGGTGACTGACATTTAGAGAAAAAGCATGGCACTGGATAAGTGACCATTTTTAAAATTTTTTTTATTGATTTCAGAGAGGAAGGGAGCGGGAGTGAGAAATAGAAACATCAGTAATGACAGAGAGTCATTGATAGGCTGCTTCCTGCACACCCCACACTGGAAATCAAGTCTGCAGCCTGGGCATGGACCCTGACCAGGAATCAAACCCTGACCTTCTGATTCATAGGTGTACTCTCAACCACTGAGCCACAAGGGCCAGGCTAACTGACCATTTTTTATGTCCTTTTGCCTAAGGTACTCCACAAGAAAGTGGCTAAAACTTAAATAGAGCCCTTACTGGCTAATAAATCAGAAGACAAAATTCAGGACAATGGCAGCTGGAAAGTGAAGAGAGAAATACTGGGAAAAAAGAGCTACAGAAAGTAGGCCCCAAATTCTATGTACAAACTCTGCTCAAATCTCTGCCCAACCCTAGCCTAAGCAGATATTGGGCAGGTACCAAGAAACCCAAGTAAGCTTAAAAGAACTAAATCAAAATTTCACTTGCTACATACCACAGGGGAATTTAGAATTTGAGGTCAGCCCAATTAATTGTCTGGTAAAACAAAAAAGCAATACTCTTCTGGGTTACATAACAGAATCCAGGGTCCCTACAATTATCTAAGATGTACATGATGCAGTTCAGAATTAGTAGACATAAAAAGAAACAAGAAAAATAGCTCATATACAAGAGAAATAACCATCAATGGAGACCAATTCCAAGATAACTTAGATATTGGAATTAATAAATAAGGGTTTTAAAGCAGTGATTATAATTATGCTTAAATATACAAAGAAGTATAATGGATGAGAATATAAAAACCACACTGATAGGTACAGTGGTACCTCGAGATACGAGTTTAATTCGTTTCGTAACCTTGCTCGTATATCAAGTTGCTCATATCTCAAAGCAAATTTCCCCATTGAAATCAATTGAAATGCCGTTAATCCATTCCAGCCCCCAAAATGCCACCCCAGTTGTTCTTATTGCGTGTTTTTGAATATGAAAAATGTATTTATAAATGACAAGTATTATATAAAAACATAATAAAAGAGAATGTAAAGGAATAAACTGGTTTGATAAAGTGTATTTACCTACTCGTTACACTCTTAATGCTACACTTTATCCCTAAACTGAATGTAACTTAACTAATCTTCACTGAACTTAATTGCTACTGGTCTTTGCATTTTTGGCCGATTTCAAAAAAAACGTGTCCAATGAGGTTTGCCTCTTCCTCCCTTTCAGAATGTTTCTGAAATGGGTGAGGCAAGTTTCATTGAACAACTCCGATGCATGACCAGTAGCAACTTTTTCGGGGTGTTTCTTTTCCACGAAGTGTGACACCCTCTTCCACATTCCTAAGATCTCTTTATCTCACTTGTAGAGATCTCCTTCACCTCTGGCTCCTCCTCGAAACCAATTTCTTGGAGAACCTCCGCATGTTGCTGAGACTGCAACTCTTGTAACTCCTCCATGGTGAGTTCCAGAGAGTGCTCCTCGACGAGCTCAATCACATCTCTCTCATCCACCTCCAGGCCCATAGATTTTCCCAGAGACACCATCTCCTCCTCCACTGGGACCTCGGGTTCAAATCCTTCGAAGGTCCTTTCGACTACGACCTCAGGCCACAGCTTCTTCCATGCAGAGGTCAAAGTCCTCGTTGTAACACCCAGCCAGGCCTGATCAATAATTCTGAGGCATATCACGATGTTTAAGTGGTTCTTTCAGAACTCTCGAAGGTGAGGTTTGTGTTCTCTGTCGCCTCAAAGCAGCGCCGGAACAGGTGCTTGATGTACAGCTTTTTAAAATTAGAAATCACCTCCTGATCCATGGGCTGCAGGATAGGAGTGGTGTTGGGAGATAGGTAGACAACCTTTATAAACTTGAACTCTTCGAGTTCATCTTCGAGGTTCGGTGGGTGAGCAGGAGCATTGTCGAGGACCAGGAGGGCTTGCATGGTTAGGTTGTTTTCCTGTAGATATTTCTTAACAGAAGGGCCAAAAACCAGGTTTACCCACTCCACAAATAACTGGTGACCCATGCCTTCGAGTTTACCCTCCACATAACTTGCAGTTTATCTTTTAAAATCTTATGTGACTTAAAGACTCTGGGGTTTTCCAAATGGTATACGAGCAGAGGCTTGATCTTGCAGTCACGACTTGCATTGGTGCACAGTGCGAGAGTTAGCCTATCCTTCATGGGTTTGTGGCCTGGCATCACCTTCTCCTCTGCCATTATATAAGTCCTATTCGGCATCTTCTTCCAGAAAAGTCCTGTCTCGTCACAGTTGAAGACTTACTGGGGGATATATCCTTTGGCTTCTATCAGTTGGGAAAAAGTTTTGAGGTAATCCTCAGCTGCCTTCACATCCGAACTTGCTGCCTCACCATGCCTGACGATGGAGTGAATGCTGGACCTTTTCCTGAAGTTATCAAACCAGCTTCTACTGGCTTTAAATGAGTCTTTCGATGCTTCGTCCGTGGAAGTGCACGGGGTCTGCTCCAGCAAATCACCATAAATCGCTCACACCTTCTCACATATGATGCCCTGTGTTAATGTATCTCCTTTAAGCTGCTTCTCCGTCACCCACACCATCAGTAGATTCTCCATCTTTTCATGGAGAGAGCTACGGAGCTTAGAAATTATTGTAACGCCCTTAGCTAGCGTTATACCCTTTATCGACTCCTCCTGTTTAAGCACAGTGCATATTGTTGAAGTAATACGCCCATACTGTCTCACTAAGTCAGCCACTCGCACACCTTGCTCATATTTTTCTATGATTTCACGCTTTAATTCAATAGACATCATCCTCTTCTGAGCACTGATCTTTCCACTCGCTTTCTTCGGACCCATGGTTATAAAAAGAAATGTGATAAAGTATGTAAAGGCACAAAAGATGCTTCGACAACGAGGTAAACAAGCACACTGACTGAGGCGTGGGAAACTATGAGACGCTCGAGTCACGGTGAACTGGTGGGTCGTGTGCAGCCGGCCGACCCGCGCGATTACTTGTATCTCAAATGTTGCTCGTATTTCAAAGCAAACAATCGCTCACTCGAAGGCTCGTATCTCAAAAATCTCATATGTTAGGGCACTTGTATCTCGAGGTACCACTGTATTATAAAAGAATCAAGTAGAAATATTAGAATTAAAATTATATTTGAAATTAAAAAACTCACTGACTGAGTTTAACAGTAGATTGAACATGACAAAAGAATTGGTAAGTCTGAAGATAGATCAAGAGAATTATCCAATTTAGAAACAGAGAAAAAATTGAAAAATGTAAGAAGAGCCTTGGAGACTTGTGAGAAAACAAGGAATAATAGTTATAACATACTTGTAATTATAGTCCCAGAGGGAGAGAAAAAATAGAAGAGGGAAGAAAAAGCTTTTGAAAAAATAATGACTAAAAATGCCCCAATTTGGTAAAGAACATACATAAAAATTCAAGAATCTCAGTGAACCCCAAGCAGGATAAATAAAAAGAAAGTTATACGTATGTACATCTTAGTCAAAATGCTGAAACCTAAAGATAAAAAGAAAATCCTGAAAGCATCTGAGAAAAGCAACACATTATATACAGGAAAATAATGATACAGATAATAGCTGATTTCTCATCAGGAAAAAAAAAAGGTAGAAGAGAGTAGAATAATATGTTTAAAGTGCAGTAAGGAAAGGAGGAAGAGCAAGAGGGAGAAAACTAGATTCTTTATCCAGTGAAAATATCCTTCTATACTGAAGGAAAAAGACATTTTCACGTAAATGAAAATTAAGAATGTTTGTTGTCAGCCTTACAAGAAATACCTAAGGAAGTTCTTCAGGCTTGAAGCAAATGATAGCAGATGGAAAATTCAATCTCCCAGAAGAAACTTCAGGAATGGTGAATACGTGGGTAGACATAAAAACATTATTTTCTGATTTCTCTAAAATACATATGACTGGGCTGAAGGAGGTCAATGGGGGAAAGAAGGAGGAATATCTGTTACACTTTCAACAATAAAGATAAATTTTAAAATAAATAAATAAATAAATAAATAAAATACATATGACTGTTTAAAGGAAAATTTATTTCACATGGACATGGGATACCTGGGGCACCTACAGCACGGCAGAGGGAGTTGGAGGTAAAAACCCAGGCAACCATGGCAAACAGAAGCTTCCTGCAGACTTTGTTTTATGAATGAGCACAAATCTAAGTGCACAAATGGATGGATTTTAATATATGGAGCCACCATCAACATCAAGGTTTAAAACATTCTAGGGCCCCCGAAGGTTCCCTCTCATTCGATGCCTCTCTTCTCACTTCTCTCACTGAAATTTAGCTTCACCTGCCCCAACACCCATTTTCCCCCATGCTTCTTTTTTCTGCCTCTCACTTCTTTGATCTCCACTTATTACCTTTAAGGCTGTATTGGCATAGGCTCTTTGGAGGGATGTGTATATCTATTCCTCAAAGCTGGGAGAATAGGCAAATTAATTTCTAAAACAGGAGGCAGGCGCTGAAAAAGACAAAAGGGACTGGGAAGAGGAGGAAACTGGGAATTTTTCCTCGAACATGCCCTGCCTACCAATTCCATGAAATGCAAACAAGCACCACTTCTTTTCCATTAAAACTCCACTTTCCCCAACAAGCTTGTAAATAGTCACAGAGTCAGCCTATGATGATCCCCAAGGAGTTCCAGTTCCAACTTTGTCTGATTTTACAGCCTCTGCGAGTGGGCGTCAAAGCTCTTCCCCAGAGCCATTCCAACCGCGCTGAGTGCCTGCAGCAGCCAAGAGCACCCTGGCTCCGTGTCCCAGATTTGTTAACGAAGATGGTGTTGGCCTGGAGTAGAAGGTGGCGGCTGACTAGGAAACAGTAGGTGGGAATGCAGCAAGCTCGGAAGATGAGTTCGTTAATTACCACAGTGTGTGCAGCTTCACTAACATCAAAGCCAGCGGCATGAAGGGCTCTTTGATCTCTAGTTCAGTACCCTTTCAAGTTGTTCCCTTCATCCTGACCAGAAAGTTCTGGCTCCTTTTCCCCTGGATTTCTAGGACAAATTCTAATAAGAGTGACCTCCAGCCCCACCCACCCACACAGTGGTGAGCAGAGAAGAGCTGGAGGAGTGTCTTAAATCCACAATTAGCTCCCTGCATCTCAGTGTTGTCAAAGCCCCCTGACTCCAGGACATAAGATCATATCACAGTTTCCTTTCAACAGGAGCACGATGCAAGAATGCTCTCAGCAGCATTATTGATATGGGCCCAAAAAAATGAGCAACAACTCAAATGTCCAGAAACAACAGAATGAATACACGATGTGTCCTAACAATGGAATACTATATATCTGTGGAAATGAACAAACTACAGCTCCATATATCCACAGAAATGCAACTCACAACCACAATATTGGGTGAAAGAAACCAGCAGGGAAATAATATATGCTGTATAACCCCAAGTATGTAAAATTAAAATAATGCAAGACTAAATTACACACTGAGCGGCCAGATTATTATGATCTCTGAACGCATAATAATCTGGCCACTCAGTGTGTGTGTGTGTGTGTGTGTGTGTGTGTGTGTGTGTGTGTTTTAGAGGCCCAGTGCATGAATTCATGCATGGGTGGGGTCTGGCCAGCCTGGCCAGGGGTAGGGGACATGGGTGGTTGGCTGGCCTGCCTGCTGGTCGAACTCCTGGTCAAGGGGACAATTTGCATATTAGCCTTTTATTATATAGGATATACACTGAGTGGCCAGATTATTATGTGTTCAAAGATCATAATAATCTGGCCACTCAGTGTAGTGTTTCTAGATGAAGAGTTTGGTGGCAAAAACACAAAGAGGAGCAAGGAAATGCATTAAAATCAGGGAGTAGGGGGTATGTAACTAGGGAGGGACACAAAGAGGAGGAATGTAGTTCTGGGAGCTGGAATTGGCTTACTTCTTGATCTGGGTGATACTTACCTGGGTGTTCCCTTCATGATGCTATACATCTTTTTTCTCTGATCTTTTCAATAACAGTACGACACTTCACAGTTTTAACAAAAGCATTTTAGAAAGAAAAGAAAAGCCTGGGAATTTGAAGACTAGCTAGGGAAACTTGGGTTTCAAAATAAAAAGGGGGGAAATAGCTCATTCAGCTGCCACAATGCCTAATTAAGCTGCGACTCTGGCCCAAACCTGCAGTGTCAGGAAGTGTGTGCAGTGTAGGCAGAGGAGATGGGTCTCTGAGCCAGGTTTCACACACAAAAATCTGTCCTTCAGGCTGCCCACCCTTCACCAACTCAGCCCCAGCCCTTGGGTCAGTGGTGTGTGCTCTCAGAGGTGCAGGGGAAAGGCTCACCTGCACAGGAGGCCTGCTTGGCCCTGCTCCTCTCACCTCTGATGGTACCAGAAACTCTGATGGAAGCAGCAGTCTCCCTGTGCCAGAAGAGGAGGCTGAAGTGCTACCTGGAGACAAATCCTTGCAGACTCTACCCTTCTCTTTGGGAGGGAAAGTATTGCTTTCAGAGCCTTTATCCCTTCAGGGTAGTATGTGCCCCTCTGATTTCCCAGTGTGTGACAGCGGGGGATTCTTCCATTACCCTCAGGTTCAGGCTGTGGTTTGTACTTTCTACTGCATCAACCAGCTGGGCTTTGTAACATTACATATGAACTAAATCAGGTGGTCACTGATCCAAAGAGCAGGGTTCTACTTTGCCTGGACCCAACCATCCCCTCAGAGGCTTTGACTTTATGAAAAAGATGGGGAGCCAGGTGTGTCCTGACCCCTAGGTCAGAGAGGACATTGGATCATGTTGGTATTCCTTCTAGAAGCAAAAAATCCTTTCTGGTTTGTTTGTTTGCTTGCTTGCTTTCCCCCTTTCAACTTCCAAATTAGAGACTCTTCTGTGTTATAACAGGAGAATCAGAACTTGCTTATATCTAGTGAGGGTACTGCCTACTAAAGATGAAAAAACACACCACTAAGACATGACTATCCTGCTGCACTTTTAGCTCCACCTTGAGATGTAATGATTTGTGCACTTACCATTGACCTTATCTCCTCTTATTTCTGGACTGCAGGCTCACAGAGGACACAGTCTGGATACAATGGGTTCATCTTTGTTTCCCCTGCCTGACACAGTGCCTTGTAGTCACTAGTCCCTCTAAATGTTTGTAGAACAGAAGGCAGAGAATTACCATGCATTTATCTCTAAGCTGTACCAAATACAATATCAAATGCTTGATGTATGTTAGCTTACATAGTCCTCACAACCATCCTCTGAGGTGTTATTATCACCACTTTACAGATTTTTATTTTTTTTTTTAATCAAGGCTCAAAAACGTTAGAGGACTTGCCCAACATAACTCAGCCAGTTAGACTCAGAGCTAGATTTGATACTAGAACTGTTCTTGGCATGATCCCTCCTCTTTTCTCTCCATGAATGAGTGGATAAATGAGGTTGGTGATGCCTATGAAATGACTCATCCCAATCCCTCAAGTGCTAGAAACTTCGCCTCTCACCAAACCTTGCTTGAGGTTCATGGGGCTCTTTTAATTCCTTGGCTAGTCCCCAGTGGTGCTGGAATTAACCCAAAGACAATAGGGAAGTGGTCTTGGCAGTATTTTGTAAGATACTCTCCCTGCCCACATAGCCACTAGGGCTAAAGTGAATGTCACTGCAGTACTTGTATCTCCTCTGTCCTTAAGCATGACCACGCCCACAAGGTTAAGCAGACTACTGAGCCCCTCAAGTCTGCTTCTTGAAAATCTGCCCCATCATCTGCCTCACAAACACCTGCTCATCCTTCAAGACCCAAGTCCTGCAGGAGGTCTTTCCTAGCTCCCACAGCAGAGCTAGTCACCAGCCCTTCTGTTGCTGGACCCAGGAAGAGCTACATATGATGGATCTGAAATAATCAAGAATCCCTCTCCTCAAGAACAGCAAGTCAAACAGGGAAAACGAGAAAACAGACCATGAGATTACCGTATAACAGGACATTACATGCCTCTGGGTGTGGTCTAATTAACAATATACTTCTATGACATATTCTTGTCAGAAGAATAGAACTTGACTGTAATCAAGCCTCTAGATGTACTGCCAATTCACAGGAATACAGGGAATAGAAGAACATGGAAAAAACAAAAACAAAAAAAAACACCACAAGTGTAGAATCAGCCAAAACCAGATGATGAAACAGAACAAATGAGCTGTCTTCAACTAATACATGGGGGTAGAGGCAGTTATGGGAACTGTTACAGATTAAAATAAACTTAATAAACATATCAACCAAATGCAACTATGAACCTAATTTTGAAAACAAAAACTATTTTAAAAGGACATTTTTGGACAACTGAAGGGGGGGAAATGAACATAAACCAGATATTAGATGACATTAAATAATTATCATTAATTTTGTTAAGGATGATAATGATTTTGCAGTTACATTTTTCAAAAAGTCCTATCTCCTAGAGATATATCATGAAGTATAAGTGGATAAAATAATATATATATTTTGGGATTTGCCTTAAATTTCTCTTCCACAAAAAAATAATTGAGGGAATAGATGAAGCCAGAATAGCAAAATGTTGATAATTACTAAAGCTTGTATGCATGTTTGAAATTTTTCATAATAAAATGTTAGATGATTGCATGCTAAGTGCACTCTAATGAATAAATGCTGAGGCCACTTGGGGAGCAGGGAGAAAGGGTGCTAAACTAGCCTGAGGTGGTTGAGGACAGCTGGACAGAGGAGACAAGAACTCAGCTGTTGAGCTATTACAGCGCTTATCATGCTGCATTATCTTGGGCACATAAGGCATGTAGCCGATTCATCTTTGAGACCCCAGCACTCAGCAGAGTAAGGCAAACAACAGGTGCTAAATACAAGTTACTGAATGAATTAACTATAACTATCCAGAGACCACTTTTATTTCCATATTAAAGCAGCTGCAGCAAACTGTCTATGCTGTGCTGGATGCGGAGGATACACAGAAATAAAAAATAGCTCCTACTTTCAAGGGAGGACAAGCCATTCAAACAAACAAAAAATATTTTCATAAAAAGCTAAATGTGCTAAACACTGAATAAATGTTATGGCATGCTTAATATTGCATCTCTGGTGAACTCTTCTGAGAATGAGTGTGCAGAATGGCTCACTGAGTTAGGGAGGCCAATTGGATCCAGGCATGCAAGGATGAGGGCCATCAAGGGTAGTGGCTGTGGTAATATAAAGGAAGAAAGGGGTGGATGTGGAAGAAATAATCACACTATAAAGAAGTATTTAGGCCAGAATAATGGTGTTTCCAAAATTCTTCCCAGACCATCAAAGCTCACATGGATTCTTCCATCATCACTGCCAGGAGCGAAGTGAAGGGAGGGCTGAGGAAAACACATGTTCACAGACAAAAGACATTAATCCTTGCACATGAAAGATGTGGCAGAGAGTAGGAAGGGAGGGTTGTCCCTGAGCAATTGAACTCTCTCTTCCTACTCTGGCTACTGTGGGATCAGATTCCCAAAACTTCTTTTCCCCTCTACAAATATTTCAAGAAATCCACATGGAAAGATTCCATCTGAATATGTCTCTGGTCTTCTCTACACGATCAAGACAAGCTTCACCAGGGCCACTAGCCTGCTCTTCTTATGGCTGGGAGAAGCCACGCCAGTCTGAGCATCACTTGGTGATGATTCTGACCTATCTTTAGGGGCTTCCAGGGAGCAGCTCCTCAATGCTTTGATACAACCTGAAAATGGACAGGAAAAAAAAAAGAATAAGAATCACTCAGTAATCCAGCAGGATATAAGCCAATATAAAATTATAAAATAGAACATTTTAAAAGTTCATATCTCTTGTACACTTGAGTCTGTGGACTGAGATTTATAGCCACCACATAAGGAAGAGATCCTTTTCAAGTTAGCTTAAATAGAAAGGTTTGTGGTAGGAAACATGGAAATCTAGAACTCTAAATTGGGCAGCAGCATGGAGATTAAAACCTTGTACAGAGTCATCAGAAACCAAAGCATCTCTCTCTCTATTTCTCTCTCTCTCTGCCCATCCCACCTATGGTCTCTCTCATCTCTGCTTGTTTCTGCCCTTCTATCTCTGTTGCTCTCTAAATTTTAGCTTCTTCTATTCATTTGCACATACATGGGCCAGTATAGTTACTCAAGTCTGATTTATTTTTTCAAAAAAAAGAGGAAGATTTAATGACAATAATAATATTGTATAACATTTTTGCACATCTTTTTAATAGCTTGCTTAATGGAAGATAGCTAAACTCCTGCTTCTGCTTTTGCATTCAATTTGTGATATGTTGTTTTGGTTAAAGAATATGAAGAATTCGCAATCTCACAGAGACATGTAGCTAAAAATGAGTAGAGTATTTTAATAAACTTTTCAAATAATTATGGATATTTTTATAATTACACCAAAACTCAAAAAGCGTTAATTTCTCAAAATTTAGATGCATGTGGAATCTGAAATCACATCAATTAACTTTCTTACTGCTACATTAAAACCCATTAGGCTAACCCTGGTCATTGTGGCTCAGTTTGTTGGAGTGTTAGCCTGTGCACTGAAGGGTAGCAGGTTTGATTCAGGGTCAGGGGACATATCCAGGATGCAGATTCAATCCCTGCTCCATTCCCTGTTGGAGCTCGTATGGGAGGCAATTGATCGAAGTTTTTCTCTCACATTGTTTTTCCCTTCCTTCCTTTCCTTCCTGTCTCTCAAAAATCAATAAAACATATCCTGAGGTGAGGATTTTTTTTTTTAAGTTTAAAATCCATTAGTCTATTCACTTTGAATAGATCTTTTACCGGTGTATTTTTTATATGGAAATATGGGTTCACTGAGTTATACATATCTTCCAAATGTTGACACATTTCATATAAATATATTTTTTAAATCACATTTGTTAATATCTCCACTAATACCATCAGAAAAATCTTTAAGCATTGAAAAGCTGTGAAGCTCATGGTGTCAGTTATAAGTTTTCCAAATTCTAGTTTTCATTTGGAAACTCACATTTTATCATTGGCAAAAGATGCTATTGGTTATTTTCCTTGAAGTGAGAGGAAAAAATTCATTCTTCAAGAAAATCCTTGCCATAAATACCCTGTCTGAAAAAACATAGCTTTTTTATTTTTTTTATTTTTATTTTTTATTATTTTTTTAAACCTTTATTATTCAGATTATTACATTTGTTTCTCTTTTTCCCCTTCCATAGTTCCCCTCCACCTGGCTCCCACCCTTCCCTCTACCCTTACCTCCCTCCCATTGACCTCATCCATAAGTGTATGATTTTTGTCCAGTCTCTCCCTGTATACCCTTCATCCCTTTCCCCCTGAGAATTATCAGTCCACTCCCTTTCTGTGTTCCCAATTCTATTATATTCACCAGTTTATTCTGTTGATCAAATCTTCAATTCCCTTAATTTTCAGATTCACTTGTTGATAGATACGTATTTGTTGTTCATAATTTTTTATCTTTTACCTTTTTCTTCTTCCTCTTCTAAAAGAGTACCTTTCAGCATTTCAAATAATATTGGTTTTGAGTTGATGAACTCTTTTAGCTTTTTCTTATCTGTGAAGCTCTTTATCTGCCCTTCAATTCTGAATGTTAGCTTTGCTGGATAGAGTATTCTTGGTTGTAGGTTCTTGCTATTCATCACGTTGAAAATTCCTTGCCACTCCCGTCTGGCCTGCATCATATCTGTTGAGAAATCAGCTGACAGTCGTATGGGTGCTCCCTTGTAGGTAATGAACTGTTTTTCTCTTGCTGCTTTTAATATTCTCTCTTTGTCTTTTGCTCTTGGTATTTTAATTATGATGTGTCTTGGTGTAATCTTCTTTGGATTCCTTTTATATGGGGTTCTGTGTGCTTCCTAGACTTGTAAGTCTATTTCTTTTACCAGATATGGGAAGTTTTCAGTCATTATTTCTTTAAGTAGGTTTCAGTATCTTGCTCTCTCACTTCTTCTGGCACCCCTACAATTCTGATGTTGGTACGCTTGAAGCTGTCCCAGAGGCTCCTTACAATATTTTCACATTTTTGTATTCTTTTCTCTTTTTGCTTTTCCAGTTGAGTGTTTTCTGATTCTTTGTATTTCAAATTTTTGACTTGATTCTTGCCTTCCTCTAGTCTGCTGTTAGATCTCTGTACAATATTTTTTAATTCAGTCAGTGTATGTTTAATTTTTAGTTAGTTCTTTTGCATCTCTAGTTGGTTCTTTTTCATCTCCTCTTGGGTCTCGCTAAATTTATCCATCTTTTCTAGGAGATTCTTGAAAAACCTTATAAGCGTGGTTTTGAACTCTATATCCAGTCGTTTGTTTTCCTCCATTTCTTTTGTTTGCGATCCCTTCCCTTGTCTCGGCATTTTCACTATGCTGGGAAAACTTCTGTGTTGGATTCAGCCTTATGATACCAGACTAGCAAAACTGCAGAAGCCTCTCTATTGAGCTTGGGATGGGTGGAGTCTCAGGGCTTAATGGACCACCTTACCTTCCAGTCAGCCCCGCCCTCCACAGCCCCCAAGTCTCACATGACTGGGTAATCACTGGAGCAGTCCCTTGTGCATGCTCTTGCAGTGTCTCTAGGCCGCTGCCTTTCTGGCTCCCCTGTGTTCCGGGACCATATGAGTGGGTCCCCAGGGTTTCGCCCGAAACTAGGGTTTAGTGGAGTTAGAAGTGTACAGTTGGGAGGGTCTGTCTCCCACCCACTCGTGAAAGCCAGGGGCACAATCAGCAGTTGGTCTTCTGCGCGCAATGCCATGCGCATCACCAGACTTCTGATCTTTTGCGACTCCCCTAAATTTCCAGCCACTTCTCCCTTTTCACAGTCCAAACTCCCCCCGTATGAGTTTTGGTTGTATCTGGGGTTTAGTGTTGTAGGATAAGAGGTTCAATGCCATTGAGAGTCTCCGTCTCCCTCCCGCCAGAGAAAGCCAGCCAGGTTCTCCAGCACCCGCTCTCTCCACGCGCGTGTCTCCGTACCTCAGCTTTTTGCAGCTCCTCTGGGTTTCTGTGAGCCCCTCTCTTTCCTTCTAGTTGTAGAATTTCCACTCAGCCAGCTTTCCTGTGGTTCTGGATGATGTCTGTTCTGTCTTTCAGCTGTAGTTTTGAAATTGTTGTGTGGGGCAGCAGTGTAGGTGTTTACCTATGCCGCCATCTTGGATTGTCCCCATAGCTTGTTTTTTTAGGTGAGAATCGTGCTCTTTTCAAAAAGCCACTTGTTTAGTTCCCAACTCAAGGAATCATGTAAGTGGTTTTCCTCAAGAAAGCTGCCTGCTTTGGTCTGCAGTAGAAGCACAATATGCAAACTTCCCATTCCATCACAGAGAATATTAAAAAGATGTGTACCCAAGGGTCAAGATTTAATAAAACTAATAATTTTTACCACTTCATCAAGAATACTGGAAACTGGACTTTGGCTTTATATTTTTAAATATGTTTTTATTGATTTTAGAGAGAGGAAGAGAGAGATAGAAACATCAATGATGAGAGAGAATTATCAATTAGCTGCCCTGCACCCAGCCAAGTGCCCTGACTGGGAATGGAATGGTGACCTTCTGGTTCATGAGTCAATGCTCAACCACCAAACCACACTAGCTGAGCTCTCTTCTTGTTCTTTTACCATGAGTGCATGGTGGTGAAAACATGATGGCTATAGTTTGGTGCCACTATCCGAATTCATGCTAAGATGCTACCGTTTTGTTTGTATACTATCAGCAATAAAAGCACACACAAAGAAGACAAATAACCTCTTAGCATTATTATAAAAATGACTTCAATGTTATGGACTCCATGAAATTGTCTCATGAACTACACTTGAGAACTGATATTCAAGCAATTAATAAGCTCCCTGGGTCCCACTTTGCAATTCCAGGGAGAGAAAATTTGAGTTAGGTGTGTCTACCCCTAGCCCTCAGTGTGTCCAGGCATGGGATTGTGTGGCCACTTAACAAACACTGTGGGACCAGACAGTCTGAAAATAGGTAGACAATGTTGGTATAGCTGAGAGTCCAAATAGGAAGGGTTTAAGAGCCCCATGAACGTGGAAGAAAAAAAAAAAAAAGGTGAAATGGCCAGGAAATTCAGCAGGAATATAACTCAGAACCTCACTAGAACTCTTAACAACTGAAGGTGTACAAAGTTTTACCTCTTCCTAAGTGCTTTTATACACTTACCTCCCTTAATGCTTCCAACAGCTCTGTGAGGTAAGAATTAGCACTGCCACTTTTCAAATGAAGACACAAAGGCTTAGAGAGGCCAAGTTACTTTCACGATGTCATGTAATAAAGCAATGACAGAACCTGGATCTTCTGACTTCAAGTGAAGGGCTCGCTCCCCTCCAGCACAGCTCCTGTCATGTAATTATACTCCTGAAGGAGAGCAAGCTGTGCTCAAGAGTGTGGCTAAGGGTTAGAGAATAGGCATTGTGTACCTGGTGAAAAGGTGGTGGAAACAGAGAGACATAGAGCTCCCTGCCTGAACCTTAAAGTGAAGAAAGGGGAAGGAAGTCAGAGTCAGGGATTCCTAACATTCCTGGAGTCTGGACAATGGGCTGCAGCGGAGACCTTGGGGGCCAACTCTCCAGTTCCAAGCTATTGGCCACACCATATACTCATGGAATGAGCCTGCCTCCTACACTGGAATCCCTGCCAATAAAGTGCTTCTTTATGTGGAAAAAGAGCACTGCTTTCAAAAAATAAGTGTGAACGTGTGTATTATTTATTCACTAGCTGACGTGAATTCCTATGTTTAGACTAGAGATTAAAATATAGACTTTGTTTCATTATAAACATTTTTTCTAATATAAACCAGCTGGAGGACCCCCTCCCTCCACATGAGAAAGAAAAAACAGGTCTAAACAGATAGTGGTCCATTAGAGGCCCACCCTGATCCTTTCCTGACACAATCCCTCTAACCACTCTTCCCAGAATCCATTTTTAGGATATTATTCCAAGTGGGCTGAGCCAAGAGGAAATGAAGATGAAAGCTAAAAAGGAAATTAACAGCATGGCTTTATTTATTTATTTATTTATTTATTTATTTATAATATATTTTATTGCTTTTTTACAGAGATGAAGGGAGAGAGAGAGTTAGAAACATCGATGAGAGAGAAACATCAATCAGCTGCCTCTTGCACACCCCGACTGGGGATGTGCCCACAACCAAGGTACATGCCCTTGACTGGAATCAAACCTGGGACCTTTCAGTCTGCAGGCCAACTCTCTATCCATTGAGCCAAACCAGTTTCGGCAATAGCATGGCTTTAAAAGTGCATACATGAACAGCCCTAGTCAGTTTGGCTCAGTGGATAGAGTGCCAGCCTGTGGACTGAAGGGTCCCAGGTTCAATTCTGGCCAAGGGCATATGCCCTGGTTGCAGGCTTGATCCTACCCACCCAGTAAGGGGGCATACAGGAGGCCACCAATCAATAATTCTCATCATTGATGTTTCTATCTCCCTCTCTTTCTCCCTTCTTCTCAAAAATCAATAAAAAAAATATTTTTAAAAAAACATAGCATACAAGCAAAGGCTGGCTTTCAATAAGATCTGAGCTCTGAGTTCTGAAGCATATTCTTTGAGACACCACTACGGAGAACCTACAACAGCCCAGAGTTAGGGTGTCCGATATGGTCCTCACTAGCAACTGTGGATGTCCAGACTTGAAATGTAGCTAATTCAATGTATGCATGGAAGAGATACATCAAAACAATGCAAAATATCTCATTAACAGTTTTTTTTTATTGATTACAGGTTGAAGTGTAATCTTTTGGATATACTGAGTTAAAGAAAATATATCCTTCAAATCAATTTTACCTGTTTCTTTTTTTATGTTTTTTTGGTGGGGCTGGCTACTACATAGTGTAAAACTGTGTATGTGGCTCACATTAGAATTTCTGGTGACAACACTTGCCTAGAGGGACCTACCTACCCCCACTGCTCTCAGCTCCTCTTCATTTTTATTCTGAAACGTATCAGTTGGTTCTATCTTTAATTTTTAAACTCCCTTTCACATTCTAATGATAAAAAGTACAATGCACTGCAGCTCAGACCCTGGGGGCCATTCAAATTGAGTTTGGACAAGTTGTGATAATAAAAAATTAGAAGAGGGAGAAGAAAGGATCCTGTCTTGGTTTATTGAGAAGGTAAAAAGAAAAAAAATTTTGCTCATCTATTTCCCTTTCAAATTAATGTCCCTCCTGGAGAAGAAAGAATGAATAATGTAATAATGACAGATTAGTTCCTATCTGACACTCACTTAAAATGAGTCTGTCAAATTTGAGGTCTCCCACCACATATTAGCAAATGCTCAAAAAGCTGGAACAAATCACCAGTTAAATGCCATTACTTTGTGAAAACAAATCTAAACAAGTTCTGACCCAGAGCGTTGAACTGCAAGGGGTAGGGAGGGTAGTGAGGAGGGAAGGTAGAGAGTTGCTGTATGAAGTTCTCAGAAGAAAACTGCTGTGTGACTCCTCAGTCATACTTCAATATTTCAGAGAAGCTAAAGGATATTAGCTAGAGCAATTTTGTGTCCCTTTGCCTTCACACTTTCAATAAACCTTTATTTACTTCAGCAGAACCCAATGCAGCTATGAAGATTAGAACCGAAGTTAACAAAGGACGAGGCAATAGTTTGGTGACATTAGCTGGAATACAAAGCAGAACAGCAGGCAAACAAAGGGTTGGGGTGAGGAATGGCCTGGAAGCTTGCTGTCCTTTTCTAGAGGACTATGATATTGCATTTCCCAGGCTCCCCACTGTCACAGAGATGACCTTTGAGGCAGCTCCCAGTAATTCCTTTGCTTTCTATGCTAACCAGAGGCTTGTTAAACAAGTTACACAAAAGCCTGCAGTTAGTCCATCAAACCCAGCAGTGAGGTTTGACTTCTCCTCCTCTGCCTCCCTTCCCACTGATTCCTGCTCTCCTGACTAATCCTGGGGACCTGGCTTAGCTATTGAAATGCTTTTTTAAACAAGGCTGTACTATGTAGGAAAACAAGAATCCAAGCAGGAGTATACATTTTTAAAAACAATTCCTCCCAGACTTCTTTCTATCCATCCTTCACCTTATACCTGTCTGTATAGGTTTCCTCCTTTTTTATTCTTTCCTAGTGCCTGTTGGATTTGCTTAAGGTATGAGAACTGCTTGCTGTGGGGTATCCCCATCATATGTGTCTCTGGCAGCCTCCAGGTAGCATTTCCCAATGCCCTAACACTTCTGCCTGTGCCTGCGTTACCCCTCCAGCTGCCTGGGAACAGCCCTACTTTGCAGGTTGCCACCTGTGAGTGGATTGGATTATGCTGGGATGTTTTGAAATGACACTGATTCCTCCCACAAGAAGACTGATTCAGCAAAGATCATGACACTGCTCCAACTCATCTAATCATGGGGAAGGAAAATTCTAGTTGGGATTAATCTGAAAGATTCTATTTTTCAATATTACACAACAGGCTTTAAAATGCTCCTTAAATTTAAATGTGCATGTGGTACAGTGATATAAAGTACAGCATAGGGAATATAGTCAATAATATTGTATTAATTATGTGTAATGCCAGGTGGATACTTGAAATATTGGGGGTAGGGGGGCAGGAACACTTTGTAAAGTATATGATTGTCTAACCCAGTGATCACCAAACTCATTAGTCAACAGGGCATCAAACTGTGGCAGCTCGAGAGCTGCAGTTTGCCAACCACTGGTCTAACCATTAGGCATACACCTGAAACTAATACAAAATAATACTGAATATAACTGTAACTGAAAAATAAAAATTATAAAAGAATCTGAATAGATATGGCCAAAAATCAATAAAATAAATGTGCCTATGGTATAAAAGTACTTAAGTCTACATAGACACAAAAGCTTAGTACTTACTCATGTACCAGATAGAGAAATCAGTATTAACAATTCATTTACATTATCAAATGGAGAAACTTAGGAATCCTAAGATTTTTAAAACTACCCAAAGATGTGGAAAACCATCATGAATTACCAGGTGTTGCTTATTTGAAGGCCAATACCAGGCAAAGAATTGTGGAGAGGAAAAAAAAAAAAACAGGGAGTTACATGAGGTGGGAAGAATCTTTCTGAAATCTAAACTGCTCTCTGAAAGTATCAGACAGTGTTTTTCATGAAATATTCTTCCTTAAAATAATTGCAGGTAATGTATTCATACAAATGGACCAAATCGAGCCAATGTTTTCTAGAAGATAGCCTTTCTTGCTTGGGAATACCCTGGATTAGCCCAACCTTCTTTTTTGCAGGACTCCTCTTACTTCTTTCAAAACTTCCTTGTTTTCCTTCTGCTTACAGTATTTTACTTGAATAGCTATGGGAGACATAAGCCGGTGGCTAAGAGCAGGGCTAAAAAAACAGATAAAAGTGAGGTACAAAAGCTGGTTCCATTGCTGACTAGCCACATTGAACATGGGGAAATTCTTAACTCTTTAAAACTGTTTCTTTATCTATGAAACAGGATCATAATGGTGCCTACCTCTCAGGATTGTTGGGTGGATTCAGCAACATAATACACATAAGATATTTAGCATGGTACCTGATATGTATGCACTCAATAAAATGTAATAATTGCTATAATTCTGTTTTTTTAAGTATGTTTTTATTGATTTTTTAGAGAGATAGAAACATTGATGAGAGAGAAAGATCATCAATTGGTTGCCTCCTGGACACCCCCACAGGGGATCGGGCCTGCAACCAGGGCATGTGTCCTGACTAGGAATCGAACCAGTAGCCTCTTGGCTCCTGGATCAATACTCAATTGCTGAGCTAAACCAGCCAGGCCCTATAATTCTATTTTGAAGCAAGAAATTCCAGCTTTAAAAAAAAATCAATGTCAGCAAAACATACTACTGAGAGATTTTAAGGGTCAACCTATAACAGCTTACCTGAGATATGGACACAGAGCTCAGAAAAAGGGAGATTAGAGCATCAGTTTGATCACTGATTAAAGTGTAGATAGTAAGATGTGGTTTTGCTGGGGGGCGAATCCAGCAAATCATCTCTCCTAAAATTGATCTGTAAATAATGTGACTGAGAATACAGTGGGCTTATACAGCATTACCTCTGACTTAGGCACAGCTGGGCCACCACAGGCCTTCTCCTCAAGGGTGGGTCACTTAAAATATGGCAGAGAGCAGAATAGGCAGGATAGTCTTTAAAAAAACAAAAAGAAGGAACTCTACAGAGCTGCTCAGTTTTTCATCTCAGAGATAAGGAGAGGCCAGAAGATAATTCTAGCTGAAGCTCTTTCACACAGACACATGAAGACTGGAGAGAATGTCTCACTGTACGCTATCTCTAACAAGAAAGAATTTTTGTACTGGTATTGTTCTACAAAGTGCTTCAACTTTCCTCCTCCTCTAAGATATCCTTCCACATTAAAGTTCTCCTATTTTTGCTTCTTCTCCATAGTATGGTCTCTGAGTCTGAACTATAATGAGAGTAAGAATATACCCAAAAGACTGAAAGCAAGAATATAGTATTCAATCATTCAATTATCATTGATCACCTAATGTGTACCTTCGGGGTGCTATGAATCTGATTGTGAATCAGACAAACTCCCAGCTTTCTCCCATGGAGCTGCCAACTTGATGTGGAGAAACAGGACAAGCTACCCAAAGAGGTCTATCTCTGCATCTATGGAGTAAAATACCCAAGCTCTTGAGTTCTTGCCCAGGCTCTTCCACTAACTGACTCTGTGATAAAATTTCTCCAGGCCTCCATCAAATGAGAGACTAGTATTAGAGCTATAGGATGTTGATTGAAGTTCTCAAAGGCATCTCTTCTTAGTCTATGGTCCTACCAACCTGACTGTGCCAGACTCTATCAAAGGTTTCCCTCTTTTTTGGGTCTTCCCAAGGAGATCCTCTCCTGTATGGCAGTGACATACAAATGCAGTAATATGTCACTTGGCAGCTGTGCTAGGCAGACACCAATGGGAAACATAAAAGAGTCCAAAATTCAAATACCACTTACTGTTATTTTAGACAAAACTCTTGAATTCAGTGATCCTTTTCTAAAGGCTTTGCAGATATGAAGAAGCTAAGAAGGGACAGCTGGAAAGATTCACTCTCTACAGTTTTAGTCAAGTTAGCTAGAGTAAGTCCCAAAGAGACAGGACTAATGGAAAATAAGAAAATAGGAAACAATTTCTGGGTTGCCTTTCCAACTACCATTTCTTTCTCTTTCTTCATCAACATCAGAAACTATCTCCCATAATTGGCTGTGAAAATACCAAAGATTGTCTTTCCTAGCCTCTCTTGCAGCTAGGGTTGAAAAAGTAATACTGTTCTAGCCAAAAAGTCATGAGGGGCAATCTTCTAAGAGACTACTGGGATACATTTTCTCTGTGATATAATAATAAAAACCACCTCCAAAAAAGCTTATCCCTTCCCTAGACTAAAAGTCTAAGGAGAAAACTGGAGCATGAAGGCAAACATCAATGTAATTTGAATTTCAGATATTACAAATACATGTTTACTCTTGAAGAATGCCTTACAGATCAAAGAGCCATTATCTATCTCTTCAGACACTGTTCAAATCAAACTCTGTATTAAATAAGAAACCATATTTAGAAAAAATTAAAATTCTGAGATAAAACTGTCATGCTCACTCAGAAAAAAAGTTGACACTGGTTAGTTCTCTCTGGTACATCCATGTGCCCTAGAGAGACCTAGAGAAATGTTTGGGAGATGCTCCAGCAGGATTAGATATCCTGTTTACCACAAATATTATGATAGATTTTGCAACTGCAGTTTGTGATCTCTATCAAAGAAAGTAATAAATCAAAACATAATAAAAATTTAACTACTACTTCAGCTTTCTTCACATAAAAGAGGATGCCAAAAGTACATTCCTACTAATCAGTCACTTCTTATGTGCCACTTCAGATCCTCTCAACCTTATCTTTCTCCGTGGTCTTTGGTCTCTCGTTCAAGTTCAGCCAACACTGTGGCAGTCAACTCTATGTAAACTCAACCAACTCCACTTGGACATAGCAACTCACTTCATGTGTATCTCTAATCTTCTGTCCTGTGGCTTTCCTGTTGTTACTGTGGTATGAGACCCCCACAGAACACACTCAGAGCCTACAGTGCATACTCAGAAAGTTCAAGGTAATGCACACCCAGTGGGGAGAATCTTTGATCAAAGAGAGATGGAAACCAACAGATAATGTTTTCCCTTTTTTTCCCATGGGAATATTATCCTGAGAAGCAATAAGTTATATGTCTCTCAATAAATAGTTCCTCAGAAGTAATCAATCACTATTAATAAACACTCCCACATTGCATTTTCCTCCTTCCCTACCTCCTTCTACTTTTCCCTTATTCCTGCTTCCTATTTGGGATTATACTCCCTAGTAAAGTAGGAGCATGTAAGCCTTGGTCTCAGATTCTGCTCTCTAAGTTTCAGAATGTAACAAATTAATGGCTTAAAACAACATCTATTTATCAGATCACCATTCTGTAGGTCAGAAGTCCACCATTATATGGCTGGGTTTATTGCTTGGGTTCTCACAAAGCTGAAATTAAGGTGTCAATCAAGTTGAGATCTCATTAGGAGCTTGGAACCCTACTTACTTGGTTGTGACAGAATTTAATTCCTCATAGTTGTAGAACTGAAGTTCCCATGTATTTGCTGCTTGTAGTATGGGGCTATTCTCAGCAACTTGAGACCACCTGCCTTTTTTACCATGTAGGTCCCTTCATCTTCAAAGACAGCAACAGCACATCTATCATGCCTGTGCTACAAACCTCACTCACTGGCTTTTGTGTTTCTGATCTCAAAACCCAGATTTGAATGGCTCTTGTGATTGGGTCAGGCCTACCTGGATAATCTCCCTACTTAAGGTCAACTGATTTTAGAACTTATTTACATCTGTAAAATTTCTTTGGCCATATAATGTAACATATTTACATATTTCACCCACCCTCAAATGGATATGGGTTACACAAAGGAAAGTCGTTTGGGATCATCTGAGAACTCTGTCTATCACACAGTTGGTAACAAGAGAGAACTTAGAAAGCAGACCCCCAGGGTAAGATTTTGGTGCTTGATTACTCACCAACCTGAAAGCAATAGGGTTCAAATTATTGGTGATAAATGTGGTGAATATTCCTGGCATGCAAGAGCATCACAAGTACTAATGCTTTCACTTGAATTTAATATTAGGTGGTGGGTGAGGCAATAAGTTATGAAATTGCTGTGGTGCTTTAAAAATATGCAATTGTGGGAGCAATTGTGACTATAAAAATTGTGGATTGGCCTTAATGCTTTTAGCAGAATTAGAAGCCTTGAAAAAAGAAAACAGATTCATGTTAATAACTGCCAATTCAAAGCCTACTTTGAAATCCAGAGGGCCTGTGAGGTAACTTTAAAAAATATTCTCATCTCCTATCCCCAAAGGATAGAGTTGCTAGGGAGACAACCACTGTGCCTCATTCTTAGTGGTATGAGGTGTGAGATACAGCCTCTCCTTATTTATTTTAGAAAGGATGTCTTGGCTTTCTCCAGATGGATGGATCCTTAAAAACCTCATCAATGTGGCTAATCTCTGAATCTTCATGGTATTTATCTCTCTTTCTGAGGCATTTATGATTCTACTAGGGCATATAAGATACTTGCTACTTCCTGCTCATCATTTAGGAAAAGGCCATGTAGTAATCTGATAATTGTCAATATGACTGAAGCCCCTGTGCTAAAAAACAGGAGCATCTACATAGCCCTGGGGTAGGAACATCAATTATACTATGGTCTGGCTCCATGTGAAGGTGAATTACTTTTGATCTTCCTTTTTAATGGGGATTGAGAACTATGCATTCATCAGTAGCTGCTTAACAAGTGTGAGAGGCTGTGTTGAGTTGAACCAGTAAAGATACCACATTCAGGACAGTAGGATACAGTTGAACTCAATACCCAATTAAGTCTGTGAGAGTCCACAATCCTCCATGATATATCCAGATTTTACAGGAAGTATACAGGCAAAATGAAAGGGGAAGTGATGTTAACCATACCTCCTATTTTTTTTTATATCTTCTGTGATGATGCCAACCTCTAAAAGTCCTTCTGGCATGCTGTACCCTTCTGATTTATTAACCTGGCAGTGAGGAGGTATAGTTTTAGGAGCTTCCACCTGGCCTTTCCTACTATAATAGCTCTCACTACTAATTAGGAAACCAGGTGAGGATTCTTTCAGTACTAGGTGTATATGTTACATCTTAGGGGACTAGGAGATAAGAAGATGGGTTCACAGATCCACTGGGCCCATTATGAGATAGACTCGGTAAATAATTGCATTTAGCACGTGGCCTCCAAAAGTACCCACTCTGTCTGAAGGTCCATGGTGGTGTTTTAGAGTTCCCTGAAATCAGTCTTAACTTGGATACCATATCAAAAATTCTTTGAATTTGAATTTTCCATTTTTCCCTAGTATAGCCATTACCAAGACTAATATCTACTAATCCCTCCAGGGAAAGAGAGTAGGAAATATTTCCCTATACACTTGAGCTGCAATATAAGATCCTTTCTCTAAAGGACCAGGCCTTCCCTTCAAATAAAGGGACCTGAATCTGTGAACTGACTTACATTTGGAAACTGGGTAAGACACCATCATATTTTGTTGAGTGGCTAGAATTGGCTTTCCACATACAAGCCTTCAATTCTTTTTTATATTGGCAAGTTGAGTGACATCCTGATTAGCTTTCTAACTACTTCATCTCTAAGAATATCATGGCCTATTAGGCTATCGCCAGAGATATCTGCAAGTTAAGAGCACCCTGATCATCACTGAGGCCTTTAGTTAAGTGCCTTTTTTCTTCTGACAGGCAAGTACCATCACCTGACCTCTACCATTCAGAGAATGACCACTATTGAGTTTCTCAAAGATGGGTCCCCTGTCACCAATGAATTCCTATTTTCTTAACAAAGGCAATCTTCTCAGGACTTTCAGGACAACATAATCAGGTGGTAGGTTTTCAAGGTTTCCCTTGACCTTCTGATTCATTCCTCAGTGTCAGGCCAAGGGAGTTCAGCATCTTCACCTCATCAACCTTAGGCTATCATTATATACAACTTTGGTTCAAGGAAGATTAAACAATCTAATTAGACAGATATATGTGTCCTTCATATACCATTGAAACCCACAATTTATAAATACCCAATAAATTTTCCCCTATCCAGATTTACATTCTGCCCTCATAGTCTAATTTCCTTAACATTTTCTCCCCCCCCCCCCCCGCCATGTTTCTCTAACTCCGCTCATATGTATTAATCAGGCCCCAGTGATTCCTCCAGTGTAGTGGTCGGCAACCTCATCAGTCAACAGATCCAAATATCAACAGTAAGACTGAAATTTCTTTTGAGAGCCAAATTTTTTAAACATGAACTTCTTCTAATGCCACTTCTTCACAATAGACTTGCCCAGGCCGTGGTATTTTGTGGAAGAGCCACACTCAAGAGGCCCAAGAGCCGCTTGTGGCTCGCCAGCTGCAGTTTGCCGAACACTGCTCTGATGCATAAGCTATTTTCTCCTGGAGCAAGGACTATGCTTCCCTACTTGAGTTGTCGTGATACCTGATCCTCATTACTGGTCTACAGAAGTAGATCTTGAGGAGAACAGAGGCATCTGCCTCAGATAATCTAAATGTCTCCATGCAAGTGCAGGCTCCTCAATCTAGCAAGAACAAAGGAGAATTTTTTTTTTTGCCAACCCAAAAGTTTAAGAGGGTTTGGAAGATTCAAGATTCTCAGGTTTATTCACCCAAATATCTTATTCTAGGTCTCAGTCGTACTCGTGTCCCATCAAATCCTTTGGCATAGGAGACCTATCAAAGCTGCACTTCTGTCTCCTTTGTAATTCTGCCTCCCTTATCATTACATCCTGGTCCTAATTTCAGCACAGTCTTTCCTGCAACAACAGGAGATAAAGGTCTCCTTCAATTATCCTATGTAGGCCTTCTGCCTTGAGTTCATAGTTAGCTGACCCACACCTGTCTTATTCTTTTCTTAAGGCCTTAAAAGCAAGCTATAAAACCCTACATTTTTAGTCTTTATAATAACTATAACCACTAGATAACTTAGTGTTCTCCTTCCACTTGTACTTCATCCAATTTCCCATCAATGAGTCTTAGTAATTGTGATGCTCTTTCATGCCAGGGTTAATCACCATCCACCTACTACTACAGCAATGGGGCTCTTACTGTCATTTGACTGCTGAATGACCCAAGCTCTAAAATCCCATGAGGGCCTGTTTTCTAGTGTCACTTTTGATACCAACTGTCTTATCCTAGGTTCCCTGAGAGTTTCACCCAAAACAAAGTCCGTGTACAAAGGGTTATTTGGGAACTGTTCCCAATGAGCAGAATTGCGGAACAGAGAAGCAAAATCCCTGAAATTCACCTTAAAACTGCTTTCAGCCCTGGCCAGTTAGGTGGAGTGTTGTCCTGTACTCCAAAAGGTTGTGGGTTTGATTCCCAGGACACATATTGAGGTTGTAGGTTTGATCCCAAAATGGGCACATATAGAAGGCTACTGGTTGATGTTTCTCTCTCTTTCTCTCTGCCTTCCTCTCTCCATAAAATCAATAGAAGCATATCCTCAAAGTGAGGCTTGAATAAAAAATAACTCTTTGGAGAAACCAAGATGGCTGCATAGGTGAACACCTAAAGTGCTGCCTCGCACAATTTCAAAACTACAACTAAAAGACAGAATGGACAGCATCCAGAACCACAGGAAAGCTGGCTGAGTGGAAATTCTACAACTAGAAGGAAAGAGAGGGGCTCGCAAAGACCCAGAGGAGCTGTAAAAAGCTGAGGTACAGAGATGTGTGTGTGGAGCGAGCAGGCGGTGGTCTGCCTGGCTGGCTTCCCTCTGGCAGGAGGAAGATGGAGTCTCCCAACTACACTGAACCCCTTATCCTACGGCACTGAACCCCAGGTCCGGGTGAGATTCATATAAGGGGAGTCTGCACTGTGAAGAGGGAGAAGTGCACGGAAATTTAGGGGAGCCGCAAAAGGGCAGAAGTCTGGGGGTGCGCATACCAGGGCACACAGAAGCTAGACTGCTGATGGTGCCACTGGCTTTCTCTAGTGGGTGGGAGACAGAGCCTCCCAACTGTACCACTTCTAACTCCACTGAACCCGTTTTGGGCGAGACCCTGGGGACCCAGACTCATACAGGTCCTGGAGCACAAGGGAGCCGGAAAGGCAGAGGTCTAGAGGCACTGCACACAAGCACACCAGGACAGCTCCAGCAATAACCAAGAGACATGTGAGACCCAGGGTCCAAGTAGGGTGGGGCTGACTGGAAGGCAAGGCTGTCCGCTAAGCCCTGAGATTCCACTCCAACCAAGCTCAACAGAGAGGCTTTTGCAGATTTGCAAGTCTTGTATCATAAGGCTGATTCCAACACAGAAGTTCTCTGGTATAGTAAAAATGCAGAGACAAAGGAACAGATCACAAACAAAAGAAATGGAGGAAAACAAATGACTGGATATAGGTTATAAGGTTTTTCAAGAATTTCCTAGAAATTTAGTAAGACCGAAGAGGAGATGAAAAAGGACCAACTAGAAATTAAACATACACTGACTGAAATAAAAAATATTGTACAGAGACCTAACAGCAGACTAGAGGAAGGCAAGAATCAAGTGAAAAATTTGAAATATAAAGAAGCAGAAAACATCCAACTGGAAAAGCAAGAAGAAAAAAGAATCCAAAAATGTGAAGATAATGTAAGGAGCCTCTGGTCTGGGACAGCTTCAAGCATACCAACATCAGAATTATGGGGGTGCCAGAAGAAGAGAGAGCAAGATACTGAAAACCTTTTTGAAGAAATAATGACTGAAAACTTTCCACATCTGGTAAAAGAAATAGACTTACAAGTCCAAGAAGCATACAAACCCAAATAAAAGGAATCCAAAGAAAACCACACCAAGACACATCATAATTAAAATACCAAGAGCAAAAGACAAAAAGAGAATATGAAAAACAGTAACAGAAAAACAGTTAATAACCTACAAGGGAACACCCATATGATTGTCAGCTGATTTCTCAACAGAAACTATGTAGGCCAGATGGGAATGGCAAGAAATATTCAAAGTGATGAATAGTAAGAACCTACAACCAAGGATACTCTATCCAGCAAAGCTATCATTCAGAATTGAAGGGCAGATAAAGAGCTTCACAGATAAGAAAAAGCTAAAGGAGTTCATCAACTCCAAACCAGTATTATATGAAATGCTGAAAGGTACTCTTTTAGAGGAGGAAGAAGAAAAAGGTAAAAGATAAAAAATTATGAACAATAAATACATATCTATCAACAAGTGCATCTAAAACTTAAGTGAATTAAAAATTTGATCAACAGAATAAACTGGTGAATATACTAGAATCAGGAGCACAGAAAGGGAGTGGACTGATCATTCTCAGGGGAAAAGGAGTGAAGGGTGTACAGGGAGAGACTGGACAAAAATCATACACCTATGGATGAGGTCAACGGGAGGGAGGTAAGGGTAGAGGGAGGTATGAGAGCCGGGTGGAGGGGAGCTCTGCAGGGGAAAAAAGAGAAACAAATGTAATAATCTGAATAATAAAGATTTAATTAAAAAAAAAAAGCTAAAGGAGTTCGTCAACACCAAACCAGTATTATATGAAATGCTGAAAGGTACTCTTTAAGAAGAGGAAGAAGAAGAAAAATGTAAAGATAAAAATTATAAAGAACAAATACATATCTATCAACAAGTGAATCTAAACATCAAGTGAATTAAAAATCTGATGAACAGAATAAACTGGTGAATATAATAGAATCAGGAGCATAGAAAGGGAGTGGACTGACAATTCTCAGGGGAAAATGGTAAGGGGGTGCAGGGAGAGACTGGACAAAAATCATACACCTATGGATGAGGACAATGCAAGGTGAAGTAAGGGTAGAGTGAGGGGTGGAAGCTGGGTGGAGGAGAGCTATGGAGGGAAAAAAAGAGAAACATGTAATAATCTGAACAATAAATATTTAATTAAAAATAAAAATTAAATTAAATTAAAATTTAAAAAGTAACTGTTTGCCAAGAACAAAAGAAGGAAGCATTTTTCATTGATTTCTTATCCCCCAGTGATTAAAATGAGGCCATGAATATTGACTGCCCTGAGCTTCCTATTTTCCCACACAAGGGTGTTCAGAGATTCTGTGGGTGTCCCACCTCGGCATCAAAGAAGCTCTAGGGCAGGAACCAGAGCTGATATGAAATGCTATCAGCTTAAAACTGCATGCAGTTAATCTAAACCTGCAGGGAACTAGTTACCACAGTCATGCCCAAAGTAAGAGGTAGGGCCTTTATTTGTAAGGTGTGCACACAAAGAAGTTCTCAAAGATATTATATTTGATAAATCTAAGTTGGTTCAGCTCAGAAAAACATGTGTGGAAGAATGCTGAATCCTGGAATTTAGCACTATTGTGTCCCAAACCAGAAGTTCTGACATCTGTTTAAATATAGTTAATTGAGCACATGTACTTACTTTACTCCTCTCCCTGCCAACATCTCACCAAATGAAATTAAAAGAATAGAAAAGGCCTCCAGGAACAGAGAAAATGAAAGCAGACAAAAGAGATCAATGCAAAGTTTGGAAGCTAGACTATAAATGGATAAGTAGTAAATGATTTAGCAAAGTGGAAAAAACTAAGTTTCCAAACTTTTAAGAGGGCAGAGAGGGAGTCGATAGTAAACATCTCTGATAGCCTTAAAAACTGAAGACACTGGGGAATGTTAGAGGCAAGCAGAGAGGTAGTGCAGAGAATCTGATCATTGCACAAGTCTATATAAGGAATATTTAGAAAGTCTGATCCCCTCTCCACCATGTACCCCCTCCCTGTGCAGCCAACAATCACTCTTCCCCTAACCAGGCAAAGACTGTTGTTTACTCTCTGAAGAGGTTGAACCAGACAGATTCCAAGGGTAGAAATTGATTGAATACCCAATGTGCTCAACATTGAAGGAAAACTTTCATTTCTGCCAGCAAGTTTCTGGGTGAGTTACTGATAGATAATGTCAGTAGAAGATTTGGAAGCAGGAGCATTTAGTAAAGGAAAGAAAAATGTTAACGTGCAAAGACTGCAGGGAAGTCAGACATATAAGAACTGGCCTCACAATTAAAAGCACACATTAAAAAACAAAACAAAACAAAACAAAAAAACAACCACATCACAAAATCACCAAGCTACCAAGTTTACATTACTCTCTCTGTTCATGATGGAAAAAAGACTTTTTTTCACATGGTTATCTCATTCATAAAGGTCGTGCCTTATCTTTAGACATCCCCACAGTAAAATTCATGGATAAAATTTGTTTTGTTGGAGAGTTCAAGATTACAAGAAGTATTCAAGTTTTTATCATTTGGGGGGACAAAACCAGGTGGGTCATGTTATTTTTTGGATTGTCTCAGGGTGAAAAGTGCTTAGTCATGTTGGAGTCAGGGCAAAATATCAGTTTTTGTTTCTCTAATGCAATACAAAATAGCAAACAACAAAAGTGAAACAATAATTAACTTAAGAAAAAACGAAAGAAAAAAATTGTATGTGCTAGTTTGTCTCTCCTTTCTATCCATCTTGGCTTCAGGCAGTTGACCTCCAGCAGAATGCCTGACCCAGGCCCCTTTATCTTCTGGTTTCCAGACTGGTTCAGCAAGGGAGAAGTCACACATTGTTATCAGTGTCTACAACAAGAGATCAAAGAGCAGGAGAGGCTGAGATATTGATTCCACCTTCCCCCTCACTCCTGCCACCAGTCCATGGAATTTTTGGCAACAGCCTTGTTCCTTAACCTTTGGCCATAGCTCATGTCTGGTGACCTCTCCAGACATGGCTATGGCTCTCTTAAAGTCCCATGTGTATTGGGTTCCAGTGGGTGTTGATAAAGCTGAATCCTTATCTTCCATAGTAGGAAGTTTATAGATAAGATCTAAAACTGAAAAAAGTAGTGGCGCCTTATTTAGAAATACAGAAACATATACCAGAAAATTGCTAGCTTTTTATAGCTATTTTTTGTCTAAATGTTTCTGAGTGTTTTTACCCCTTAGGAAACAGACTTAGGACATGCAGAGAGATGGAGCCCAGTAATATTATTGTACTTTTAAAACTATGTACATGCATTTACTTAAAAAAAAAAATTCCATTTTAACAAAGACTTCCTAAATAGTGAGGAGGAGGAAGAGGAGGAGGCGGCGGCGAGGGGAGAAGTCCTCATCAATGCTAAATTCCCTTTTTGACTTTTTAACCAATAGAAGAGGGGAAAATGCCCAGATATATGCTGGAGTCTGTTGAGACTTAGAAACAGGGACCCACTTGCAATGGCCCCCTTTTCAGGATCGTTGCCCAAGGCCTTGGCAACTGCGCTGAGCTAGCTGAATGCTTTAAGTCAGCAGCAAATTCCAGTTGGCTCCACATGTTTGCTCACCTTTGAGAGACCCCAGTGTATATGAAACTAAATCCACAAGGCAATCTTTTCCCTCCAACATTAGTACTTTGTTATAAGATGATATTAAACTACCACATTTGGACTTAATTTAGGGTGATGATTTCAACATTTTGAGAAAGGTAAACATTAATTTAACTTGATCTGGGAAATTATTAAAGAAAATTTAACCTACACACATAAAGCCACTGTAAGCTCTTCAAAGGCAGTGTGTCTAGAGCTGTCCTCTGGTTATTCAGCCAAAACCTTGAATCTACAATGAGATCTTAACTTCCCTTAAGGTTAGGTTCAAATGACAGCATATGCAGAGGAAAGCATGTTAGTAACACTCCTTGACAATCCCTTAGGAAGCCTCCATGTTATAGACCATTACACTCACTCACTCAGTAAATTCCACTCAGGCAGTTTTTGTTCCATTGCTGGAACAGATTGCTGTTGCTTGAGTTGAGCACCAGATAAAATAATCAACATGCATTTGGGGTTGTAAAAGTGAAGTATCTTCGGCAATAGAATCATGCTCAATTTGGTGAAATTTTCACTCTCTGAGAAGCCGTTAGGTATTGAGTAGAGCTAGGGAATGGCTTACTCACAGGTCTCAGCAAACATTCACTCAGGGACATACTCACAAGGTGGAATGGTAGGTGCACTCTCCCTTACTAATTAAAGAATATTTCTCTCTCTTTTTTCCCAGACTATTTAATTACCACAGTTAAATGCATAACTAATGCAAAATACATGTAATTTGGAAATAAATGAGGAGTAACTTAAATAGGTACAGTGGGGGCCCTGGCCAGGTGGCTTGGTGAGTGGGGCATTGTCCTCTCCACCAAACAGTTATGGGTTCAATTCCCTATCAGGGTACATACCTAGGTTTTGAGTTTGATCCTGGTTGGGACGTGTGCAGGAGACAACCAATGGATATTTCTTTCTCATATGGATCTCTCTCTCTCTCTCTCTCTCTCTCTCTCTCTCTCTCTCTCTCTCATCAATAAACATACCCTCAGGTGACGATAAAAATAAATGAAATAAATAGGTACAGTGGTGATACATTTTCACAGTACAAGAATCCAGATGTACAAGGATACACTTTTCTTGTCTATGGCTGAAATTAACTTTAGCTCTCAAGATCCCAGTGTTCTCAAGAACACTTAGTTGTGCCAGTTCTAGAGACTTAAATCACTTCCATCTTAAAATATAGTCCCTTAAGATTCTCTTCCTTTCCCTTTTCTTTCTATTTTTCCAGAATAATAGAAGTTCCACACAGGATTACACATTATCTTAGCATCAAGGAAAGGCCATTGGTCCATGTGTCATTTCTGTCCTTCCTGGTCTTCTGGAGGTGCGGTTTATCTCACTAAGTCTTGGGCAGTAGTATTTGTTTCTGTTGTGGTTGTATCCAAATGTCAGCTGGAATAATAAATCCTCTTTGCCACTTTGGTGCTCCTGAAAAGCCTGAGAGCATGGTAGTCTCTCCCAACCAGCCCTCATTGCATTGCAGATCCTCTGCACTTAACCACACCTCTCATCCCAACCCTTGTTGGACTGTTTTTTCATGACCTCTAGCAGATACACCCACGCTCAGTTTTGAACCTTATTAAGATTACCACTAAGGCATGCAAAATAATTTCGGATCTATTCCAGCCCCATGGACTGAGGGATAGAGAGAGGGAGAGGATAAGAAAGCCAACTTTTTCACACTCTCTTCCCTAAACATACTGTGCTTTCTTTTCTTCCCTATTATGACCCACAGGTTAGCCCAGGACACACTTCCCAGAGTTCAGATGGTTAAGGTATCCATAGATTTGTTTGAGATCTCCACTTATATCCAACTAGAATTTTTATCTTGTAGAGTCTCAGATTCAGTCAGAGGTGAGGCCTTAAGACTTTTCTGGGATTTTCCTGAACTTATACACAACTCTTGCCATACATAGAGCCCTACACATGCATATGGCATTCAAAATTCCCAAGAAGAATTTCAAAGATTTTCGAAGTACCTGTAGACATCTCACCTCACAATTTTTCCTTTAACCGTTTTGGTTAACCTATGGTTTGCCCCAACAATTATCTACCACTTCAGGCAGCCACAGAGTTAAATAATTACTTCTAAATGTTTTCAACAAGCACCCTGTCTCAAGAGTAATGACCCTTTGCAGTAGCAGTGGGAAAGCTCCAAGTTAAATAAAGACCATCTTGAAATGACTCTCTTCTAGAGAACCATCATGTGGATCAAATAATGACAATTCTCTGGAAATGAAGCTTTGGAAGGAATTACAACCCTATTCTTTTCCTTCCAGTGGCTACCACACTGCTGGCTACCATAGAACTGGGGTGGGGCATAGGAACAGAACAAATTAAAATATCACAAAGTTCATTGTTATTGAGATTCAGCTGGTTTCTTGAATAAATGTTCCCTGGGGTGCTACAGCCCTTGATTAATTTCCAGGATTCCTAAAAAAGAAGAAGAAGAAAAGAAAAAAGTTTATTCTTTTGCCAGTTTTCTTTCTGCTTTCATGGAATTTTTGAAGGTCTTTGCTCTGCTATTTTTGCTGATGTCACTCTATTCCAGACTTTTAAAAATGTTTTAAAATGCAAAAGTAAGCAATGACTTTTGTTTTCAGCTGTGCCTGCTTTCTCTCTCTGGATGAGTACCATGATAGTAATATAAGATTTATTGAGAAGCACATGCCCAGCACCATTCTAATAATTTTGCACGTATTACCTCAGTTAATCTTCAAAATAGTCCTATTTACGGGCACTATTATTATCTTAGTTAATAAACAAAGAAAAAGTGGCCTTGAGGATTTAAATAACTTGCCTAAGATCAATTAAAAACTACCTGGTGGAAACTGAATTTGAGCCCAGGTTGTCTGGCTCTAGAATCAAGAGCTGTGAGGTAACGTGGAACAACTAGGTATTATCAGGGTAAAAAAATACTTCATGGAGAAACCAAGATGGCCGCATAGGTGAACACCTAAACTGCTGCCTTGCACAGCAATTTGAAAACTACATCTAAAAGACAGAACGGACATCATCCAGAACCATAGGAAAGTTGGCTGAGTGGAAATTCTACAACTAGAAGGAAAGAGAGGTACTCACAGAGACTCGGAAGAGCTGCAAAAAGCTGAGGTACAGAGAGGCACACGTGGAGAGAGCAGGCAGCGGTGTGCCTAGCTGGTTTCCTCTAGTGGGAAGGAGACGGAGACTCCTGACAGCACTGAATCCCTTATCCTACTGCATTGAACCCCAGCTCCAGGTGAGACTCATATGGAGGAAGTCTGGACTGTGAAAAGGGAGGAGTGCACAGAAATTTAGGGGACCCACAAAAGGGCAGAAGTCTGGGGCACACACATCAATGCATGCAGAGAGGACGCACTGCTGATTATGCTGCTGGCTTTCTCTAGTGGACAGGAGACAGAGCCTTCCAACTGTGCCACTTCTAACTGCACTGAACCCCAGTTTTGGATGAGACCCTGGGGACCCAGAGTCATATGGGTTTCGGAGCGCAGGGGAACCAGAAAGGCAGAGGTCTAGAGGCACAGAAAGGGCTGCAACAATTACCGAGAGACACTTGAGACCCAGGGTCCAAGTAGGGCAGGGCTGACTGGAAGCCAAGGCAGTCCCCTAAGCCCTGAGACTCGACCCCATCCAAGCTGAACAGAGAGGCTTTTGCAGTTTTGCAAGTCATGCATCCTAAGGCTGATTCCAGCACAGAAGTTCTCCCAGCATAGGGAAAATGCAGAGATAAAGAAACAGATCACAAACAAAAGAAATGGAGGAAAACAAATGACTGGATAGAGAGTTCAAAACCACGGTTATAAGGATTTTCAAGAATTTCCTAGAAAAAATGAATAAATTTAGCAAGACCCAAGAGGAGATGAAAAAGGACCAACTAAAAATTTAACATACACTGACTGAAATGAAAAATATTGTACAGAGACCTAACAGCAGACTAGAGGAAGGCAAGAATCGAGTCAAAAATTTGAAATACAAAGAAGCAGAAAACACTCAACTGGAAAAGCTCTGGAACAACTTCAAGCGTACCAACATCAGAATTGTGGGGGTGCCAGAAGAAGAGATACTGAAAGATACTGAAAACCTATTTGAAGAAATAATGACTGAAAACTTCCCACTCTGGTGAAAGAAATAGACTTACAAGTCCAGGAAGCTCATAGAACCCCAAATAAAAGGAATCCAAAGAGGACCACACCAAGACACATCATCATTAAAATACCAAGAGCAAAAGACAAAGAGAGAATATTAAAAGCAGCAAGAGAAAAACAGTTCATTACCTACAAGGGAACACCCTTATGATTGTCAGCTGATTTCTCAACAGAAACTATGCAGGCCAGATGGAAGTGGCAAAAAAATATTCAAAGTGATGAATACCAAGAACCTATAACCAAGATTAGTCTACCCAGCAAAGCTATCATTTAGAATTGAAGGGCAGATAAAGAGCTTCACAGATAAGAAAAAGCTAAAGGAGTTCATCAACACCAAACCAGTGTTATATGATATGCTGAAAGGTATTCTTTAAGAAGAGGAAGAAGAAAAAGGTAAAGATAAAAATTACGAATAACAAATACATATTTAGATTCAACAAGTGAATCTAAAAATCAAGTGAATTAAAAATCTGATGAACAGAATAAACTGGTGAATATAATAGAATCAGGAGCATAGAAAGGGAGTGGACTGATAATTCTCAGGGGTAAAGGGGTGAGGGAGGTGCAGGGAGAGACTAGACAATAATCATACACCTATGGATGAGGACAATATGGAGGGAGATAAAGGTAGAGGGAGGGGTGGGAGCCGAGTGGGGGGGAGCTATGGGGGAAAAAAGAGAAACAAATGTAATAATCTGAATAAAGATTTATTAAATTAAAAAAATACTTCACTTGGTATTTCAAAACCATTAACCCTCTACATAGGATTTTATTTTCATTAAACTCTGGATTACTGAAAAACATTGATACCAGATATTTCCTGATAATTATAATATTAGGTAATTTTAATACATTTACGAATATTATTAAAAGGCAAATTATTAAGTACACAATTAAAGATTATTTAATTTTCAGTTTTATTAGAATTTTCATATAAGCATTGTAACAAATCAAAACCAAAATTCTTTACAGACATAACTTTTTGCCTTTTGTTGAGAAACTATGATCACTATACTTTTGAGGTCTGTTCCAGTGCTGAAATTTTTTTTAACATATTTTTATTGACTTTTAGAGAGAGAAGGGAGAGATAGAAACATCAATGGGAGATAAACGTTGATTGACTGCCTCCTGCCCCCTACTGGGGAGTGGATGGAGGCTGTACCCGGGACATGTGCCTTGACTAGGAATAAAATCCAGTGAAATGGATTTTTTGGACTGGAACCCAGATTCTTTGTCCACCAGAGTTGAAGAATTAATTTGCAGAGAGGGTAGAATAGCAAAGATGGAGGTTTATTGAAGAACAAGTATAGACTCACACTTGAGGAGAGGGACCAAGTCCCACAGAATGGACTCCCACGTGGGGAGTGGTAAAGAGTCCCATTGAGTTCCTTTTCCCTATGGCTTATAAAGGCTGCAGATCCTGATGCCCTGATATCCCCTCTGATTGGTCACTATTCCCTTAGACTGGTTACTGTAGTAATTCCTAGGCTCAAAGGTTGGACCTTACATGGGATATGTGAAGTTCTCACCCCCCTCCCTCTTTATTGTTTTTCTATTCCCTTTGGGTTTTCTTCCTCTCCTGGATGAAGGACTTCCTTTTCTTTACAGTGGTACCTCGAAATTCGAGTTTAATTCGTTCCGAAACCTTGAGGCATGGGAAACTGAGACGCTCAAGTCGCGGTAAACTGGTGGATGGTGTGCAGCCGGCCGATTCGTGCGATTATTCCTATCTCAAATGTTGCTCACATTTCAAAGCAAAAATCGCTCGCTCTACGGCTCGTATCTCAAAAATCTCGTAGGTTAGGGCACTCATATCTCGAGGTTCCACTGTATTTTGTAAATATGGACCTTTTGCTGTTTCTAGTTCCATCAGTCTATGGAACTATACCTTCTGCTGCTCTGCAGCCCTGTACTACCTCACCTCCAAGGTCCCCTTAATTTCCAAAATTTCTGCAATTTCCTAAAACCTGTCTTTTTGACCCTCCCAAAAATCCTGTTTCACCAGCAACCTCTTGGTTAATGGGTTGACACTCAACCACTGTGCCACACCAGCCAGGCCAGTGCTGAGATCTTTTTGAGGTTTTGTTATAGCTTTGTTCTCTCTCAATTCAACAAAAATTTTGAAGTGTTTACTTTGTGCCAGACACTAACAATGTGATGATGAGCAAAGAAGATTCTGCCATCCTGAGTATCACAGTGTAGTGAGAAAGAGTCATGAAGTAATAACAGGTGTGATTAGTATTAGGAAAGAGGAAACACAGATACTGTGGGGTTTTATTATGAGAGACCTGAGCTACTCTGGAACAGTATAAAAAGGCATCTTTGAAGATATGACATTTGAAATGAGACCTAAAGGACTGGGTAGGGTGATGGGAAGTCCAAGCAGAGGAAATAGACATGTTAAGCCTAAAGGTCCTAAGAGAATGTAGTTTACTCAAGAACTGAGAGCAACTTAGGGTGACCAGAAAGTAGAATCTGTGGAGAGAGGAGGTCAGAAAGATAAAAGGACTTGCCTGAAGGATCTTGTTTGTTTAAAAGCACTTGTTGGGATGAGCTAAAAGACCCCAAAGAACAATACACTATGTGTATATGTAAATATTGTTTAAAGCACATCACTAAGAGGTTGCCCAGTGGCAGGATTCTGCTTTCTGGTTGATAGTTTTTAATGAAGAATTGCTTGCATTCTCCAATAAAGCTAAAATTTATCTGAAAACGGTGCTAACATAGAAGGACAAAAGTTTCATCAGCAAGCTAGTAAAAACAAGTCAAAATATCACATTTGAAAGAGAGGGTCAAGAACAACCCATACCTGGAGGCAACAATACAATTGAAATTATTCCAAGGTTCTCTCTAACCAGACTGTCTTCTCGGGCCAGGTGTTTTATACTATGTCATTCGTTATTTTCATGACAACATTTTCAGATATTACATTTCCTTCTTTAATAGGAGCAAACCAAGGTTCAGAAATATAAATGACTTCAGTTGGCAAGTACTTACAGAGTGTCCTACTGCATACTAATTTATCTGTGAATCCAAGCTAATGAAATTTATATTATAGCAGGAACTTGTTGGAGTTTACAGAGCTGATAAATCTAAAGTAATATTTTTTTTTAACTAGAAAGACTAGACTCTGCTTCTATTGCACCACACTGACCAAGAAAGGGCTAACTCTTTTTCTTAAAAATTATCTAGAAGGTCCATGATGGTTCACGAACAGTAAATTAAATTGTACGTTAATGCAGGTTCAACTAAGCTCTCCATTATTTGCTGGCATTTATAACAGGTATTGATAGAGCTAAATTAGATTGACTTCATGGAGTTCTTTTTGTTACTGTCATGATGTTTCGTTTGTTCTGTACCCGCCGTTCTGCAACTCTCCCTGCTGCCCCTCCCTGTAAACGGCAGGAATGTAACAGTTGCACAAACCTGCCAATAGGAATGGAGAGAAGTGGACTCAGCCCAAATAAGGCAAACTGCACAGTACCCCTGCGTAACCAGACCCCTGATCCTGCCCCCTGACCAACCTTTGTACCACCAGAGCGCTCTCTCTCTCTCTCCTCTCTCTCTCTCTCTCTCTCCCTCCTCCCCCTACCCGCCCTCTCCCGCCACTGCACTGGTGATTGCCAGAGACCAGAGCTCATGCTAGCATGAATAAAGGTTCCTTTGCTTTTGTATCGGTCTCGGCTCCTTCCTGGTGGGTTTTTGGGGATCCTGAACACTGGGCATAACAGTATCTTGATTTCTAGCTAAAAAAGAAGCCATCTAATGGAAGGTTAGTTTACCCCTTCAGACCCACAAAGACTGAGGAAATAGATCCTAGCTGTAAGTTCATGTTCTTTGCTTCTCCTTGGGTTCCACCTCCCATTTTCTTCCTTCAGTTCCTTTTATTTCCTTAAAAAAAAAGGCTTAAAAAAAAAAAAAAAAGAACTCAAAACCCAGGCCCTGTCTGTCTTGTAGGAATAATAAAGTTTCCCAGGGTCCTGTTCACCATTCTGATATGTACATTTTAGCTTTGTCTTCCAGATCTTTTGTCTCCAGTCTCAAAAGGGCCAGGCAGAGATATTTGCCTTTCTTCATTTTTTAGGATTCCTTTCACTTTCCTTCTGCTGCCATCCCAACACTCTAAATTCAGAAAATGTGGAATATTATCATACATGGCCTATCTGGAGACTCCCCCAGAACTGCTCCTCTCACAGTGAAGAGAAGATATCAGGAGAAGAAAGAGAAGGGCAGGGTGACCTATGGCTCTTCCTCTTGAAGTGTTTTCCTGAATTGTACATGAGTGGAGAAGTGGTTAGAAAAAAAAGAAGTATTTTTGTTGCTTCTTACTTTTTCTATGTTCTCATAAAGATAGCCTTAAAAAATCTGTAACTATGTATAGTGATGAATGTTAACTAGACAATTGTGGTGATCATTTTGCAATGTATGCAAATATTGAACCATGTTGCACACTTGAAACTAAACGCAGTGTTGTATATCAATTTTACCTCAATAAAAATGAAAATGTACACCCTCAACACAATACATGTATAACCGATTTTACCATGCGACTGCTCTGTCCATATTTAACAAGTTGAAATTCTCTATAGATCTCTTTTATATCCTCACATCTATATATTTGTAGTTGTTATAATAATGTTATAGTCATAAAGAAACCCCTCTAATGTGTGAAATAATTATTGTGTGAAATGTTTGCTGTGTGGAGACCCCAATATTCTGTAACTTACAAATTGGTGAACACCCCACTATCTTGATGTGAACGCCCTGAGCCCTTAAAGTGTAAACGCCCTGCTCCTAGCATAAGGCACCACCTGGCCCACACTGATAAGACACAAGTTGTTTACTACTGACTATATAAGTATCAGACCTTTCTTCAGTCCACGTCTCCTGCCTAATAGAGGAGGACTCCATGTCGCTCCATGAGACGAGCCCCTGACAGACTGCTCTGCTGTGTGAGCATGAACCAACTGCAGCCGCCTGTCTGTCTCTGTCTTCGTCGTCCATCTTTTGGTGTGCATCACTGGGTGGCCTTTGTTGGAGCCTAGGACCCACTAGGAATAGGTAAATAAACCTTGTGTGATTGTATACTAATTCTGTCTTGTGTGTTCATGTGTTCCAGTTTGGTTCAGCTGTCTAGATGAAGCATCCATCTTATATAAAAACTGCTGTTTGAAATTTTAACCTTCCTATTTGGTTTCTGTAAATGTTTGCTTACTTAAATAATAAGGAAAATGAGACTATTCTCACATCAGAGAGGCCATTAAACCTTCCCTGGACAAAATTATCAGTGCTGGCACCAGGCCAGGCCTTTGGTTGAGGTCTCAAGGCCTCAGCACATAGGGGTCCTTTAAGAACTTGCAAAGGGGCGGGAAGCATCCCATATTTGGGAGATAAAGAAAGTAAAAATATATAAATAGGGAAAATTTCTGCATGTGCGGGGCCAGAATTTGAGAAACATTTTCCTCTGGAAGCCGTATAATAAATGTAACTCCAAAGTCTCCAAGCATGGTTTATTCGGTTCTCTACAACATAGGCATTGAAGTACCAGGGGATAGGCCGTTATTGCTGACTCCTGGTCACCTGCTTTGTCCCATTAAGTCTAGAAAGATAATTAATTAACTGGGGCATAATTGGGACAGTAGTAGTATATTATTATTAGTTTTTTTTTTTAAAAAAAAACTACCAATAAGTTATATTGCCAGAAAGAGAGAATTTTTTAAAGATGCTTTTTTAAAAACACAAGTAGATTCATGCGGCATCAGGCGATCCCTACAGGGATACAGCCTCTGTCTGCCCTGTGCTGTGTGTCTGGTCTTGATATCAGCTCACATAACATCCCCTGTGACCCTCTCACCAAGGAAACACATCTAGTGAAATTCATCCAGCCTGCAGCCTTATACAAATAAACATAGCTGGGACAAGCAAGAGATTAATGGCTGCCACTACGAGAACATCAGTAAAGCACACAGCTCCTCTAGAGTGGACTGCTCATACCCTAATGTTCTAATTTGCTGGGATCAGGAGAAGACACATATTGTGCTTTCTTTCTTGGGAGATGTTGGAAACAATATGAGCATCTTTATTGAAACTTGGGCAGGAAAGCAAATCTGTAGTCATAAATTCTCCACATTCCACGGAATTGGAAACGTTTCATTTTCAGAGATTACAGTATACCATGAGGGCCTGTGGATTGATTCTACCTTGAAAATACTCTACAGTAGCCCCCAATCCCTTATCCATGGTTTTACTTTCCATGGTTTCAGTTACCCACAATCAATTGCAGTCTGAAAATAGTAAATGGAAAACTCCAAAAAAAAACAAAAAACGATGCATATGTTTTCAATTTTGCATCATTCTGAGTACCTCAATGAAATCTGATGCAGTCCCATTCAGTCCCACCCAGGACCTGAATCACCACTTTATATGCTATCCACCTCTTAATTAGTCATTTAGTAGCTGGTTTAGTTATCAGATCAGTAATCAGAGAGAGAGATCACATTTGCATAACTTTTAATTACACTACTATGTTGTTATAATTGCTCTATTTTATTATAGTTATCTCATTAGTCTCTCACTGCACCTAAATTATAAATTAAACTATTGTATGTATGTGTAGGAAAAACATAGTATATATTGGGTTTGGTGCTATCCATATTTTCAGGTATCCACTGTGGGTCTTGAACGTATTCCCCATGAATAAGGGAAAACTAATGTACACCGCATGTCAGCTGTCATCGGTTCATCATCACTGCCATGTCTCTTTCTGAATGTTATATCTTGCCTGGGCTCTGCAATAGCCTCAGAAATGTCCTTCTCACTTTCACCCTCCAATCCATTCTCCACACAGCAGTCAGTGCTAAACATCCATTCTTTATGTCATTCCCCTGTCTAACTCTCTCTAAAGACTTCTCCTTGAATGCAAGATAACATTTGAAATCCCTACCCTGGGCCCCTACTTTACAGCCCTATCTTCTTTGCTCACTGAATTCCAACAACATACCATCCTTCTTGATTTCTCTGGAAACAACAAGTTCTTTGCTACCTTAAAGATTTTGCACACACTATTCTCTTGGACTGAAATATTCCTCCCTTGTGCTTTGCCTTATTAACTTCTGCTCACCCACTAGATCTCAGCTTAATTATCAGTACTTCAGAGACACCTCCTCATTTATAGCTATCTAAATCACACTCTTCTGTCATCTCTCTCAAAGCACTCACTTTCCAAATGTATACCTTCATTTGTGTGTTTATTTGTTCCAAGTCTGTCTCCCACACTATGATAAATCTCCATGCATGCAGGGCCCTTGATGCGTTGAGCCCCACTGTTCCTAGTGCCCCGAGCAGTACCTGGCATAGTGTTATATGCTCAACAGATAATTAATCAATAAATGAACAGATGAATATTTGAGGAAAGAAGGGAATCCTTTAGCATCCACACAGAAGCCCTCCCTCATACAACATGAAACTTCTAAAAATTCAACAGAGCTCCTCCTGGACATGTTTCACTCCATAGTGTCTGAGACCTTTTCTGGGATAGGACATTCTACCCATATCTCTGCAGCTCCCAATGAATCAACTACAGAGGCTCCCAATGAATCAACTACAGAGGTTCTTAATTGATTCTTTGACCAACAGTGCTGCTCTCCACCTCTACCCCAACCCCTAACAACTTACTACTGTGAGGTCAGAGGAATGAGAGATCTTTTTAAAGACTGTACCCTTTAATACTGTATAGCAAATACATAAGCCAGTCACATAATAATTTGTTGTCATTCCCAAGTATTATGTACTGTACATAATTGTATGTACTATAGCATAATTGTATATGCTATACTTTTATACAAATGGTAGTGCAGTAGGTTTGTTTTCACCAGCATCACTACAAACACATGAATAAAGCATTGCACTATGACATCAAGAGGGCTACAACATCACTAGGTGACAACTTTTTAGTTCCATTATAATCTTACTAGTAGCCCAGTATATGAAATTCATGCATGGAGGGCGGGGAGAAGGGGGGTTGTCCCTCAGCCCAGCCTGCACCCTTTCCAATCTGGGACCCCTTGGGGGATGTCCCACCGCCCATTTAGGCCTGATTATCAGATCAGGCCTAAACTGGTACTTGGACATCCCTTTCGCAATCCGGGACTGCTGGCTCCTAACCACTCACCTGCCTGCCTGCCTGCCTCATCGCCTCTAACCATTCTGCCTGCCAGCCTGATCGCCCCAACTGCCCCTTTTGCCAGCCTGCTCACCCTCAACCCCCCGCCTCCTCCCCACCCCCCAGCATTGGCCTGATCACCCCCAACTGCCCTCCCCTTCTGGCCTGATCACCTCTAACCACTTTTGCCTCAGCCCTGCCACCATGGCTTATTTAGAAGGACATCCAGGAAGTCTCCTGGTCTAATTAGCATATTACCCTTTTATTACTGTAGATGGTACCACCTTTGTGCATGTGGTCTGTCATTGGCCAGAACATTGTTATACAGAACAGGACTATATAATCATCTAAATCTCTTAATGATCTTCTCTTCCCAGATTCTGTGCCTGTAAGCCACACAGGTCTACCCTTACCTCAGGAAGCTATTTCAAACAAGCCCCAGTCCTCCAGCTCTATTCATCAAATGTACCTTGGACCCAAGCTCTGTCCGCACAATTACTCCTGCCTCTCCTCTCCAGTCTGTGTCCACCTAGTTCCTGAGACTCTTCTTCATCTCTCAGTCTGGCCCCACTCTCAGTGCTTGGGGTTGGTGAGGGGAGAAGCAGCCCACTTTGGCCTGCTTCCGGCCTAAGGGAAAAGCTTGTGTTCATCCTTTAGATCTCTCTCTTCTGCCTCTGGCCAGCACTCAGGCCAACCTTAGACAAGCATCCCCACAAGACAGGAGGTCAGAGAGATGTGGCCCTCACCCAACTCTGTGGCCCCATTTCCCTCTGGTCTTCCATGAACATTCCATTTGGCCTCTATTTAGGTCCTCAGTTCTGAACACTCTGCCTCTGCCTCCCCCACCCAACCACCCACTAAATCTGGTAACCAATTCTAATACCTCTGCCAAGCTCATCACCAGATCTTCTAAAAAGCCCTTTCCACTCCCCCTATCTACTCACCATGACTTGTTCACATTCAGCACACGAGATTCTCTTCTAGGTGGAAAAAGGAAAGACCCAGATTTAAATTCCATCCTTGTCACTTACTAGCTATGGGACCCACCTTGAGCAAACAACTCAGTATCTTAAAATCTCATTGCTTTAATCGATGAAACGGGAATAATATCCACTTATAACATTTGGCTGCTAGCACAGATGTGACACATTGTAGGCATTCAACACATAGGCAACAAGGGACATAGAGAAGATATTAATTATTGCAGGACCCTGGTGCTGTGGCTGTATAAAATAAAAATGGAAGCCTTATTTGGGCTATATATTTCTTCTCAATGCTGAGAGAAATCCTAAGGGCGGCATAATGAGGGAGAGATGCAAGGAGAGGAAAGCCTGTGCTTAAAGAATGAGTCAAGTATCGATGAGGGAATGAGAAAAGAAAGCTTTGCCAGGTGGCCAACGTGAGAAAGAGCCTGAGCACATCATGGCCCTGGGACCATGGGAGGCTGAAGAGAGTGGCAGATGATGTAGAGGAAAAGCAGGAAATACTCCTGAGCAGGTGGAGAAGGGCCAGCTCAGGAAAGACTCGACTCGGTTATTGCTTTGGTTTTTCCCTTCTCTGTAAGTGAACACTTTGAGATGCATCATCTCTAAGCATTTGTTTATTTGCAACTCAATTAACCTAGGCCAGGGAGTGACATCACGTACACCTTGCCCAAGTAACTAATTAATGTTTGTAAAACCCAGATGCCACCTAAAATAATTGTTATGCGGATGTTGCCGAAGATCCTGCAAATGCCTTGCCATCACCCCGGATGCAACGCAGTGACAGAGGCAGGGACCTCCCAATTTGCTCCTTGCCCTTGTGTCACTCTGCTTGCTGGTTCCTTAAATGTTTACTGACATCACATAGAGATAGTTGTGCAATATTTTCAGTGAATCCAGATTTGCACAAGTTCTTGAAATCTTGGCTCTTCTATAAAATATTTGGTATTTTTTTGCCTTTTTTTAAAATATATTTTATTGATTTTCTACAGAGAGGAAGGGAGAGAGATAGAAAGTCAGAAACATCGATGAAAGAGAGACATCGATCAGCCACCTCCTGCACGCCCCACAGTGGAGATGTGCCCGCAAGCAAGGTACATGGCCCCAACCGAAATCGAACCTGGGACCTTTCAGTCCCCAAGCCGACGCTCGAGCCAAACCGGTCTTGGCACCTTTTTTTTTTTAAGTAGACGTAAGGCAAGCTGTTTGTGCTTATTTCTCTACTTCTTTAGACCTCGGTATCTCTGGTTAGAGGATAATAATGATCAATATACTTGCAAGTAAGTTAACTATCACTAATACTAATGCTGATTGAATACTATGTACCAGGCATTTTACCTATATCACAACATGTATTCCTACAGAAGTAGATCCTAAGTGCTGGGTCCAGCTCAGCACCCGGCTCATCTGAGGTGTCCCCAAGTGTTGGCTTTCCCTCCTATGTCACATATAAGAATTATTATTTTAAGAACTCGAAGCTTCAAGGATGCTATTTAAATCCCTAGGAGATCCTTCAAATTGCTACATCCTTTATCCTTAACTGAGGAAAAGAAAATAGAGTTTGAGGATCAAACCAAGGGAAGTTGCTTACAGAACTGGTAACATTTTGCCTGGTTCTTCAGCTGGAATACATGTTAGAAATACAGGGGATTCTTAAATGTTGCAATCCTATAAAATGTTATTTCGTTTCTGACTTACAGCTTCCTGGTGCCTTGGATTTTGACACATAGTCATGCTTCTCCTCCAGAAACGACAGCAGCCGCCACAGTGTTGAAACGACCTTGCTGGGGCTGGTCACCCCTTGGAGGGGATGCTCCTGAAACAGGCTCTGAGGGAGGGCCCGGGGTATCTGAGCTACACTCAGTCATGACACGCTGCAGGACAAGGGACAGAAGGCAGCCAGGTCAGCGCCCTAGAGCCAAGCAAGACTGAAGTAACATTTGAAATTTCATGTGGCCTGTTCTGTCGAAAATAGTCCAAAAGTTCCTTTACAGCAGCCAACCAGAAGCCCTACTCAGAGCCAAGGCCAACAACCGGAAACAAAGTTGCCAAACCCTTAATATTTCCCATTCCATGTTGTATAATTGTGTGTGTGTGTGTGTGTGTGTGTGTGTGTGTGTGTGTGTGTTTCCCCTTGGCATTTTGAACTTAGATGTCAGCTCTGGTTGCTGTCAAAGCCCAGAGCTTTCCTGCTGTGGCGCGTTCAAACATCAAGTCACCAAAGGCCGTGGTCACCCCCACCGGCGGGGTGGTGTGCTGCGAATAGAAATTCTTCCCACTTGGGCAAAAGCGAGGATTTCTCAGAGTGTGGAATACTCCTTGTAGTTTAGCATTCAGTTCATGCTTACCTTCCCTCTGTCGAGGATACACCGGTGAGCAAGGGTCCCATGAGGAGTCCTACCTTTCCAAAACTAACCTGTGGCTTTCACAAATCCTCCAGGTAAGCTTTATGAGAAAAGAAGACGCCTCTATTCAAACAAAGAAAACCATCTGAGTTAGCACTAGAAACACACACATGAATTTCCTCATACACACTTCACATTTTCTGACCTTCTTATGATCTGGTTTCTACTTGGGTTTTAATTCCAACACAGAGAGTGCCGGGCACACAGGAAGTACACAAATAATGTTCGCGTGGATGACTTCATCTGCGCTGAACCAAGCATAGTGTCATGTAGATAATAAATAATAGCCTGAGTTGAATTCATGAGACAAACAGAAAAAATGGCCAAAAACGACTAGCACCATAAGCATGGCTCATTCCTGAAGGGAAAGATCAGCTCTAATTTGAAGAGGTTTCTGGGCTCACGGGCTCACTTTGCTTAGCTCATCGCACATATGCAATGGTTGACCGCCCTGTGCATTCATCAGCCCTTACGACATCCCTGGGAGATAAGTGGAGGAGTATCATTAGCTCCATATGGCGAACAGGGCAGGCCAAATGTGGAAATTAAATGACTCACCTAAATTCACTCAGAAACTAGGGGAGGAACTGAGATTGGAACCCACACGCTTCTGCTTTCTGTGCAACCAACCCACAGACCCACATTGTGAAACCGAGTATGACCCCGGGTTGGCACTGAGGAAAGTGTCCCCCCCTAGCCACTCCCGGACAGCATCCTTGGTCTGATGCCGGAGAGGGGGGGGGGGGGGAGAGAAGGCACCTGAGCCACAGTGTCCTCTCATCTCAGAAAATGCAAACATTTTTAAACTTCAGAGTTTATTTTTGGAGTGCCTGTCTCAGTAAGTAGGTAAGTGTTAACCAATGTGAGAAGGAACTTTATCTTAAAGAAAAATAAGGGATTAAAAGGACAACTGTGATGGCCCTTTTCCCTTTTTCCAGATTAAGAGGATCTGAAACATTTCTGTTCAATGAGCTTGGCATGAAGTTCAAATTCAGTTCATAAGCTTATCTGCGATTTTTCATTTTTTAAAGTACCTCAAACATAAACTCCCACTTAACTTGATCAAAAGCTTCTTCTGCTTCAAGAGACAGAGCCACAATCAGCCCTCTTGTTCACTTAGCCAAGTCAGTGTTCTTCATCAGCATAAAAAATATCAGGAGCCAAAGGGCGGGTTTTTTTTAATAAAAAGGGGTTTGATGAGGCTCCAGGCTGGTGGCAGCCTTCTCAGCCCAGAAAAATATGAGTAGGCTCCTCAAATATGCAAACAGGTCCAAGAACAGGGACCAGTTCCAGTAACCAGTATTTCTTCAAGCCTCAAGTCCCTTACTGTGTACTTCTACCGCACCCCCGCCCCTCCCTGCGGCATTCCACATTTCCCACCCTTGTTTGGATTAGGATTTCAGTACCCTTCCTCCTTCCTAAAAATGTCGTATGGGCTTTTCTTTTTTTTTCTCCCCTCCCTCCCCACCCATCTCAACAATTTGCTCCTAAACCCAATGTTGGTTACCTCCAATCCAACAACTGCAGTGTTCATTTGCTCCTAAAGCCATTGAGTGGGACAGAACACTCACAAGGGAAAGCCAGAATGGTTGTTGGGACCCCAGCAGGGTTGGAAGTGTGTTAACTAATTAGTATGGCTGCTCAGGGTGGGTTGGCAGAGCCTGAGCAGAATGACATTCCTGCTGAGGATGGTGCTCCCGCCGGGGGCAGCCTGGCGAGGGTGGCAGAGTCCAGGTTGGGAAGGAGGGCGACCCTGTGGGAGGGCAGCCAGGTGTAAAGTAGTAGAATCTAGGCCCAGCGGGAGGACATTCTTCCACTGGTAAGAGGACTGAAATGGAACAGGACATTGGTTACACAGAGGCGATAAGTCAAATAAGTAACTTATTAAGGATACTGGGAGCTGGGTTTCTCACTGTTGGCAAAGAGAGTTGCAAATATTGAAACAAAGAAATTTGGAATGAACACTGCAGTTGTTGGATTGGAGGTAACCAAGTAAATTCATGCTTTTCAAACATATTTATGTAGAAATAGAAATACGTATGTATGTGTGTGCATACATACTGTGGAATGTGGAGTAATGGACTCTCCCCCTATCCCGCTTCCCCCTAAAATGTTCACATTCTAATGCAGCAAATCTGTGGATGTGTCACCTACAGGCCAAAAAAGACTTTACAGGTGTGATAGTTAAGTGTTTTAGGATGGAAAGATCATTGTGGGTTACCTGGGTGGGCCCTCAGGGTTATATTGGAAGGCCGGAGGGTCGGAGTCAGAGATAGAGATGGACAACAGAAGCAGAGGTGAGACAGAGGGACAGAGATTTGAAGATGCTGTGCTGCAGGCATCTTCTGGGAGATGGTAAAGGCAAGGAAATGGGCCCTTTCCTACTGCCACCAGAAGGAACACAGTCCAAAGACTTCTGCCTCCAGAGTGGGAAGATAAGAAATGAGTTCTGTCCAGCTGGAAGCAGCACTGCCCAATAGCCAGAAGCAGCCTGGCATGTAAGCACTACACTGCCCTGGAAGGAACCAAGGCTCCCTGGAGAAATGGCTGTTTCAGGGCCGGGCTTGGAACACACAAGATAAATCTGGAATATGTTTTGTTTCAGAAATCAAGGAAGTGCTCAAAGAATGGAGGGGCCGCCTTAACCGGTTTGGCTCAGGGGATAGAGCGTCAGCATGCAGACTCAAGGGTCCCAGGTTTGATTTTGGTTAAGGGCATGTACCTTGGTTGTGGGCACAACCCCAGTGGGGGTGTGCAGGAGGCAGATGATTGATGTTTCTCTCTCATCAATGTTTCTAAATCTCTCTCCCTCCCCCTTCCTCTCTGTAAAAAAATCAATAAAATATATATTTTTTTAAAAAAAGGAATGGAGGAGGACAATAGGACACAGGGGTCAGCATGAAGAGGCTGCTGAAGACAAACCTGGGACAATCTGACATCAAAAGAAAGAATAATAGTAAGAGATTAAAAGCCACCAATAAAATAGAAACACGAGTCCATAATGAATTAAATTAATAAATTACAGGTTTGATATTTACACCATTTCAAAAAACCTTCCAACAAAATACTATTCATTATATTAAAAAAAAGAGAGAGAGAGAGAAGCTGTACATCAAAGCACCTTGGCAGATAAGATTAACCAAATGATCACAATGGCTATGATCAGTAATGGAACAAATTAAAATGCCCCCCTGATAGGATGTAATGAGAAGAACAAAGCTTTGCTTCTGTGTGATTCCTGCCAAAGAGTCACAATCTGAATTTTACCATGAGGAAGCAGCTGACAAAACCAAACTGAGGGCACTCTACCACACAGCTGGTCTTTTGGCTATTTTGGTGAAACGTGAGTGGGGTCTGAATGTTAGGTGACAGTGCTAAAGTATCGATGTTAATTTCCTAAATCTGATGGTTACATTGTGGTTATGTGGGAGAATAAAATATTAGGAATTACAGGACATCAACTAGGCAAATTATTCTCATACAGTCCTGGAACAAAATTCTTGGTACTATATTTATAACCTTCCTGTAAATTGGAGATCATTTGAAAAATGAAGCATATATCATATGTTCCCAAATCCGTTTCTTACACTGTACTAGAATTAAATCTTCCCTTTCCAACGGTTGCTTCAGTTCTCCTGGTAGAAGTGGGTATTTCTCATGTTCTCAGGAGTCAGAGCATCTTCTTCACAAACCTCAGTGGAGAAGCCCTGGGTCTGGGGCATGGTCTGGCAGGACTTGTCACAGCACTGATGGAATCCTGGGTGGTGTGAGATGGTGTGAGAAAATAATTTCGAAAAGCAGTCAGAATCTTCTTGCTTCCCTTTTGAAATTTTCCTAACGTCTGATTAAAATACCCAAGTTTACTCTGGAATGTCAAGAAGAAAAGTTAAGTATCATCTGTTAGCATTTTTGTCATCAATATAATCTCTCCAGACCCCTCTGTTAGAAAAAAAAAAATAAAGCAGACCAACCTTTCCAAGAGCCTTGGTCTGAAGGGACGAAGTTCTTAAAATGTCACCGTGCCCTAAATCCCAGCTTTTCTTTTCTTTAGCTTTTCTTAGCAGATTAATCTCATTCCCCTTGTGAATTTAAGTGTACTTATACAAGCCTAAGGGATCTTTCAAAATTCAAAGAAATGTGGCAAAGGGCAAAAATACAGTTTGAAGTATAAATCAGACTTTCTCAGGTCAAAAAATCATATGCCACTCATTAAAAATATATATTTGCCTTATTTTTAAAAAAATATATTTTATTGATTTTTTTTTTACAGAGAGGAAAGGAGAGGGATAGAGAGTTAGAAACATCAATGAGAGAGAGACATCAATCAGCCCCTTCCTGCACGCCCCCCACTTGGAATGTGTCAGCAACCAAAATATATGCCCTTGACCGGAATCGAACCTGGGACCTTTCAGTTCGCAGGTCAACACTCTTTCCACTGAGCCAAATCAGTTTTGGCCTTATGTTTTTTAAATGAGGTATGAAAGATAATTTAGGATAATCTGAGAAAAATAAATATGGGTTCAGTATTAGAATTAGGGAATTCTTGTTTATTCTGTTAGATGTGAGACTTTTTGGTTACACAGGAAAAATGACCTGAATTTGGAGGCATGTGTGCAGAGATACTTTGGTATAAAATAACCCAATGTTGGTAATTTTTATTAAAGTGGCTATATATATATAGTATACATACTTTAACAGCTGATTACTCACTTAATTTTGAAAATGAACTGTATGTTAGCAAACACTGACTTTATAATCATATAAAGTGGGGGACCATATATACTGGTACATACACATACATGCATATCTATATGCGAATCAAATATGGTGAAATGAAAAATGTTACTGATTGCTGAACTAGGAGGTAGGTATATGTGTTCATTGTACTGCTTTTGTGAGCTCCTAAAACCATACAGTTAGTTTATCTTCCATATTCTAGCATCCGTTCTCTTTACTTTACTCACAAGCCTGCCTGGAGAGGCTTTCTGGGAATTGTGAATGACATCTTGTACTACTAGTACATATGTTTTAGGATGAGTTTGGCAGCTTTGTGGCTATACTAGGATTTTTTGGAGAATTCAAAATCTCCAAACTTGGTGTTAAGACTTAACATGACATCCTATAGAGATATTTCCTTTCCACTCAGATATCTCACTTAAATTCTCTCATTCCTGGAGGAAAATGGGATGTTAGAAGAGTTTGTTCCCCCTCTCTCTCCCATTACTTTAAAAAACAAAAACAAACAAACAAACAAACAAAACTTGTCATTTCCAAGAGAGTAGACTGTGCCTCCGTGCAGGCCTCAGCCTCTTTCACAATGCCTCTACGTTTCCCCCTCCCTGCAATGCCCAGATGAGTAAACACACACACAATCACCCACAAAGGTCTCATTGCCATTCAAGGCTCAGTCCTGTTGACACTTCCTGGATCCTCCAAGCACAATTCATGGCTCCGTTCTCTAGGCACCCACAGCATTTTGTTCCTGTCCCTGCAACAGCACTTTACCACATTGGCAATTTATAAGCTTGTTCATTTGTCTTTCCCAAGAAGCGGCCATGTATTATTTATCTTGTATAGTGACCGACAGATAGTTGAGTGCAAAATAAAAGCTTGTCAGTGAAAGAATGAATGAGGGCATGAATAAATGCCTTTGAGCTGGGATCTAGGCAAAGTCTAATGACTTGTAAAACCATGAGAGCCCTCAGCAGCATTTCTAATACCCTCTTCAGAGCCTGATACTTCATCTTCAGATCCTAATACTTAATGCCACACAGAGGCTTTAAACAGCGGTCACTGCACAAGAGATTAAAACCAAAGACTATTAGAGGTATTTAAAGCTTAAGGCTTTTCTCTCTAACAAGTTTCACTTTTTAATTTCACTACTTGAAAATTAGAGTTCTAATAGCCATGCAGAACATCCATCAAATACTTTTGCGGGATAACATAAGTTACACAATAGTCATAGGGGATATATGGACACTCCAGACATTATTGGGTGGTGACCGGGTAAAAGCACTGAATTCAGAGAAAAAAAAAAAAACATCTGGAAAGGGAAACATTTAAAAATCAAATGTCAGCTACCATTTACATCAGACTCTATCCTAAGGGCTTTAGGTGTACAGTATTATCACATCTATAGCTCACAGCCACCCTACAACACAGGGCCCATTACTATCCCCATTTGAGAGATGAGGAATAGGGAATTGAGCTCATTCACCGAAGAGTCACTCTGAACCAAAATGTTCTTACACCTCAGCCTATGCTCTACACCACATGCAACATCATGGTATTTTGCCATATACAAATGTGCAACACTCATTAATCAGCTACATAGTATGAGCCCTCCAGTCAAGGTCTAGAGAAGGAAATAGAGACCACTGGAGTGAAAGGCTTATCCTGACTTACACAGATTGTTCCCAGCAGAGCTGGGCTAGAACTGAGGGCCCCAGTGCCCAGCCTGGTGTGCTTTCATCCATGACACAGCTCTTCTGCTTGCATCTTCTCACAGTGCGGCACCTGATCAAGTGCTTATCCTATGAATTCTCTTGGTTGGTTTAGGAGTAGTTTGTAGAGTCAGTCAGCATTTCTTAGGAAATGAATCCCAGGGTGCTTATCCTACCCAGACACTTATGTTTTATTATATAGGATGCTCAGGCTAAATTAATATCCTATCTAATAAAAGAGTAATATGCAAATTAATCATCACTCTGTTTTACCCAGAAGCTACACCAACTAGCCAATCAAGAGCAAGTATGCAAATTAACCCAACCAAGATGGCTATGGCCACGGAGAGAGCAGGAAGGAAGCTTGGGTTTCCCCAGCGATGGAGGAAGCCAAGCTTTCCACACACCCTGGTGGGCCCAGGCCTCCACTCAATGCTACAAAGCTTTAATTATAGAAGATAAATAAATCCCAACAAAAATGGTGGCAGCCATGGAGCTAGAGAGAGCAGGAGGCGAGCGTTGCCCCTGGCAATTGAAGAAGCCAAGCTTTCTGCACACCCTGGCATACCTTCACCTCCACTTAAGGCTACAAAGTTTCAGTTGTAGAGATAAATAAATCCCAGATACCAGGGCCTCAGCTTGGGGCACTGAGGGGCATGGCAGACCTGCAAACCACCACAGTACCCTCGCCCAGGCTTCCCTATGCCCCAAGGGAACCCCCAACCTGATTCGGAATACCCTTTGGGGAAAACCAGCTGGTCCCCACCCATGCACTAGGCCTCTATCCTATCTAATAAAATAATAATATGCGGATTGATCATCACTCCAACACACAAGATGGTTGCTTCCATGTGGTCAAAGATCCTGCCCCATTTGAACACAAGATTGCTACCACTAGATGGCCAGCAGGGGAGGGCAATTGGGAGGGACTAGGCCTGCAAGGGAGGGCAGTTAGGGGTGACCAGGCCAGCAGAGGAGGGAAGTTGGTGGTGACTGGGCCTGAAGGGAAGGGCAGTTAGGGATGACCAGGCCTAAGGAGAGGGCAGTTAGGGGCAAACAGGCTGGCAGGATGCAGTTAGGCATCAATCAGGGTGCCAGGGGAGTGATTAGGGGGTGATCAGGCTGGCAGGCAGAAGCATTTAGGGCAATCAGGAAGGCAGGCAGATGAGCAGTTGAGAGCCAGCAGTCCTGGATTGTGAGAGGGATGTCTGATTTCCTGAGCAGTTGGTCATCCCTCCAGGGGTCCCAGATTGGAGAGGGTGCAGGCTGGGCTGAGGGACACACACACACCCCTCACCCCCACGCAATTTCATGCACAGGGCCTCTAATACCAGTAATAATCACTGTGAATGAGATGAAAACTGGAAAAAATAGAAGAGATGTTCAAGGCTGTTTCCTCTCTCAACAAGGTCCAGTTTTTTCACAACTTGTAACAAAATGAGAGTGTGTCTTAGATATATATGTTATTAAATATCCATTTTCTAGCAACTAAACCATTGGACACTCTTGTTGAAGTGAAACAAACTCCCTTTGTGCTACTCCATGGGTGAGGACCTTTAATTAAAGGCACCTGGTTATGCATTTTTCAGTTGACTTGGAAAAGAGAACCTCAGGAGAGAGAGTGTATTAGCTAAAATGATTTTCTTTTTAAACTCTCGATCTTTCTTCTGCATTTATTTACTTTTTAAATTTTTTATTTTATTGTTTAAAGTATTATAAATATATCTCTTCCTTCCCCTCCCCCCCCCCCACCATAGACCTTCCCCTAGCCTCCCCTGCCCTATGGCACATGCCCTCATCCCCCAACTGAGTGTCTTGTGTCCATTGGTGGGCTTATATGCATGCATACAAGTCCTTCGGTTGATCTCTTCCCATCCCCCACCTCCAACACTCCCCAGCCTTCCCACTGTAATTGGCATTTATTTTTTAAACCATTAATCATTTAATTGGTTGTCAACCGGATTCAGGTTTTCCAAATTTGACGCCAACTTTGAAATTAAATATCAGTATGAATTCCAGATTTGTCCAAACTCGAATATTGGAAAACTAACCAGCAATTTGCACTTCTATAGTCTGCCCTCCACCCTTTCAGACAAGGTACTAACATGTTTTAGAAAGCTGCTTAACAAAGGAAACAGTAATGTGTGCTGTCAACTCCTATGCGAAACAAACACCCTTCTATCTTCTATCCACCCTTAAGAGGGTGGAGGTGTCTTTCTCACTCACAATGGCCTTGCCACGCTCCTCTGGGGAGGAGAGGTTTCCCAGCATGCACCTCCTTCAAACATCTTTAAAAGCCTTGTTCTTCCTTTCAAGTTTACTGAGACATGTAACTGAGACATGTAAAATGTGAATGTGTTTAGGCCAAATAAATGCCACCTAGTGAAATCCAGATTCTCTGGCTCTTGCTTCAAATCCTATTAGTCTCTCCTGCTGGAGAAGCAATCCAGGATTTTCTTACAGCATAGCTGTCACAGTATCAAAGACCCCAACTAGCATCAGCATTATAGCCATCAGAATGTCGAAACTGGTTTGGCTCAGTGGATAGAGCGTTGGCCTGCGGACTGAAAGGTCCCAGGTTCAATTCCAGTCAAGGACATGTACCTTGGTTGCGGGCACATTCCCTGTAGGAGGTGTGCAGGAGGCAGCTGATCGATGTTTCTCTCTCATCAATGTTTCTAACTCTCTATCCCTCTCCCTTCCTCTCTGTAAAAAAATAATAAAATATATTTAGAAAGAAAGAAAGAAAGAAAGAAAGAAAGAAAGAAAGAAGAGAAAGAAAGAAAGAAAGAAAGAAAAACTGCTATTTATTGAGAGCCTACTGTGCAGAATACCATGCCCTGGGATGCATGAATGGGTTACCTTCTTAGAAATGGGAGATTGGCCGAGACAGGTTTGGCTCAGTGGATAGAGCGTCAGCCTGCGGACTGAAAGGTCCCAGGTTCAATTCCAGTCAGGGGCATGTACCTTGCTTGTGGGCACAACTCCAGTGGGGGGCGTGCAGGAGGCGGCTGATCGATGTCTCTCTCTCATCGATGTTTCTAACTTTCTATCCCTCTCCCTTCCTCTCTGTAAAAGATCAATAAAAATATATTTAAAACAAAACAAAACAAAGAAATGAGAGATTGGGTGAAAGCAGGCATTTTTGTTCTGTCAAGGCAAGTCTGTCCTTAAAGGCCAGAGACAGAAAGGAAAGGAGTCTATATGCATTTACTCTTTCCTTTTGTGAAGAAAGTGACCCTGTAATATGCTACATTAGCTATTCTGCTGGAGGGTCTCCCATTGTTGTTCTTTAATTTTAATGTGCCGTAATCTTGATTCTTTCATGAGGAACCCTGAGAAAGAATGTCCTTGTCAAGGTAAAGAGGAGGCTGAGGTACAGGCCACATTCCATCCTCTGCTCATCTCTTCTTTCCCTGTCCCCACCCTGGACCTATAACAAGCTCAGAGCTGGTCAAATGGCTTCTCTCAACACAAAGAATTCTACCTACCCCAGGAGATTTCTTGGAATATCACAAGATTTCTGGTCATGAGAACCAAGACCATCCAGGTCTCCAATGTGATCTAGATAGAACTACCTGACTTGACAACAGTCCATAAAGGAAAACCGAGGACAGACTTTGTAACTATGGAAGGGAATATGGCTTCTCCCTTTCAGAGAAACAGTAAGAACAAGATCTCCTCAGGTTCTTTCCACTGAATGCTAAGGGGAGTCTCACAGTTCACAGTGTGAGATCTTGGTTCTCCCAAACAATAAGGAAGCAAACAAACAGAATAGGAGACCTCTTGTGCTTCAGAGCTCTTTTGAAATGCTAAATGTTTTATGCATCATGAACTGAGGTCATTTTTCTTTACTAGAGTTTACATAGAGTTGAGATAGACAGTAAATATTCTGATTACCAAAGAAGCTGGAAAGATTTTTGAACACTACAGGGTTCACTCTTATTTAATTATTTTTTAAAAAATTAAATATATATGTATATACATTTTTTACTTAAAAATTTTTTAAATATATATATTTTTGTTGTGGCTAGCATTACAGATGTCTCCCATTCTCTCCCCCCTTTATCTCCCTCCTCCCAGTCCCTAGCCACCCCTACCCCAGGTTTGCACCACCCTCTTGCCTGTGTCCATGGGCTATGCATATCTATACTAATATAAGGGTAATATGCTAATTGGTCAGGACACCCTCACAGTATCGACTGAACAGCAGGCTGAATGGGGCAACCAGGCTGGCAGGAGGAGCAGTTGGGGGTGACCAGGCTGGCAGGGGGATCAGTTGGGGGCAATCAGGTCAGCAGAGAAGGGTAGTGAGAAGTGACCAGGCCACTTGGGGACCGGGGGGTGGGGAGGGAGTTAGGGGTAGCCAGCTGGCAGGGACAGGCAGTGAGGGGCGACCAGGCTGGCAAGGGAGGCAGTTGGGACAACCCGGCTGGCAGTGGAGGGAAGTTGGGGGTGACCAGGTTGGCAGGGAGGGCAGTTGGGGTGACCAGGCCAGCACAGAGGGGCAGTTGGGGGCGACCAGGCCAGCAGGGAGGGGAAGTTAGGGGCAATCAGGCCAGCAGGCAGAGGTGGTTAGGGATGATCAGGCTGGCAAGGGGGGCAGTTAGGGATGATCAGGCAAGCAGGTAGGTAAGCAGTTAGGAGCCAGCGGTCCCAGATTGTGAGAGGGATATCCAGCAGTTGGACATCTCCTGAGGGGTCCCAGATTGGAGAGGATGCAGGTCGAGCTAAGGGACATGTCCTCCTCTCTCCTCCCCCTGCATGAATTCTGTGCACTGGACCTCTAGTAAGTATATAAGTTCTTTCCTTTTAAAAATGGTATTTATTACTTTAATGCAGAGCAATGCCTTTGGTGCTATAAGGAATTTAAAAAGAGAGATGACTAAGATACTCTTATTTTTGGAGTTTATCATCCAAAAATTATATGAGAAGGCATATTTATATACAATACAAAGATTAATCAAGAAAACAAAGAATGACAAGAAAATGTCATGTGAAGGGCCTTTATAAATCTTGTCTTGGGAGTGGTGGAAGGCAGTGTCCTGTGGTGGCCTGAGAATTTTATTAATGAGCAGACGTGGGTGTAAATAATTAATGACACGTTCCCTTGGCCGGAAGGAGTTTCCAGTCGGGTGAGAATGTAAATAGATGATGGTAAATAAGGCAAGAGCTATAAGAGATAGAAATAAAATGTAAAACTGAGAGAATGACTAGCTCTGCTCAGAAAAAATCAAGGAAGACTTCATATAGAAAATGACATTTGAGTCGGGTCTCTAAATGTTGTACTTTTTTAAAAAATATATATTTTATTGATTTTTTACAGAGAGGAAGGGAGAGAGATAGAAAGTCAGAAACATCGATGAGAGAGAGAGACATCCATCAGCCGCCCCATGCACGCCCCACAGTGGAGATGTGCCGGCAAGCAAGGTACATGCCCCCAACCAGAATCGAACCCGGGACCTCCCAGTCCGCAAGCCAACACTCTATCCACTGAGCCAAACCGGTCTCGGCTAAATGTTGTACTTTTAAAAATATGTCCACAAATTTTTGGAACTTCTCTTTTTGAGAGATGCAACTTAATTCTCCTCCCCATTAGTATGGGCTGGGCTTAATGACTCATCTCTTTATGACATTAATTTGGTAGAAGTGGCAGTGTGTTATTTCCAAGACTAGATTATCAATAGCATGTGGCTTCTTTCTTACTCTCCTACTTGCATCATTCACATGAAGGTCAACTGTCATGTCATGAGGTCTATGTAGGTCAATGATGAGGACCACATGGCAAGAAAGTAAGATCTTCTGCCACCAGCCATGCGAGTGAGCCATCTTGAAAGTGGTTCCTCCAGTCCAGTCAAGCCTTTTGAGGACTGAAACCTTAGCCAACATCTGGACTGCAACGGCATGAGAGACCCCTTCAACCAGACCACATAGCTAAGCCACAGCTGAATTCCTGACCCCAAGAAACTGTGAGGTGATAAACATTCCCCATTGGTTTAAGTCACTATAGTTTATGATAATTTGTGACCCAGCAATATAATCCTCATACACCTATTGGCTATATTCGCACCTGAGAGGCATCCAATTAGAACTGAAAGGTTACATTGAATGGTTGAGTGTGGCTGAAGTTTATAGGACATGTGGTTATAGTTCCTAAGCTCTTAGCAATTTCCCTGAATCTTCTTTAAAAATGGGACATTTTAAAATAACTGAATACTATTCAAATATGGTTTCCCATTGTAGTTAGGCAAAGTATTTAAATTCCTTGACATGACCTAAAAGTTATTTCATGGGCTCGATTTGCGCCATTTGCTCACACCTATGTCACACTGGTTTTCTTTCCTCCCATTAAAACGTTTGCACACGCAGTTCCCTCTGCCTAGGGTGTTCTTCATCTTTCCTCTGGATGGCTCTTCCTTCTCTTACAGGACTCAGTCTGAGTGTGACTCTAAGAAGACCCCTTTCCTGACCCCTCCTGTTCTCTTTTGTAACCCTTGTTTGTTTCTCCCACAAGAGGAATTAATGTTATTTGTCTGCTTGCATATTTTTGTCTGTCTTCCTCTCCAGAGAAAACATTCCTCTATGGCAGGGACCACACTAGACTTTGTTATAATATCTCCAGTTCCTGGCACAGTGCCTAACATGTGCTCAGTAAATACATACATATTGAGCTTATCTTCTCTTTCCCCTGTGTAGTAGAACCTTTGTATTGGGTAATTCCATTTTAAGACTGTCTGTATTATCCCCATCTCAGAGACAAGCAGATGAAATTAAATTTACAACAAACTATAAAATAGAGTATGTGTAAAATTGTGTTACTTTATATTTCTAATATTTGATGGTCTCAAGTCTCAGATGTTGAACAGTAATTCATTAATTGTAACAAAAAAACAATAGAAACATCCCATCCTGCTCCTTGTGAAGCCTCCGAACACCATGGCCACAACACGCTGCGTCCCCCGCCTCTCTCCTCCCTCCCTTTCCTCCACTTCATTCCCAAAATACTTTTCTAATGGTGAAATATTTAAAATATATTGAAAAGTAGAAAGAATAGTACAATGAATATTCATTTCCAATAAACAAAAGAAAATTCTCTTCTGTGACAAACCTAACAAAATTTTAATAATTTCTATTAGCATCTAATACCCAGTTTTCCCCAAATTTCTTTACATCTGGTTTGTTCAAACCGGGATCCAAACAAGGAACACACATCACATTTTGCTGTTATGGATCTCAAGTCTCTCTTAATCTAATGCAGCCCTTTCTCCCCTCCACCTTTTTTTTTTTTTTTACATGATTTTGGCTTGTTGAAAAGTGTGGGCCAATTGGTTTATGGAATGCTCCAACTTCTTGATTTATGTGATTGTTTCCTTATGGTACCACTTAACACGTTCCTTCATCCCCTGCATTTCCCATGAGCCGATATGTCGATATAGAAGTCTTGGCTAGATGTAGATTAAACATTTTGGCAGTCATACTTCACCGATAAAAACCTGTACTTCATATTGCATCATATGAGGAGGGACTTGTGTCTAGTGTCTCACTATTGAGGATGCTGAAAATGATCACTGGGTTTAAGTGGTCACCTCCAGATTTCACCATGGCAAAATTTTCCCTCTTATAACTGGCAAGTTATATGTAGACTAGTCATGCAAATTCACAATGGACACAATGGACTTTTCCCCACGGTGCATAAGACCTTAAAGGCTTTATTTATGCTGTATGCAGGGTGGGGTGGAGGAACCCAGGCTTCAGTGTGCAATGGTTCATTTCTTCATCCATTCTAGCTATGCCTCACTGGCCACAAGGCAGCCACATGCGTTCAGCAAATTGTCACTGGGCTTCACTGGCCATGAGACAGACAGTAAAGAAGTTAAAAATAGCCTGCCCTTTAACACTGAAAGGATGTATGTTAGGAAATTTAAGAGGTAGCAAAATTCAAGATATAATATTAAGGGAAAAAACATTATACATACATTATATAAATTATACATACATTCTAATTAAAGTTAAAAATACATAAACATGGAAAGAAAATGCATTTCCTAGTAATATTTGGGGTTGGGACGTGGAATAATGAAATTTTCAGTTATTTTGTAATATTGCTATTGAAGCATGGTGATCCCTCCTTTGGAAAACTGCTGTTTGAAACTGCTGTTTGAACTACTCTGTTATCTTAGGCAGTTTCTTATTCTGTAAGTCAACTCTTATTTTTAGATAATCTCTTAGTCTGTAAAATATAACTTTGTTTTGTAGCTTGAATAATAGAAATGATAAACTTAACTGTCTGACCTTGCAAGCTAGCCATCTAACATGAGGGGCGGATACACTGATACTAATGTTAGGTGTCCATATATTTATGATATATACTCAAGGTTACAGGTGTCTGTATAGATATTATATATACCCAAGGTTACAAATTGTCTGTAAAAATAACTTACACAAGGACCTGAAAAAATATAAGAAGAAAATGCTTCCTCCTTTGGGTGTTCAGAATTTGACAGAGGTAATCTGCTTTGAACCTGCGTGCAATAAAGCTGACTCCTAACTAATTGGCTCATTAAGGCATCTTGTCTAGCTCGCTGATTTGTGATACAACACTATCTCACTTTCATAATAAAAATAATAAATGTATAAATAAGAATGCAAGGAGGTAAGATGTTTTGAGAAGAAAATAATGAATAACAATATGAACCAAGAAAATAATAGAATGAAACAAATTTTAATTTTTTAATTCACTTTACTTTTTATGTTGAAGTTATTAAGGCAAATTAGAGACAGTGACAGTCTACCTATAAACACTTCAGCATTTACCTTTAAAGAGTCAGAACATTTTCCTTCATAGCTAAAATAAGACTATCTCACTGAACAATATTAACTTAACTCTTGAATATCACCTAATAGGCAGTCCAGTCCATCTTCAAAATTTCCCCCAGCCATATCTGAAATGTCTTTTATAGCTAGTTTCCAAATCAGGATCTAAGCCAAAGAAACAATTTAAATAATAATACAAAAGAAGTTTTAAGTAGTATATCATTTAGATACAGTATATCATTTTCCTTTTAATGTCATACCTTACCCACTGATTTAAAAGAAAATATTTTATTGCTGCCATTGCACTAAATGAATGGCACATGCATTTGGTTAAGATATTGTATTTGCAAGTTCTCTCAATTCTAAAACTTACCATCACTGGTAACATTTATAGCCTCATGATTCTCAAGTCCTTACTAGCAAAAAAGAAATTTTAAAATCGCTCTGAGATTTCAATATGTCTGTTGATCAGTTGGGCCTCAGAATTAAATCTTGCCCTGTGACTCCCAAGCCAAAAGTAGCTTCATGGCAGTAAGGACCATCTCTTCGGAAGAAAGCAAAGTTCAATGGCTAGTGTCAGACTAAGACGTCAGAGATGAGAGAAACCGTACATTTTGACTTGACAGTGAAGAGGATATGGATCTGAAGGTTTACAGAATCTCCTTTCTCTTTATAATGACGTTTTAAACTTTCCATGCCTTCATTTGGGATCTATTCATTTTCTAAAACAACAGAGTATTCCTTTTCAATCACTCTCTGACAAAAATGTGGAAATTAGCAAGTCAAAAATGATATATCCAAGACCAGAAATCATGGGTTTTTTTCAACCCTTTGCACCCCAGAATATTTGAACTATTTCAAATAATAAATCATGCCTTTGTTTTTCTATTAAATACTTTTGAAAATAGGATGAAAACATTTACATTTTACGTTAACTATTAGGACCTGTGTTATTCAAAAGAAGAAAGGAAACTTGGTTAGAATTTTTTGTTTCTGTGTTTTGATCTGAATGTTGATCACTTGTTTGATCAGTAACATTGAAATATGTCAAAATCATAACCCTCCTATTATATAGAATCTTCAATCCAGAGACCTGAAAATTATTTGTATTATCTTGTTTGCAAATAATACTGGTCATTTTGAGAATAAGAAAGTTAGGCCCTGGCTGCTGTGACTCAGTGGTTAGAGCATCAAGGTCTCAAGTTAGATTCCCAATTAAGAGCACATACCTGGGTTGCAGGTTCAAGTCCTAGCCCCAGTTGGGGTGTGTACAGGAGGCAACCAATACATGTGTCTTTCTTGCATCCATAGTTTTCTCTCCTCTTTTCCCCTCTCTTCTTTTCTACTCTCCCCTCCTCTCCTCCCCTGTCCTCTCCTCTACTCTCCTCTCTTCTTCTCTCCTCTCCTCTCCTCTCCTCTCCTCTCCTCTCCTTTTCTCTCTTCTCTCCTCTCCTCTCCTTCTCTCTCTCTTCTTTTCCTCCTTTCCACTGTAACAATAAATGGAAAAAAATAGTCCCTGGTGAGAATAACAACAACAACAAAAGAAAGCTAAGGAGAGACTAAAGGATTAAGCACTGAAGGACCAAACTTTGGCCTGATCAGTATCAACTCCATCTGCTCAAAGTCTCAAGGACTGACTTGAAATTTTAAAGACCTTTGCTCTTCCTAAACCAATGGTACTGAGTTGAAACATTTTGGGTTCTCTGACACTAAAATAAAGAGTCCTCAATATATAGATTATCTTTCTGTAATTATAGTTGACCCTTGAAGAATGCTAGGGTTTGGGGCACTGGCCCCTGCATCATCAAAAATGCATGTATAACTTTTGATTCTCCCAAAACATATCTACATTCATCCTTTGGTATCTATGGGAGGTTAGTTCTAGGACCCCTCGCAGATACCAAAATCTGCAGTTGCTCAAGCCCTTATATAAAATGGTGTACACCAATGCATACATTCAGTCCTCCACATCTGAAGATTCCCAACCAAATTTTTAATCTGCAGTTGGTTGTATCTGTGAATGCAAAATCCCAGGAATATGGAAGTCTGACTGCATTATTATTGAAAAAAAATCACATATAAATGGAACTGTAAAGTTCAAACCCATGTCACTCAAGGTTCAACTGTGTATGAAATACTTATGTATGAGTCAGTGCATGGTTTACATATGTATTTGTTTTGTCTGTTTCTTTTATAAATATTTTTAATTGATTTTTTTACAGAGAGGAAGAGAGAGAGGTAAAGAGAAACATCGATGAGAGAGAAACATCTATCAGCTGCCTCCTGCATACCCCCTACTGGTATGCAACCAAGATATGTGACCTTGACCAGAATCGAATCTGGGACCTCTCAGTGATCAGCTGATGCTCTATCCATTGAGCCAAACCAGTTTTGGCTGACTGTTTCCTTTTAGTGACTAAGCACACACAAGAGACAGAAGAGTCTATATAATCAGGAACACAGGAGAAAAAGACACTGATCATTTAATGTTCTTGTCTCAGGTTACAACATATTTGTTGTAGAAATGTTGGAAAACAGAAAAGCACAAAAAGTAAAATGTAAGTTACCCAATTTCCTACTTACCCATTCTAGATAGCTACCTTTATCATTTTGATTTATCTTAATAAATTTCTTACCATGCATGTGCATCTCAGCTGTCATCTAGCATCTTCCTATTCCTAAAGATATAAACAAATCAGACTCAGATTTATTCCCAGGCCTGTGGAAAGTCCAATAATCTCCTGAGTATTTCTGCAAATTCCTTTAGGTCTGGTGGAGGTAGAGGTGAGGGGAACTGGAGAAGTCTATCGCATGGTCCCTCCAGCTCTGATTTCTATCCTCTGCCAATTCCTGTTCTCTGCTCAGGCAGCCCCTTCATGGTTTACACACATACTAAATGTGATTTCTTTCTGTGCCAAACTTTAGTGAAGGTTCAGGAAGGTTTGAGAAGATGTAGAGTGATAGAGGTTTACTTTACTGCAATGAAAACAACTTACAATTGAATTTTTAACATCCCTGGCCTTAAACTCTTTTCACTTTTCTGACAACTTGGACTGTAGCCTCCTGCCATTTTGCTGAGCTTTTTTAAAATATAAAATCTTCACTAACTTATGCTGAACCTACTCTATAACTCCCCCGCACCCCTCCCCCCTCAAAAAAAAACACCAAATATTTTCAATTTATCATGCTAAGCTACTCAAATTTATCTAGACTTCTAACTTAGGGACAGAGTGCCCGGGTTAAAATCCTAGGGCAGCCAAAACCGGTTTGCCTTAGTGAATAGAAAGTGAGCCTGCGAACTGAAGGATCCCGGGTTCGGTTCCAGTCAAGGGCACGTACTTCAGTTTCGGGCACATCCCTGGTGGGAAGTGTGCAGGGGACAGCTGGTCGATGTTTCTATCTCATAGATGTTTCTAACTCTCTATCCCTCTTCCTCCCTCTTTGTAAAAAATCAATAAAAAAATTTTTTTTTTTTAAATCTTAGGGCAAGTGAACTCTCTAAAGCTCAATTTTCTCATTTGTAAAATAAGAATATCGATAGAACCTCCATTTTTAGCTAAAGCACTTAGCTTATCACCTGGCACATTTAATAACCAGGAACTACTTTCATTCTTATTGAGAAATATTTCATCTGGACTGCATAAAGCCAGGAGAATCTGGCTGCACCTCTGTTGAGTACTCCTTTCCAATGACCAGAGCAGTGGAACTTGGAGATTAAGAACACACAATCTGATGTTAGAAGATTGATGTTTGTGATGTAATTAGGGCCCTGTCACATGTGGGGTTCTCAGGAAGCAGACACTGATGTGGAGTTTAAGGTGCAAGATGATTATTAGGGATTGATACTTGTGGAGGGAAGGGGAAGGAAGCAGGATTGGACTGATGTGACCAACCCTTCTGGTTTGCCTGGAATGAGGGATTCTTGGCACATAGGACTTCTGGTGCTACAGCCGGGACAGTCCTGGAAAAACTGGGATAGTTAGTCACTCTAGCGGAGGCAGAAGTTGAAATGCTACTCAGGTTCATCAAAGGTTCTGCCACCCAGGCAGGAAGCTCTGTTGTGACTGTTACCCATCAGAATTGTTCCATGTTGGGCCAAGGTGGCTGGGCCTTTACTCCTTGCCTCTCTGTCACCCAATGTAGGCTGCCCTGGGAAGGCCCTGACCTTGAGTCAAATAGCTGAGCTGACCCTGAAAGTACTGACAAGTGAAGGCAGCTGGACAGAAAGTCCTTTCAAGGACAGTGACTCTCCATGTCTACCACAGGCATCATTTTGTCCCTCAGTTTCCTTCATCTGCAAAATGGGGATAACAATGGTAAGTTCCTGGTAGCTTTGTTGTGAGGATTAAATGGTTATTTGGTGTAAAGTGATTAGAACAATGCCCAGCACACAGTACGCCCTGAAGCATTAGCTCTATGGCCTTATCAAGTATTTTCCATAATCTTTATTGTCAGTTCCTGAATTCTTGATCTCTGAGTCTCCTTTTGTGAAACTACCATATCAGTGTTCATAATTCTCTGTCTGGTTGTAATGCACATGATTAATTTATAGCTTTCTTTATTTAATCAGGTTGGATTTGGCCACATGTTGGTTTCCTGATTACAGCCAAGAACCTGGGGTATGAGGGTCTTCCATTTCTCTTCCTACTTCTTGGTTTTGGGTTGAGTTTGAAACCTCCTCAACTCCTTATGCTATGCTATTTCGATGACTGGATAATGAAAAGGATTAAACAAGGACAAAAGTGACAGGAAAGAAGGACAGAGGAAGAATGTTTAAGTTAAAAGTAGCTTTCACAAAAATGATTTAAGCATGACAATTTAAAAGCTATCGGAAAGGGAGGGAGGAGATATAAATGGCTAAGACCATTTTTAGCTTGGGTAAGTTTTGTGATCATGAGGCTGATGAAATAAATGATCCTCACCCTGACTTCCCTTTCCTCCAAAATAAGCCATGTTGTGTAACTTCATCAGCGGCCGCTGGCTTGCTAGTTCCTCCATCCTAAAGAAGCTAAAGCCATGAAAAAGTCATGTGAATCACATTATGAGTAAGAGCAGGAAATAGCACTTGGTTAAAATTTGGAGTGTGACATTCTCAGTGTGAAATACTTCCCTCCCCGAAGAGCTGGACACAAATTACTTTTTATAGTAGCCCCGGGCTTTTCATTTATGCAAAAAGGGAGGTATGAGGGAGCAGGGTTCCACACCCTTTTTTACCTGGATGATGTCCTTCTGTGTCATCTAAACAGATGCTACTCAGACAAGAAGGTGGGTTATTTATTCCCTCATCACCTGAGCGAAAGCAAACAAGCAAACAAACCAAGTGAAAGAGCAATCTTAGAGGCCATTTACCAAAAAATGCCTACAACAGCTCTTTGGCTTGTTCTGCTGCTAAATTCCAAGCATTGCTTGTTCGGGTTCCCTTGCCTGAACTATTGGCACGAGAGATGCAATTTTATCCTCAAAGCAGGGTGTTCCTCTGGCACCGAGCCAACGCAGTTTGGCTCATTCACTTCCTTCTCTGCTGCATTTCCTCGGGGCTTTTATACAAGTCAGAAGCCTATTATATGACGACTCAGGAGGGGATACAGGAAGTATTGCTCTTACTCTGACATTGGCTACTCACCTCTTTCTAGCCAAAACTGGTTTAACTTCACCAAGAGAGCCACAGAGTGCCCTTCATCTTCGTTCCTTTCCAATTGTGTAATCATCACGATGGAAATTCAAAGTAGAAAGAACTTCCCTGCCCCCTCTGCAAGGGAAAGTGACCCGAACTTGCTTGCACTCCTGGTGAGGAGCCTGGGCTGCCACATACTGAGCTTATCTGATTTCTAAAACTGAATTCGCTTATGCAGGTGACTCAGCTGACATCCTTCAGGTCTCCCTAATGGAAGAGGTTGTATACATCACTGCAGCCTTCCTCATTAGCCTAGTCTTTGTCAAGAATAGGCACACATTTCCTATTCCAACATATTATGATTGGAGGCACCTGGCCCAGACTAGGGATGCCACTCTGCCTCTCTTTCCAGGAATCACACAGATGACCTTGATCTCGGGGCCCAGCCAACTGCATAAACTATTCCCAGGGAACCAAAAGGTCACATTCCTTTGTGTAATAAAGTGAAGTTGAGCCAGACCTGCCTGGTTTTATATCTCCACAGAGGCTCAGGGTTCTGATCCAACTGGTGTGGGCTGAGGGGGACTAGCACTGGAAACCTGCACATAGAATCACAGTATAGGTTGATCTGTGTGCAGAAAGGCTGTGAGAAGCCAAAGAGTGGAGAAAGCGGGGGAGGAGGGTACGGGGCCTGCGGGTTCAGCCGCCTCTTTTCATCATGCGACTCTGAGATCCTCTTACCAACTGGAGCAGTGTCCCAGCTGAGGGTTCTGAGTCAAAGAAGCTGGTGTTTGAGCAGATGATTCACTCACCTTTTTATCATTAGAAAAATGCAAGAAAGTTAGTCTTTTCATACATTTTGAAATGGAAAAGAAAGCACAATAGCTGAGAAAATTATTCACTTGCCCACGATTCAAATTTTATTTTATGGTCATAAAACAAAGTCATGTCTCATCTCAGAACTACTCGAGCTTCATAATTAATGCATTTTAAGGTTTCAAGTTGACCATACATGTACCATGAGGCTTTTGTATCCTATGAAAATAATTGGATATATTTAATATCTTCTATCATTATTTTTTTGTTTTTATTCTATACTTTCAAAAGAAATACTCCTAAAGTGATCTGATCATTTATTTCATATACATAAAAAGTATGATGGTTAGTTTATGCATGGTTAGATATTTTAAATTAGTATTTGTATATATCTCTGTGGATGTTTTGAAAATTGCTTACCAAGAAATATAAGAGAGGATAGATACTGCATTACAGCGGGTAGAAACAGGCATTGATGAAAGAATCACTTCTCCCTGAAATCAAACTACATCTTTAAGTCACATTTCTTCTCTGTATCTCCTGCTATCCCTTTTCACATAGTTTGCCTTCCTTCCTACCACATCTTAAAAACATGTCTCCTTTCTCCTCTAGGATTCAGCTAGAAATAGGAGTAAATTGAGATCCTGAGATACTTTTTCAACAATGAGAGCTCCCCAAAGTGAAACTTTTCCTTGATTTCAAAAGGCTTATAGCTTCTTTGGAATGTCTCTTCCCTTTAAATCCTTTTGGGCCACTTTGGCAGCTGGTGAAATCTCTGCCTTAACACATGGCTGGAAAACCCTCCTTATGTTGAGCAGTTTTTCCTTTCTTTGCTCTTTGATGAATTTGGAAAAGGTTATAGGAGTTCACTACATAGGAGTAAACTGTGTTCTCCATAGGAATCATAAACCAGAATAAAAAAACAACAACATGGAAATCTTGGACCTATAGAATTCTGAAGCACTTTTTTGGAGGGGGTGAGGGTAATTTTTTCTAAAAGAGATTTTTGAATGCTATTCACAGAACTCATCTATGGGCATAATATTGTTTTATGATCTTTTATGAACCATAAGCTGGAATTGTTAAAATAACTACAGGCGGACAGATGCCAAATGGCAAAGCTGGGGTGGAAAGTAGTGGTAAGAGGGGATTTTTACTGCTCCATTTACTCACAGAAACTCCACCCAATAATTTCTGCAAAGCCAGACTATAATACATCGAATCCTCTGCTGATCTCTAAAATCTGGAGCCTCTTGGTTAGGGTGAGTAAAATATCCTGATTGAAGTCATTAAAATAAGCATGGATACAAGTGCCCAGGGAAAACTGGCAGTGGAACTGCTGAGAAATCCCCTAATTATTCCATTTTCCTAAGACTCATCGCTTGTGCTGACATTCTGAATATACTTGCCAAAGAAGTTGCTTGTATTCTGTTAATAGACAAATACCCGAGGGTGTTGGGGAAGAAGACATCTGTAAGAAAGTATCCTGGCAAAGGCAGGCTGTGTCAGCATAAATTTCACTGGGCGAAGTGACTGTTTCAGCTCATGCTTTTCTACTTGTTGAGAAATAACATTCCGACAACTGTGAAATGTTGAAAAATAAAAATAATGCTTCAGAAGTCCACCAGCTTGGCCCTAATTTGTTCCCACTTTGAGGGCACAGATGAGACAAGGCTTGCTGAACTGTAATGTCTATTTGCCTGAGTTGATTTGCATGGGGGGAGAGGGGAAGAGAGACTGTGGGTGGAGAAAGAATAAGGAAACGGAGAAGATAAACAGTCCCCTATTTGATCCTTCGGCTCAATCCCAGGTACTTACATTGGAGCCTTACAGAGAAGAGCCATTTGCATCCACTAAAGGAAATATTTTTAAAGGGCACCTGTAAAACAAGTGGACCTAAGCTGGGAGGCTTTCACAAGGATGACACCCCATGAAAGCATTAAAAGCAGACACATTTGACATGAGTATCAGCCTGATTGTGCTTGGTACTGACAGAGGTAAGGAGCCAATACCAGCAAATGGCTTCTTAGGTCACAGCTGAAAACACAGGAGGCAGTAAAAAGTGTTAACACGAGAGAACTATGAGCACATAGGCCACAACCTTGGGGATTCTGGAAGACGCTTTGGGTGAGGCCAGAAAAATCTACATTCTGCAAGTGGGAGGAAGAAGCAGTAAAATTCAGGGTTTGTCATTAATATGTAACCTTATTTGTATCTCCCCACTGGTGTAGCATGATTAATAAGAAAAATACATTACTTCTAAGTCCTTCAACCTAATATTAAATCATACAAGTCAATATTTTATTCAAGATTTTTAGTTGCAGACAACAGAATTCACTCTTGCCAATTTAAAAATAAAAAGAATGCCTTAATGCAGTAGTCGGAAAACTCATTAGTCAAGAGAGGGGCAAACCGAGGCTCTCGAGCCACGGTTTGCCCACCACTGCCTTAACGGATGTTATTTAGCACACAGATTTTTGGAAGGGCCAGGAAATCATGCCCTAAGGCTACTTTGCAAGAAGTTATATCCCAATTACACTACTGGGCAGTGCAGCAGGGACTCGCAGGCACAGGCACTGTGGCTGCACTGACAACCTCCACAGGGGACGCCAACACTGGGGCTGCTACTGTGTCCGCCTTGGTGCCTCTGCCAAGCCCCACAGCCCTCACCAGAAAACTGATTCTGCATGACACCTGCTTTCTCATGGTTTCCTCTTCTACATTACAGTGCACAGCTGCACCTGATTGCAGAAACAAGGTCACATGCTCACACCCTGGCTGCAGAGTGAGTTCTGCTTTTCCCTTGAGAAGGCAAGATTCATAAGGCCTAAGTTTCCTCGATATGGGAAAAGCTTTCAAAAGATGCTGCGTGGCCACAAACATAACAAAAGTCTACATTAGGTCATTGTGCAACCAAACCCTTGCTAAGCAGCAAGAGGCCAATGTTTAACTCCTTCTGCTTGTCAGGGAGACTTGTTGGGACTGGTTCAGAAAACAGCCAAAGAATAACACATTTCTGTAACAAAGGAAAGATTTTCCAGTGGTATTCGGCCCATAAATTGTTTTTTTCCTACCAAACGCAAGAAGATTTATGTCTCCCCTTATTACCTCGCTTTAAAGGGTGTTCCCAGAAACTTTGCAGAAGTTATTAGCACACTGGTGGGAAGTCACATTTCCACCTTGTCACAGAGTTGAGAAATAGTAGATAGGGAAACACTAATGAGCACAGTCTAAATACAGCTGTTGAAATCTGTGAGGTGCAAAGCCAAAGGCCCCTGTACAAGACTTTAAATGATTGGAGGGAGGGAGGGAAGGAGGAAAGGAGGGAGGGAGGGAGGGAGGGAGGGGGGGAGGGAGGGAGGGGGGGGGTGGGAGAGAGAGAGAGAGAGAGAGAGAGAGAGAGAGAGAGAGAGAGAGAGAGAGGGAGATCTCTATTATCAGTAGGTCACAGTTAAGAGGAGTGCTACAGACAAGCATAGAAGTAGATCCGCACAGAACACAAAATCAGGCCTATGTAAGAAGAAGTTCAGAACCTGAACCAAGTCAGTAACTTTTCCTAACCAAAATCATCTAAAGCAGAAATGCCCAATAGAATTTATCCTACAAACCAAGATTTATGAATGGATTGTGGCTACCTCAATTACCTTGTTGAGGACTATCAGGAAAAATGTTCTTAGGTGAACCTGTTTTCACAGAGTTGATACTTATAACTATATTTTCCTTTATTCCTTGTTCATTTGATCATAAATATTTTTCCATGCTATTTAATCTCTTATTGAAAAGAGATTAGAGCAGGAATAATACCTGAACTTTTCATGGTTATGGCTGCCACCCAGCTGGGTCAGAGTTGGGCCTGTAGAAATTTCACAAGTATATCTACAGGAACAGAGGCTCAGCCCTTGGAATCTTTAAATGAAAAGACTCTAGGAAGTGTTGACATATGTTTCTAAGGTGGCATCTACATATACCAACAAGATCTCTATTTCTGTATGGATTACCTCTAGTATACTTTGAGAAAAGTCCAAAGTGGGGCTAGTTCCCACCTAAAGTTCTGAAAAGCTTGATCTCCAGGGTCTCAATAGTTAGGGAGGAGAATGCAGAAAACCATTCATCCTACTGTGGATTTTGAGATAAAACTTCTATTTCTATAATCTTCATTAAAAAAAAGCATAGCTGTCTTCCTACCCAAAATATATTCACTATGAACTGTGGAGTGTCTTAGGGAGAATTTAGAGGCAAAGAACAGAATTCCACTTAGTTCAAATAAAGAGAGGGTTGATTGAAAGTCAATTTATTATGGGGTTATGATAAGCTGGTGCAGGAGATGAATTTGGCATTATGGGACCAAAAAGGTGATTTTGCAGATTTTTCTTTTTCTCTGTTTCTCCTCTGCATTTTGAGGTACATGGTCTCTGTTTGTCTCTAGGCATCTGCTCCATCCTTCTGCTTCTCTGTTTGCTAACTGACTTTTCCTGCTGATTCATGGTTTCTCAGCTTTCCCCTCACTAACTAGCATGAGGCTTTGGCCTGCTGTGTTAGGCCAGCTGGGCATGACCTTGCAACTTGACTCTGCATAGCTAAATGACTCAGCCTCTTTGTCCCTATTCCAAATTCTTGCCAGAGTATCCAAATGGCCCAGCTTAGGTCATATGTCTATCCCTGGGTCAGTCACAGAGATTGGTGGGGCACAGTCACACGGTATGCAGTGCTGTCCCTCCCAGGGTCATAAGTCTCCAAGGTGGAATATGGGTAGGGAGAAGGGAATGTGTGGCATTTCTAGGCAGACTTGTCTGAGAGGGTTATGCTGAGTTATAATAAAAAGAGCATCATTTTTGGAGTAAAATAAATCTCTGCCACTTCTTAGTTGTGAAATTAGACAACACTCCTAATCTCTCACAAACTCGTTTCCTTATATGTAACCTGAACAGATCAAATCGACCTTCCAGCTCCAATCAATGATTCTCTGCCTCCTGCATGCCTCCTACTAGGGATTGAGCTTGCAATCCAGACATGTGCCCTTGACCAGAATTTAACCTGAACCCTTCAGTCGAAGGCCAACGCTCTATGTATTGAGCCAAACTGGCTAAGGCATTATTTTATTTCTTATCCAATTATAAAAATAATTAATACTTGTTTCTAGAAAATTCAATAGTATAGTAGAAAGGGATAAAGCAGGAAGTGAAATCTTTTCATACTTCTATTTATTCCCAGAGAGAGCCACAATTATTAATTCTATAGTTGTCCTTATGTATATACATCTATATGTGTATATATGTTACTATATATTCTATATACACACAGATGCAAGCAAATATATTTAAATGTCTATGGATACATATGACAAATATAGTATGTATTGCATATACTGTATATAGTATGTTATATACTGAATGTGTGTTTAACGAAAATGAGATCATATTATTTACCTTTTCTGTGGCTTACATTTTTTTTTTTACTTTAGCTTTTGTATATCTTACATATAAATCAATCTCTTTATAATGGTCTCTTAGGATTGCTTTGCACATAATCTCTACCCTTCACTGATAGTATTTATGATGGTCTAAAGTTTTTCTTAAATATTAAAAAGTACTTTAATTAACATCTATATACATATATGCATATATATATATATATATATATATATATATATGCCTGTGCATCTTCTAATTATTTCCTTAGAATAATTCCTACAACTAAAGTTAGTGGGTTAAAGCTTATGTACATTTAAAATATTATAACAAAATGACCAATAACACACGAGTAAAGTCATAGCACTTTATACACTTAACAAGTTTCCTGCAATTACCTTTGTTTTTCATTATTACCAAGCTGATGATCCAAAAAGAAATAAAAAATGAGCACCTCACATACTTGTGCTAATCTGCATTCTTTGAGTAGTAACAAAAGTGTATGTCTTTTCAGGTGTTCCTTAGCCATTTGTTGTTTTTTTTCTATGAATTGTTTGAAATTGTGTGTCCATACCATTCACTTCTATTTCCTCCCTTTTCCACCCTATACTAGTATATACACACTTTTGGTTGACAGTAGCAGGTCCAATATGTGACAGGAGCTAATTGGCCATAAATTTCCTTTCCTGAAAATTTGGATTTGAGAAAAAAAAAATGGCAGTGAAATAGACAGGTGTGTCCCAAGCCCTGAGCAGACAGAAAAAACAAATGAAAGTCACACTAGTAGAGTTTGTTGGCAAGTTAAGGGACAGCTGTACTACAGGAGAAGGTGGGGGACTGCTGAATGGGGCTCTCCTGACTGGGCAGCCCCCACTGCTGCTGGGTTTTCTCTCAGAGCCACTAGCTCAGACACAGAGACCACCCCATCTTGAAGGGGAAAATGGATGTTATCAGAAACCTGAAAATCTACAACTACAGCACCCACCAAACAGCTGCGAACACCAGAACACTGGTCACCAATTGGTGCAAACACTGGGATTCAGAGGAGCTCTACACTTAACATAGAAAGGTCGGATTTTGCCTGGGATAAGAAGAGAGAGAACTACATAACCAGAAACCCAGAGAAGAGTGACCACGAGGAGACAAAGAAACAGCCCACATATGACAGAAAAGCAGGCATCACCAGAAAAGGAAGTAAATGAAATAGAGGCAAGCAACTTGTCAGAGAAAGAATTCAAAGAAATGGTCATAAGGTGGCTGAAAAGAATGGAAGACAAATTGGACAATATGAGTAAGAACCAAGAGGAAATGAAAAAGAACCCAGAAAAAAATGAAAAATGACATCGCTGCTATAAAGAACTCAAGAGAAAGCATCAAAAGTAGACTACAAGAAGCAGAGGACCACATCAGTGAGCTGGAAGACAAGGTAGGAAAAAACACTCAAGTAGAGCAGCTTCTAGAAAAAAAAAATTAAAAAGCAGGAGGAGAATCTAAGGGAACTTTGGGACAACACCAAACAAAACAACATCTGCATAATAAGTGTTCCAGAAGGAGAGAAAACTGAGCAAGGAATAGAAAACCTGTTTGAAGAAATAATGACAGAAAACTTCCCAGATATAGGGAAGGAAAAACACACACAAATCCAAGAAGCTCACAGAGTCCCAAGCTAAATGAACCCCAAAAGACTGATGCCAAGGCACATTATAATTAAATTGGCAAAAACCAACGACAAAGAATCTTAAAAGCAGCCAGAGAGAGATAGAAAGTTACCTACAAAAGAACCTCCATCAGACTAGCGACTGATTTATCAACAGAAACTCATCAGGCCAGAAGGGAATGGAATGAAATATACAAAGTCATGCAAAGGAAGGGTCTGAATCCAAGATTACTGTACCCAGCAAGGCTATCAATCAAAATTGAAGGTGAAATCAGGAGCTTCACAGACAAAAAAGGACTAAGGGAATTTGTTACCACCAAACCAGTGATGCAAGAAATGCTAAACAGTCTGCTGTAAAAGAAAGAAAGAAAGAAAGAAAGAAAGAAAGAAAGAAAGAGAGAGAGAGAGAGAGAGAGAGAGAGAGAGAGAAAGAAATAGGAAGCAAAGGAGGAACACAGGAATAAAGAATAAAAATGGTGACAAATAAATACCTATCAATAATAACTCTAAATGTAAGTGGATTAAATGCTCCAATCAAAAGACATAGGGTAATGGGTTGGTTAAGAAAACATGACCCATATATCTGCTGTCTACAAGAAACCCACCTCAGAAAAAAAGATGCACACAGACTGAGGGTGAAGGGATGGAAAAGGGTTTTTATGCAAACGGAAATGAAAAAAAATAAAAAGCTGTGGTAGCATTACTTATTTCTGACAAATTAGATCTCAAAGTGAAGGATATAACAAGATATAAAGAAGGCCACTTCATAATACTAAAGGGAACAATCCAACAAGAAGAAATAACTCTGGTAAACACATACACACCCAATACAGGAGCACCCAAATACATAAAAAAACTCCCAGAGAATATCAAGGGAAAAATTGACAGCAATGCAATCATAGAAAGAGACTTTAATGCCCCACTATCACCATTGGACAAATCATCTAAACAAAAAATCAGTAAAGAAACATCAATCCTAAATGACTCACTAGACCAGATAGAATTAATTGACATCTTCAGAACATTTCACCCCAAAGCCACAGTATATACATTCTTCTCAAGTGCACATGAATCATTTTCAAAGATAGACCATATGTTGGGTCATAGGAAAAGTCTCTTCAAATTCAAGAAGATAGAAATCATATCAAGCATCTTCTCAGATCACAGTGGCATAAAACTGGAAATCAACTACAATAAAAACAATCCTAAGAAATCAAACACATGGAGACTAAACAGCATGCTATTGAACAACAACTGGGTTACCAGAGAGATCAAGGAAGAAATAAAAAACATCATGGCAACAAATGACAATGAAAACACATCAACCCAAAATCTATGGGACACAGTGAAAGCAGTCTTGAGAGGGAATTTCATAGCTCTATAAGCCTACTGCAAAAAACAAACAAAAAATGAAACAAACAAACAACAAAAAACAACAACAAGGAACAATGGTACTAAATTATCTAACCCTGCAACTCAAAGAGTTAGAAAGAGAGCAACAAGAAAATCCCAGTGTAAGCAGAAGAAAGGAAATAATAAAGATCAGAGCAGAGATAAATGACAGAGACCAAAAAAAACAATATAAAAGACCAACAAAACCAAGAACTGGCTCTTTGAAAGGAAAAAAAAGATTGATGAACCTCTAGCCAGGCTCACCAAGAAGCAAAGAGAGAGGATCCAAATAAACAAAATCACAACCAAGGTATATGCCCTTGACCGGAATCGAACCTGGGACCCCTCAGTCCACAGGCCGACGCTCTATCCACTGAGCCAAACCAGTTTTGGCTGACCCAGGGTTTTTATATATTATAAAAGAGGAAACTATGACTTAAAGATATTTAGTAAGTTGCTTAAGAACATTCAGCTAGAATGTGGTGGAGACACATTCCAGTTTCTGCTGTCTGACTGCTGTACCTTCTGTTCCTTGGGCTGGCCCACCTGGGTGCCTAGAGTCTAGAAATAAGGTGGCATTGGTGCAGAATTGTGGTTGCCAAGATCAGGGCTCCCGGCCCCTCAGACTGCCACCTTCAGATGCTTGTCTTTCTCAGAAAAAGAGGCACACACATCTCAGTTGCTGTCAGCCTTTCTGGCCACATTCGGAGAAGCCTTGCTATTCATTTCCAATGTGCTAGGACCATTTGCTGAACAAGTGAGCTCTGAGGGCTGTGCAGGCTACATCCCCAAAATGGGTTGGTTACCAAAGGTACCCTCACCTCTCTACCTTAGGCTAGCCCCTCTGACACAGGCTTTCCATGCATCCCTTAACTCTCCTCCCCCATAGTCTGTCTCCTTTATAAGAGCCAACACTTACAAAGAGTTTGACATTCCAAGACTTTGTATATATTAGTTCATTTACTGCTCATATTAGTCCTTAGAGTGGATATTATTAACATTCCCATTTCACAAAAGACCCCAGCCATTCTCCTTTGGGCTTCTGATGGGCCAAAGTTGTTTTGAGGGTGTAGTGTCCTAGTTGGATGAATTAGATGGTGTCATTCCTGCGGGTAGTCATGGGGGTGGTTGAAAGTGCTGGCTCTCAGAAGTACTGGATTTAGGCAGTGTCAGTTCCCAGCTCCCACATGGCTCCTGGACAATGAAAGATTCCCCCTGTGGCTGAGCAGTATGTACTTTCTGTCCACCCAGTCCCGCCCTTTCTGGTCTCCTAATCTCTCTTCTGTCTTTGTTCTTCCCCACACCCTCAAGAGGTGAGAAATATTCTTCTAGTCCTGGGAAAGCTGCCCTCTCTCAATGCTTATTTTTTTTCTCAGTGGCACTTGCTATATTTTGATATTACTGCTTCAAAGCACCTTGCAGAACTTTCTTAATGGGTTTAGGCTTTTTGGAAACACAAAAGCCAGACAAACTGTCTCTGCTTTGGAAAAGTTCCTTCACTGAAGCAATGAATCACAGGGATTACTTGCTTAAATGGAGGGGGAAACAGGAAGGGTGGAAATAATGGGAGAAAAAGTTTTCATTAATATAAAAAAAATCTCACCACATATGTTCCATCTTGAGACTCCCTTTATACTCATGACAACCTCAAAGAACTTGTTTCTGTAGGTTATATGTACTAATGTTTAATGTATTAGAAATTAAGTTGAATAAGTGAATAAAATATTTATTCATTTTAAAATAATAAATCCATTACATGTTAACATAAATCACATACTTTTACTTAAAATAATTTTCTAAAACAAAAAAGATTTAATGAGGAGCATTGCTTACATTTTTGTAAATCATTTAAATGTCTGACTTAATAGAAAGCAGCTGTGTCCTCCTATCTGCTTCTGCACTCAGTGTGTTGTGATGTCACATGTCATGTAGCCTCTGGAAAATTTCCCTGGACACTTGTAAGTGAACAAGAGTGAAAGAGACAAAGACCTTAGTATTAAGATGAAAATACCTAGAGGAGGGCTTTTGTGGAGGACTACTTTTCTGGTCTTGCACTTTGAGAACTGCTGTTTTAGATCATGAAGTACAGAGGGAACAAATATAGTTTTCATAGAAGGGAGACGGTATACATAATGGGTAAGGACATTAACTTTGGAGGCGGACACTTCTAGGCTTGAATCCCAGCTCCTCACCTTCCTATATAGTGAGCGACCTTGGGAAGGTTTCCGAATTTTTCTGAGCCTCAGCTCTGCTACCTATAAATAGAAAACGATACTACATTGCTGGGTTGTTGAAAGATTAAGTATTTTCCAAACTTCATTAGTCATATCTTTTGTCAAGTCCATATAAGGCCTATACTATTATCCTCTTTATATTATTCCATAGCTCACTGTTAACTACATTTTTAAAAAATATATTTTATTGATTTTTTTTTTACAGAGAGGAAGGGAGAGGGATAGAGAGTTTGAAACATCGATGAGAGAGAAACATCGATCAGCTACCTTCTGCACTCCCCACTGGATAGTGTGTGCCCTTGACCAGAATCAAACCTGGGACCCTTGAGTCTGCAGGCTGACGCTCTATCTACTGAGCCAAACTGGTCAGGGAAAACTTAAATACATTTTTAAGGAAATTTTACATCCTCATTACAAATGGAAAACAACTTGCCCTAAATTAAAAGTGCTATGAAAATGAAAAAGACCTTGTTTCCAGAAAAATGTTATGTCCAAGGTCTGGACTCCTTATGTAACAAAAGGAAATATGTTAGGAAGTCACTCAAGACCTGCACTGAAGGGACTCTACCAGATGTGATCAGAGGGAGTCAGAGACCTAAAGAAGAAATAGCTTTCTCATTATGTGATGGGATTTGACTTCTGCCTGACCCATGCACCACTTAATCATCTCCCCGATTACCTGAAACCATTTCCTGTACCACCCCACACTTAGGTACACTGAGATCATGCATATATAAAGTCCTTAGCTCAATTCCTGGCACAGGGGAAGGACTCTTCAGTGTGGCTTTTGTTATCTTTTTTAACTCTTCCGTTTCTTTTCCCACACAAGTTAAATGACTCACATAAGCCCATAGTTATTTGGTGAAAGGCTATGTATGACTACAACGCCTGTCTCTGTCCCCATACAGATAAAAGATTGGACTCTGAAACTGGGCTCTGTCACTATAGAGCTGTGTGACCTTGAGCAAAGGACTCAATCTCAGTCTTCTTATCAGTAATATGGTGATAAATGGCACATAATTCATAAGGTAAGAGCAAAGGATTTAATACATATAAAGCACACAGAGCATTCCTGATAGGTATTTAATAGGATATACATATTAGCTAATAGTATTTCTTTTTCACCAGCTGGGATTGACAATAGTAGTCATTAGCAGGCAGGTTATTATAGAGACATTTTTCTCAAAATATTTGAGAAGAAGGATCAGTTACCCTCCCGCTACCACCACCAATCCATGTGGGCCAATACTTTTATAAATAGAACAAAAGGGAATTACTAGAAAAATAAAAGAAAATATGAAATATAAGCTCACTTTTTAAATTAGATTCAAATAGACATACATTTCAATAAAGATAATCAGAAAAACAGGAAAAACTACAAAAATGTGTATGTTGTTCATTGAAAGCCTGAGTACAGGAAATTAATAGTCTTACTTTTTACCTTTTTGTCATTTTATATCTGCAAGGAAACAAAGAGTGATGAAGGAAATAGCAATTCTCCTTATTAAACACTGATATGCATACTGGAAACAAACAATTTCTATATTAATATTTAAAGTTTAATAACTTTAAACTTTGGTAAGTGAGCTTGCTTTTCAATTTTATTTTTCAATTACAGTTTACATTCAATATTATTTTACATTACTTTGAGGTGGTGAACTTGCTTTTCGCTTGTCAATTTATCTTATCAAGCTTGGATAGATGATAGCATTATGAAGAGAGGATTGTGTATATCTAAACAGTTCCTAGGTTTGCTTTAAAAACATTCATAGTAGAGAAACCAGTCTTACAAAGATAGGTGGGGGCACACAAACATTCAATGTATAGTAACCTGTTCAATGAGATCAGTTCTTTGATGATGCCCTGACATGTTGTGACAATGTCAAATTACTATAAAAGTTTCTAAACCATCATTGCTGATTTTTGTATTTTTCTTGTTGTGGCTGGAAACAAACCCACAGACCACACTTTGAGTAACAGTGATATGGAGCACAGTGCTGGAATGATGAGTTGCATAATTTTAGGAGGAATATTACTGGATGGCAGATGATGCTTCAGTTCTTTATTAAGACTGTTTCCACTTTTGAAGAAAAAAAAAAAACAACTCCTATTCACACATTTGCATTTCAGGGGCTAAAGAAATCTTGAGAGGAATACTGAGGCTATCAAAGTAATGCTACAAACTTTACAGAGGAAGGAAAACTGGGGCAGAATTTGCCCTTTCCTCTCAAACTACAAACATCCTTCTGCTCATACTCACAGACTTGGATAGTAATTGTTCACACACACTTGTGAGCTTCCTGAGAGCAGAGACCATGTATTTTTTACCTATAACTGGAGCACTTAGCACAGAGATGGGCCTATAGTAATCATTCAGTAAACATTTGTTAAGGGAGTGGATTCTCAAAGTTTAGCTGTCTCAAATCTTTGTTGGAGTGCTATGAAGGGATAGTTACTGGGGAAAGAAGGAACAATTTAGCAGTGTAGGAGATGTATGCATCTTTCCCTTTTCTTCTTACTATTTCGTTAGATTATCTTCTCATGAAAAGCAAACACAAATTCAGGTGTGTCGTCTTTATTGAAAGCCATTCTGAACTCCACTCTTTTGCAGAGCAGAAAGATATTTATATACTGGAATTCTCACTGACCCAGGTGAGCATTTTTAGATTGCTCAGAATCATTTTTTTTTATTCTACTTTCTATCACAAAGGTCATTCTTAGTTATCTTAGTATTACTGTGGCCTCATAGAGCACCTGGCACACACTTCAGGACTGTGGCATAGTGTTATTAGCACATCTGCCAGGAAGTGGCCACGTGAAGTAGAGCAGAGCTCCTCATATTTCATGTGCATGTGAATCACCTGAGGGATCTTGTTAAAATGAAGATTTTGATTCATTTGCTCCAGGTGTGCTCCCAGGTGTGCTCTTAAGAGATGCCAATGCTTCTGGTCCAGGGGCCACAGTTTGAGTAGCAGGTAACCAAAAGAAATAAAAGGAACCGGAGCTTCAATTTAGCTGCTTGTTTTAGCAAATGAAGCTAAAAAAACTGGAATGATTTTTTAGTGATCTGTAGCTAGCTCTTTTGGTGATACCAGGAAAGACCTTTTTAAGAAAGGAAAACAAGTCATGTGGGCCACATGTGATTCCACAATTCTCCCTGGGAACTCACAATTATCTTAGAACAGAAACACGATACCACAACAATCAACTTCTCTTAAAGCTCGGTACTCAAGTATCTGGTTCCATGGGAAACAAAACATAGTGAAGCAGTCATAGGATACATTCTTTTATTTTATTTTATTTATTTATTTATTTATTTATTTATTTATTTATTTATTTATTTTAAATATACTTTATTGATTTTTCACAGAGAGGAAGGAAGAGGGATAGAAAGTCAGAAACATCGATGAGAGAGAGACATCAATCAGCTGCCTCCTGCACACCCCACACTGGAGATGTGCCCGCAAGCAAGGTACATGCCCCTGACCGGAATCGAACCCAGGACCTTTCAGTCCGCAGGCTGACGCTCTATCCACTGAGCCAAACCGGTCTTGGCGTCTTTTTTCTTTCTTTCTTTTTTTAAAAATATATTTTATTGATTTTTTACAGAGAGGAAGGGAGAGGGATAGAAAGTCAGAAACATCGATGAGAGAGAGACATCAATCAGCTGCTTCCTGCACACCTCCTACTGGGGATGTGCCCACAACCAAGGTGCATGCCCTTGACCGGAATCAAACCTGGGACCTTTTAGTTCGCAGGCCGATGCTCTATCCACTGAGCCAAACCAGTTTTGGCAGTAGGATACATTCTTTTGTGTCTTCTGGAATATATGATGGCACTGTCCTTAAACATTTTTTTAAATCACTTACTACTTATTACTATGACAGTGGATTGTAAAATTTCAATATATGTTTCTTTCCAGTTTTCTTTGCTGCCAAGTCATCAATGCTGAGTACAAAACACACCTTTGGGGTCTTACAAACTTGGGTAATACTCCCAATTCTGACCCATTTATGACTCTGTGGCCATAGGTACGAGCCGCAGGTTCAACAGTAAAATAAGACTAATACTCCTCCCCTTGGAGTTTTATTAGGATAAACTGAAGAGGCACTTGGGCCATGGTGAGATCCCTACAACTTTTGTTCCCTCCAAATATTGCCAACCTAGGCTCTAAGTCACCTACTTAAGTGGGATTAAAGTGAAGCACAATCTGTAACCCAACCATACTAATTTGGAACCTATATCTTTATCTGAGTTCCCTGCTAGAAGCAGGGGATAGAGGTTGGCTAAGAAATGGAGCTCCAGCAGCTGTGACTGGCTCTGAGCAGTCTAATAAGAAGATATTATTGAAATTCTTTCACTACTTCAGCTTGGTGAGATTTTAGTTTATTTTAGCAGGATTATAATAGCCATCACTGCCCTAGATGGTTTGGCTCAGTAGATAGAATATGGGCCCTCAAATTGAAGGGTTGAAGGGTTCTGGGTTCAATTTCAGCATGTACCTCAGTTGCAGGCTCGAACCCCAGCTTGAGGAGAAAACCAATCAATGTCTCTCTCTCACATTGATGTTTCTCTCTCTCTCTCTCTCTCTCTCTCTCTCTCTCTCTCTCCCCCTTGCTTTCACTCATTTCTTTCATTCAATGGAAAAATATCAAGTGAGGATTAAAAAAATAATAATAATGATAGTCATTACTTATTAATGGTTGACTACATGCTAAGCACTGTTTTTGAGATATACTGGCTTTTAGTTTTTAGATTGATGATCATTGAGATGGACTTATTTTTTTCCAGAAGATTATATTTTATTTTCGAAATAATAATGATAAATGGGATTTTTGTAAAAGAATCTTCAGGCAGTCACACAAGATAGAAAGTAAGCTTCTTGGAGGGTGGGAAGCATGTCTTGTTTATCTTGTTCCCACAGTCACACTCCATCTCTCACTTCTCAGAGGCAACCGCTGTTTAGAGTGCAAGACTGTCTCTATTGAGAGGGACAAATTCTTGGACTAATCAACCACAAAGAATAACTGTGGGCCACAAGTTCTAGATGAAATCTAGCCATTTCTCAGAGTGGTTCCAGGTTGAGGCTTGTTACGAGTGAGTGGGGTTGGAAAAGCTGCTCCTGGGGCAAAAGGTGGGCCTATTTCTTCATTTCCTTCATGCCACACACCTGACTGACCCTTATAACGATGGGCTTGCAGAGAAAGCCCAAGATATTAAGGAAGTGTAGGTATCATCTCATTCTCTCAAAAAGTCTTATCACAGCCCTAACCGGTTTAGCTCAGTGGATAGAATGTTGGCCTGTGGACTGAAAGGTCCTAGGTTCAATTCCAGTTAAGGGCATGTACCTTGATTGTAGGCACATCCCCAGTGGGAGGTGTGCAGGAGGCAGCTGATCGATGTTTCTCTCTCATCGATGTTTCTAGCTCTCTATCCCTCTCCCTTCCTCTCTGTAAAAAATCAATAAAATATATATTTTTAAAAAGTTTTATCACGGAAGGTTGACTGTGGCATCACAGAAAGCCAGGACAAGAGGCACACAAGAGAATGGGAGCCCGACATGAACAGTGACACCAACTCTGAGTCAGCCTTAGACTCAAGCAGAACAACAGAACTGACACCTGCAGTAGGAGGTGTTAAGGAATTCTAAAGTTGAATGACCAGAAGGGGCTAGGGACAATCTTCAGGGACTTGAGGTACTTCTCTGCTGGGGAATGATATGTTAAGCTTTTTCACTATTCATCCAATGTTTAAGTGTATATTTTATGCCTGAGACTCTGCAGTGAATAGAACATGCATAGCTCAAAATTTCAAATACTTTTCAGATAACTACAAGTTGTGATTTTCTTACACACCATCAATGGAACATTTTATAATATTGTCTTTTTTAAAATATATTTTTATTGATTTTTTACAGAGAGGAAGGGAGAGGGATAGAAAGTTAGAAACATCGATGAGAGAGAGACATCTATCAGCTGCCTTCTGCACACCCCCCACTGGAGATGTGCCCGCAACCAAGGTACATGCCCTTGACCGGAATCGAACCTGGGACCTTTTAGTCCGCAGGCCGACGCTCTATCCATTGAGCCAAACCGGTTTTGGCTATAATATTGTATTTGTTACCTGGTTTTGAATTGTATACTAAACATAGGTTGACTTGGGGTCACCATCTTATTTAGGATTGCCAGATAAACATAAAGGACACCCAGTAAAATTTGGATTTCAGATAAGCATAGGCAATATTTGGGACAACTGTACTAACAAATTATTCCTTGAAATTCTAATTTAACTGGGTGTCTTACACTTCTATTTGTTAAATCTGGCAATCCTACCATTGTTATATGATGCTGTAATAATACAGTAATGCCTCAGGTGCATCGGGCTGATTGTCCTGATATTTTTGGGCTCAAAGCTGTTGTGCTTTTTGAATTTTGTAGTTATTTTTTAGTCTTTTTCTTTACTACCCAATGATTGTATTGCTTGTTGTAGTCAGTAGATAGCATACAAGCTTCTCATTACCCTCTCCTTCTACTACTTCATTGTTCTAATTGGTGCGGGCTGAGAAAGAAGATCCCAAACATGGTTGACTTTTCTGTAAAGTAAGAGTAACTAGTTTCTGAATAAGGATACAAGTACTTGAATATACATACATATTTGAAAGAAGTATGCAAATTTTAAAATAAAGGCTTCATAAAAATTTATTTTTACTGCCCAGAGATCATCTTGTAGTTTCTTTCAAAGTCCCTTGGGATTTTGGATGATGTTCCTGAAAATCTTTAGGAAGAGTCAGATATATACTGATTTGGCTTGAGGAATCATAGTAATCATGCCTTGAGTCTGGGGACTAGACTAGAAGACCTTTTGAAATCACTCACAGATACGTAATTTTGATTACTTTATGACCTATCCAATCAACTCAAAATAATGACCACATCCAAAATAATGAAATCAAAGTAAAATTACCCAGCATCATATCTGCAATGAAAAATAATATGTATTCCAATTATGGTGCTTAGAAGAGGTTCTGGCCAGGCTGCAAAATCTTATGTGAAAGGAATTACAATGTCTAGTCCTCCCTACTGCACTCATTTACGCAGTGATTAAACAATTTTTTTTGTCCCTAGGCAATGCTTGTTCTGAATATAGATTTGAAGCCACTCCTGAATTGGGAACTGCTGTTCCTAATGCTAAGCCTACCATTACTCAAACTCAGCATGCAATGTCAGCAAACACCCCACACCTTACATATTTGCATTTAACTTTATTTGACGTCAGAACAATAGTTTGGAAATAATTTATGGTGTGAAGAGGATCTCCAGGTTCAGGATGATGAAATTTTGTGTCATCCAGCTATGTCTACTTTTACAGGCTTTAAAGAATGACTCATTTGAATCAGATCCTGGGGAATATTTTGGAAGGTGTCAGAGATGTCGAGGGCCAAGCAAAGACCAGCATCTTGGTATAATAGTTTGATTCTTTTCCGAGGCTTTTGATATTATACAAACCAGAAAATGCTTGCTTGATTGTTGCAAAACTATTCTAAGTATTTCAAGCCTTTAAAGTTTGTTTTAGGCCTTTTAGTCACAACAAGAGCAATTCTGGTCTGTGTAGGTCACTGGAGACCTTAGCTGTACTATATATTTAGATTCATGTGACCTGAGTTAACTTATTAATGTGTTATAGTTTTCTTTTCTTCTTGATCAACAAAATAAAAATTCACTTCTAAACAATGTTAAGACTTATGGACTTTCGAGTACTATTTTTATTTTGGTCTAAGAAATATATATATATATATATATTTTTTTTCTTCAATCACTTTCTTCTACCTTAACATGGTTGCTATAGTTATTTTAGTAGATACCTATCTTAAAGGACAAGGATAATGTGGGCTACTGGGAGGATAGGGTGATTAAAACATATTTAAGAAATACTCAACTTCGATTGTTGAAGTTTACAAGGTACTATACTATAGGCAAGGAGTTTAATAGTACAGTGGTGGGAGAGGCAGATTCATGAACAGAGTTATATTACAATGTGGTGAGGGTAATGATGAAGATATGCAGAGAGGTGTCTCTTTCTCTGTGCAGCTATATAACAAATTCATCCTAGAAGTGTTGGGGGAGGGCCTCCTATAGGAGTTAGCCTAGGTTGAGTCTTAAAGGTGAGTAGTCAGGCAAAACGTCTGAGCAGAAAGCCTGAGCAAAGACACAGAAGTGAATAGATAAAGGTCCCTCTTGTTCCTCTCAGCTTCTTAATCATTAGTAAAAGGGGAGGCTGCCCCAACCCTGTCACTGTTTAATCATAACAGAGAGGCTTGTGTAGACATGCTGTGCAGTGATGATCACAGTGGCAGCTATTATGACTAAAATGTTAAGTTTACTAACTATCCCCTACCACCTTTACATACTACTCTTTTAATTTTCCAGGCAGTCCAGTGTAGCTCAAATAACCACAACACCCTGCATTAGTTTGCTAAGGCTGCTGTAATAAAGCACCATACCTGAATGGCTTAAATAAAAGTTTATTGTCACAGTTCTGGAGACTAGAACTCTGAAATCAAGGTAGCAGCAGGGTTGGCTCCTGTGAACTGTGAGGAGAATCTGTTCCATGCCTCTCTCCTAGCTTCTGGTGGTTTGCTGGTGTCTGGCTTTCCTTGGCTTGTGGACACCACCTAGGTTTCTGTTTGCCTTCCTAGTCACACCGTATTCTTGCCTGTGTCCAAATTTCCCCTTTTTATAAGAATGCCAGTTTTACTGGATTCCCAGTAACACCTCATTTTAATTAATTACACCTGAAATTACCCTATTTCCAATATGGCCACATTCTGAGATACCTGGAGTTAGGATTTCCACAAATTAAATTTAAGGTGACAATTCAACTCTTAACACTCCTTTTCCAATATAAGTTCTATAATTTAGGGTCCAATCTTAATTTCAGAAAACATTTACCGGGAACATAAATGTTTTGTTACTTGTTTTCCATTGGGTTAACCTTCCTATCTTAAAAATAAAATAAAATAAAAATAAAATAAAATAACCTTCCTATCTTAAAAATAAAAATAAAATAAAATATGTCTTTACTGAAAAAGACATTTTTCAGTAAAATATCAGATATTTATTCTATTAAGATATTTAATTTATTCTATAAAACAAGAACATATTGCATAAAGAATAATAGACACAACAGTACAAAATATCTTTTAGTTATTGAATAAATGACAGGAACAAGTAAGCCCTGCAAGCCAGTATTTGATATCTATGATCATTTGACAAGATGGCATTTACATAGATAACTAGTTTTGTATTGGACTGGTGATAAGCTTACATAGGCAAAGGACTAGTGACAATTTTTTTTCCTAAATAACTTTTTATTAATGCTGTATTTTCTGATTAAATATAGGGAAAAAAAAGTTTTCTCTGCTTATGAAATGGGCTCAACATCCTTAGACATTGTGTCTTTTACTTCTTTACCTTTCACAGCGTATACGCCAATATTCAGCAGAGATCATAGAATTTCCAATATCACTCACTTTTTATCCAAAGCAAAACAACTTGGTTCTGTATGTTATTCAAATTCTATTCACTTACAGGGTAAAACTAGCTTAGCAGAATTACTAAGTGGATGCAAGTAACTACTTGGGAAAGGCAAAGCATCTAGTTCAAAGATCCTGTAATCGGATACTGTTACTGTGCTCTCTAGCAGTCCTAAATAAGTTCCATAATCTCATTTCATAGCCCCTCACGGTGAGTTTTTATTTCTGGCACTCATATATTATCGAAATTAACCTGCCTTGGGCTGTTGTTTCTTATTTCCAGGTTATTAAATAACTGTGGAATTGGTATCAGGACAACTAAATTTTAAAAGTCTTTAAGCCTGCTTTCCCTGCCGGTTAGTTTTCCGGTCTCTCTCAGGTTCTCAAAGCCTTTTATTTCTTTTGCCGAGTTCTTCCACTCAGACTGTGGGGGATTTAAATTCCAACCCGGAACTCGGAATCACGCGCCTTGAATGACGGGAGTCGTAGTTTGCGAGACTCCTTCCTAACCCCTTCTCTCGCCGATTCCTACCCACAAGGAGCACCTACAACTCCCAGAATGCACCCGCCGGGCGCCCACCCCTGAGCGCACGCGCCCTGACGCCGCAGGATTTGAATCGGCGGCGTTGTTATTGACGCCATATTGGGGCCGGTGGCGGGTGGAAAGAGTCGTACCGCGGAGGGGGAAGTGACTGGACGTGTTTCCCGGAGCTCCTGACGCCGCCGCCGCCGCCGCTGCTTGCTTTGCAATCTCTCCTCATCGACCGCCGGTCTCAGGCTTCGGACCCCTCCTCAGCCATTTTAGGAGCCACACTCCAGCCTCACACCTCGCGGGGCTGGTATCGCCTGCCGAAGGGAGCCGGTTTCGGCGCAGGAGCGCCTCTGGAGCGGCGCAAAGCTCGAGCGGACGGCGGGGGCGCCTGGAGCCTCTCCCGGGGGATCCGCGCCGGCGGAGGCGGAAGAGCCCCCCTGACGCGGCGGGAGTGAGCTGGTGACACCGCCCCTCCCTCTCTTGCCGCGCCGGCCCGGGCCCCTGCCCCTGCCGCGGCGGCGGCGGCCTCCCCTCACGCCGGCGCTTCCCCGCACGCCTTTCTGCTCTGAGCCCGTGGGTCAGCCGCTCGTCGAGTCCCCGCTCTCCCCCCTCCCCTCACCCTCCCTTCCCGTCCCCCCTCTCCACCCCGCCCGACCCCGGCACTTGGGCGGCTCGGGCCATGGCGTGCGGGGCCACTCTGAAAAGGACTCTGGATTTCGACCCGCTGCTGAGCCCGGCGTCCCCGAAGCGGCGGCGATGTGCGCCATTGTCGGCGCCCACCTCGGCCGCAGCCTCCCCGTCGTCGGCGGCCGCGGCCACCGCCGCCTGCTTCTCGGCCGCCGCCGCCTCGCCGCAGAAGTATCTCCGAATGGAGCCGTCCCCCTTCGGCGACGTCTCGTCCCGCCTCACCACAGGTGGGACTCGGCCCCGCGGCCGCAAGTGGGGCTCCGGGGCGGCCGCCGCCGCCGCCGCCGCCGCCGGGGTGGGGGCGCCGGGCCGGTTCTGGGCCAAAGTAGCCGGGCGACCCCATTCTTCCGTTCGCTTGTCCCGCTCCCGAGACACAATAGAAGCGGCCCTGATGGGCAGGGGCGGGGAGGGGGCGTCGGGACGCGGGGTGAGTAAGGGGCCGAGCCTCGCCGGGTGTTGTGGGGGGCGAGGAAGATGCTTTTTTCTTGGGGGCGAATGACTGGGGTTGAGTGCTCCCGGGGTCCGGAGGAGCCCCAGCGGAAACGGTCGGGGAGGGCGATATCACTAATAGAGTGAGGCTGCAGGAGGGTCACATTTCACGCGAATCTCGACGTCTTATCTCCCCGAGTCGACTGGCCGCAGCTATTAACTCTGGGACGGGGTGGTTTCGGGCGAGGAGGCAGCCCCTCCTCCCGCTCCGACATGGCCGATTTCGGCGCGGAGGGGGTGGGGACGGCTGTCACTGGGGCGAGATCTAGGCCTGTCATTAATCACCCACAAGAACGCCACTTTGGCTGAGTCAAGACCTGTTTTCCTAGCAGGGTCAACAACAAAGAAAACGCTCTTCCCGAGTCCTGTAACGCGATCGCCCTACCCTCTAGACCTTGAGCCACTTGAACTTGTAACGAAAAGCAAATTGTATCGAACATTGGGACTGATTAGTAGCTTTTAGTAGGAAGTGCTTTTTTATTTTTGCCCAGCAAAAGTACGTGGGGGAGGAAGCCTAGGGCCTTTTGAGAATAATAAAGAGATTAACCCCAGATTCCGAGGGACTTCAGACTATATTTTTGCTTTTCATCTGGAGGCATTTCCTGAAAGTGACTAGAGGGAAATGCCCCTTGGCTGCTTTGTGTTCTGCATGTGTATGCCATTTTTATGTACTTTAAAAACCCTTGCGGGCCCCGGGCACAGTCCTAGGATAAGCTTTTATGGACTGATAGTGTAAATCTGTTTCCTTTGTGTGTGAGCCTTTGGTAATAATATGACCTGTAGACAAAGCCTTTTAATAGCTTGATTAGATGTTTCGCTATCTTGAGCTTGGAAAAAAAAAAAAAACCCCACATCTGTGGGTAGTATATGCCACCATGTTTAGTAACTTCCATTTGGAATTGACTTAGTTTAGTTATATCTTTTTCAGGCCAGATTTTTAATTATCCTTTTCTAAATAATATAGGGCTTCCTTTTTTATTTTCCTATTAAATATTTTAACCTAACTTAAGTATATACTATTGTATAGTTGTAGTGAATTTTCAGAGAATTTCCACTTTTATTTAGTAACCACACCTAAGCTGTCTTCTATGTAAAGGCATTTATTGATTTATTGTTAGGCTTTACATTAAAAAAGAAACAAGAATGGGCTGCTAGTGTTGAACATTGTTTTTAGAGCTTGACTCTTTAGTAAAATCGTTGGAAATTGAAATGATATCATGGAACCTGTACTTAAACTAATTAGGCCGCTTAAAAATAGCTCTAGCTAACCAGATTTTAGTCCACAGGGTTAATTAATGCAGTGTTAGGTTTGGGAGTTAAAGTATATCAATACTGAAATAGTCTTGAGCACATATATGGTAAACCAGCCAGGAGTTACAACATTTGTCCTCATTTTAAAAGGAACTTACTCAGAATTGTGATCCTTGGCAAATTTGCTATTTCATTGATATATTTGTAGCATTGGCTAACGCATTTGTTTCACATTATCTCAGGTTTCAATTAAGTGGATAGTAAAACGATTGAAATTGCTTAAGCCTGCTGATTCAAATAAGTTTTCCAAAATATTGTCTTCTTCTTCTTCAAGGTGTTTTTGACATCTCCTGAAGTTTGATCATAACCTGAACTGTAAAATCACACTGTAATTGAATTTTGTTGAGTTTGCTAATAGTTATTTAGCTATTACAACTAATTAGAATATTAACATATAAAAAGTTGCCTTGAAAACAGCTAAAATCGCTAGTTTTAGATTGCTAAAATTTGCTTTTTCTAATTTTGAATAACCTTTTACATGTAATTTTGCCTTGTGTGTTTTCATGGCGGGTTTGGGGTTTGCTCTTGTGTGGTTTTTGTAATAATGTTGTCATAATGGGAGCTGCAGTGTTGTGCAGATATCAAAGAGCTTTCCAGTTTTGTTGTCACCAAACTTGAAAATAACTTTTCAACCATCTAATATTTAGATTTCTCTTTTTAACAGTGGTGATTCTTAAGCTTTACAAAAGTGAATATCCATATATCCTTAGCTGAAATTAAGTAACTAGGATTGGAAATGGAAAATGACTTATCAAATTGAAATTGGGACTCTGTAGAAGCTGTTTTCCTTTAATTTCTGTGAATTCAAATGTAATTTAAACAATTCAGAGTATTTATATAATTATTATTCTCTGACTACTTAATGTCTTCTGATGTGTAGCTGAAGTCATGTTGTGGCTTTACTAGTAGTTTCAGAAAAGTGGACTTATGTTTTAAACCCTAGTTTATTTTACTTATCACAGGAAGGTGATTCCAAAGTTTGACTTGATATTATTTAAATCAGTATTTTCCAAACTGTTGCAACCTTACACCAGGAAAAAGGAAAGGGCTGGCAAATAAAGTTTTATTGGAACACAGCCTGCTTTTTCTTTCTTTTTTTTTTTAAGTTTGTTTATTGTAGGCTATCACAGCAGAGTTGAGTAGTTGTGACAGATTTTTTTTTTTTTAAATTAGGGTAACTTTTAAAATGGGGGTGGCTGCAGCAGATATTATGTAGATTTTCTTATGGCATTGCTATCTATGTACCTTGACTAAAGCTATACAAAACTTAAATTGCCATGTTTCCTTAGTTTGGTGCCTATTACATGAAAATAATTTTTGCATTACCACTTTTCATACAGATGTTGTGTGTGTGTGTGTGTGTGTGTGTATTTTCCCAAAGCTCAAATATTTTGTCTGGTCTTTTATAGAATTAAGTTTTGCCTATCTCTGGTCTAGAATGTCGCAGTTTGTAATAATGTATGTGAAAGGGGAAAATTGAATGATGAGAGGATGAAGAGAAAGCATTGACTGGAATTGGGTAAATGAAGGTCTAGGATAGCTATGTCAGCACTCATCCTAGTAAGTTAGTTGAAAACAGAGTCAAAGTTTTTTACCTTTCTCACTTTGTTTTTGAAACATCTTAGAATATTGTATTTAGCCAAAAGATCTGTATGATATTCCCAAGAAAAAAATTGTTTTAATAAAACCAAAATATTATGTAACATTACAAAAGTGTGTCAGTCAAATCCAGCACAGTGTTTTTCATAATTACGTAGTGAATGAATGAATTGTCTGGTGAAAAGATCCTTCTGTAAATGTCAACCTGTTTTGTGAGTTTCCAGGCACTTTTGTACATATTGTTTTGCTACCATTGTTCTAGTCTGCCTTAGGAATTGAGTTGGATGAAGAGTTAAATTCCACTGTAAGGCCTCATTGTATTTGCTGGAAACCTGCCATTAAAAATGGAAATTGCAGCTTGTGAATGGGGAAGGGTTTGCATTGATGCATGCCTGCAAACAGAGACACCAGCTGGCTTAAATGAAGTATAAATGTAGGTTCTAGGCAAACAAATGAGATTCTGTTGGAGAAGGCAGCATTTCACTTCAGATGTCATTTATATTGAACCAGAAGTGTTTTTAATATTTTCTGGTTATTTAGACAGCTGTTAAGTTGCTTCTACTTTCTCAGTGGATTTGGCAAATAAACAGTTTTTAATGGTCTTTGTACTTGGGATTTTAAGCCTGTATATTATTTAGGACTATGTGTGTAGCTTCATTTATTTTATAATTATGAATTATGCATTTAAGAATCCTGTAAGCTTATGGTCATTAAAAGCAGAATGCAGTTTTATTCATTATTGAGCTATTTTGTTTTGAAAGTAGAAAAATAAAGCCTAACTTCAGCACAGAAACACATTGGGTAAACATGGCTAGATCAGAGAGAAGTTAGCCCTTTAGATATAGATACTATATCTTGGTTGCTATGGAGTTATAATCTGAGATGTAAAGGAGAATAATTTCTCTGTCCTTGAATGACATTATGGGAAAAAGAATATACTGTTTTCAAGTAAGTCTTTCCTAAGTGTTTAGGTAGAACCAGGAAGACAATGATAGCAATGCTTTTGTTTTGAAAGGTTTGAGAATAAGAGATTCAGAGGAAGTGTCCAGTTTTGTGTATTTTTCCTATTTGCAAAGAAACTTTTGATTCTCCTTCAGAATGTACCGTAAGTTTGGACCTCTTGGATACTTGGTTTATCAAACTAGATAATGGTGCTGGGGGGGTGAGTCTTTTTCAGTACTTATAACTGAACTAACCAGCAACTTGTGGTTCCTGAAGTCTTGGTCTTAACACTGCTAGTACTGTGACTCACAATATGTTCTCTATGAATATGTGAAACCACAGTGAATTTCTTGCCTATGAGAAGACTACCTACTTTCAAAAAAGTATGAAGGGTGAAATACTTGTTGGAGCCTATATGAATCAGTCTGGCATCTGCAGACAATAAAGAGGTCTTCACAAATGAATTTAGTTAAAGAGATTTATCTTTAACTAGAGGCCAGTGTACGACATTCGTGCAGGGGGTGGGGGTCCCTCAGCCCATCATGTGCCCTTTCATAGTCCAGGACCCTCGGGGGGATGTCCAACTGCCAGCTTAGGCCAGCTCCCCAGAGGCTGGCAGTCTGACCTCCCCTGAGAGGTCTTTAGTGCTGCTGTGGAGGCAGGCCCCTGTGCTCACCATCAGCCTGGCTTGTGGCTGAGCTGCGCTCCCCTGTGGGAGTGCACTGACCACCAGAGGGCAACTCCTGGTGGTTGGTGCGTGTCATAGCGAATGGTCGTTTCAGCGGCATTCAGTCTATTTGCATATTATCCTTTTATTTTATTTATTTTTTATTTTTGAAATATATTTTTTATTGATTTATTTACAGAGAGGAAGGGAGAGAGATAGAAAGTCAGAAACATCGATGAAAGAGAGACATCGATCTGCTGCCTCCTGCACGCCCCACACTGGAGATGTGCCCGCAAGCAAGATACATGCCCCCGACCGGAATCGAACCTGGGACCTTTTAGTCCGCAGGCCGACGCTCTATCCACTGAGCCAAACCGGTCTCAGCCATATTATCCTTTTATTGTATAGGATTTTATTACTGAGTTGGTCTTGACATTTCTCAGCTTATAAACCAACAACCTGAGAAATGTGATCTATCAGGAGCAGTCTTATAGCAATGAGACTTGTTACCAGGATTTATTAACCTGGATTTTGAGGTGGTTGGTCACATGGGTCTTGTATAATGAAAATAATCCCAAAGTTATTATTTTCTGCCCTCTTAATCACAAATAAAGTTTAAAATTATTTATGAATTAATCAAGCCTTGGCATTTCCCAAGGTTCTTAGAGCTACTGAAGGTGTTTTTTTTTTAAATGTAATTTCAGTTTTACCCCTCATTCTGTATCAACTTTTAAAGACTTTTGGGACAATATAGTTATACTTTGTGATTATATATATATATTTTTTAAATTGTGATGTAAAAAAATGGGTAGTAATAAGTATAGCAATTCTCTTAAGTAGTACGTTTTCTTTGGCATTTGAAGTATATTTAATATTCCCTCATCTTTGTGGATAATAGTAAACATGGATTATGTGCTTTCTAATTTTTTTTTTTATGGAATCTTCACGAATTTGTGTGTCATCCTTGCACAGGGGACATACTAATCGCTGCATACTTCCAATTTTAGTATATGTGCTGCCAAAGCAAGAATGATTCTAACATTTGGAGTAGTCCCATTTACATATATTTTTCCATTTTCAGCGATTGGCTCATTTGAAAAAACAACATTTTTAAAGATTTTACATGATTTTTAAGAGAAAATATTTTGTATTATGAAGTTCTAATCTTTTATTTCTAAAAGAATTGAGTTACCGTAAGTTACAAAAATATTCTCATGTGTTAAGATGTTGCCAGCTATATTGAACAGGGAGATTATCTTTGAACATAAATTAAAATTCTAATGTATGTCAAGTTGTCAACTTTCATATTTATTTTGGGCCTTTTGATCAGAATTTTGCAAGTATGGAGATTGTATAGTCTTCCTGAGATAATAAGCTTTTGGTCGTAATGGTTTTTAACATTCTAGTGTTAGTACTAGAAAAACAGCTCAAAGTAAATGTACTTGTAGTTTGTCTTGGAGTATAACTTATTTTCTTCCTCCCTTTAAAAATCATAAGTTTTTGCCACAATCGTCATAGTTCAGGTTATCCTGACATGTACTAGTGATTTGCAGTATTTTTATTTTATTAAAATTGTAGTTTTTCCATTGATATAATTTTTGGGATTTGACTTAAATTTCACAATAATCTTTAAAAAGTCTAAATACTGCCCTAACTCTTTTGGTCAATCTATGGACTGAAGGGTTCTATTCTGGTCAAGAGCATGTACCTTGGTTTTGGGCACGTCTACGGTAGGGGGTGTGCAGAAGGCAAGTTGATTGATGTTTCTCTCTCATTGATATTTCTAACTCTATCCCTCTCCCTTCCTCTCTGTAAAAAAATAAATAAAATACATATTTTTAAACTGATTTGGCTCAGTGGATAGAGTGTCGGCCTGTGGACTGAAGGGTCCCAGGTTCGATTCTGGTCAAGGGCATGTATCTTGGTTGCAGGCACATCCCCGGTAGGGGATGTGCAAGGGGCGGCTGATAGATGTCTCTCTCTCATTGATATTTCTAACTCTATCTCTCTCCCTTCCTCTCTGCAAAAAATCAGTAAAATATATTTAAAAAAAGTCTAAATACTTACACTACAAGTCACTTGTTCTAGCTTTTAACAGCCTCACTTGAGTTCCAGATACTACTGTGCTATTAGGCAAAGAAAAGACAGTCTCTGGAGGGACTGATAAAGCTACCACAGCTAATACATTATTAGCTAAACTTGAATAAAAATACTGTAGTATTTATGCTTTACCACATCTTTAATTCCATGTGAACATTATTTATCCACATTAGTATTTTCATCTTTGGCAACTCAAGTCTTAAAATTGGGTTACTGGATTAAATCACATGTTGACTACTTATGAAACCTTAAAAAGTTCTTTTTAGGTGAGCGTTGAACCTTGTTTATTGGCTATTTCTGAAATTGCTTTAACCTATGATGTGTAGTTTGACTTTAGTATTCATTTTCATTAATGTTAATTCTTAAAAAAGGCTCCAGAAATCAAACTAAAGGGAAAGGTTGGAGGGAGGGACCTGGGAGAATTGATTTTCTTTTGTTTCTTTAAAAAAAAAAAAAAAGTACTGATTTAGCAATCGAAGAACAAAACATAGCATGGAATTTGAAAATTTGCAGAAAGTCAATTTTTAAAAACATTGCTGTCCCTGGAGTTTGCCTCTTGTTATAGAGGATTGCCTTGTTCCTTAGTGCTGAAGTATTCTCTGCATCAAAACTTTTCTAAGTGTGTAATTGGTTTACTACTAAAATATAGGAGGTTTTAGGTTGCGGAGGTTTGAGGCTGGTGATGGAGACGTAGGTGTGTTGAGATTGCAGGGTGTCTGCCAAGCTTGCTCTCATTCCCTCTGCTACCTTGTACATGGTGACAGTATCTCCCTTTTAGGGTTGTTATTAGGGTTGAGCTCTCCTGTCCCCGAGTGCTGAAAATGGTCACAATAGAGCAACCTCAAATGTGACATTTTACACTGTCCAGCAATCCTACTATTTTAGTGAATAGCCTTGTTTTGTATTTCACAGAAAAAAATAGAAGCCATCGTATGGCAGATTCTTTATTTTTCCCTGTTCCAACACTACCATGTGTGCCTATCTTGTTTTCCTTTTAGTATCATTGAGGAACATTAAGTGAGATAATTACAGCACTTGACATAGTGAGGGGAAGGATCCCACTTCTCTCCAAAGGAATGTTTCCTGAACTATTTTTCTCTACCAACCAGACCTTTGCTTTAATTTTCCATTATAAAGTAAGTAAAACATCTTCGTTTTCCTTCAGCAGTCATCCAGAGTCCTCCACTTCATAATCTAATTCAAAGAGCTTTCGAGTAGTCTATTTGCTTCCATTTCTTGGGTTTTCAACTCCAAATATATTTGTGCCTCAAACGGCTCTTGTCAAGTCATCAATGACTTACGTGGCACATTGTGAATCCTTTTCTTGTTTGACCTTTCTTACAATACTGCAGACTTATTTATCCCTTCTTTTTGAAATATTTTTTTCTTCCCTTCTGTGGTAATACTGTTCTTCCATTTCTCTGTGTTTTGTCTTCATGTGGTCATTAAACTTAGGAGTTCCTTAGCTATAGATTCAGCTCCACTTTGTTTAGCTTCATTTCATGCTTCAGACTTTAGTTTCCCTTCATAGATAACTCTTTAATTTATATCTTTAGTTCAGACCATTTCTCTCAGTTCAGGCCATTGAGCACTTGGACCTTTTTTTTTAAAAAATATATTTTATTGCTTTTTTAAATATATTTTATTGCTTTTTTTACAAAGGGGAAGGGAGAGGGATAGTTAGAAACATCGATGAGAGAGATACATCGATCAGCCGCCTCCTGCACGCCCCCCACTGGGGATGTGTCTGCAACCAGGATACAGTACATGCCCTTGACCGGAATCGAACCTGGGACCCCCTAGTCCACAGGTCGACGCTCTATCCACTGAGCCAAACCGGTTTCGGCACTTGGACCTTTTTATTGTCAGATCTTCTTAGTAGCCTACTCTCCTTTTAGTAGTTACAATTATTGTAAAATATGTTGACTTTTAAATATTCCTAATTTATAATATATATGGAATAAACAAGATGTCTGTGGGCTTCTAATCAGTGCCTTCTGGTGTGAGATAGTCTTAATTGCTTTTTTAAAGCAGACATATAAAAGCAGATGCATTTGTTCACTATTGATTACATAATGAACATGGATTTTAAGCAAGGTATGTTAGGAAAAATGAATAGATATGTGTATGTTAATGTCATGTAATGAGTCTCTGGAGGTAGATCCAATCAAGTTTAAATTCATTTACAGAATATTTTCCTGCTGGGGAGGAGGGCATGTCTACCATTGAACTAGAATAGCTATGCAGGTAAGGGTAGCAAAGTGTATTTATAGTACATTTTACATCTATTTATACTTGTAATAATTTCGGCTGTTACTGCTTTTCTTCTCTCCATTTCCTGGTATGGCTAATAAAACATAAACCAACCACTTTTTAATTGGATAGAAACTTTAATGGCCATAAGATATGTGGGAACCAGTGAATTCCAACCTTGCTACTGATCACCTGGAAATTTATTAAAAATGCAGAATCTGAGGCTCCATTCCTCAGTCTTCATATAAAAAAAAATATCCCTAAGTGATTTATATATTTATTGGAAGTTTAAAAGCACTTGAGCACTTATGCCCAAAAGGTAACAGCTACTCTTAGCTGAATTTTACCACATATACAATTCCTCCCTTACCCCAACGTAGCCAAAACCTTAATGTAAAGGTTTTAATTTAGGAAGAAACCGGTTTGGCTCAGTGGATAGAGCTTCAGCATGCAGACTCAAGGGTCCCAGGTTTGATTCCAGTCAGGGCATGTGCCTTGGTTGCTGGCACATTCCCAGTAGGGGGCATGCAGGAGGCGGCTGATTGATGTCTCTCTCTCATCCATGTTTCTAACTCTCTATCCCTCTCTCTTCCTCTCTATAAAAAATAAAATACATTTAAAATAAAAAAAGGTTTTAATTTAGGAATATTTAAACTTTTAATGTAGGAAGTTTAAAAGCACTTGAGCACTTATGCCCAAAATGTAGCAGCTATTCTAGCGCAATTTTACCACATATCCAATTCCTCCTTCACCCCATCGTAGCCAAAACCTTAATGTAAAGGTTTTAATTTAGGAATATTTAAACTTTTAATGTAAAATACCCAACTTTTCAATGATAGCCACAAATTCATGCTTGTTTTAAGTATTCAAGCCAGATATGTCTTTAGTCTGTCAAAAATCAGTTTTGCAACCTGGTTTCCAGGTATGCTATAGCTTGATGTATGTGTATGTTTTGGGTGCCCTAATAACTTGTAGAAGACTGGTTTATTTCTCAGCTTGATTGTGCTGTCTGTCCTTCCAAATCTTACCTTATCCTCATGGCCATGGTAAATTGGAACCAAAGCTTCTGTAACATGCATGCTTGAGGATTTGGATGGTTCAATTTCCCCTTTCTGTTATCCATTGACTGCTTTTATTGTTCTTATTACTTTGTATTTTTCTAGTTTGTAAGCTATTTGAAGAGATACTTGAAGAGCTGAACAGCAAAAACAACAGGGTTAACATATCCCTTAGAATCTAGTGTAATATAAATATAAAATAAAGGTATGAAGCTTCTTGGATATCAGGGAAGAGACATCTGCTGTTTGAGCATTGTTGGACTCTTTGTATTAGTGACTCCCATTGTGCAGTTAATTTGTGAAATTTATACTTAGGCCTGGCCGGGTTGTAACAGATTGAGTCATTTCAAGTAAATAATCATTGGCTATTATAGTACCAGTGAAATAATTGAATTTGACCTGTAATGTTTATAGCTTTTTTTCTTCCTGTAGGAAATCAATGAGTGCTGCTTATCTATACTAATAAGAGAGAAATATGGTAATAGACTATCACTCTGTGACACAGCCAACCAGGAGGGAATATTCAAATTAGCAGGACAAAGATGGCATCCACAGAGCCAGCCATAGCGGGAGGGAGGCTTGGATTGCCCCTGGCAACTGAGGAAGTCAAGCTTCCCACCCACCTGGGCTGGTTGCCAAGGGAGGGCCTGCAAACGGCCCTCAGCTCCTCGCCCAGGCTGTCCTGCCTCCCCCCAAGGAAGTCCCCACCAGTACCAGGCCTCTATACTAACAAGAGGGTAATATGCTAATTAGACTGGGAGACCTCCCAGGAGACCTTCTGGACAGAGTCAACGATGGCAGGGCTGAGGTAGAGGCAGTTAGGGGTCAAGAGAGGAGGGAAGTTGTGGGTGATCAGGTCAGTTGGGGAGGCCATTTGGGGTGACAGATGGGGTGGGGGGGAGGCTAGTTGGAGGCAAGCAGACTGGCGGGGAGGGTAGGTGGGGGCGAGCAGGCAGAGAGGGGTTAGGGGCAAGCAAACATGTAGGCCAGGTGAGCGGTTAGGAGCCAGCAGTCTCGGATTGTGAGAGGGATGTCTGACTGCTGATTTAGGCCTGATCCCAAGGGGTCCCAGATTGGAGAGATTGCAGGCCGGGCTGAGGGACACCCTCTTCCCCACCCCACACAAATTTCGTGCACCGGGCCACTAGTACATTTAAAATATTATATAATGTAATTTTGTTTAAAGAACTGTAAATAATGCCCTAATGTTTATGTAATTGTGTGCAACTATATTATGCTTGTTAGGATTCCTGCAAATCCAAATAGAAGTTAAGATTGTAGATATAACTTTACAATTTCTTGTTAAAGTTTGGTTTCATGTTCCTTTGACATAGCAATAATTTTTAAAGTGAATTAAAAACAGCATCAGCATATTTTTTTTACTTGCATAGCTCTTGGCTGGATAAGAACATTGTCCTTAAGGATTCCTTCAAGGAGAATGTGAGAACTGTTTCTGAACAGATGATCATGGGAAAATAACTGATTTATAAAAGATGGGTCTCCATAGCAACTGTTAGTTGAATGTTGTAATTTATAAAGTGGGCATGGCATGTATACTAGTATATAGTTCAAAGCTTTAGATTTGGTCTTAATTTGGAACATTATCTTAGTTTTAGGTTTTAATGGCTACTGCAGGTTTTCTGTACTTGTGTATAGGTTTTCCATTAGATTTGTATTCCTGCCTGGAGCTGACAAGACTTTCAGGATTTATTTATTTTATTCCCCCTGTTGGGGCATCATCTAAATGAACTTTCACTTTGTGTTTTAAAAGATATGCCATGGAAAAATTAGTACACAATGTGAAATAAAAAGAGTATTCTACACCTACACTTAAAATGGTTAATGAAACTTAATGTTTTATCTTTTAATGATGTCAGTAGGAAAACAGTAAGTCTATACAAGTCCAGACCAAAAGTTTAATATCACAGATGTTTGGACATTTTGAAAAGATACTTGATTCCTCCCCTCCCACAATTTTTTGGTCCTCTAAACACATTTTTTTTTAAATATATATATATTTTGATTTTCTACAGAGAGGAAGGGAGAAGGATAGAGAGTTAGAAACATCGATGAGAGACATCGATCAGCCGCCTCCTGCACACCTCCCACTGGGGATGTGCCTGCAACCAAAGTACATGTCCTTGACCGGAATCGAACCTGGGACCCCCCAGGCCGACACTCTATCCATTGAGCCAAACCGGTTTTGGCTAAACACATTTTTAGTTGCTTCTAATTCCGTCGCATCTTAATGCTGTTTTTCCTTACCCTCATCAACTCAGGCTTTTTCTTTTCCCATTTACATAGGATTTTTGTTTGTTTCTGCTTGCTTTTCTCTTTTAATATCAAAGGAGTAAGCGCTATCTCATTTATAATCTACTACTTGTTGAGAATTTTATTTGCAATCTCAATGTCATTTACTAGATTTGGGAATGAAAAGCTGTAGTCATAGAGTTTGCTAATACTGATTTCTACTTAATCTAATACAGTGGGAAAAAAGTTAGCAGTATTCTTTTATAAAAGAGTGATGTAATTTTTAGGATTTTTGAAAGGCGATATACAGCCATTTGTTGTGGTAGGTTGTCATGAAGGTAACTATATATTTTACTAGTAAGTGATTTACTGCAAATCCAATCTATTTTTCTTGGCCAAGTATGAAAGTGGATGATTAAAACTGAAATGTGCAACTAACTGATAATGTAAGTAAAGCTTTGACTTTTTCTTTAATGGCCTGCAAATTGTGTTGGCAAAACAATGTCAGATGTTACATGTACTTGGAATAAAATGTCACTAGTTTGCTAAGAGATGGCTAGATTTAAGTAGTTTATGATTAAATGGACATAAGTACTTTATTGATACATATATGGAAGGCCTTTTTGCAGCTGGTATGAAAGCAACTTAAGTCAGACTAATATCTATGCTGAGCTTACACTGATTGGCCAGCTTATGATCTCTGAACGCATAATAATCTGGCCAGTGAGAGAAAGAGAGAGAGAGAGAGAGAGAGTGTGTGTGTGTTAGAGGTCCAGTGCATGAATTTGTGCATGGGTGGGGTCCGGCCAGACCCTGGCCAAGGGGAGGAGGGGGACATGAGCCGTTGGCCTGCCTGCTGGTCGAACTCCTGGTTGAAGTGACAATTTGCATATTAGCCTTTTATTACATAGGATATACACTGAGTGGCCAGGTTATTATGCATTCAGAGATCATAATAATCTGGCCACTCAGTGTATGTGTGTGGTGATATTAAATTGAATATAGGGAAATATTCAAAATTGCTTTTACCTTGAACTGAGATAGAGGATTAAGTTTGAGGCTTGCAGTTATTAGACTTTTACTATTTGTGTTGCTAAGATCTTGGTCAAGTTATTCACATGTTACTAGTATTAGAACATTTGAGGGCACATTGAGGCTTAGATGACATAGTTGCATCCTGTTAGATGTACTAGTAGTACATTTAAATTGATGAACTAATTTGTAAATTATATCTTAAAAATTCCTTAGCTTGTTTGATTCTTCTTAAGATAGTATGGACGTTTGTAAAGCTAAATTTTTAAAAGTTTGACTATTTTTTTTTTTTAATCCACACCTGAGGATACATTCATTGATTTTTAGAAAGATAAAGAGGCAGGGAGAGAAACATCGATTGGTTTGCCTTTTTGTTAGCTCCCTGACGGGATTGGAACTCATACACTTTTGGTGTATGAGACTGCTCCAACCAACTGAATCACCTGGCCAGGATAAATTTCACCATATCTTTTTTTTTTTAATATATATTTTACTGATTTTTTATAGAGAAGAAGGGAGAAGGATAGTTAGAAACATCAATCAGCTGCTTCCTGCATGCCTCCTACTGGGGATGTGCCCGCAACCAGTGTACATGCCTTGATCGGAATTGAACCTGGGACCTTTCAATCTGCAGGCCGACTCTCTATCCACTGAGCCAAACCGGTTTTGGCATTTTTACCATATCTTAATCCCAGCCTAGATATTTTTTTAAAGCATTAAAGGAACAAATTGCTTGTTACAACTATTTTTTTGGTACATCTTAGTTATGCTTTTGTTGATTTTGTGAAACAAAAGGAAGACTAAGTAATCTGAACAGTTGTGTGGTGATCAAAAAATAAATCATGTGGGAGATGTTAAGGTCTGCCTAGTACATTTGAAATCTCTGTTTGTGATAAACTTTAGGATGCTTTGACTGGCACTTTTGATGGTGATGATGTTAGCTTTTAGCCGAAAATAAAAAAATGAGTAAAACTAAACCATCATAACCTTGAAACCTTTTAAATATTGCTACTGAAAGTGTTAAAAAATAAGGATGCTTGAACTTGTCCTGGTTGGTATAGGATGTTGCACCGGTTTTAATGGACACCTGTGAATCTTAGGAAACCCATTTCTATTAAGGTGCTTAACTGTTTCAAATAGACAGGCATTTTATTTCACACTGGTAACTTTGATTTTAAATTATAAACTATTGTAAGTAAATCGATCAAGACTGAAAATAACTTTGACATAAACAAATGCTAATATTCTGAAAAATGTAGCTAAAGCATTCCTCACACAACTACCCTAAAAGTGAATTATTCCAACAAGTGGTTTTTGTGCTTACGCTGCACATTCATATATTGTATATGTAAATAGGTTTGTTAAACACAAAATTTACATAAATAAAATCTTCACCGAGTATATCTCTTGCAATTTTTCTTCCTCCTTTTTTCAGGTAAAATAATGAAATGGCATGATCTATAATGTTCAAAGGATTGATGTCTGCTTAGACTATCTCTCAAAAAGTCCTAACTTACTAGGAAACAATATAAACTGAGAAAAGAAAATTAAATATATACCTAAGAAAATAACCAGTATGAAATACTTTTTAAAAGGATCATTCTTATCTTAAAAAATTGCTAGCCTTCAGTTGAGTTTCTAGTTTATATTTAAATTAATTTATCATTATATAATTGCTAAAGTTATACTCTATTATATTTATGGATCATGTTATTGCCTCTTAGTTACCATTTGGATTGGCATTATTAATTTTTGGGATGTACAGTAAGTCCTCACTTCACATCATTAAAATATAACTAAACCAGTTTTAGCATGGCTAATTGATATAAACAACTCTTTTTTAAAAACTTGAAAGTTTTATCTTGCCAACTTTTAACTTTTTTCTTTTAGAACAAATTCTGTACAACATAAAACAAGAGTATAAACGCATGCAGAAAAGAAGACATTTAGAAACTAGTTTTCAACAGACGGATCCATGTTGTACTTCTGATGCACAGCCACATGCATTTCTCCTCAGTGGACCAGCTTCACCAGGTAATAATAAACTACGGGAAAGGAAATGTTACTTAGTAGAGGAAAAAGTAATCTCTTAGACACTTAAGCTCCTATTTCTTCCCTTGATTAAAAACCACAAAACCCCCACAACATTTATTCAAGTAAATGCATGATCACTTAAAAAACATGGTACAAAAATAAGTGCTAAGATTTGAAGCTTTCATTAAAAAAAAGTAAAATATACCATGTGTTAGATATGTATGTACTTTGCCATAGCTGAATACTATGCCATTTTATGAATTTCCCATGATTATCAAGCCATTAATGAATTAGACTCAGAATTTCTGCTAATATAGTATTTACAAAAAAATTGTCTTTTGTACATATATTCTCATGCACTTGTCCTGTTAGGATAGATTCCTAAACATCTATTTATTATTTTGATTCAATGTTTATACCTACTTTTTAGTTGGGGGGAGTAGTTTGCAAATACACTTTATAAAAAGAGCAAAAAATGAAGGCTATTTGAAATGAAGGGGAAGAAAAGCTTCTTACTAAAAAAGCCATCAAAAGTAACTCTTACCTTTAATAAACTTCTCAGCAAAATAGTCTTTCTTGTGACAATAGTTGCCTGCCTTCTTTCCCTCCCCTCCCAGCAGGAATAGGAAAATCTGATAGAATTGGAAAAAAAAAAATTCAAAAGCTGTAACAATAGTGAAGTAAAATTAGATTAGGAAACATGAACTTGTTCAAAACTAAATTCTATAGCACTCCTGCCAATCTGGGAGGCCAGGTGTAAGTGGGTGAAAATGTAATATGGGGAGGTAAGTGTAGAGACTAGCCTACATCAGAGGATGAAGATCATAATCATTCATTAGTCTATTTCGTAGATCAATTAACTGGCAGGTTCAACTAACAAAGCTGGGAATTTGAAAGTAAATAAACATAGCTTTAGTGTAGTTATGCATTGCTTTAGGTAGTATGAATGAAGTTCTGGGACACTTTATTCTTGCTGTATAGACACAGCTCTAAGAAGCAGTTAACCGGTCCCAGTCATGCAGGTTATAAGGCACAAATGAAAAGAGGAATTGGGGCTACACCAGGGACAGGTATACATATCAGGAAAAACGATTGGTAGCAAATCTATGTATTTGTGTGTGCATAAAATACTTGCAGCAGTGTTATAATGGATGCTTGTCAATCCTGAGTTCTCAAAAAAGATTAATTTTAGATGTTCAAGATGAGGAATGATATTTTTTGAAAATAAAATTGCCTTAAGAGGAATACGTTCTGAAGAAATATTTTGTTTTCTTTAATCTTCACCCCAGGATATATTTTCATTGATTTTTGAGCAAGAGAAGGAGGGAGAGAGAGAGGCAGGGGAGGGAGGAAGGGAGGGAGGGAGAATATATATATCAGTTGCCTCTTATACATGCCCCAACCAGAATGCAACCCACAACCTTCTGGTAAACAGGACAACACGCTAACCAAGTGAGCCACCTAGCCAGGCTGTATCAAGCATAATCTGATTATGCCAAGTGGCTTTTTAGATCAATAATCTTTAAGGACTCTGAACCATTAAATCCAATATTTAATATTAATAATATATTCTCAGTATTTTTTTTACAAAGTGGTCTCCTAGCTAATATTACTAATTAAAAAAACAAACTATTGTTTTGTTTGTATTTTGTAATTTTCTCCGCTCATCTTCATACTTTTTCTCTAATAGTTGATTGCATTCATCTTACTGTTTTTCCAATCACAGGAAAAGATTCTGTTACAAGACACTTTTCTATGGCAGCCCTAAATCATTTGCTTTTCTTTGTTCCTCATGTTATACATAGGGACTTCATCTGCAACATCCTCACCATTAAAAAAAGAACAGCCTTTATTCACTCTAAGGCAGGTTGGGATGATCTGTGAACGTTTGTTGAAAGAACGTGAAGAGAAAGTTCGAGAAGAGTATGAAGAAATACTGAACACAAAACTTGCAGGTATGAATTTATTTAGTCTCCCAGAAACTCACCATAAGAAATGCATTATTTCCCAATTATACTTCATGTCAATTAAATTACCCTTTCTGTATACACTGGTATAATAAGTTTTCTAAGAACCAGAGAATTTCAGTTTAAGAAAAGAAATGAATCTTTCTGTAGCTTATGGCCCTCTCTAACTTCAAGATATAGTATTTGTTAGCCATGTAGATCAGCAACAGTATTAATGAACTGCATTTATTTTTTCAGATAGAAATTTGATTGAGTTTTTGGGCTTTATTTCTTTCATGGTAACTTTGATCTTAGCCAAAAGGCCGAGAAGTAATTTTTCATCGTAACTTTGACTAGAAACTTGAAATCTGTCTGGTATTGTACATCAGTTTAGAGTATCAAGCTACTTGCAGCCTTTTTTTTTTTTTTTTAAATATGCTTTCATTGAATTTTAGAGAAAAGAGAGGGATAGAAAGATCTGAGAGAGAGGAACATCATAGATCTGGCTGCCTCCTGCACACCCCATAATGGGGATTGGAGCCAGCATACTGAGTATGTGCTCTCACCAGAAATCAAACCATGACTTCTTGTTTGCTGGGTCAACGCCCAGCCATTGAGCCACACTGGCTGGGCTGCTGCAGTCTTACTTATTTAAAAAAAAAATCCTTTTTGTAAAATTTGCAGTAAATACAATGTGTCACACATGGTATAATGTAATCAGAATCCTCCCACCCCCATTTTTTTGCCACAGATTTTACTGGATAGCAATATTGTAAGCTTTTTTATTTTTAAGGAGTTAAAATCAAGGTGCTAATACAATGCTGGGAGTCTTAATCCAGCATCTAGAAGGGTTCAAGAATCTGGAGAAGGCACTTCCGGTAAATAATTAGAGAGTCCAGAGATGAAACATAATTTTGGAAGGCATTTTGGTGAGCTAGAGAAGACTTAGCTAAAGGAGCCCAGGACCCCTTGTTCTTTATTACCACAAATTGTCCTAAGGCAAGGTAGATAAACACATCAAAGGCCAAGGTTTAGTATACAGAATCCATTGTCAGATTGGGGGTACTGCCTTCAGCTGTTGTTTGGCCAGCAGGAAGCAGTAACATGTAGATTGAAATGCCCTCGGCTGTCTGGCAGCAAGCAATTTTATGCATCCTTTTCAGATTTGGGGAAATGCCCTCAGCCATTCCATGATTCAGCCCTACTGACTTGCTGGAATTAGCTTCCAACACTAATATAGCCATAGCCTGGCTGGTGTGGCTCTATAGGTTTGAGCATAAACCCATGGAACCAAGAGGTCCTTGGCTCAGTTCCCAGTCAAGACACATGCCTGGGTTGTGGACTCAATCCCCAGTAATCCCAGTAAGGGAAGACAGCCGAATGCTGTCTGTCATCGGTACATCTGTTTCCCTTGCCCTTCCTCTCTTTCTAAAATCAATAAAAACATTTTTTAAAAGGCAAGATAATTTGTTTAGTTATAAGACATCTTTTTCTGTGACATCTGATTAGATAACAGGTAGATTTCAGGGGGGGGGTTATATCATATTTTTTAAGCATTGTCTTATTTCTTCTCATTGTAGTAAATTTGCCATTTAATAGATCACTTATAATTTCAGAGTAGAAAGACATCTTTTTATTTCAAGCCCTTTATTTTTAATAGATTAAGAAATATGCCTTACCCAGCCTATACACGAGGGTCTTGTGCTTTTGACAAAAATGTGGATTTTCCTATGATACATTATCATTATTACTGAAGTTATGTGTCTTATTAAATGCAAACTTAGAATTGTTTCACTATACATACTGGATTTTTCAGTTTATTTGGTTCTAATTTATTACAGAGGACATTTATTTACAAGCCATGTAATTCACATATATACCTTTACTTATAGAGCAATATGATGCATTTGTGAAATTTACGCATGATCAAATAATGCGACGATATGGAGAACAGCCTGCTAGTTGTAAGTATTGCATATGTGAACTGAAAATAAGACCATCTTTTAAGGAGAAAACATTTATTATAATTATCTTCATACTTAAGAGTGAAATAGAAAATGATGGAAAAACCCTGGTGGAAATAGGACATTTTACTAAGGCTTGTTATTTAAGTACGTAGGGCAAGTGATTTTTCAACCAGTGTGCAGAAAGAATTTTTAACACATGGAATACCTGACTCTAGTCAGGGGCACTGACCTTTTCCTTTAGATTGTCAGATAAAATAATTACAGCAGCCATTGGTGTGAATGAACCAAAATTATACCTTTTTTTGTCTGATGGGCAAAAATGTATATTTTGGTCTGCTGCAGAATTTTACTAATTAGTATATATGTGCCATGAGATGAAAAAGGTTGAAAATTGCCGACCTGGGACAATATTGGGGATAGAGATCGGGTATGTGTTTGAATTTTGAATTGGACTTTGCATTAATTTTCCTTTTCTCCCCCTTTAGATGTTTCATGAATCACATTTTCTGCATTTGTGGGCTGCCTTGTTCCTTGTTGAATTGTTGCAAGAGTTCCCAATTATGACATGCAGCAATGCGAATACCCCCCCTGTGAAAACAGGTTATTTCAAGCTTTCGTCAGTGACAATTACTCTTAGGCAGCAACTGGTTTTGGAAATTACCCTGTCGTCAGTACCATCTGGATATGGACCTTGGCTACCTGTATTAATACCAGTGGTCTTACTTGCTGTATCATTACAATTTGGCTTCTCATATTCATATGTTTGAAAGGATTAGCGCTGGTATTCTAAGAAAATGCCCTTCACTGGTTATGTAAATAAAACTGTAGAATGACACTTCAGATGAAGTTAGTGTGATTTTAATTGTGCACTACAACCAAGCTGTAACCAGTTAATAATTTAGAATGTAATCCCAGGACATTTTTGAGCAAATAGCCTACAGTGCTTCCTGTGAAATAGTGAAGGAGAAGGGCATTTCTTCTCGGGGTTTCAAAATGGATTTATATGATTTTTTTTTTGGTAGTTTTTATTTATTCTATCAGTCTTTTTAACAAATGTTTATTGCTGCATTCCCCCGCCCCCCGGTGTATCATTGTTTTACTGCCCTTGTAGTACTGGAATTTAGTTGGAAGAATAAAACCTTTACTTCTAATCTGCTTGTTTTTTAATGTACAGATGGGTAGTATTTGAATAAAGGCAATGATTTAAATGTAAGCATTTTCTAGGAACCAATCAATTTCATCTGACTTAAAGGACTTAAACTAGTATTTTCATTTACCAAATTTTAGTGCTATTTTCAAAAACTGAGTCTGATTCCAAATTGTTACATGATAGATCAGTTTTAACAGCTTTTGGAAATTTTACTTCAAAAGCACATTTAAGTAACTTTCAACAAAGCTTTCCTATAATGAAATGAATGGAAATGCTTCAGTGAGTTCTTTTAGCATATCCCAGTCATAAATGGCCTAGGACAGTGGTCAGCAAACCACGGCTCATGAGGCACATGCGGCTCTTTGGCCCTTGAGTGTGGCTCTTCCACAAAATACCACAGCCTGGGCCAGTCTATTTTGAAGAAGTGGCGTTATAAGTTTAAGTTTGAAATTTCTTTGTACTGTTGATATTTAGCTCTATTGACTAATGAGTTTGCTGACCCCTGGCCTAGGAGATATATTAGAGGCTTGGTGCATGAAATTTTGTGCACTAGAGGGCATTCCTTAGCCCAGCCTGCACTCTCTCACAGTCTGAGACCCCTTGCTCCTTGACGCCTGTGTGGGAGAGGCTCTCCTCACCACCACTGCACGCACCAGTCCTGGGCCTGCCTTCTGGCTGAGCAGCACTCCCCCTGTGCGAGTGCACTGACCACTAGGTGGTCAGTATGCATAATAGCAACTGGTTGTTTTTCCATTTGGTCAATTTGCATATTAGGATTATATAGGATAGGACCATGGTCAGCAAACCTGCTCTTGAGCCACATGCAGCTCTTTGACCTCTTGAGTGCGGCTCTTCCACAAAATACCACAGCCTGGGCAAGTCTATAAGTTTTAAGTTTAAAAAATTTGGCTCTTAAAAGAAATTTAAATCGTACTGTTGATATTTGGCTCTGTTGACTAATGAGTTTGCTGACAATTGGGATAGGATTTATATATGACTTAATTTGTCAGAGAAAGCAAAATGTTCATTTTTTTTCCTTTATAAAAACTTGATTATGTTTTACCAATTTTTTAAAACAAGGCCAAAATGAAGTACAGAGCTTTCACAAGATCTCCAGATAATTCATATGCCCATTAAATGTTTGAGAAATACTTGTATAACACAAGGTGCCATCAATAAGGGGGCGGGGGCAATTCTATCTGGTTTTAATGGACTAATACAGATTCTCAACTGCAACATATCAATTTGAGCCACTCTTTGTTTTCAGGGTTATCCCGTGTAATATAGGATGGTTTAGCATCATCTCTGGCCTTTCCCACTAGATACCAGTAGCACTCTCACCCAAATCCTGTTGTGACAAAATGTACCTCCAGATACTGCTAAATGCTGGGGGTAAGGGGAAGAGACAGTCTCCATCTGAGAACCAATGATACAGTGGGATAGCGTTTTTAGGAGAAAGTAGGAAGGTAAAATTTAGAGTGATTGAATATATATTATCAGAATAATGAATATTCTTTTTTAGTATGTAAGCTTTGACATAGTATTAAATATAAAACTGGTTTTATTTATTAAAAATTTATTGGAGTGCAGCTTTTTTTTTTGGTGGCATCACAGTATTAACCTAAAGAACTTCTAGGAAAGATCCCGAATGTTCTACCCCCAGAGACTTGCTTTAAAAGATGGGGGAAGACTGTTGGAATCTATTTAATATGTTCTCTAGGTAGCAGTAATTGTCTTATTTGGGTCATTTACTCCCATCAAAATTATACAGTGATTGGTATTAATAAATGAATATTCAGCTACAGCACCTAATAACCTGTACCTATTGACTCAGACATGGCTCAAAAAATTGTTCCTACATTCTAGGTAAAAAACTAGATCTAAAACCCTCTCATTAAAAGACCATTCCAGTAGTCCTCTCTCCTGCATCTTAATTTCTTTCTCCCAGATCATTCCCCTAAGCATAAATAAACACGCCATTAGAAATCTTTTAATCCTGTAATCCCCCTCTAGCTCTTTTGTCCTATTTTTCTGCTTTACAATAACCTTTAAAGCAAAACTTAAGATTTTCTTCATCCCCACTTTTAAAAAAAAAAACACTCAAGCTGAAATAGTCAATAAATAATATACTTAAAGTGAAAAGTTATTGTACCATAAGTTTATATTTAACTATTTCAAAGAACATACATATTGCAGCTTCTAAGAATAAGGTAGTCCTGTATAACTAGAAACTATTATCTCACTTAAAATACATACCTAATTTAATTAACATCCAGTTCATACTCACATTTTCCCATTTGTCTCCAAAAATTTCTTAGAACAGTAATGAGTACTATTAAATCGACTGCAAATACTTTATGCTCCTGAATAAAGTTACTACATTTACATACTATACTCAAGAACATTTTGTCAATATGAAAGTTAGTGATAATGTGAGAAAGGTTTCAGTTACAATGTATGTGTGTTACTGGATTCCAAAGTATGCTGCAAGTGTTTTGATATAGTCCTGTTTGGGATTAACAGTCTACTTTCTGGTTAAACATCATGTGGGGATTATACATTTGTCCTCTAGTGGTATGTAATGATGAATGGTCTCTCTTAAACTAAATATGATCCTTCTGGCTTCATTTGCTTTCTAGCAGCCTCCCCATGTTAGCCTTGCCACGTGGTCAGTCTTCTGTTTGGTAGGTTTTACAAATCCTAGAAGTTCTAGTTCAGAAACAGCTCTAATGAACCGAGCACTGGAGGATATGGTTAAGGAAATTAGTCATGTTGTATTTTGATAAGAGGTTAAAATATCAATGTTAAAACATTAGTAAATTGAAATATAGTTCAAAATATACTCCAAAATTAAACAATCCTTGAGGGAAGCCATTAAATATTAAATGTAATTAGAATCCAGTCAATAAGATATGAGTGGAAAAGTGCTTAATATTTACTGAACTTTTTTCCATAGTATGAAAACAACTTTTGAAAGTACATTAATAACCTTATAAAAATAGAGAATTCCATAATAACAGTTTTGGGTATTTGGGGTGAATTTTGGAATATGATCTTTTTTCATAAATATATTTTTATTGATTTCAGAAAGGAAGAGAGAGGGAGAAACAAACATCAATGATGGGAGAGAATCATTGATTAGTTGCCTCCTGCATGCCCCCTACTGGGGATCAAGTCTGTAGTCCAGGCATGTGGCCTTGACTGGAATAGAACTGGGACCCTTCATTTCGCAGGCCAACGCTCTAGCAACTGAGCCAAACCAGCTAGGGCTGGAATATGATCCTGCTATAAGTTTTAAACCAAATATTTTAGATTTGGCTTTATTTAAGTTAAGTTTGGATTAAATATTTAGAGACACCATTCTGGGATGAGATGGTTAATATCAATAAGGTTGGTTGCATCACATCTTTATAAATCTTAAATGTAGATCTTGGAAAATTACAAACATTCTGTACATATACTTGGACATTGTAAAGTGGTTTTAAAAGGATACTGAATAATGTCATTCCTTTCTTCTGAGGTTAGAGAATTGGCATCCATTTTTTCAGCAGCTGTCACAACTGTTGCAAAAGCCTTTTGAAAGAGAAGACAGAAGGGGAAAAAAATCTCTACTGTTGCCAAATATCTTTAATTGCCCTTGATGGCTCTGTATGAAGCCAGGTCAAGCACTGCTGCTGCTAACTGGCACATTTTTAACAATTACACCAAGCTTCAGATTCTCAAATCTATACTGATACTTTAAATCAAGTACTCATTAAAAGATAACAGAGTGACTCCTGCATAATGTTATTTCAGAGAAGGAATGTGCAGAGAAAAATTACTAGTTAAAGTTGAAAAGCAAGGGATACACTGAATCCTCTTCTCCCAACCTCCATTACCCCAGCAAAAGGGCTGTTTTTCTGGGAAGCAGCCAGTATTTTTAAATGGCAACAAATAAAATAGGGCCTTTCAACAGTTAACTGTAATATTCTGAGGAGGGAAGGAATAGTTAACTTAAAATAAGAACAACAGTTGTCCATGGCCTTGCCAACTATTCCTTGTGCTTCCTGATTGCTAGTATAGTTATTCAAACATGTTTTTTCTTTTTCGTTTATGCTATAAGGGAAATGGTAGTTATAATATACTTTTTTATTTTATGGAATAACAAAACTGCTATGATCTAAACTGCTCAGCTTCTGCTTTCTGTTCAGAGTGCAGGGGATTGGGAATAGGACTGAACAGCAAGTTGCTATTCTGGAGAAATTTCTGAAGCATGAGGTGATATATGCCTTTCAAAAAAGACATTAAGAAAAACAATATCCCAGGAAAGTGTTACGGGTAGTGTACAAATACAGTTTGCTCTTCTCCCTCCACTTACTTCTGACCAGTCCACAAGGTTGATTAGCCTGCTGCACTCGAGGTGCAGTTTATATGCTATGCAGATGTCTGGAGCGACATTTGGAATGCAGCCTTCTTCACTTTTCAGTGCTTCATTCTGAAAATAACAGTAAACTAAGATGATTACCTTTCAGAAATGATTAGGTACAAAATCAAGACAATAAAACCCTTGACCTAAATTTAGTAAATCAGTAAGTAGAGTATAATTTCCTTTACTTAGTGAGTTGCATTTACTCCAAAAGTAAATGCTGCTTGTTTAGGATTAAGTCTTGGTCATAATCCTGGTCACTAAAGAATACTCCCAATATCAGAAGACAACCATATTTTTCATTTTTTCCCCTCATTTTAATAATACATTACTAATTTCTGAGACCCTAATCCATTTCTGGTTTCTATGAAAAGTTTATGGAATTCTTTGTGGGTTTTCAACACAATGCTACTTCCAACATTTGAAATTACTTGGATTCTAACAATTACTACACTGTATTAATACCAACTCACTACTATCAAGTCTAATCCCAAAGGCTTGTCAACACTGCATATCCTAACCCTTACAAAAATGAATGTTTTTCAATTTATTTGAAATCCATGGTTCTTACTTAGAAACAGACTTTCTCACAAATTCACTTACACATGGAGTTTATGGTATATTAGAGGCCCAGTGCATGATTCATGCACTGGGAGTATGGGAGGTTTGTCCCTCAGCCTGACCTGTGCCCTCTCGCAGTCTGGGACCCCTTACTCCTTACCACCAGTCTGCAGCGGGGGCGAAAGGCTCCTGCTACCACTGCGGCACTCGCCAGCTGTGAGCCCAGCTTGCTGTTCCTTAGTGCTGCCTCAGAGGTGGGAGGGTCTCCCGCCACTGCTGCTGGGCTTGCCAGCCCTGAGCCCGGCTTCTGGCTGAGCAGCACTCCCCCCCTGTGCTAGTGCACTGACCAATAGGGGGCAGCTCCTGCATTAAGCATCTTCCTCCTGGTGGTCAGTGAGCATCATAGTAACCAGACATTCCACTGTTCAGTCAATTTGCATATTATGCTTTTATTGTATAGGAAGGATACTCCCAAAGACTGCTAAAATCACACCAGTTCTTTTCTGTGACCTACCACTAGACAGAATTATTTTGTAAGACTTAATGTGTGCTTTATATAAAAATGACTTGATAATTTTGTGTTGTGAACATGAAATTACTCAAGCTCCCCACTACCCATCATCACTGAAGACCACTGATTTATATCTTCCCACTCAAGATTTCTCTTGTAATGCTTAGTTAGCATGCCCATGTGGCACTTTGGAATAGGAAACTACTACACAGGACACTCCTCATAGGTTTCATGGAGTCACTTCTTAAGTGACCTTTGTGGTAAGATTTCTACATGTAAACTGAGTGACAACTTAGTAACTAGTAATATTAACTTACTAAAAAAATAACAAACTTTAATATATATATGCATATAACTTACTGCAATATAGCTTACTAAAATGTTTAAAGTGACCACTTTTACCTCACTTTAAGAAAAATTTAAGATTCTGATCTGTCTTGTATAAACAACTTTGTAGAACTATCAAATGTGTCTTGTTTTAGAAGTCTATTCCTGGCAGATTCTGGCCATCTGGAGATGTTCTCTCAGAATAGATCATTCCTTGGTTTAAAATCCAAGATGAAATCCCAGAGCATTTCTAAGTAATTTTAGTAGGCTATAGAGTTTGAGCCTCTTTTTTGCTGTTATTGTAGGAAACATTTATTTCACAAGAGTAATAGCATTTTACTCAAGTTTTAGTATCTACTGACTTTATCACAATAAGGGGAAGACATTTACAATGATCCAATGTTGGCAGCATTAGTTGACTTGATTATTTTCACTGGCTTAGAAAACACCCTCTGAAGTCTAAAGGATTTTTAAAGGTATCTGAAAGAGGTGCCAATTCTGAGCTGCCAACTAACTCCCTGGTCACTAGGAACTATAAGTTTGTTTTTTTATGAAAACTAATGCCTGGGGTTTGACTCAAATTGTCAGAGAAGTGAATCTGCTCCTTACCTTGAGATAATAATAGGGGTTGTTGAGTGCAGTGTGGAGGGCCAAGCGTGGAGCAGCATTGAGGTGCTCATGAAGGGTGTGAGCGGCGGTGAAGTACACAGCCTCGTGCAGAGGCTGTGTCTCGGGAGGCAGAAGGTATTCTCTGAAACAGCCCACGTCAGCAATCAGCATTTAGATAAGCACAGGTTTAATTTCAATGTAACATTTTTGAGAATCTCGGAGAAGACTGAGCAATTTGCTTAATGGGTAAAATCAACAACCAAAAACAAACAAATGAAACAAACTCAAAAATCAAATTCAGTGCAGGTTCACAAAGAATTGTAGCTATTCTTTTTTAAAACTTTCCAGAACTCTTCAGAGCACAAGAAACTATATTTGTTCTGATTTACACCTTTAAGAACAAATGTACATAAATTACATTTCTGCTGTAAATCTTCAAAGTACAATTTTTTAAATTTAATAAATCTTTATTCTGATTATTACAATTGTTCTTCTTTTTTCCCCCATAGCTCCCTTTCATGTGGTTCCCACCCCACCCTCTGCCCTTATCTCCTCACCACTGTCCTCATCCATAGGTATACAATTTTTGTCCAGTCTCTTACTGCACTCCCCACACCCCTTTCTCCCTCCCGCCCCAAGAACTGTCAGTCCACTCCCTTTCTATGCCTGATTCTATTATGTTCACCAGTTTATTCTGTTCATCAGATTTTTAATTCACTTGATTTTTAGATTCACTTGTTGATAGATATGTATTTGTTGTTCATAATTTTTATCTTTACCTTTTTCTTCTTCCTCTTCTTAAAGGGTACCTTTCAGCATTTCATATAATACTAGTTTGGTGGTGATGGACTCCTTTAGCTTTTTCTTATCTGTGAAGCTCTTTATCTGACCTTCAATTCTGAATGATAGCATTGCTGGATAGAGTAATCTTGGTTTTAGGTTCTTGCTATTCATCACTTTGAATATTTCTTGCCACTCCCATCTGGAAAGTTTCTGTTGAGAAATCAGCTGACAGTTGTATGGATGCTCCCTTGTAGGTAACTAATTGTTTTTCTCTTGCCGCTTTTAATATTCTTTGTGTTTTGCACTTGGCATTTTAATTATGATGTGTTCTGGTGTGGTCTTCTTTGAATTCCTTCTGTTTGGGGTTCTCTTCGCTTCCTGGACTTGTAAGTCTATTTTTTTCATCAGGTGGGGGAAGTTTTTGGTCTTTATTTCTTCAAATAGGTTTTCAGTATCTTGCTCTCTCTTCTTCTGGTACCCCCATAATTCGGATGTTGGTAGCTCCTTACACTACCTTCATATTTTGGGATTTTTTTTTCCTTTTCTGGTTGACTGTTTTTTGCTTCTTTGTATTTTAAATCTTTGACTTGATTCTTGTGATCTTCTAATCTGCTGTATAATATTTTTTATTTCAGTCAGTGTATGCTTAATTTCTAGTTGATCCTTTTTCATACCCTTGAGGGTCTCACTAAATTTATCAACCTTTTCTAGAAAGTTCTTGAAAAACCTTGTAACAGTGGTTTTGAACTCTATATCCAATTGTTTGCTTTCCTCCATTTCTTTCATTTGTGATCTGTTTCTTTGTCTCTGCATTTTGCTGCAGCTTTTATGAGTTGATAGAGTGGCTTTGTGTGCTAAGTGTCCTATAGAGCCCAGTGGCTCAGCCTCCCCAGTTACCTGAGGTGGACACGTGGTGCACCCCTTTGTGGACTGTGTGTACACCCTTGTTGTAGTTAAGCCTCAATTGTTGTTGGTATCACTGGGAGAAATTGTCCTCTAGGCCAACTGGCTGTAAGGATCAGCTGTGTCTACGCTGGGAGAACTTCTGTGCTGGAGACAACCTTATGAGACAAGACTTGCAAAAACCTCTGTGCTCACCTTGGATGGGGCAGAGTCTCAGGGCAGAGCAGACAGCATTGGTTTCAAGTCAGAGACCTTCTCCATCCCCTCTCATGCAGGCCCTATGAGGCCCATGGGTCTCAGTATCCCGTGGTCATCACTGCAAGCACCTCTGAGAGAAAGCCACCCCTTGAGTTCTGCCTGTTGCCAGACAGTCCAGTTTCTCCCCGAATGAGTCTGGGTCCCCAGAGTCTTGCCCAGAATTAGAGTTCAGCGTAGTTGGGAGCTTTTGTCTCGCTTCTGCTTGAAAAAGCCAGCCACGCACTCAGTTGCCAGTCCTCTCCATGCACACATCTCAGTACCTCTGCCTTCTGCAGTTGCTCTGAGTCTCAGTGTGCTTTCCTCTTTCTTGACAGTCCAGTTTCACCCTGTATGAGTCTGGGTCCCCAGAGTCTCATCTGGAACTGGAGTTCAGTGCAGTCAGGAGCTTTTGTCTCCTTCCCGTTTGAGAAAGCCAGCGACGTACTCAGTTGCCAGTCGTCTTCGCATGTGCACACGTCTTTGCCTCCTGCAGCTTCTCTGAGTCTCAGTGTGCTTTTCTCTTTCCTTTTAGTTGTAGAATATCCACTCAGCCAGCCTTCCTGTGATTCTGGATGATGTCTGTTTTGTCTTTTAGTTGTAGTTTTAAAATTGTGCGAGGCAGCATTTAGGTGTTTACCTATGCTGCCATCTTGGTTTCTCCCCAAAGTACAATTTCTTAAAGTATTAAGATACACTTTCTTAAATTATTTAGAAAACCAAGATATCCACATTCCTGCCAGAGCAAACACTTAACTCTGCAAATATTAAAACAGGCCTTGTGCCTGGAATTAAGAGTTTACAAAATTCTTTTTGGATCACAGAAAGTATTTTAATTTGTATCTCTTATAGAAATGATACCTTGAAAATTGTTATGTTAGAATTAGTTTTTACTTTAGAAGGCAAAAAAGGCTAAATGTTAGCTTAAGGGTATTGAAAAACAAGCAAATGCAAAAAGTTTAATGAGATTTTTCTCTTATGAGTTAGATGATAAACATAATTAAATCTGAACTTAAAAAATAAAGCATTAAAAAATTCAGTTTGAGTCAATGTGGCTCATTTGGTTGGAACTGAGGCAACAAATAAATGTTCCTCTCTCACATCGATGTTACTCTCTCTGTCCCTTCCTATCTCTCTAAAATAATTTCTTTAAAATTTAGTTTGAATATACAATAAGCCCATCAGCTGGTCTCAACCATGATAGTGACATAGGTCTTTGGTGGCTAGAGGGTAACAAATTGGAAGAAGCTTTGGTATACACTACCCAAAGACAGAGTAATAAGTCACTAATTCAAAGAACTCACATGCCTTCAGAAAGATTCCTGGAGCTTAGTCCAGTCCTACCCTTGAAGTATTTTGGCCACATGACATATTGTAACAGCTCCTTTTCCCATGTGTGCAAGCAGCACATTTATCTCAGCTAAGTTACCAGGGAAATCATCCTCTTCTTCCTGGCTTTCTCCCTCTGCAGAGGATAACATTCCCCAGAAAATCCCACTATCCTTGCTCACCAGTGTCATTGGTGGAAGAGAAAGTGAAGAGGGTATTAACCATATACATCACGCCCCAATATCTCATTCCACCCTGTCTCCAGAGGTCCTGGCCCCCAGCTCAGTCCACTTCTGTAGACATCTGCAGTCAATTAGAATAAAGGCCAATTGCAAGGAGTATGATTTGTAACTTGACCTAAGGACCAGCAGTCTGTACCTCAAGTACTGCTAACATCTTACTCAAGATTAAGTTAATTTAGCTGTAGCCCCAGGAATGGTTTCTGTGATGCTGAATGCCACCCTGGATGACTGGTTACTCATTTATAATTTCTGACTATAAACTCTTCCTACACCAACCTCAGGCTGTTTCTCCCCAATCATTAAAGACTCTACTGACGTCCATGCTATGTAATAAGGACTGGAAGTTTAACAAGGCAACCAGAGTCAATTTCAGAAAAGAATGATTGTCTCATATTTATAATCCTCTCCCTTTTCAACATCTTTCTATTTAATTTTTAGAATTCCTAAGGGGAAAAGTCTTTTTTAATATCCTCAAAGTATCTCCAACAGAGGTAATATATTTGCCTATATTTTGTTTCCACTGGGCTACATTAAGTGAACGACAACTATAAACCTGGAGATTGGGACAGAAATATTCTTCTGCAACTTATTTGCTGTGAGAAGAAATACTCAATTAGTTGGAACTACAACATCTACCATGCTCATTTTCGATTCAGATCAGAGAGGTATTCTTAAGGGAACTGGTAGAACCATTTAGTATCAAGGGCTAAAAAACTGAAGCTTGTATTTTGTTAAAAACTGAAACTTAGTCTCTGCTCTCAGTAGTTGCAATAAGGCTCATGGTACACTAGGAACCCTCCTTTTTGGAGTCTATTGCTTATATTTATCTTTTTGACCCCAAGCAATATTTAACTGACTAATTTCTACAAACTATATCTAAAGTTTCTAACTATCACAATTCAGTGAAGTACAAAATATTAACAGGCTATGGGAAGAGAAGGCAGCACCAATGGTAGCACCTTCCAATCTTGGTTGGTCTAGGAGTAAGGAGTGTGGACAGTTTCTTTTTAAACAGAGACCCTCATTTCAATGTACAAAAGAATTACCGACTGGTATAAAATTGAATTTGAACAAAAGTAGACTAAAAAGCAAATACTACTCTACTTTGGGGTGGAAATGAGAGAAAAGAATGCGTCTTTCAGAGTAGGAAGGGAGATAGTTGGGGGAAGTTTCTGTGGCTGTGATTCCAGGTGGCCACTCAATGCTGTTCACTTTTACTTTTGGTGATTTCAGGAAGGTCCGATTTTTCTTCTTTCTTCCCCATGGTATATGCTTCGAAGTTTGCCAAATGTCCACAAGGCCACCTTGACTTTCCTCAAACTTTTTCTAGTCACTCCCTTTCCCATTTGGCTTTTTGAACTTCAATCTCTTCCTCTGTCACTTCCTTTCAATCATTTCTTTAGCTTTCTCTCTTCCTTTTAATTTCCAGCTCAGCAAAGTTTCACCATCTGTTAGTATATCACTTGTTTGAACAACTCTAGATCACCTTCCTCCACATTTTTCCAGAACTCCAAGCTCTTTTCGAACATCTGTAACATGACTGACCCTTGGTGACAGTATGGAGAAATGAAGAGGGCCTTTTGACAGATGTCATCATACAGGGCTTGGGACTTTCCATAGTCAGCCTCTCACTGGGCTTTAGCTGCCACATGTTTTCTTGGGTGGGTCCCTTTTAGCTCTAATATGCTACAAATCCTAATCTCTTTCCTCCTGGGAGAGTCAATCTTGGTAAAGAAAGTCAACCCTAGTAAGGAAAATTTGTGATTTCACAACATATTTCAATCATGTTCAGTTTTATTTTAGTAACTACTCAGAAAGGTAAAAGGTCAGACATATTAGGGAAATGGTTGTCTGGTTTCAGAGCCTACAATTTGGGATTTGTGAGAACTGAAAAAGGAACCTGATATTCAGCTTAGAAACTGTGTCACAATTCATCGCAAAATTATTTTTAGCAACTACATTGGTCAGAACCTGGTAAAAAGGAAAAGCCAGGAACTTGGGGCTGGAAACTATAAGAACAGGGAAGCCAGCAGGGCAAGATTAACTCTACAGTTCTATAAGGTCATTTCTGGCTTGTAGGTCAGTTCAACACTGCATTGCATCACTTTTATGATACATTTCTCTCACTATAAACTGCCTTTGTCATACTTGGTTGATCATTTGGACCTCTTTCATGACATTAGTAATTTCTCCCCAATGACTAGGAACAATTACTCTGCCCCCACATTGTCCTAGAAAATGGAACTTTTCACTTTCGAGAAGGTCAGGTAATTTATCAGAAAACCACTCTTTGTCTTCAATAACCGAGCTGCTATATTTTTAGTACTTGATTCTACTCAGTGTCTAGCTGGCTGCTGAGTTAGATCGCCATTCAAATATAATCAGCAATGATAAATAACAGTTTGTTTTCCTACTTTTTAACTATGAAGTCATTTTCTTTTTCTCACTTGCCTTGTTTTTCTATAGCAATGATCTGGATTTCCAAAAAAGGAATAATCTTTAAAAAACAGGCAGGACTGGTATACTTCCAAGTTTACTATTGAGTACATTTCTCAACATGACTTTAGTGCTGATAATGAGTTAGTTGCACAGGTATTCTCTAGAATTAGTCTTTACTCAGGATAAAATAGGACATTACAGCTAGTCTGCTCTGGGACTTGGCCCAGGTCCAGCATACTCTTAGCAGAAATAAAGGAAGAATAAAGTGTAATGTAAATACTGTGTTATTAGAGAGGGGAAAAATGCTGTTTCCATCACCACCCCTCCTATCCCAGCCTAATGAACTAGATCAAATAAACCTGTATTTTTGAACTGGCTGTACGTCATTTTGTTTACACATCTTCATAAGGAATGAAAAGATGATCAAAATTACAATTCTTAGCTGGGAGGAGGAACCTGAAAAGCATAAAGCCTAATCTAGGGTGAAGTGTCCAAAAATGAGTATGGATGCTATCACATTAGAGCTATTTGGGAAAATAGCCATATTTTTAGCTCTTAAGAGCAACCACTTACCTCACCAGACTGTCAATAAAGTTCACAACTTTTTCTCTCAAGACTTCAAATTTGGTCTGTTTCTTTCCTGTTCTTCTTAACTCCTTCATTTCCAATAATGACTGTGGATGGAAAGAACATAGCTTTACTGGTGATTCAGAGAAAGAAAACCCCTCACAGACAGCTGATGCCTTTTGCATAAGACAGAATGTACAAGAAAGAACCAGATCAAAATGGGTTCTTTTTTAATTTTAAAGTCTGGAAAGAATCTCTCCTCCTAGTGCTTTGCTTCAAACATTGAGTAGATTTTCAGGGAGAGAAAAAGGGCAGTTTACTTCGTTACTAAGTTATATCACAGAGTGCTCACTATCCACAACTCATTACTTCATTTAAGTAAAGGACTTACAAAGAAAAGAAAAACCTTGCCCTTTTGCCACATTAACGGAATAGATTACATGTGGTTTGCTTTTGCTTAGATTGAAATTTTACTCTACATTTATCATAACTTGGTATCATGCTATACAAAGAAGGTTCTATACTCTGACAACCAAGATTCTAAAGTTAGAAATATCTGAAAAAGATTACAATGGGTATACTGTAGTTCAATTTCTGCTCTATATGACTATACATTTAAAAAAAAAAATCAAGAAAAGTATCCAAAACTAATGAGGTAGCCTCAACAGAAATACCAATAAATACATCAGATAAATAAATTGGATTCTTTTTTACAACTATGTTCCCATTTCCCTATTGCTAGTTAATTTTCTTTCTCTCTGAGGCTACAGGAACAGTTTCTACCTATGTTCATTAGTAAATTCCAGACTGTGTACATGGAGAGTGAGGCTGGTAGTGAGATAAATAGGATGTTTCAACAACAAAAAAAGGATGTTTCATTTATAAGTAAATTACAAAGTCTGCTTTGTTCCTGGGTGTGATTTTAAAAGGAAAATAAAAATATCCAGGCAGAGTTAATCTAGAGTGCATACTGGGAAAAAGGGAGTATCATAGGATGTCATTGGAAGAAGAAAGTGGCCTGACCTTCTGAAGATGATAGAGATCTGTCTTCTGAAGCCCCTTTGACTGTGACCCAGAAGCATCTTCTTCCTCTTTAACTTCTGCTTTTAATATAAAAACCAATATTCAGCAACTGGGATAAATCCATTCAAGTCAAGAGAACCAACATTTCTACTATTCCAAGAGAAATACAGTTTCATCTGGCAGGGGATCAAGGGTCCATCAGATAAATTATTTCTCGCAGAAGCTAAAGGTCAATAAATATTAAATAACTTCTGCGAGGGGTCCTGAAAAAACCAGCCACTGAATGTTTAAAATGTGACCACAATGAAAAACAAAGTACAAATACCCCTCCCTCAAAAACCAATAGCAAAAAGCACCAAGTCTTTGTGCTGTTATAAATAGCTTCTAAAAAACAAATTTCAACTATTCCTTTGACTATGCCTACACAGATAAACCTACATACTGGCAAGTTTGGCCCTGATGTTCCAATGCACTATTTTTGACAAAATGTTATTAAATAAAGAAGGTGTGTAAAAGTTGTGGCATAATCTACTAAAACACAAAGTGCATCTTTGCTCTTCAGCATAGGCCACAGTAAACCACATCTGGCCAGAGGTGCAGCTGTGCTTCTGGAGTGGTGAGGCTGTATACCCTCTTCCTCGTGCAAGGCAGCTGCTAGAACTATACACTCACATGGCTCATTCAGACCAAGTACGAGACAGGAGGATGCAGCTAGAGAAATGATCTTATTCTCAAAGAACAAACTTTCTTTTAGCTATGGATTATTCTTGGTTCAAGAAAAATATAATTTAAGGTTAAAATATCTGATAAATTCTTTGTCCCATTTCATTAACATGTAGCAGATTCTTAAAAATAAATATGACATTGACTTATCTAACCTTCTAAATATAATTTTAAAACCAGACTGTAATATGTAATAAGTGTGAAGGAACCAGAAATAGTATATAGTCAAATATTTCCGGTTTTTCAACATAGGGGGTTTTATTATTAACAATGTGTCACTTCTAGAAATAGACAAATTACAAACATTTCCTCCAGACACTAGTTTTGCTTCAACTTGTAAAATTCTTTAATCTTTATACTATTAATCATCTTAATATCCATCCTTCCCATTAAGGTACATTACTTCATGTAGTATTAGCACATCATAGAATTTGTTTATTAGTTTATGTTACATGAACTCTAATTAAAATTATATATGCAGTTTCATTTGACAAAAACCTAAGTCCAATTTTGTTTTGTTTTTTTAATATATTTTTATTGATTTCAGAGATGAAGGGAAAGCAGGAGAGAGAGAGAAAGAGAGAGAGAGAGAGAGAGAGAACATCAATGATGAGAGGAAATCATTGATCGACTGCCTCCTTCACACCTCCTACTGGGGACCACAGCAGCAACCTAGGCATGTGCCCTTGACCAGAATCAAAACCCAGGACCTTTCAGCCTGCAGGCCAATGATCTCTCCAATGAGCCAAACCAGGTAGGGTTGAGTCCAATTTTGTAAAAGACTGAAATTTACCTAATTTATCTTAAATTCTCCTAAGTCTTTTACCCTATTTATGTCTTTAAAGTAGACCTTCGCTGTCCCCAGTGATCATAATTAGGGGGCATTTAAAGTATGAATAAGTGAGAAAAGAACAATGATCTGGTGATTAAGAGAGGTAAGTACTGGTCAGAGAGCTAACTGGCTGTGGGATTTTGAGGAAGTTCCTTTCTCCTCCGAGCTTTAGATTCTGTATGTAGCTGGACTCAATGATCTCCACAATTACCAATTACAGCCCTTTTGAAACATGGTTAGGCTCATGCCTACCCACAACCTGGAGGGAACCCACCCCTTAGTCTTGTGAAGTGCTTCCTCCTTTTGCCTGTTCCTGCCACTTGCTCTTCATCTTCCTAAGCATTCCTCTGGTGAGGGATATTAGCAAAAGTGGTTTCCTAAATCTAAAGGCTTACAAGACAAAGGAACACTTGCAAAACAGGAAGGATTACTATAGGCATTCCAAGTAAAATATTTTCACTAATCCATGTGCAATCTATGTGCTTATACGTTATCCACCAAGCTGTGTCGTTCCAAGCACCTTAAAATTTTCTTGAATAGGGAAAAGTAAAAGGTGCACACTTATTTTGTTTGTTTGTTTTACCAAAAGAATTCCATACTTTGGTGCTAGAGACAGAGCAGGAGAAGAGCCCATGAGAATTAATGATCAGTACCAATCTGTGGTGCCCATAAGAACAAGAAGTCCCAGAGCATGAGAGAACAGAACATGGCTACTAGTACACATCCAGGCACCCCAGTCTCTGGCAAATATAAATATGGTCGCATGGGCGCCATGAAAATAAGGGAACTGTAACCCTTCACACAGAGAAATGAGAGGCTGCCTCAGTTCACTTTCAGTGAAGGATTCAGACTCTTGTAAGTTTATTAAAGCAGACCTCATGCACATTTTGGTAATCAGCATACCAAATGAGCCTCACTGCTGTGAAAAAACTATTAATTTTTCAGGTTTACTAATGACTTATGCAGTGTTTTTGAAATCTATAAAGGACCTGATGGAATGCTTAAGAAAAAAATCTAAAAGGAGTCCTTAATTATTATGCCCTGCTAATCTCATCAATCTTAAAATTTTTGTCCCTCCCCCACCTTTTTTTTTTTTTTAAAGGTAAAGTCTTCCAAATTGTCCATAAGCAGAAAGAATGTTTCTATTTTTCTGCTCATTTGATGCTTTTCATTGCTTAAACCAGGGCTGGAAGATAACCATTTGACCTGTGTGTAATTATCAATATGTAATATTCTGAGGGTTGGTATACTGACTGATCAAAAACTACTTTCAGCCTTCATCTTTCAATTCAGCCAAATGTGGAGTTTTCCATGTCATTTTAGTTACATGACTTTCATAGCCAGTAAAATTGGCAGGATATCATCTTCTCACCATCAAGGCTCTGAAGCTGGGCCAGGAGCTCCTCTATACTCTTTGCTGTGCTGCCAAGCTGCTTTTCAGAAGAGGACTTTAAAATGCTGAAACACTTCTGAAGGATGGTCATCAGTTCATCCTTTGCCAACATTCTAGAATAGAATCAGTGACAGGAGATGTAATCTAACTGGGACATTAATGAGGTTAAAAAATATTGTCTACATATGAAATGATTCTGATCATTTCAGAAGATGGTACAGATTTTTCATTTGTTGGAGAGATTTTGTATGTATGACATTCAGAAGTATTTGGAAGAGTTCTCACAATGAAGCTTAGCTTAAAAAGCTTACAAACATCTGGGTTCATAGTCTGGCTCTGGCACTTACTATATTGTAATATAGAACAAATTACTAAACATCTCTGATCCTTGGTTTCCCCGTCTGTAAAATGAAACAGGGACTCACCTATTTCACAGCTTAGAATGGAGGTTTAAAAACTAAGTCAGAAGATGTATTTGAAGAATCTAACACAGTGCTTATCATACAGTAGGCACTGAAGGTTTCCCTTCACTTCAGATATAAATGTAAAAATGAGACAAGTAATGTTTGCTGAGGAAATAACACTTATGCTAAAAGAAAGCTTGCTTGGAAGGACCAAAAGAGTATCACAATAATTTCTCTAATTACTATTTAGCTATGCTTTATGTCTTTTATGGGCATTATAAACATTAGTCAGGAAATCCATTTAACTTTAAGTAACAAGCAGAAGAGTTGTGTAACTCATTTAAGGCCATATTAGAAATCTTGGTTAGGAATGGCGAGAGAACACAGATATTCTCAAATTAAGATCCTGTTCTCAGAGCCATTACTTACAGGATCTCTCCACTAAGATCATATTCAATAACAGCATGAAATGGAATCAAGTCAATATTATTAATGTTAAGCACTATGACAAAATATACAAGTTATTCTCAGCAAACAGTCCTGAATTATGAAGACTACAATGATTAAAAGTTCTTATATTACTCATGACGAAACAATCAGACAAATCCAGAATGTGTGCTATTCTGCAAGATAATTCTCTCATGTTTGACATTTTTCATAATAAAAAATGGAAACAAATACTAATATTACTAAGTTAGGAGGAAAATACAAATCTAACTAGATTATGACTACTGAAAAAATTAACCTGGTTATTTCAACTAAAATTTAAATGCAGACTGAAAAACGAAAAATATCATACTACCAAGCCAATAAATATAGAAACTGGTAAAATATGGACAAAAAGCAAACTTTCCTGATTTTAAGAAAATATATAAAATCTTCTCTTCTGCCCTGGTCAGTGTAGCTCAGTTGGTAGGAGTGTTCTCCCATCCACTGAAAGTTCTAGGGTTTGATTCTGGGCCAGGGCACACACCTGGGTTTCAGATTACATCCCCCAACCCCAACCCATACTTGGGGTGTGTACAGGAAGCAACTGATTGATGTTTATTTCTCTCTCCTACATCCCTCTAAAAATAAATGAAAATAGCCCTGATCGGTTTGGCTCAGCGGATAGAGAGCATTGGACTGTGGACTAAAGGGTCCCAGGTTCGATTCCAGTTAAGGGCATGTACCTTGGTTGCGGGTACATCCCCAGGGGGTGTGCAGGAGGCAGCTGATCGATGTTTCTAACTACCCCTCTCCCTTCCTCTCTGTAAACAAATCAATAAAATATATTAATAAATAAATAAATAAAATAAAAATCAATGAAAATATATCCTCAGGTGAGGTTTTAAAAAAATGGTGAACTATGTTAAACGCTGATAATAGTTTAAAAATGCAAATGAAAATGGAAATCACTGTTGACCTTGATCAGAGTAGTTGTGCAAAAAACAACTAAGTTAAAGAGAGAATGGGAGGAGAGGAACTGAAGATAGTGTGACAATGCTTTCAAATTTTGGTGGATTCCATCTAGCACACTGCTTTCAAAGAAATAGAATAAAAACAAAAATAAGCCCTAGCCGGTTTGGTTCAGTGGATAGAGTGTCAGCCTGAGGACTGCAGGACCCCAGGTTCGATTCCAGTCAAGGGCATGTACCTTGGTTGCGGGCACATCCCCAGAAGGGGGTGTGCAGAAGGCAGCTGATAGAAGTTTTCTCTCTCATCAATGTTTCTAACTCCCTCTCCCTTCCTCTCTGTAAAAAAAAAAAATCAACAAAATCTATTTCTTAAAAAACTGAAAAGAAAATAATTGAATTTAAAAGTGTAAAAATCCATCACACTAGATTACTTTGAAGAGAAAGAAAAAAATATATCTAGGATAGATCATATTAATGTGGAAAATGAGCTATTTATCTTTAGACAACTTGATTAAGTGATTATATCACCATCAAGTAAATGGTTCAAAAAAGGCTTGTGGTACTTACTGTGCTAAAAGTTTTATAGATTGCCATAAAAAATGTTTCCTTAACTGAGACAGAAAGAGATTCCTTTAGCAATTATTAAAAGCAATCATCCTGCAGGGCAATAGAGTGTTCTGTTTCATTGTGCAGAATAATTTCTGGTTAAGTACTGATTACATAAATGTCTGATTGAGAACAGATTATAAGGAGAAACTAGTTAATCCATGGCTAATGCAAAGATCTGAATAAAGAGCTCACAGGTCCTCAACACACCATTATAAAACTGTTTAGAAAAATATTCAAAAACTTAAACCTTAAGATATACCAATGAAGACAAGAAGAACAAACATGACAACTGAAATAAAAATATGCCTAATTCCTTCTAAGCCTCGATATTTCATTTTAGATGTCACTTCTCCAAGAAACTGCTCAACCTCCAAATGAAAATTAACTGTACCAGTGTATTAGTTCCCCAGCACACAAAACCTCACCCATCACAGCCCTTATTATTCTGCATTTAATTGCCTATCTACTTGTCTACCTTAATCTCTCACTTGGCCAAAATTCAATATAGGTAAAAAACAAGGGTCATCTTTGCCATCAGTGGCTCAACATAACAAGCACAAAAAACTAAAGTATAATACTAAATTCACAAGAAAAAATAAGTTGTCAAACTAAGTTTGATTAGCTATTACTCCATTTTATTTCTAGCTACCTATTCATTTTACTAGCAGAAAAGTAGTAGTGGGCATTAACTTTAATTAAAAAAAACTTAAAATAAAAATTCAGATATTTTTCTGTTTATTGATATAAAAAAACCATTGCTCACTATCAGCAATTAAATACAGTGGTACCTCGAGATATGAGTTTAATTCGTTCCGTAACCTTGAGGCATGGGAAACTATGAGACACTCGAGTCGCGGTAAACTGGTGGGTCATGTGCAGCCGGCCGATCCACGCGATTACTCCTATCTCAAATGTTGCTCGTATTTCAAAGCAAAAATCGCTCGCTCGAAGGCTCTTATCTCAAAAATCTCGTATGTTAGGGCACTCGTATCTTGAGGTACCACTGTACTTTATTCCAGTTTTGGACTAAGATTAATTTGAGATCAATGGCCCAAAGTCACCCAACTTCTCCACAATTAAGACTTATCTTTTCCTTTAATGGCTTCATTTCTTCCTCAAGTTCTTTTTTAATTGACTTGAAAGAGAATAAGGGGGTAGAGAGAGAGAGAGAGAAACACTGATATGAGAAACATATTGATCAGCTGCCTCCTGCACTGCCCAACTGGGAATCGAACCTGCCACCTGGGTATGTACCCTGGTTGGGAATCAAACCCACATCTTTTGGTGTATTGGGCAATGCTCCAACCAACTGAACCACCTGACTAGGGCTCCTATTTCCTTATTTTCTAAAACAGTGTTTCTCAAAGTAGTTCCTAGACCATATGTCCAAATGTGGTGGAGTGCTTGTTAAATTCAGATTGCTGCTGAGCACCACACCGAGGTTCCCAAAAACTAGCTTCAGAATTTTGGGGAAGAGGGCAGAAATTTACACACTTAATATACCTCAGCTGATTCTTATGCACACTAAAGTTTGAAAAGCATTACTATAAAAACATTACTCTTAACATGTTTTGCTGTAAAATGAACTTCAAAAGTTCAGCTATTTGTCTGACTTTACCACAAGCCTACAAATAATTGTGGAGGACCCACTGTGATGCAAATTCAGAACTGGCAATCCCTGCTCTAAACGTAAAAAATTAGATGTTAATACTGCAATCTCATGTATCTTCTGCATGGATAAATCTAGATCATCAAAAGTTAGATTACTGCTATTTAGGAAGCATCTCACAAACTGTAGAACTGTATCATTTTTCATAACTAGAACTTTAAATATCACCTAAAGATGATCTACAAAGTCAGAAAACAATGCATTGTTTAGATTCCAAATCTCTAGTCTCTTTGAAGTAAGCTAAAGTGATCAAATGTTTTTTTAAGTCATGTTTTTACAACTCAATGAAAGCTGAGCCATATTACTGTTTAACTCAGAAGGCTTCCTCAAAAATTAGAATAATTTCTTTCAGTATAAATTCCTTCAGTTATCAATCAACTTCAATTTGCAAATGTTTCTGCAACAAACTCATAAAGTTACACTCAGCATAAGCAGATTAGACACTATGGCTTCTTTTATTTAAGTCTGCAGCCTGTGACAAGATGACTAGAATCAGGACATGAGGGGGAAGTGGGATGGGGCATTGAGTCCACTGAAATTTACTCGCTGGCTCATTTTCAAAAAGTGGGTCTGCTCTGAACATGGACTATTGGCCACAAACCCATATAAATTTCCTTTTACACCACCTTTCAAATAATTAAAAAACAGACTGAACTTTGAAAATTCAGATTTCAATTCCAGCTCTGCTAACTGCAAAAAAGTCACTCAATGTTTCAGGCTTTTGGTTTCCTTATTTGAAATAAAATGGAGTAAGATGGGATGGTAAATCTCAATTGAAGGGGTTAGGGGGCAGAATAAATTCCCTAAAAAGGGGCACACTTTTCATATCCCAATTCAAGAATCATTGCCATAGTAATCCATCATTTCTAATGTGAAGACACAGTACTCTTCAGGCCCATTTGATTCATTGCCTTCCTCTAAGTTGAGGACTGTGACTTAGACCAAACTTATTACTGAAACAAGGTTTTTAGAATTACCTATGTCTGAAAAATTCTTGATCTAATATTTAGTTTCTAGATGGCTGTTGAGAGATTCTCTCCAATAGGAAGGTGAATTTTTCATCTTAAGGTCTTTCATAGCTGACCACAAAAAGCCACTGTACTCCCTAGCTCACTGCTGAGATGACATCATTTTTACCACTTCCTGTTCCCAAATGGCATTTTAACTTAAATATGTCCTTATATAATTGGATGTAGTTGAATAAAAAATTAACCAATTCATATACTATAGGTGGTCTTCATGCTCCAAAAGTTGACTCAGAGAGAAGTTATGGAAGACATGCAGAACCATGTACTCATATCAAATTATGACATATTATTAAGGCATACTTGCATGCTCCCCACACATATCAATGTCTATTGCATAGATTTTTAAAATAACTGTGATATAAAATTCTGCAGATCTTTTCCAAAATATTGTTGCCAAATCCAATGTCAAGAAGCTTATTTACTGATTATGTTTTCTTCCAGTTTTAAGGTTTCAGGTCTCACGATCAAGTCTTTAATCCATTTTGAATTGATTTTGTGAAGTATAAGATAGTGAGTGGTCTGGCCTGATTCTTTCTCATATATCTGTCCAAGTTTCCCAACAACATTTATTGAAGATGCTTCTTTCCTCATTGTATTTTCTTGGATCTTTTGTCATTAATTAAATTGCCCAAATATCTGTGGGTTTATTTCTGGGTTCTCTATTATGTTCCATCGATATATTTTTATGACAATACCATACTGTTTATTACTATAGTTTGAAATCAGGAAGCATGATGTCTCCATCTACATTCTTCTTTCTTAAGATAGTTTTGGCTACTAGAGGTCTTTTGTGATTCCACAAAAGAACTTTTTCAGTTGGTTAGATCATTGTGTTGATACATCAAGGTTGTGGGTTCAATCCCAAATTAGGGTACATACAATAGTCAACCAATGAATACATAAGTAGGTAGAACAAATAGATGTTTTTCTCTTTCTCTCCCTTCCTCTCCCCCTTTCCTCCCTTCCTCTCTCAAATCAATGAAAACATTTTTTTTTTTTAAAAAGAATTAAGTACTTTTAAGAGTCAGGAAATATTTCATCAAGTAGATCTATGGTTACTTTAGCATGTCACTTTCCAGATAACAGGGATTTTTCAAGAAAAGATACTTAAGAAAAATACAAATTGGGAATGTTACTAGACTATGGGTCCTACCAGTACCTTAGTTTTTCTTCCCAAAATAATATTCAATGATAATTTTATTCTTAATTTCTTTCATCATTTGAGTTGTTTGAAGACAGAAGAATGTCTAGTTTCCTAAATTCAGATGATTCCTAATTAGAATGGCAAACTGACAAGCATCTCTGACTTCCTGTCTATGTCTAATCTGTACAAAGGGAAAAAGAAATCCAGTCCAGAGGTTCCCAGGTTCCTTCTCTTTTGTAGTGCCCACTCTTACTGGTCCTTTCTGTAGCTGCTTTATTTGATCTTAGTGCTTTTTACATTCCTATGTTTCTGATCTCAGCTTAGCAAAATGACTAAAACTTTGCTTTCTATTGTTTCTGCTTAATGAAACCCCCAAAATCCCTAAGTACAACAGCTTCAAAGTAAAGCCTGGATTAGAATCTGGTTCTATCAACAGTTAAGAGAATCTGGCAAATTACTGAAACATTATCTGTGCTTTAGTTTTCTCAGCTATAAAGAGTGGCTAATAGTATATACTAGTAATACTTGAGTACTGAACTGGAAAAAGTACATAATGCAGTGCCTGGCACACTATAAGCCTTCACACAGGGTCGTTACCATTGTCATATTACATTTATTATTCATGTTTCCCTACTCTAGTTTGGAATTGGTATGCATGATCCTTGACTTACCCCAAGACTACCAGGCCAAAGGAGATATAGAAGGAAAAGAACAAGTCCTTCTCTGACAAAGGTATCTATGAAATACTGAACTGGAGAAGGAAGACAATCTCTAATCATGAAGGTTGAAGAGGAAATCTAGCAAGAATAAACTGGGAGCAGGTATGTTAATTTTAACAGAAAACAAAAGAAGTCTCAGAAATATTTCAGTTGAAGCATAAAAATACATAGAAATCTCTTACTGGCATTTAAAGAAATAAAATAATATACAGCTTTTCAGTAGCAACCTAGTATCCATGAGGAGTTATTTTTCCAAATAGCATAAAATTAGTTTCCATTTTAAACTGCACCTGTTAGATCACTAAACATTTGTATTATTAAGTCTCTGGGCTTAAAGTGCTGTCAATGTGAATTTTCCTCCTACTGTGCCCATCTGTTCTTTTCTTGTGGGCCCAGAGGAAGCCAAAACTTAATATATATTCAATTTTCAGACTTCTTTATATAAGCATTTATATCCACTGAGGAAAATTATAAGACTATATGCAGATTTTCCTTTTCTCACTGTCCAAGTGGTTACTATTTTTATGGAAGACTAAAGAGTCACCATACATATAAAACCAAGGAAAACAAATGATCATAACTTTAAAAGATGCATTTGTCAGAGATGGTAACTGATCTTTGATGATAATAACTCCACAATATATCTTACTTATTCATATAATATTAGATAAATAATTTATGAATTACCCAATGTTGATGTGAACAGGGCCAGCTCAGGAGGGAAAAGCATCAAGGCCACTGCCTACTTGTGGTTGCTCCTCATTGAGGTCAGCAGTGACCTCCTTCCTTCACAGGCTGCATTTCACCTAGTGACGCTGCTCTTCCACTCAAGCAGCAAAGGACCATGGTGAGCTTGCTTTCCAGGACTACCTTTCCTGCCATGATGTCAAGCTGGCTAGATGGGAATTATCCATACTTACTGGTGTAGTGTTACTATTTGACTGAATAAATACTTATTTTACTTTAAAAATCATACTTAAAAACAAAGTAACACCAACAAAGAAATGGATGGTTGCTACATTAAAAACACTATAAGCTACAAACATAAATTCAAGATAGAAATAAATATTAGACACACATGGCTACTTATAAAACTACTTGGCAGGCAGAGGTCTGGAGGAAGATGTTACATATAGGTAGGCTTAGAGCAGACTAAAAAAAAAAAAAAACCCACCTACCTCAGCAGCTGCAAGGCCGATGCATACTCCTCTGAATCCCATATGTTCTTTTCTAAACATGTGCAGTACAGCTCTCTGATCTGTAAGTGAACATCACACTTATGAGGAACCAAAAGTGATGTACTAAGTTGGCATACTACTAGTTTGACAAAATCCACATAAATGGTCAAAAATTAGGGTTACTAAAAACAACCATTTTCTTTAAATGACAACAAAACTGGCATATATCACATGGATCAGTCTTTATAAGAACATCATTTACTACACATATAAAGAAAATGAAACTATATTGGAATTGGCTGTAAATCACTGGTCACTTTGCAACACAAAAACCGTAAAAATGATGTGATTAATAAAAAAAGGCTTAATTGTAGAAATCATTTTATAAACAAGGTATTTTTTAAAAATATTTTTATTCATTTCAGAGAAGGAGGGAGAGTTAGGAAAAGCAATGAATGATGAAAATCACTGATGGGCTGCCTCCTGCAGACCCCGTCTGGGAATCGAGCCTGCAACCTGGGCATGTGTCCCCAACTGGAATCGAACCCGAGCCCCTTTAGTCTGCAGGGCAACAAGTCATTTTTAACATATTTATTCTCTAAACCTTTAAGCTAGATGCAAAGTTTTTTTTTTCTTAATTAAATCTTTATTATTCAGATTATTACATTTGTTTCTCTTTTTTCCCCTCCATAGCTCCCCTCCACACGGCTCCTACCCCTTCCTCTCCTTACCTCCCTCCCGTTGACCTCATCCTAGATGCAAAGTTTTAAGAATACAAAATTCTTCCATTAAAATCCTACAGATGGTTCAAGGGTTTATGATATGACACAAAGGCCGGCAGAAGGTAATTTTGCAGGGAGAAGTACTAGTTCCCTTTTAGTTCTTAGTACAATGCAAGATTAACCATTAAACATTCTCAAACAGAATTTCTCCATTTCACTAAGGCAGAGGGGTCACCTCTGTTTAAGTGATGGAAAGTGTTAAAGAGAGAAAGCTGAAATGCCTTATATATTGTAGAGGAAACACCACCATGAGGATTGATGTGGTCATTTCTAGTTGTGGCCATCAAAGTAAAAAATATTGTTTCAATTACCAGTAATGGGTACAGCTGGAATGGATTTAGATTGTGCACTCACTGCAAGATTTGGATCCATTTCAAATTCTGATGTTTGAATGCTACCGAAATCAAAGCAAGAAACTAACCAATATTCTGACTTTATCGATTCCAAATGAGGAAATTTTGGTTACCTGTCGACCCAATGGGTACTTGGGAAGAGAAGAAGTGAACTGATGAAGACATCTCAAAACCAGAAAGTAATTTGTATGGTACACATGCAGGCTTTCTAGTAATGATTGCGTCTCCTCCTAAAAAAATATCACAGAATACATATGTAAGTCAGTAATTTAAAAAATACAACAATAAATCTACATAATGAAAATATATATAATTTCAGAAAAGTTGAAAATAAATGATTCAGAATTACAAATTATCCTCCTCAATTCTGAGAATTTATAATGTATACAAAATCCAGAGTAAAGGCTGGGTATTTTTTATTTTATTGTTTAAAGTATTACAAATAGTAGTACATATATCTCCTTATTCCCTCCCCCAACCACCCCATTGACCTTCCAAGGCTGAGTATTTTTTATTTAGTATAAGTCTATTTTATACACACCAAAATACTGTGATTTAATTTCCTATCTACAGCATTGCCACAAAATACAAGTGTAGCTTCCAAAATACAAGTGTGAAAAATAGCATCTTAATTAGCCAGTGTGGCTCAGGGATTGAACATGAACTAAGAGAACACAATTGAATTCCTGGTCAGAGCACATGCTGAGGTCATGGGCTCAGTTTCCAGTAAGGGGTGTGCAAAGGGCAGTCCATTGATGATTCTCTCATCTTTGATGTTTCCATCTCTCTCTCCCTCTCCCTCCTCTCTCTGAAATCAATAAAAACATATTAAGAAAAAATAATACAAAAAAGCACCTTGTTGGATGCCTGCCTGTGCCAGGCACCTAGTGTGTGCCATAGCAATGTAGGCCCATTACCCTCTACCTCATTGGCATCAGAAGAGTGAGGAGATGATCAGTAATTAAGTTACTGAGGTCCTACTTATGATGTATGCTTTTCTTAAAGTACAGCTAGAATTATGTTTGAAAGGGAAAAAAACACCACAGGTGATTCTGCCTTTTGTTGAGATTCTCTAATATATACAGGTTTCTATTTCACTCTACCAATTAAGAAAAAAATACTGAAAAAGAGAAATCTGAAGCCAACAAGCGTTGTAAGTTAGAATTCAGTATATGAAAGATGGTGTCTTAAGAAACCTAAAGGATGACTAACCTTACAAATCAATTTCAAAAGGATATTTTTAGGGGGAGAAGGGAGGTTGAGGAGGAGGAGCATTGATTTCTAGAACCTTCTAAAATAGCTTAGAAATAATTTTAAAACACTACATTCCAGCCAAAACCGGTTTGGCTCAGTGGATAGAGCTTTGGTCTGCAGACTGGAAGGTCCCAGGTTTGATTCAGGTCAAGGGCATGTACCTTGGTTGCAGGAACATCCCCAGTAGGGGACGTGCAGGAGGCAGCTGATTGAGGTCTCTCTCTCATTGATGTTTCTAACTCTCTATTCCTCTCCCTTTATCTCTGTAAAAAATCAATAAAATGTATTTAAAAAAACAAAACAGGAGAGAAAACAATGGCGGCGGAATAGATGGACGTGTCTGGAGCCTTATCACTGGGCAGACGAATAGAGAGCAGCTGAGAGTCACACTGGGAGTTTGTTGGCAAGTTAAGAGTCAGTTATCCTCCAGGAGAAGGTGGGGGACTGCTGGACAGGGCTCCCCTGACCAGGCAGCCCCACTGCCACAGGGGTTTTTGTCTCCCGGAGTCACTAGTACGAACGTGGAGACCTCGCCATCTTGCAGAGGGAGGTGGATGTCTGCGGAGGTCTGAAAGCTGCAGCTGCAGCACCCACTGAACAGCCGGGAGACCCAGAACACCACTCTCCAATCGGCACAGACACACAGACTCAGAGGAGCTCCACAGGGCACACAGAAAGGTCAAATTTTGCTTGGGAAAAAGTGAGGTCTTCTGTCCCGCAGAACAAAGACGCGCACACTGTGGGAACCAAGCTGCGGGAAAGCTGCTTCTGGAGAGGTCCTCGGATGTGGGGCAGGGCATGACCCCTAAGTGTGGAAGGGGACTTTCAAAGCTGTTAACAGAGGGGAGCTCTAGAAAAAAACTCATTTTGATCTGAGGCAGAAGGACAGCCTGGGAGTTATTACAGTGTCCTGGCTGCTTGAATCCCCACAAACGGGTATTGAGAACCACAGAGTAGCAGGATCTAAGCTCAGCTTAGAGAAGTCCTGTGCTTAGTCTCAGAGGTCAATTCCAAAACACTGCCACCCAGTGGATGATGCACAAATTGACTCTCGCATAAGCACAAAAGAATAAAGAGATTAAGACACACCTCAGCAGTGGAACAAAGGGAACTGCAATACCCTCCCGACTGGGAAAAAGGAGTGCCAAGCTGAACAACAGTTGAAGAGAATGACCTCCACTATTGCCCATTCTATTTTTTTCTTTTTTTTTAATTTTAATTTTATTTTTTATTTTTGCATATTTTAATTAAAAAACTATTTTTTCTTTTCTCCTCTATTGATTTTACCTTTTAAATTATTACATTTTTGTTTTCACCTAGTATTATTACTACTACTACTATTTTACCTTCTTTGGAAAAAAAACAAGTGTCATTTTGTTTTCTCTTTCTTTTACTTTGGGATTAGAGTTCTACATTCTATTTTCATCTTTCCTTTAGCATAATTTTACTCTATCTCAACTATACCTTTATGCCAACACTATCCTCTTAACTTTTCCCATTTTCTTGTCTTGTTTCTCTTTCCCTTTTCCAACTTTAGATTCTCCCCCTTCTTTCTCTTTACCTGGTTAAAATTTTACCCAACTTATATATCTAATTTCAAATCCCCTACTCCAAGTCCATACAAACTTCTTTCTTCTTGTCTTCACTATCCAAAAAGTTGTTTTTCTCTATGTCATTTTATTGCTGTTTGCCTTTACAGTGATTATATTGATTTTTTTGTACTTTTTTGTGAGACTGTTTTAGCTTATTCTACTTGTTTTGCTTTTTGTTTGCTTTGTTTTGGTTTGTTATTTACCTCTCTTTTCCCTCACCTCCCTTGATATTAGTTGTTATTTGTAGTTTGTATTAATCTCCAGGTACTTGTTGCCGGCATTTGTTGGGATTAGTGGCTGTTCTATTGGAGTTTTCTCCTCACATCTACAATTCGTTCCCCTTTTCTCCTTATTCTCTTTCTTTTCTCTCTGGCTTTTTTTCTCTTTCTCTTTTCTTCTTCTTCTCCTTTTTATTATTTTATTTTATTTTGTATTTATTTATTTTTCTCCCATCTCCCAATTTGATTTTGGCACTTCTTTCTTTTCTTTTTTCCTCATTTTCCTCTTTTTCTTTCTCTACTTAATCCTAATTTGTCTTTCATTGGTGGTCACCTTATTTGTGGTTATTAACATCGTGAATACATTTCTGTTCAGTGCCTTATGTGTTGGACCTGGTAGTGTTGTAGTTTGTGCCTTTGAATCAACGTAGGAGAAAGAACTACATAACAAGACACCTGGAGAAGAAAGACCATGGGCAGACGAAGAAACAGCCTGCATATGACAGAAAGGTAGGTATTACCAGAAAAGGAAGTAAACGAAATAGAAACAGAAATAAGCCTGCCAGAGAAAGAGTTCAGAGAAATGATCATAAGGTGGATGAAAAGAATGGAAGACAAAATCGACAATGTAAGAGTCAAGAGGAAATGAAGAGTCAAGAGGAAATGAAGAGGCAAGAGGAAATAAAGAAGCAAGAAGAAATGCAGAATAATCAAGAAGAAATGAAAAATGAAATCACTGCTATAAAGAACTCAATAGAAAGCATCAAAAGTAAACTACAAGAAGCAGAAGACCGTATCAGTGAGCTAGAAAACAAGTTAGGAAAAAATACCCAAGTACAGCAGCTTCTAGAAAAAAAAAAATAAAAAGCAAGAGGAGAGCCTAAGGGAACTTTGGGATAACATGAAACAAAACAACATCCGCATAATTGGGGTTCCAGAAAGAGCGGAAAATGAGCAAGGAATAGAAAACCTATTTGAAGAAATAATAACAGAAAACTTCCCTAATATAGAAAAGAAAAAAACCAAAAAAATCCAAGAAGCTCACAGAGTCCCAAGCAAAATGAACCCCCAAAAACGGGCACCACGGCACATTATAATTAAATTGGCAAACACCAAAGACAAAGTAAGAATCTTAAAAGTGGACAGAGAGAAACAGAAAGTTACCTACACAGGAACCCCTATAAGACTAACAACTGATTTCTCAACAGAAACTCATCAGACCAGAAGGGAATGGAATGAAATATACAAAGTCATGCAAAGGAAGGGTCTGAATCCAAGAATACTGTACCCTGCAAGGCTTTCAACCAAAATTGAAGGTGAAATCAGAAGCTTCACAGACAAAATAGGACTAAGGGAATATATTCCCACCAGCAATGCAAGAAATGTTAAAGGGTCTGCTGTAATAAAATAAAATAGAAAGCGAAGAAGGAACTTGGGGGTAAAAACTAAAAATGGCGACAGATAAGTACCTATCAATAATAACTTTAAACATAAACGGATTAAATGCTCCAATCAAAAGGTATAGTGTGATTGAATAAGAAAACATGATCCATATATTTGCTATCTACAAAAAACCTACCTCAGAAAAAGAGATGCACACAGAGGGTGAAGGGATGGAAAATGGTATTTCAGGCAAGTGGAAATGAAAAAAAAGGTGGGGTTGCAATAGTTTATCTGACAAATTAGATCTCAAAGTGAAGGATATAACAAGACATAAAGAAGGCCATTTCATAATACTAAAGGGAACAATCCAACAAGAAGAAATAACTCTGGTAAACATATATGCACCCAACAGAGGAGCACCTAAATACATAAAAAAACTCCTGGAGGATATTAAGGGAAAGATTGACAGCGATACAATCATAGAAGGAGACTTTAATACCCCACTGTTACCATTGGACAAATCCTCTAAACAAAAAATCAGAAAAGAAACATCAATCCATTCACTAGACCAGATGGAATTAATTGACATCTTCAGAACATTTCACCCCAAAGCCACAGAATATACATTTTTCTCCAGTGCACATGGATCATTTTCAAAGATAGACCATATGTTGGGTCATAGGAAAAGTCTCTTCAAATTCAAGAAGATAGAAAGTATATCAAGCATTTTCCAGACCACAGTGGCATAAAACTGGAAATCAACTATAATAAAAACAATAGAAAGGAATCAAACACATGAAGACTAAACAGCATGCTATTAAATAATGACTGGGTAACCAGAGAGATCAAGGAACAAATGACATCATGGCAACAAATGACAATGACAACACAAACAATACAAAATTTATGGGACACAGTGAAAGCAGTCTTGAGAGAGAAGTTCATTTCCCTACAAGCCTACTACAAAAAACAGGAAACAATGGTAATAAATTTTCTAACCCTACAACTCAAAGAACTAGAAAGAGAACAACAAGAAAAGCCCAGTGTAGGCAGAAGGAAGGAAATAGTAAAGATCAGAGTGGAGATAAACAACACGGAGACCAAAGAAACAATTCAAAAGATCAACAAAACCAAGAGCTGGTTCTTTGAAACGATAAACAAGATTGATGGACCTCTATCCAGGCTCACCAAGAAGCAAAGAGAGAAGACCCAAATAAGCAAAATCAGAAATGAAAGAGCAGAAATAACAACAGACCCTGTGGAAATACAAAGGATTGTTAAAAAATAGCATGAACAACTCTATTCCAACAAATTGGACAACCTGCAAGAAATGGACATATTCCTAGAAAAATATAACCTTCCAAAACTCAGTCAGGAAGAATCTAAACATCTCAATAGTCCAATAACTATGGAAGAAATTGAACCAGTCATCAAAAAGCTTCCAGCAAACAGAAGCCCGGCACCAGATGGCTACACAGGAGAGTTTTACCAAACATTCAAGGAAGAATTAAAACCTATCCTCCTCAGGCGATTCAAAAATATTCTAGAAGAAGGAACACTTCCAAACACCTTCTATGAAGCCAGCATCACCCTAATACCAAAACCAGATAAAGAGAATTATAGGCTCATGAACATAGATGCCAAAATCCTCAACAAAATTCTAGCAAATCCGATCCAGCAGTACATCAGAAAGATCATACACCATGACCAAGTAGGATTCATCCCAGGAACTCAAAGATGGTACAATATCCGCAAATCAATAAACGTGATACATCACATAAACAAATTGAGAGATAAAAATCACAGTCATATCAACTGATGCAGAAAAAGCATTTGATAAAATCCAACACACTTTCTTGATAAAAACTCTCAGCAAAGTGGGAATAGAAGAATCACACCTCAACATCATAAAAGCCATATATGATAAACCCACAGCTAACATCATATTCAATGGGCAAAAACTAAAACCATTTCCCCTAAGAACAGGAACAAGAGAGGGATGCCAACTCTCACCACTTCTGTTTGACATAGTACTGGAAGTATTAGCCATTGTAATTAGACAACAAGAAGATATAAAGGCATTCAAATTGGAAAGAAGAAGTAAAGCTGTCCTTATTTGCAGATGACATGTACATAAAAAACCTGAAGGACTCCATCTAAAAACTAATTGACTTAAATGAATTTGGCAATGTAGCAGGATACAAAATTAATGCCAAGAAATCTGTGGTATTTCTACACACTAATAGTGAAATTACAGAAAGAGAGACTAAAAAAGCAATCCTATTTACCATCGCACCAAAAAAATTAAGATTCCTAGGAATAAACCTAACTAAGGAGCTAAAAGACATATATGTAGAAAACTACAGGACACTGAAAAAAGAGATAGAGGAAGATGTAAACAGATGGAAGAGCATATCATGCTCATGGATTGAGAGAATCAACATCATTAAACTGTCCATACTAACCAAAGCAATTTTATAGATTCAATACACTACCCATTAAAATACCAATGACATATTTCACAGACCTAGAAAGAATTCTTCAAAGATTCATCTGGAACAAAAAAGATCCCGAATAGCCACAACAATACTGAGAAAGAATAATAAAGTAGGTGGGATCTCAATATCAGATTTCAAGCTATATTTCAAAGTAACTGTTCTCAAAACAGCCTGGTACTGGTGCAAGAACAGACATATAGACCAATGAAATAGAATAGAGAATCCAGATATCCACCCAAACCATTATGCTCAATTAATATTTGACAAAGGAGGCATGAACATACAATGGAGCCCAGATAGCCTCTTCAATAAATAGTGTTGGAAAAATTGGATAGATACATACAAAAAAAGGAAACTGGACCACCAACTTACACCAAATATAAAAATAAACTCAAAATGGATACAGGACTTAAACATTAGATGGGAAACCATAAAAATACTAGAGGAATCCACAGGCAGCACAATCTCAGACATATGCCGAAAGAACTTCACTGATACTGCTCCAAAGGCAATGGAAGCTAAAGAAAAAGTAAACAAATGGGACTACATCAAAATAAAAAGCTTTTGCACAGCAAAATAAACCATCAGCAAAACAACAAGAAAGACCACTGTATGGGAAAACATATTTGCAAATGTTATCACTGATAAAGGTTTAATCTCCAACATCTACAGCCAACTTATACAACTTAATAAAAGGAAGATAAACAATCCAATAAAAAAATGGGCAATGGACCTAAATAGAACCTTTTTGAAAGATGACAGAAGGAAGACCAAGAGACACATGAAAACATGTTCAAAGTCATTAATTATCTGAGAGATGCAAATCACAATGACAATGTGATACCATCTTACACCTGTCAGAATGGTAATCATCAACAAATCAACAAACGACAAGTGCTGGAGAGGATGTGGAGAAAAAGGAACCCTTGTGCACTGTTGGTGGGAATGCAGACTGGTGCAGCCACTGTGGAGAACAGTATGGAGTTTCCTTAAAAAAAAAACTAAAAATGGATCTCTCATTTGACCCAGCAATCCCACTTTTAAGAAATTACAAACACCAATCAGAAAGGATTTATGCACCCCTATGTTCATAGCAGCACAATTTACAATAGCTACAATTTGGAAACAGCCTAGGTTCCTGTCAGCAGATGAGTGGATCAGAAAACTATGCTACATCTACACAATGGAATTCTATGCTTCCATTAAAAAGAAGGAATTCTTACTATTTGCAGCAACCTGGATGGAACTGGAGAGCCTTATGCTAAGTGAAATAAGCCAGTCAGTGAAGGAGAAATACCACATGTTCTCACTCATTTGTGCATAAGAAAGAACATTATAAACTGATGAACAAAAGGATAGACACAGAGGCAGTAAAGCATCAAACAGACTGTCAAATTACAGCAGGAAGGTTAAGGAGAGATGGGGTAAATAAGAGATCAATCAAAGGACTTGTATCTATGTATATAAGCATAACCAATGAACATAGACACTGGGAGGTTGGGGTATGCCTGGGAGGGAGGGGGGTAATGAGGAGATATGTATACATGTAACACAATAAAAAACAACAACAACAACAAAAAACCACTGCATTCTAGCAAGAGTTTTTCAGGCCTCATATTTTCATGACTGCTTACTTCTGTAACATTTTCTGAAGAGGATTATGATATGCTTTTCAGATTTATTTTCTCTTCTGAGAAGTTGTATAAAGGACTTTAACTACTGGGCTGTCTTTTTTCGGGAGTATCTTGCAGATACCCATTAATTTTAGTAGTCAACCATGCAGAAACAAACACTTCAATAAATTCAAACAAATCTAAAAAGCAGCAAATCTGAGATATTTTCCTAAACTCTAATCACTTGTTTCAGCAATCTATGGGTCAGCCTAGGGCAAATTAAAATAAACAAACAAACTGAAAGCCTAGGGCAAATTAAAAAAAACAACTTTAATATCAAAATGTTTTTCTTCCCAGTATTTGAGTTAGTTGGTAATTCAAAAATCTAGGTCTCCTATCATCAGTACACCAGTACATCAGTGCAAATAGTACTTTAACCACCAACTGGGAGAGCCTGTTTTACTGTCAACCAGCAGTTTTTGCTGCAAGAATTTTTAAAACAAGCAATATCTGACTATTCAGTCAGCAACACTGATCTCTTTTCCCTTAGATTGTCAAATAAGAAAAAAAAACAGAAGGAAAAACCAAGATGGTGGCATAGTAAACAGCTAAACTGCTGCCTCGCACAACAATTTCAAAACTAAAACTAAAAGACAAAACAGATCATCCAGAACCACAGGAAGGCTGGCTGACTGGAAATTCTACAACTAGAAGGAAAGAGAAAAGCACCCTGAGACTCACACTGTGGAAGGCAGAGGTACGGAGGTACGTGAACGAATGGAGAGGGCTGGCAACTGAGTACGTCTTTCTTAATCGGGAGGGAGACAAAAGCTCCCGAATGCTCTGAACTCCAGTTCCAGGTGAGCCTCTGGGAACCCAGACTCATACAGGGAGAAAATGGACTGTCTGGTAGTGGGCGAAACTCGAGGGCAACTTTCTCTTAGAAGTGCTTGCAGCAATTACCACAGGACACTGAGAACCAGGGGCCTCTTAGAGCAGGGCTGATGGGAAGCTATCACTGTTTGCTCTGCCCTGAGACTGCACCATCCAAGCTAAGTGCAGAGTCTTTTGCATATGAATGACCTGGTCCTTTGAATTTTAAACTTACCTAACAAACTGCAGCTGAGTCAGTGAGATCCAGAACACCCAAAAGAAGGCCCAAGGCTCCGCAGCAGCTTGCATTGCTTCAAAGCTGGGCCTCATTTGGGCACCTCCAAAACCCAAACAAAGAAAAGGAATCTGCAAATCTCTCTGTAGCTCCTGCTGGGTAGCCTCAGGCAGAGGCTAAATTAGCACTGGAGATCCAAGAGCCAGTGTACCCAGAGGTCAGAGTGGGACCATCCAGAATACAACTCCTCAGATCCATAAGGGACACACTCAGGGGGCAGACTCAGTAAGCACCAAAGCCCCACTCAAGCAAGTCTTGTCTCATAGGGGTGTCTCCAGTACAGAAGTTCTCCCATAGCAGACACAGCTGATCCTCACAGCCAATTAGCCTGGAGGTAAATTACCCCCAATCAGCGGTTCTCAAACTTTTTTTAATGCTGTGA